>OY756421.1:23982551-25182551 GCA_963576905.1 Mystacides longicornis | reverse complement strand
GCATTAAGACATTTTTGCATAAATAAAACGAATAACAAGAGCCTGCTGTACATAAACACAATATATCGTAAACGCTGAGCGGATCAAAGAGCTGAGACGCCGCGTTTCATCTCCAGCCTCCAATCTCCACCAGACCTGTCCGGCTGTCTGCGGACTATGAATGAATAAAATTATAAAAGAAAGACTTTCGTAACAAGCTAAAAATGCAGTTACATTCACCGCGGCGTTTCCGGCATTCCATCGCCACTTAAGTACCGGCCTATACACGAGACCCTCGTTTCAAAACTACAGCGCCGTTCAAACTTTCGGCACTTTTTTCGCGACGAACAGTTGGAGAATAACCATGCCTGCTTAGTAGATAATATATGAACGGGGGAATAAAACTGAGAGAAAGTTCCGTATTCACTCGATGAATATTTGTCCAAAACATTATACTAGTAATTGATCCCTGTAAAAAACACGACTTCTCCCAAAAGCTGACTTTCGCTATTATTGTACAAGGATAACACCAAAATAACCTTTAATTAGTCAATTTAATAAATAAATGGTTAGTTATAACATAATCATCAGCAATGGTGTTACAATCTTGGGCCTTGGCTTCCACAAATCACCTTAAATTGTCGTCGCCACATCCCTTCAGCCTTCTGAAATTTCAAGCATTACTCATATTAGGTCAACTCTGCTTATTTTCCCGGACCTGGGATGAAATTCCATTTTGGTAAACTATCATGGCATACACGGCGCAACAGAATTTTGCATAATTTCTTCAATTTTACATTGTCAAGTTCCTGTTGCATCAACATTCTACATGCACCCGTATCGAACATCGTAACAAATTCGGTTCGAAGAAAGAAATCCAATAGCTAAAATTGAGATGTCATGCAAACATTCGGTCGGAGCATTGCTTTGAGAAACTCTCACGTAGGCAAATACAATGTAGAGTAGATATATGGCTGTATGGCTCTGCGGTGTGAATGAGAGTTGTCGTGGTTGCGCGGGCTGGTGGGGCATCCACCATTACACTACACAAAAGACAAATATTCAAATCACGTTTAAGACAAATTAATAAACAGTCACCGGGCATTCGAGAGGCGCACATAATTTGACAAATTAACAGTTCAGCGTCTTTTCCACGGAACCATCGCCATTAAACCGACCTATTCCTAGAGCCTACACACAACCGTGGATTACCGTCGTGGCGAACGCTTCATGAATAAAACTCGTACAAGCATCAACAAATAAGACAAGTTTAGTATCCAGGAAACGGCTGAGAATCTTTAAGGATTAGTGACATCCAAATATTGCAGAGAACCGGTGCAAGAAGAGAACTTTTGCCGCATATCAGCATTATATCGCCTTCTTCGATTTTTTTTTACTAGAAGGTAAAAAATGGAAGATGGACAGTGGGAAGAAAGCATATTATTATGTCCTGGTTGAGCAATATTATATTACCGATAGAACATGTGTTAGTCTAATGGAGGACCGCGAGGTTTTTGTAGAGGTGATCCCCTGACCAGATAGGGTACACACAAAGCAGATAAGCTTTAAGAAAACGTGAAATAAAAATCTTATTTCAATGGTCCTACTTCAGATACTCAATATTGACTTGCACGGAAATTATGGCAAATCACTATAATCAAAAGATCAATGTTACGGGTCTCACTTAGGGTGGGTTGTTCGATCGTTAGTAATAGCAAAGCGTTAGCAATAGCAACTTTTTAATCATTAAAAAAGTAATTTTATCACAATTTTGCAATATGAAAAAATGTTTTGAGAATTATGATGTTACGATGCATGTTACTAATCGGTTACCATTTAATTTGACATTCGTTACGATCGAGTAACACCTGCTAGTAAAGTATTGTGCTAATACTTTACTATTACTCGCGGCGTCGAACAACCCACCCTTAGGGACAAAGATAGTTTAAAATTCTAGGGAAGAAACTGAAAATAATCCTGATCCCATCTTGTAGTACCTGTCGGGTGGGAGGCTTATCTACCTACAGTAGTCAGTATCAATGTAATTCAGCAGGTTTCAATAGGGATGAAGTTTGTTTGTTCAGGTATGAAAAACTCAGAAACACTCGAAGCTAATAATGGTGTTCCGCAGGGTTCATACTTCATATCTCACCCCACAACTTCTAGATTGTCATGTGACTCTGGAGTCTGCACCTACAATTTCTCTGCTCCTCGCAGCCTTAGGTACGAACAATAAAGCAAGGGATCGGAAGAAAGTCAGCGTCGGAGTGTACCGGCAGCAACGTATGGAGCAATCGCTGAGATACTGGCTGTTGCGGTATTTAAATGTTATTACACACATGCATGTTATTTGAGTTGTACTGGGCTCTGGTTGGCTCTCTCCCACCAACTCACGTGGCTGCAGAGCTCCGACTATATGAATGAAAGAAAGCCACTGATGATGATGATGGTATGGTACCTACCCCGCACTGTGTATGTGTGTGCTGCGTGGAAGTGGGTCACATTCCAAACCGCGTACCAGTCGCATTCCAGCGCGGGGCCATGCACCGCTCTCGGCATCCGCGACGTCCATCCGCCAACAAAGCTTCTACCAAAATGGTAGCCTCGCCCACACCCGCCTCGAGCAACGGTAAGAAGAAGAACAAAGCCAGGATTTGCAAAGACACAATCATCAATATATACGAGTAGGTCTCCTTCTAATAATATATATAGATCCTGCGGTTCTGTTTTGCCGCCGCTTCAGCCTCTTCAGGTAAACTGCCAATTACTCCATCACTTTGGTGGTCTTCTTCCTTCAGGGTTGCCTTGAAGGATAACACAAGGAGTTCTATCGTCCGACATGATCGTTCCAGTATCGCCTTCGTTACTTTCACCATTTGATGATGTCCTCCGTTTTGCACATGCTGCTGATGGCTTTCTTCCTTATACGCAGTGTGTTTCCTGTAATACATCTAAGTGTCTTTATTTCTGGGCATCTCAGCCGGGACTTCTAGTAGTGAGGCAATTAATAGGTATTTTAATGAAATTCTACGATTAACGTTGCATCAGTAGATCATTATTTTGACTCATGGGCCAGCTTGGAAGGATATCCTCCTAAACCCTCTTGGCAGATGTCATACTCAATTCTGAGGGATTCTTGTTCGAAAGAAACTATCGTTTACAGCATAATAATATTATGTATACAGGGAAAGAAAAAAAGAAAGGTTTTCGTTGCGCATAAAGATCATATATGCACATTATTGACTGTCGGCGAAGTAGACTGTCCATGTTATTATATTGTCTATGGATTGTCCATTTTTTTTCTCTTTGTGTTAATTTTATTTAGTTTAAAAAAGAAAAAAATATATAATATATTATTGTTCTTTTGCATTTTATGCGCATTGTTCACCGCAAAGGATTACTCTGTAATGGTGAGCAATGCTTAATTTTGACAAGAAATAAATAATAAAATAAATTTAAATAAAATTTACTAAATCAACGGTCAGAAGTAAAACGCAAGTAAAAACTCTCCAACTAAAGACACTGGAAAAAAAGTCCGCAAAAAACAGACTATGTAAAAAAAAACCCGCATAAATAAGAGAAATATGCTAGGGTGAAGAAATCTAGTATGGTATAGAAACGAAAGAAGGGTTGATATGGAATTTTTCAAATATTGGGTGGAAAAGGGGATTTACAACAAGACTCCCTTACACAAAAATCAGTTGAAAGATGATTCAAACGTGGCAGGATCCTTGAGATTCAAATTCACGAGAGGAGCAACTCTGTGCACCGATAAATGGCTTAGACCGCATCAAATGGAATGAATGAGCTCCTTCAGTTCAATTTCACATAAAATCTTTACACAAATACAGAGCTTTATGGGTAACACAAGTTCCAAAATAATTAATTATGTAATTGTCCCATACAAATAATAACAAATATTGGTTAATCGATCTGTAATTGTAAGAATAAAATGAAATGCCAATGTCGTAATGGTAGAATACAAAATTAAACATCATTGTACCAGTTCGAGACGATGACGAGCTTTTACAGAAAACACAGGACAAAGACGCCTTGTCTCGAATTTTTGCCATCGTCAAAGAGCCTTTCGCCCTCATCAGGGCCTCTTCAAGGAACGGCAGCCTCTGGCATCACGTCATCTCAGGCAGATATATACGCCCATGGGGAGTGGACGCTGCACGAGTTAGTACTAACCCGCAACGAACACAAACGTTTCTAAAGAAAGTTTCGGTGCTTTTGATGTCAACGAGTTATGACAAGAAGCAAGGCCGCCTGGTGTTCTCCGTCCAGACCAGACAGACACGACATCATGTGAACACCCATACGTAGGCAGGCGCACAATACTCTGTCAGTTCATCTCATTGTGGAGCGGTATTTCTGCTGTGAACCTACCTCGGTAGTCTAGTTGTCTAAGGCGCCAAATCGACGGGTTCCGGTTACAATTGCCAATCGGGTCAGAATTTTTCTTTGTTTTTCACATGGAATTCACACCCGGGGTTGATCAGAAGAAATCTCTCTAAGGTTTTTTTTTTTCAATAAATCTGGGGTCATTCGAAGTGGACACAAATACACTATCGACTTTCTTTAGCACCAAGCTAAGCCTGTGAAAAAGGAACATTGTCAGTAGCGAGGATTTGATATTTAATGCTTACAGGTTGCATCATGCAGTGGGCTGATATTCTTACCCATCATATTTTGATCCACCCCAGCTGCCTGCGTTTGGGATAATATTTTTGGTTATGTTAACTGCACCGAACAATCTTTAAACTCATTTAAACTTTACCTCTAAATATATTGTATGCTTCTTGTTAACCCATACGCATCTCATTTGTTTGGAGAAATCTATGCACTAAAATCCCATTTAAAATGTACTCACCAAATGTCACACTAGATGTTCATTTTAGTTTTGTCAAAACAAAGTTATTGGTTGGAGAATCTTTATAAAAATTGGAAGTTAAGTAGAAAAAATATTCATTATTGGAGTAAATCTTTTTTTATTTGTTTTGTGATTTTATTTTTTGTGTGTTTTTTGGGAGTAAATTATCTTTACCAATATTGATTTAACTCTCCCAAACGATTAGTTGAGAAAATATCATCACAGGAAACGGATCTCATATCATAATCTTCACTGCAGTTCTTCAACAAATGTTAAATTACATTTTAGTTTATATCATACAATTTCAAAATAACAAAAACGTGATAAAAATAACATAAATAACACAGAGCGCACGCAAATAAACATCAATAACAAAGATGGCGGCCATACAAACCGCGCAAGTAAAATATCTATCCCTTCTTCAGCGGCGTGTATGCGATTTATTTTGTATAAAACTCTAAGCAGTAAAATATTCGAATAAAAAGGTTTGAATCTTATCTACAATAACATTATTCTAGGTTTTGCATAGATGGCAGTAGCAGGTAGTAAAATGGCAATATTCGTAAGCGGATGTAGGTCGGTACCACGTACCGATTGTGAATTTCGGCACATTTCTCTCGGTCGGTACTACGTACCGATTGTGATGCGGATGGGTTAAATAGCATATTGTACTCTCGACGACACTCATGTAAAGCGCAGTAATTGCATCGCATCAGACAAATGACCGCCATGGCTGCGCTGGCAGCACTGTATACTTTTCATGAAATTTTCCATGACCAAATCGCATATTTGTTGCTGTATGTCACGAATTCCATCTTTCAGATTTTGAGTCGACTGTGGAACTTGGCATAGACCTTATCTTTTTCGTGGCCCGAAGGTGTTAAATCATAAGATCTCGGTGGCCAATTGTGATCACCTCCACAAGAAATAACATGCACGGTCAGGAAACATTTTCTTCCAAAATTGCGATCTTTTCGTTGTTTTTGTGGCACGCAGCGTTGTCTTGTTGAAAATTAACGTCGTCCACATCAATATTTTCCAATTTCGGCATAGTATAAAAGCAGTAGAGATGAGAGATCTACGAAGATATGTGGAAAGACTCTATTAGAAATTGAAAGGAATGAGAATATTAGGAAGGAATGTGGTATGGAAATTAGTGTTTATGACAAAGATGAATGTCAATAAGTTAAGATGTTTTGAGCATGTGGAAAGAATGGATGCACACAGAATTACAAAGAGAATTTATAAGACTGAAAGGAAAGGTGTAAGGAGGCGTGACCGACCGAGAATGACGTGGATCGAACTCATTAATTCCGCCTTCAAAGAAGACTAGGTCAGAAATAAGAGAAATTGGAGAGGTCGGTGGAAGAAGCGAAAGAAGTGACCTTGGATAGAAAGGAGTGGAGGTCCGTTCTCTCTGCCTCTCCTTAAGGGACACGTGACAGGTAAAAAAAAGTTTATCTGAGACCGCAAACTGACTTATGAGATTCTTTACATAATTCATCAAATTCATCCATAATTGAATTTTTCACACTTTTTAATGAGCTATGCGCGATCGGACGATATTCTCTAAACGCAAAAATATTTATTATTATTAAACTGTAACTTTTTTTTACTATATAGCGATTTAAAAGATGTATGCGTAAATTTTTTTTAAAATTCTTTAAAAAATCGGAAATAATCTTTTTTTTTTTTCAAATTTTAGGTGACTTGCGGGATCGGAAGATAAAGTCTGATTTGAATTATTCTTTTTTGTTTTTCTTGTATTTACTAATCGCAACTTTTCCGCACTATAGCGAATCGATATTATCAACCACCCTAATGATCACTGAAGATGATTTTTCGATGAAAATCCGGATCATTTTTATACATTTCAAAGACCATGATGGAGAAAATATTGCAAGTTTTTTTTAACAATTACCGTGCGTTGTTGAAGCGTGTATCGTTGTATTTTTAGTGATGGCGTAGTTTTTACTTATCAAATATCAAAACATGACAGCTGCCCAAATAGCGGGCTATTCTCAATGAAACCTCTAATTGGAAAACCCGTTATAATAGATAACAAAACTAAGGCATTTTACCCTGTGTTAGCTTCTGGGATGATATCATCGGCGACGACGTATATCATGGCTCCAGCAGCAAAGGACAAGGCGTAGGGAAGTACGGGCTCCGCCGCTGCTACTGCCACAGCCCCCAGCACCCCGAATACAGGCTCCACCATGCCGCTCAACTGGCCGTACCTGCAAAAACACAACATCCATCAGATAAGTTGCTAATGCTAAAGGTTACCAAGACAACGCTAGAAATCCAGCACATATAAGTGGGTACGTCATACTCTTGCACTTAATAAAGTTCACTGTCTCACATCTTTGCAGGTACTACACAGAATGCATGCAGACATGTAGGCAGCTCCGTACACTTGATTACATTATTAGCTGGTATGTATGAAGCCAATTGCAGTGGGATGTGTGCACGGCATGGGATGGATATTATGTGGAAGTTCACACGCCCCAAGTCGGCACGCGAACCACTAAGCCACAACTGCGCACAACGACGTATAGACCCGTAGTCCAATCACAAACTAATAATATCCTGGATAATTGTAATGGTTAGTGTACACACAAAACGATAAATATTCTACTTCTTAAATGGCGCTACAGCCCAAACCGAACCTTGGTATCCGACAACTTTCGCATGCACTGCTCCCCACCCTCACCCGCCCCTCTCAAATTATTCACCAGTAAGAATAGCACTGCGTCCATCTTCACGTCGGTCGTCCTCCACCGCAGCCTCCTTCTGCCCGCCTTTCTTTCTCCTGGGTGTTTTCAAGGTCTACGTGTTATTCGAAGAGCCTTCCTTCAAAAAGCGTCCAAATTTCAATACAGTCTATGCAAGACTAATCTTTGTCTTTTGCCGAGGTTGCGAGACTTGAACACTGGTTATAAAGAAAAACATGTTCCATTGGCTGCAGTGATTCTTCTCCTCGCTTCGGCTTGATACTTCACTGCTGCGTATTATGTAAATAATAATTTATCGTTTCACTCAAAGAGAAAAAAATACGAATACGCAAGACATTATTGGAGTGCGTTCGGAGTAGAAGACAAGCAGAGAGGTAGAGCGGGAACTACGTGATCCGGCGAATAAGAAAGTTGCCGTGTTACGGGCGGATTCATTGTGAGGAGCGTCGTGGGATAATACGCCGGGACGTTGGCAACCAGCAGCGATGTCAAGTCAGGTGCCGCCTCGTGGCATTAGGAAGCTCTGACACAGACATTGTGATTTTTTAATTTTATATTTATTCTTCATAAATAAGATATCTTTCTAGTAATAGGCATTTTCCAATGTCTTGTATTTGTGGAGCCTACCTTCTCTTCTTTTGTCGAACAATAAATTCTGTTTCGAACCATGCGTGGTCCTTTCCTTAACTTTGTCATGCGATATGCCTGGTTCATTGCCATTGAAATTTTTCTATACAATTCATAAGGTCCACTTCTCGGGTCCATAATCGGTTGGAAAGTTTGTGTCAGAGATAAACCATAACAACATACAACAGCGTGACCACTTTACTAACCAAAAGCTCCTCCATACAGAGAAACCAGCGGCCTGCAGCGGTAAGCTCACGGCTAGCCCTTCCGGGAAATTCTGTATTCCTATTCCAATGGCTAGATTCCTGAAACAAACAAACAATATTTAAATATGAGAAATTCTTATTCAGAAAGAAATTAAACATTTCGTATATTAAAAAGTATCTAAATAGATTAATCCAGAAAAAATAATACTATGTTAATGAGGTAATTCCGTGAGGTTGCCGACGAAGAATAGCGCCTCTGTCAGATCGGGACCGTGAGGTTGACCACTTCACGTCCTTAAATCTCAACTAGTCAGAAAAGGCATAATGAGGCTCGGACGCCTTCAAGCGCAATGGAGAGCTCTTGATGCCTCCCTATGCTACCGATTGAGGCTTAGGCCCCCGCATTGCTGGTTCGTTTGGGGGTAGTTCACGGCGGGCTTGATCTGTCCGGGGCCGGCTTTTTGGTTTGATTCGATCGAGCTAGGAGGTCGGTTTCATGCGGGTCGGGTTTGCTGCGGATTGGTCTCCACCGGGCTGGCTTGCGGTGTGCGGGGTGCCTTAAAGGGAGAGTGTATGTTAATGAAGATGCATCACGATTCATGTTTGAAGAATCGGGAAGCTAGCAGCCTGTAGGGAAAAACGGCTTGTCCTGTACCATTAGCATAAACCCTACTAACCCCAATGAAAGTAAATGACATTTTTATACGTATGCGTTTGTATTTCGCCTTTTTAGAAATATGTCTTAAGATGTACATGAAATCGTCTTAGGAACCGGAGCTATGAGTGATTTTCAATTTTCTTGCTGGAGTTAAAACCGTTTTTTGTTAAAAGGAGTTAAAAGGATTTCCAGGTTGTCTACCTATGCTGTGATACATCACGTATGTTCACAAAGCTAAACAAAAGCATCGTGTTATCACAGTTGCTCATGAACAACTGCATATTTATTTTGTGGATGGTCTCCCGCTCGCTTTATCTTTATGTAGACAGAGCGATTTACTGACTGAAAAAGCGGTTCAAATAATTAAAGATGCTGACATCTCGGGTTGTTTAAGATTTTTAATAGAAATAACAACCCTTTATGAAAATCAGCACGAACATTTATAAAACTTGTGTACGTATGGGATATTCTAACTAGGGTAGACGGCACAACAACAAAAAATGCGCTGAGAGACTATAAAGAATCGTTGGAAAATAGCGTCAGAGATAAAAATGAATAATAAATAAGGTGATATGCAAAACGAAAATATAACTACGATGTTGAAGATATGGTGAGATGGAAGAGGCAAATATTCTGGTATGCTATCGTGAGAATGGTCTAATCCAGACTTCTTTAATAATAACATTTTATGATTAACCCCACTTCCTTAATGAAAGACGAAATTTTCTTAAATAATAGTAGGTAATATGAAGTCAAAGCTAACATACAGGACGCTCTATATGCGTAGGTGTAAGATGGCTGGAAGCAGATCCTAGAGCGGTTCTTTCAGATCTCCCGAAACTTGGGCAATGGGACAGCTAATATCAGTGTCACAGCAGATAAGAGTGGGCGATGGCAAATCTTTAATACTGCAAAACTACAGTAAATTGGCTAGATGCTAACAGCAACAGCATTTAGCCATCAAAACCCTTCATGTTGATTTAAAATTAAGATTGAAAACGTGGGGTCTAAAAGCCAAAATCTAAGATTGGCTGAAATATACAGTTTTCCCTCTTCCAAAATAGCCCCGATGCAGCGAGAGCTTACACCCTGACAGGTATTACAACAGCACACGGGTGCTCGGTGAGAGGGGCGGGGACGGGGCACTGCCAACTACTACCAGCGTCAAACACTAATCATCGGTAGGTATTTGCTATTAAAATTCTCTCCGAAGAATTACTGTAACCGCATTCCAAAGCTCCTAAGCAAGTATGAACTATCGTACACACATGTACAGGTGTGCATACATATTTGACAATGTGTGGGTTAGGTACATTGTCGATGAGAAGGTAACAGAACATGACACTGCAGTCATCCATCTGTCATGTCATGAAATGGTTTCTGCACCACGTGCACAACTTTCATCTAATTGAAGTACCTACTCACGCACGGGTAACCCCACACAAGTGATGATGAAAACCAAATTTCGATTTTGTCACCACATATAGTTTACTTATATTATTTACACCTAGATCAAAGTCTTGATAAATACAATGACATTAATTACGACGTGTTTTCAGCGGGATGAGGAAACTTTTACCAAGATTTTCTGAAATTCTCATTTTGTTCTTCTCGATTTATTTCTGGAAAATGGACTGAGGAATAAATGGTTTTATACAAATTGTTTTAAAACAAAACAGTTATTTATCGTAAACGCTTTAGCTAGTAATGGTAAAGCTATGCAGTCATGGTAGGTTAAAGGAAGGGCATTTTTCTTCGAATCGCTCGAATGAACTGACAACTGCAATTTACATAGGAATTTCAGGTGGGAGATTCCAGAGCAGAACCAGCACGACTTAAATATAGTTTATATCTTTCGTCGCTCATTCATTCACTGACTGTGTAACGCTTGTGGTTTAGAGCTATGCAAGCTAACTAAATCATGTTGCATAGTATTATCAATTGATGTCGATGAAAATTTCACTGTGAAGCTCTAAAAACAGGTGACGGAATTAGTCACATGACTGGTAACCTCTACTAATACCTAATAAAATATTTGAAGAAGTGAAGAGTGGTCAAGTATTAATTGGCAGGTAAGTGGAGTGCAGTGCGTGTATGTGTGCGCATCACAATCACAGGCGTACACTCTGCCATAGTGACAACAAGAAGACTAGAAACGTGGAGCATGAGGCGAGAGACTGCGCGGCGACTGGCTGGTGCCCTGCGGCGGTCCGCAGGCAAGGCCGGCAAGACGGCCCCTCTACTTGCTACACCAGACCAGATACACGTAACACCAAATTCTTGCTCTACTCTAGCTTCTTTGTCTCGACGGCCACAAAGAAACAACTAATGAGTCGGCTCTGAAATCAACAGCGAACAAAGGATTCGTTACAGTCCTCCGCACTGCTGAGAACAAAGTAGGTGTTGACAATATCAAGACATCCAGAAGACACCACATGCCACCCGGAGCACGGAAGATGAGGATGTTTGAGAAATGTCATGTGGGTGGAAGAAGCGAAAGGCGTGCGTTTGGATAGAGTGGAAGTTCATTATCTGTGCCTGTTCCTGAAGAGATACGGCGTGATGGATAATATAAAAGATGAGGTAAGCCAAATGCACTAACCTATGTTACAATAGAACTGCGAATGGTGTCTTCGATCCGATCAAGGTATTTTGTTTGTCTGCCGTACCTACACTTTTAGAGTTGATTGGTAGACATTGACATCTTTTTTATGCACAATAAAAAGTATATTTTCTGGACAGAACGTAGAAGTTACTACTTATACAAAAACCCATGTTGGATTTTTTTTTATGTTTGATTTAGGCGTAAAATCGTTTTTATTCGACAATAAATTGAAGACAGAAAGGATCGGAGAACACTGGAATCAGAGAACAAAAATGACAGTGTACCTACAACTCGGTTTATTCTTTGTACACATCGCGGAGGACATTCATGCGCCTGTATACCGACATCACTCATCTTTCAATTACTAATCAAAGCTTTTATTTATCGTGATCTACCATCTAATAAGTACGCTAGCAAGTAACCTAGCATCAAGATCAAGCTTTTCATACTAATTTGTAAGGTTTGTATATTTTTGCAGTGGAAGTTTCTAGAAATCATCATTTTATATTCAATCCATTGGGGCATGCTTCTCATTCCAGCCGATGGATATAAGAGCTGGAGTGGCCCGCTGGAGATAGTTGGTAGTGCGAATCTAATGGTAATGGTAGATGGCGGTCATTGTGTGTGCGGGAGGGCAAGTTGGTAGACAGACAGAGCGGCAGACTAGGCTCCACTAGGCCTGCACATGTGTGGGCCGGTAATAGATGCAGGGTTATCTACCCAACGGGGCCCCGCTGTCTGCCTCCAATATTTTTTATCGCAATTTTTTTATTTCCGCCTTCGTCATCGCCAATACAAACACACACATAGAGAGAGAAAGAGACAGAGAGCAGTGCAAGCAGAGCGATTATAATAAAAAGAGCCGAAACATAAACATAATCAATGAATTAATTACCCGCCAACAGATGTAATATTTCTGCACGGCGCACGACGCGACACTATCGGCAATGACCCGTTCACACTAACACGCCAACTTTAATACGTGCACACGAATATGAACCTTGAATAGATCGACTCTACCTACCTACATCGAAATTATCCACCATCGAGACAAACCGCTGCACGGGTGTCTAATCAAGCAAGTGAGCAGCAAGGCACGGTAGGTAACTACCTACATATTATATGACGGGACTCGTCCGAGGCCTCGTGAAGTCAAAAGGAGAAATAATAAAAGAAATATTATGGCAACAGGGAAGCAAACAGATAATGCAGAACCGCTTAAAATTGCTGAGATGAAAACAAGTCTATACATCTCAAGATTGGATACTAGTGTAAGTGTCGAAAATGTAGAAAACTATATTAAAACAAAAGGTGATTTTAAAATTGTGATCGAAAAAATAAAACAGAGTAGGGAAACACACTTTGCATCATTCAAAATAGATGTACTGCGCAAAGATATCAAAGATTTCATGAACAAAGGTTTCTGGCCTGAAGGTGTAGTGTACCGAAAATTTATAAATAGAAATAATGGAGGGAGACAAACTCAAAATAGTATCAATTAACTGCAAAGCTATGAAAAGGAATATCCATTTCATAGCTGAATTATGCAACACTTTTGATGTCATACTTCTGCAAGAAACTTGGCTTCTAGAAAATGAGATCCCTTTGACTACAAGGATACATAAAGACTTTCACGGAATCGGTACATCAGCTGTAGACTTGTCAGGAGGCCCATTGGTTGGCAGACCCTATGGTGGCACAGCTATTCTTTGGAGAAACACGATAAAATGTGTGCCTGTTATGTGCAATAATAATCGTATCTCTGGAATTAAGTTAACCGAAGAAAATAGGGAGCTGTTTTTACTAACCGTATATATGCCCACTTGTCATGCTGATAACCTCTTAGATTTCACCAACTGTCTATCTAGCCTGCACTCGATCATAAACGACAACGAAAACTCAGAAGCTCTTATAATGGGAGATTTCAACGCCCATCCATCTTCCATATTTGGATCCGAGCTAGCGGCCTTCTGTGTTAATAATGATTATATATGTACAGATCAACAATCTCTCCCATTGGATTCTTACACGTATGTTAGTGACTCACACAACACTACCTCGTGGCTAGACCATTGTGTAATTTCAGAAAGTATGAAAGATAAAGTAACGAATCTGCAAATCCATTACGATGCTACTTGGACCGATCACCGTGCGATATCCTGTGAAATTGAAGTGAAAAAACTGTGCCCGCTAGTTACTAAACAAAAGAATGTAGACTACGCAAGATGGAATGGCGAAAATATAAATAAGGTTAACCGCTACAAGGTCGTGGTTGAAGGATTTTTGAATAAAGTTTCTCAAAATCGATATATCCATACCCCATGTAGCACAAATATGGGACCTTGTACAGATCAGGAGCACATTGCAGCTATAAGAATCTTATATGAAGACATCGTGGGGGCTATCAGAAAAGCTGCTCGTGTAGCTTTTAAGACAGAAAATAATACAGGAAAACAAAAATATATAAAAGATGGATGGAATACCCAAGTAGCAGAGCACTACGAACGTTCGAGAGAGGCATTACGGAACTGGATTGATGAAGGAAGACCATCAGAAGGACCGGCTGCTGACGAAAGACGAAACCTTAGAGGACAGTTTAAAAAGGCGTTGAAGCATTCCCAGAGAAACACCGAACAAGAAAATATGGATAATATTGTAAAGAAAGCTACAAACAAACAGTTTAAGAAATTCTGGACCAAAAGCAACGAATTGTTGAAGCCAAAGAGAAGTAACGTCGGTCGCATAGATGGATGCGAAAATGCCGAAGAAATAGCAAACAAGTTTAGGGATATCTTCTGTGACATCTCAGGAACGGATACACCAAAGCCATACACTTCACTACTGTACGAAAAGGAAGAAGTTCTCGTAGAAGAAAGTGATGTGGAGTCTGCTATGAAATCAATGAAATCTGGTAAAAGTCCGGGTCACGACAACTTAAGTATAGAGCATTTTAAAAATGGAGGTGTATACTCTAAAAAAGTACTGTCAAAACTTTTCAATTTGATAATAACACACAGTTTCCTACCAGAAAATATGACGAAAACAATTATAACGCCTATACCCAAATCAGCCCAGTTAGACTTGACTTCATCTGCTAACTATAGACCGATATCGTTGTCAACCACTACTGCACGTATATTAGAAAAAGTTATCCTACAAAAGATTCAACATAAGCTGCAAACCAATGACAGTCAAATGGGTTTCAAATCCGAATTATCTACAGATCATGCAATATACACCGCAAAACAGATTATTCAGAGATATCTGAAGAACAAGACAACTACATATGCATGCTTCTTGGACCTCTCTAAAGCTTTCGATAAAGTCAGCCACCAACTTCTTTGGGAAAAGCTTAAAGAGAGGAATATTCCTAAGAGTATTATTAATCTTTTGAGCATATGGCACAGTAAGCAAATGAATCTTGTCAAATGGAATGACGAAATGTCTAAGGCAATGTACCTGAGGACCGGACTAAGACAGGGTGGATGCATGTCACCAGTATTGTTTAGCGTTTACATGGATAACCTTAGCCAGCGGCTCTCCACTTCGAGAATCGGATGCCATCTAGGAGATGTACCAGCAAATCACGTGTGTTATGCAGATGACATGGTATTACTATCTCCGTCAATCAAGGGACTGAGAAAGCTCATCAAACTCTGTGAAGCCTATGCCGGTGAACACAATATGACGTATAACGCCAAAAAAACGGAGTTAATGGTTTTCCGATGGAATGGACCAGAGGAGAAAATAATACCAGTACAACTTAATGGTACTACACTTATACAGACACAAACAGCCAAATACCTAGGCCATATAATAAGAAGTGACCTGACAGACGATGACGACATTGAGAGACAAAGACGCAGCATAAGTATAATATCCAACATGTTAGCTAGGAAATTTTTTAAATGTAGTCCTCATGTTAAAAGAATTCTATTTAATGCATTCTGCACGAACTTATACACGTGTCAAATATGGACGAACTACAGACTTGCTACCATAAACAAATTAAGAGTGCAGTACAATGACGCCTATCGCATAATATTTGGATACAGACGGTACAGCAGCGCATCGCAGATGTTCACCGAGGGTAGGACAAAGGACTTCCGAGCAACAATGAGGCAAAAAGTCTATGGTACTAGAGCCAAATTGATGGTACACTGCAACGCCTTAGTCCGTGCAGCCTTTGAGCGACAAACGCCGAAACTGACTGAAAGATGGAACACATATCTCGTATACTAACTCAAAATATTTCATATAATTTAATTTCTTCTTTTTATATATCTTTATATATTTTTTCCGCATAATTTTTAGGATTACAATAGGACCTTGTGCATTAGGTCGACTCATATTTGCTTCGTTATTGTCGATTTTGCTTGCCTTCAGTCATATCCTTATTCAAAAAAAAAAATATATATATATATACATATGTACATATATTATCTGATTCAATTTGTTGTATTTCTAATTATTTTACTAACTGCAATATTTCTATAATCATACTTCGAAAATAATTGTATTTTATTTTTAATTTAATTTTTTCAGTTATATACAATTAATGTAATGTAAAATAAATTTGTTTGTATTTCATTAGCATAATGAAACTCTTATAATTTTTTAAGTGCATTGTATTATAACTATAAAACGTATTTTTATAATCTGTCTAAGTAGGTCTATGATTGTATTATCGTTCACTGTTTAACGGTGACACCACCTTTAAATTTGGGTTCCCATTTTATTCACAAATAATGTTGTTATATTTCACTTTAATTCGTTTTCGAGTTATCTCCAATTACTGTAATAAATGTAAAACTATGAATGTATGTACAATAAATTAGTTTATATCTACCATAATTATATGCTTATAAATTTTAAGTGCATTTTATTAGTAAATAGATTAGATAATGATTTTTTATTTAATGTATCTAAACTTGACTCATATCTGCTTCTTTATTGTAAATTATTGGTACCTTCTTAGTGCAATACTCTCATATTCTCAATTCGAGAAATAATAATTGATCTCATTCTATAATTTGTTTTTCATAGCTCAAGTTGTTTCTGTTTCCTTGTATGGAAATTATCATTATAAACTACTGTTAAGTGCACTCTTGTAATTAATACTTTGTGTTATAACAACTATTCACTATTTAACTTAGGTTTGCATTGTTTAAGATTTTCATAATATTGTTGTATGTATATTCAGATTTTTTACTCTTTTATTTTGTTTCAGCCAACCGGCCTTTTACTATAATCTATACTGTGTATTACCTACTGTATTCAGATTTTTTTTTATTAGTTTCATCGGCCAACCGGCCTTTTACTGTAAGTATTCTATGCACCTATCGAGTTGGGTCACAAGTTGACTCATACTTTCAATTATTTAGTTTCAAATATTTTTACTATTCTCATAATCTTGCATTGAAGATAATTGAATTTCTTCTTAATTCGTTTTGAGTTATCTTCAATTACTGTAATAAATGTAAAACTATTTGTGTAGGTACAATTTGTTTGTATTTAACATAATGATACTCATATATTTAAAGAGCATTGTATTAGTAAATAAATTAGATAATGATTTTTAATTTAATGCAAAAACTTGATTCATATCTGCTTCTTTATTGTAAATTATTGGTACCTTCTTAGTGCAATACTCTCATATTCTCAATTCGAGAAATATGTAATTGATCTCATTTTATAATTTGTTTTTCATAGCTCAAGTTATCATTATTTTTTTTTTCTGTTTCACTGTATGGAAATTATCATTACCGCAATAATACGATAAATACTAATGTGTATGATGGTATTGTAAAGTGCACTCTTGTTATTAATACTTTGTAGTATAACAATTAATCACTATTTAACATAGGCTCGCATTGATTAAGATTTATGTACCTATAGAAAAATTTTTAATATTCTTATTTTTTTTTTATATATTGTATAATTATATGTATCATAATATGGACCTGAGAGGTTTGCACAACCCACCTCCAGATCTGGAATAAAGATTATTATTATTATTATTATTATTATTATATATTCGATGGTATTAGGTTGAAACACGTATGTAATGAGGGTTTAACAACTATAGATTTATTCGGAGATTTTCCGCAAGTCGTCCTTCGCTACCCTTATGTATTTCGCCATTGCACTAAGTGCCAGCACATTCAATTTCGTTTAAATATACCTACCTACATTATGTTTTGTAAATATCTGTTTCTTTAAAGGCCGTGGTTATTTCTACACATCAACCGTCAATTTACCATAAACAACAAAGGAAAATAAATTTATTTTTTATTTTTTTCTCTTTCTAAATGAAACAAAAACTATGTAAAACAATCAAAACAGGTAAATAAGGGCATTATATAACGGACCTGTCACAATTACCATGGAATCATAGAAAAATTAACCTCAATTACTGGATAACAAACACAATTTGTAGTTTTTGTGGTCTGCAATCAATAATTTAATATAAAAAACCAAAAAGGGGGCTGTTTTGAAGGACTAGATGAAATATTTTGGACAAAGGAAGTATCTGCATGAATCAAAGAAAAAATAACAAAAACTAAGTGTAATAATTCTGTTGTAATCTATTTTATTCTATAAATCAATTGTTTTAATACAAAGTTCGTCAGAAATACTGGATAACAACACATTATTAAATTACACTTAAAACAATCATTACACACTTTATAGTAGTTACACAGAACGAAATATCCAAGATATTCAGAAATTTAACCTAAAAGCGACATAAAAACACTTAATTTGTAGAAAATATGTAAGGAAATTAATTGCAATAAAAAAGTAGATAATTAATGTAATAAAAATAAAGTTTGCACACAAATGTAGCTAAAAATATCGATCAAAACTTCACAGACGTCAAATAACAGTATATAAACCACTTTTGAGTAGTATATAACAAGTGACACACGCTTATTTATTTTGTAAACCATAGAAGTCGCAGAAAATCGGTAGGAATAACCAATTTTTGGGCGGGAATATTTTTATTTGAAAAAGCCCGGGAAAACCGGTAGAAATAGCGACTCCGTTCTTTAAATTGAATAATAAAATTAAAATGAGCCCTATCATGTCTTAAGAAAACTTCAAATCGCCCTTTTCTCATACTTAGGGCTGATAGGTGGTTCGTTTTTCTGATAATATTTAAGGCAAGATGACTGAAGTAAACTACCTACATACGTATAACCTACACCCTAAAGCCTACACGTAGGAAAACATTGTGTGCCAAAAACTTATTGTTGGTTTTATTCCATTTTCCTCGCAATTATTCCATATTTTATCACCGTTTAAAAAACCCCGAGATTATTTGAATATTTTAAAATCAGAATTAGCCAAATCGGACCAGTCGTTCTCGAGTTTTTTTTATATAGGTATAAGACATGATTACCTACCGCGCTAAAATAAAATACAGAAAGTTGGATACAAATAGAGGATGTGGAAAAACAGTTGGTCAATCACTAAAGAAGAATTCTGTTCTTTCCCATCAGGGCTCCGAAAACGAGAGACCTTTTTTTAGCATTCATTTGAAGCAAAACTAAGGGATTTGAATATGGTGTGGGAGGAGGTCATTGACATTTTTTGTCAAAATCCAGAGAGCAGAAGGGGGATCTTGTTGTTTCCCTATTCATTTAAGGGTGGAGTTCATTGATTGTTCATTACACAATTTCACATTCAAATTTTAATATAATTGCCTACATATTCAAAAATATGTATACAATGCATTTAAAAGGCTTTAGTAAATGAAGTCACGGAAATCAAACTCAAAATTTAAAGTATGTATGTACTTGGCTGCTGAAAAATTTTGTGCAAACGACGTGCTCAATATTGTTAAATCAACACATTTCTAATGTCTTGTTTTGAGCGCATTTACACATCCACATTAGTCAAACATTGCGTGCAAATCCCGTTTTAATTGACATGGGTACCTACTCGTAGTTACCCACGCACGTTTCACACAGGCTTCCTAAAATTTTAGATATATCCTTTCTTTTATGCGCTCTTTTATAATAATTGGGTTTACATAACTAATAGGTATTGTTTATTTTAATTGTAAAATTAACGAATTGAACGTGCATTCTTGGTGGAATTATTTAAATACAGTAATCCAAATAAAATAATTGATTGTTAATCCAAAAATTTAATTTAATTCTAAGTCACCTGTGACCATGCAGGACCTGTGCCTGCGAAACTAGTCAGGTTATTAAATTTGTGGAATAACAAATCAATTGTTTTATTTAAATTACCGTACTTAAATTGTAAACTGATTTGCATATCCTATAATACAGTACAGACTCAAAACAAACCAAAATAAAAAAGGCATGTTTTATTTTGAAATTTAATTTTAACAAGACCATAACGCAGTTATGGGATCGAGTCTTAAAGGTGCCACTGTGACCAAAAATACGCTGAGAGTTTCAGAAATGAAAACTCTCAGGAGCTTAGCCGGTAAGGCCTTTAGATATAGAATCGGAAACATGAGGGTAAGTAAAATAATATGCAAAACCGAGAACTAATTAAGATGGGCAAAGTAATGAAAAAGATTCTGGAATGTAAGTACATGATGTAAGGAGAATAGAATCATATGTAATTGCACGGCCAACCCCATGGAATACCTCTCTCAGGAAGACTATAAAAGAAGGGAAAAGGACAATTGATAGTCGACCGTGCAGTAGGCTAACTCAAAATCTTGAATTACAGGCTACAACCCCTGAGCATATAACGATGACGGTGTCCGTATGGCTGTAGTCCAAAATATATTGCGGTTTAACAGTTAAGTTAGTCAATTTGTAAGGGGAGTTGACCGGGAGATTAGCACAGAGAATGCAGAGTCGAGTAGTGAGTAGGCAGTTAGTAGTAGGTACAGAGTAGCCATCCACAGTACCAAGGGAACAGGTGACATTCCTAAACGTTGCAAAACAACACCGACCACTGGCTGAGGAATGCAGCATCGGTACCGACCATGTACCGTGGTAGCGAGCCACCGAACACAACTGCACACAGCCCGATCCATTCCACCAAGGCGGGAATCTATTCCATACATTATATGGTGAACCTTACAATGCAAATCTTGTAATTAAAATGTGGAAAGAACTTTTTTTATGTTGAGTTGAAACATTGAATTCGATCGCAGCATCATCACCTGATTTTTTTATTCAGAAATAACTTTCAAAACAGAACAGAATTATCCGAAAATGGATTCAATTCTGCGTAGAAATGGATTGATAAAGCCTCCAGAAGTAGTATGTAGATAACAAAATTCCTTCCACAATATGGTTAAAATATTTGAACCTGTAGATTCCATTGGCATACAACACGATTGAAACCTTCAAAAATTTAAAATAGAATTTTAAGTACGTACCTATGGTGGGAGATACTTTAGTCAATGTAACAAATTACTAAGGGAAACGTTTTGGTAAAGGGTAAAGTTTGACCCTAATTTTTGGAAGTTGGCTGAAATATTTAAACAGAAAACATTCACCCATGACGTACGTAATCGAGTCCAGGGCTGATACCAGTACGACCAAAAATGCACTGAGAGTTTCAGAAATGAAAACCCTCAGGAGCATAGCTGGGAAGACACTAAGATATAGAGTTGGAAATATGAGAGCATAGGAAATATACGAGGTCGAAGCCATAGTGACATGAAGAAGGCTAAGAAAAAGGTTATGTTATGCATATAAGAGGAGAAGGGACTCATCCAGACTCTATCCCATTCTCAAACCGACCATCAAAGAAGTGCAGGGACAGCTGGGAGTCGATCTCGGACATAACTAAAATGGCTACTTATGGATATGGTTAACCACTTCACGAAATTCTCAAAATCTATGTTTATAATACCTACATATTTAATATAATAATAATAATGGAAATAGTGGCCGAACGGGAGAAACACTCAGACATTTTTGTCTAGGTGTCCTCTCCTGTGTGGTTCTGAGTATCTGCACAGACAAAACGATGTGGCTAAAATAGTTCATCTAAAACTTGCCTTGAAATATGGTTTGCTCGATTTTTAAGTGCCTTATTACCTACAGGTACACCCCAATTTCGGTAATGAAATACAACAATATAAAGTTATATTGGGATATAGGTACCAAGCTGACCGAACGATTAACGCAAATCGTCTGGACATTGTATTGGTTGATCGTAGGAACGGAATAACGTATCTCGTGGATATCACTATTCCGTATGACGAAATTTTGAAATAAGCCGAGCAAAACAAGATAATTAAATATCTTGATCTTGCTCACGAAATCAAAGATATGTGGCATACACCAACCACCCACAGAGGCCACAGAATACATGTAGTTATATTGAGGAATGGAGTTATTCCTAAGTCTCTTAAGAGAATCTAGGGAAACTTAGTATCTGTAGTGGTCTCAGATATGCCATTCAAAAGGCAGTTCTATTGTCCTCATGTAAAATGTTAAGAAAGTTCCTTTCTCTGTAGTTCGAAGGTCTCTCATGATTACATTACATTGTGATGTATCATGAGATACAACACCGATATTTTTATATTGAGTATACATACATACATACCATAAACATACCATAAGGCCCCCAGCACACCGCAAGCCAGACGGAGGAGACAAATCCGCAGCAAACCCAACCCGCACAAAACCAGCCCTCTAGTTCGATCGAAGCAATCAAATCAAAAAGCCGATCCCACACAAATCAAGCCCGCCGCAGATCCCCCCAAACCAACCCGCAATGCAGGAGGCCTAAGCCCCACTAAAGGGCATAGGGAGGCACCAAGAGCTCTCCATTGCGCTCAAAGGCGTCTGAGGCTTATGGTGCCTTTTCTGACCAGTTGAGGTTTAAGGACGTGAGGTGATGCTCGGAAAACCAGCAAAAAGATCAGAGGTGCTATTCTTAGCCGGCAACCCCACAGCATTGAGTATACAGCATTGTATTTAATTTTAATTTAATTATTTTTTACAATTACAGTTAGTTACATTGTTATGATGGGATAGGATTTATTTTTCATCAAAGTTTATTCATGATGACAACCATAAGGTTTATTCATGTGCGGTTTTCACCATTAGGTTCTTCATGGAAGTGCATCATGGACATTAAGTTATATTATAATATAAGTAAGTATCACCAACAAAAGGTTCTACATAGGAGTGTGTCGTTACCGTCAGGTTCTACATAAGCGAATGCCGTTTTAATGAGGTTTATCGTAACCATAAGGTTCTATGCAAATGTTTTCGTTACCAGAAGATTCTGGATAGAGAAAATCAAACAATAATTGAACAATAAAATGGGTTACCTATGGGGAATTCTGCCTCACCACTATTCGCGGACATCTTTATGGACCATTTTGAAAACAATCTGTTCACTTCGAATTCCCCACACCTGCATAACATTACAACATGGTATAGATACGTTGACGACATCTTTGCCATCTGGAAAGGTACTGACAGACAATTAGACTCTTTTCTCACGCATCTAAATAACATCAATAAAAACATACAATTCACACTAGAACACAACCCGGACAACACATTGAATTACCTCGACCTTACCATAAATCTAGAAGATAACAAATGCGCATTTAACATATACAGAAAACCAACACAAACCGATTGTATTATCCCTTCCGACTCAGCCCACCCATACAAAACAAAACTAGCAGCTTTCCACTCTTTAATTAATAGATCACTGAACATACCACTTAGCACAGAGAATTTTAAAACAGAAATAAATATAATTAAACAAATTGCGGTCAACAACAAATACAATCCCAACCTCATTGACAAACTTTTACTCAGAAAACAATTAGCAATAACATCTAAAAAATATTTATACCCCATACCTACACTAAAAACAGAAGATACATCATACAGAAAAATACTATACATTAAAGACACATCCGAACAAATCAATAAAAAACTACCCACAGATCTTACTCCAGCCTTATACACTAACAACACATTACAGAAATTAATAAACAATAAAGACAAAACACACATACTAAACAAAAACGGAATATACACACTATACTGCAACGACTGTAATCACAAATATATAGGGAGCACAAAGAGAAACTTCAAAACACGCATTAGTGAACACCTTCGGTGGATAAAAAATAAAAAAATTTCGGAATATGCTAATCATCTTTTAGACAACAATCATACCCACAACATCAATAAAACCACTTACAAGCACACCAATGGTTACACATATAGAAAACTTAACACCCTAGAAACAATCGAAATTAATAAAAATATCCCTAATAATCTAATAAACAAAGAAATGAACCCGTATAAATCTCCTCTATTATCTCTCTTCCCTACCCTATCTCCTTCCACGCCCACCCCTAATACCCCCCTCCATCACAATACCTAAAATTTGTAAGTCACAATATTTTGTCATCTATGCACATTAGTTTTAAGTTTGGTCTGATGATGGCTGGTAGCCGAAACCGGTAACCAAAGAAATAAATATATAAATAAAAAACAGTTAAAAAATAGTTAATTTTTCCAAAACATAAAAATACAATATTTAAGTTTGTATGGAAAGGTTACCTGGGACGCGCCCACGACATCGCGGGTAGTTCCTTCTCATTCTCGCATACGCTCTTACAGTAGCCCATCCCACTTACTCCACCGCACCGTTTCGATAGTTTTAGAAAATTTTCATACAAAGTCAACAATATTATCGGGCACATTAGTGTTAAGCTACGGCTACACTATGGCCCATGCTGGTCCAGGATGGCCAAATAGTGGCTCTGGCCAAGCATTGGCAAGTAGCAACATTTGGCAAATATACTTGTACACCTGGCTACACTATTGGCCCAACTCTGACAGCTGGCATGATGCTAGACTGCTACACAATGTTTCTATCACTGTTTTATTGATTAATTCTTGCTTTCATTCATCATTTTACATTCTAATCTCCAATTATTCACTGTATACTCCTATCTGAGTGGGGAATTTCAAGAGAGTTTATCTCCCTGGGCAAATAGGATATTTTAATATAATTTCCAATTCACATTATATACACAATAAAAACATTCATAATTTTTTTAAACCTAACCTTCAATTTTTATTGATGTTTATTGTTTTGCAATTGGTATATATTTACCTAGCTCTTACAGGTTGATTTGGACTATAACATAAATGAAAATAAAAGATATTGATAAAAAAAAAACAAGAATCATGGGTACATTACATACATACTCGAGTGGTATAAAGAAAGCATCAACCACCGTCATTGCCGTTTGCGCTTTTCATTATTTTTAATAACAGAAAAGCAGATGCCGCATGTATCACTGTATAGGATGCTGCAATTAATGCCATTATATGATTTTATCACTGTCAACTTCCATTATTTTATAACGATTATAAAAAAAAATTACAAAACACTATGAAAATAACAACATGGAAGACATGACAGCTGTCAACATTGTTCCAATTGGTTCCAATATTGGTGAATACTTGCGAACTCGATCGACAAGTAAACGGCCAATGTCAAATATTTGGCTATATTGGTCATTGGTGAAGCGGCCACACTATTTGCCCATGATGGGCCAGACCCTCTATTTGGCCAACATGGCCCATAGTCTAGCCGTGGCTTTAGTAATAGGCGAGGTAGGGTGTGTGCGCGAGCGCATTTTCTCAAGTTGTCCCCGCCAGAGCTTTGAATACGAATGAAATAGGGATGTTTCAGAAACAGTTTAATGTTATTATTTTATTAGCTTATCTCAATCGAATTAATTTTGCATTATTTAACTGGGGCACAGTGCACATCATGTACATATTAACGGGCCACTTCGGGCTAGAAACACAGGACAACGTCTGTCGGGAAAGCTAGTAATTAATAAATTAAGTTTTTATTGTCAAACGCACTAAAGAGATTTACCTACATGAAGTTTTCTGGTGTTCAGCGCTGCATAAGAAACTTCTCCTGACATTACAACAACAAAAAAAAAGAATTATCGAAATTGGTCCAGCCGTTCACGCGTGATGTGATGATCAAGGGAAATAGGGCTCCATTTTATATATGTAATAGAGATATTTTGTTTTCACCATATTCCAGTTAACCTTGTTTAGAAGGAGAGGGCTAAGCCAAGAGAAAAATGGGAGAAGAACACAAGATGGGGCGAGGTGAGGTTAGGTTAGGTGTAGGTACCTAGTAGGTAAGTAGCACGTGTGAGAGTAGCAGTGTGCAATGCGATGCAGCGCTGGTAATAAGGCGCATGCGCCACATCCGTTCCACACTGGACACACCGCATTCCATCGCAACACAAGCGTTCTCAAACCTCACAGAACGGAAATATTTTAATTATCACTAGCCCCATAACATGCCCACTAAACAAACACATAGACCAAATTAGATCTGAAAGAAGGTGCATGCCTACGCTAGACAAACAACAATGTGCCGTGCTGGAATATATGAATTAATACCCGCTAAGATGTTTCTATTTTAGCTTCTGGAGCATGCACGCAATTGGTTCAATGTTGGTTTCATCCCAGATAAGTGCTATCACTGATGATATATGTTCGGCGGTATTTAAGGTCTTTTACCTTTTGATGTCATTTTTAGCAAAAACTTCGAATTTACCTTCTAAAATGTGTATAGATCCATTTGTCGTGATATCTCTCTTCTCCTTCCGCCCCGTATCAGAATGTCACCCACATTGCAAATCGTAAATCTAAAAAAGAATATTTTAATATATTAAGTTCACAGAAGTTATAATGAACCTGTGTTGCTGGAAAAGAAAAGCTTCTATTTGCTGGTATTTATAGTATCCCGTAAGATTTATTTGTTGGTTCGCTCCCAATGTGAAGCATGTGAGTATCTTGTAGGTCCGCCGATAATGTTCGCTTGAGAGGAAGTTTTGGCTTGCCTCGCTCTCTTGTCCCATTCGGATAGTGAAAAGGCTTGCATATTTCATACTTTCGGGAAAGCTAAATCTGCGACTGATGCAGGTAATCGGAAATCAGAAGTACCGTGAAATTGAATACCTCCACGTCCTTTTCCTTCCAAAATTCAGTAGTAAGAAAAAGCAATCGTTAGTTTAGAACAAGTCTTCGCTACCAATGCCGATCCACCTAATGACCGAAGATTTTCTTACATTAAAATAAGACTACAACACTTCAAACTAGGAAGTGACCCAATACAGAAATATGTTAACAGCATTCAGGAAATGCGCGTGTAACTGACACATCCGGCAAAAGCGTCAGTCCTCCGGAAGTGGCATTTCCCGGCCTGAAAACTTGGAATCTCTCAGCGGCACTTGATGAGGGAGGGAGGGACTGGTGATTACGGCACACTGCTTGATCTTCTCTACTGCTGGTCTTGTTCCATTCCACACGCACACACTCAGACATACGCCGACAGAGTGTTGCGTTGAAAGTTGTACAGTGGCATTCTTGACGGGCCGACCGCTGGATTCTATTCACGTGTGTGCGCCGCACCACATTAGACTATGTATGTGTACAAGTGTTTTGACTTCCAGCTCCACGCCGTTATCAACGAATGGGATCAGATTGAACCGCTGCTCCAATAACCAGCATATGCCAGGTCTCACCCAACCAACACACCACGTCCATAGCGGATCCAGCTCTCACATTACCAGAAAACCACCCCTGTAGACCCTCGATGACCATAATCAAAATATCTTAAAATTTGGCCTAACTAGCTCAACTATGGAGCATTAAGACACAATAGTTTTTGGAAATGATACAGTTTTCTCTTCTACTGGAGTATAATGTCGCAACTAGATGTCAACTGCCAATTGCAAGGTTCTCGTCTAGCCCATAACCCCCTTTCTTAATAAGCAAAGACATTTTTAATTTGCTCCACTCTGCATTCAGTTTAAGTACTACCCAGCTGATATAATTAATTACCTATCAAAGATGCATGCATGCAGATGAAAGAATGCACATGAATCAGTTTTGAGTTGCAAATGTTGGATTGCAAAGAAAACATATAAATACTTACCTAAAAACTATAATAACATCCCAAACAGAAAAATGTAATCAAGCAGAAGAATACGCATAGGCGGTTACTCTAAGAACCAGAATCCGAACTCATTACTTGCCATTCCATACGGAATTCACTCTTAATGAAACACTTTTTTTGAATACCTCTTCAGCCCTCTCATACTCAGACTTGTCCTCCACAAAAACCTCCGGGACAGATTCCTGCTGCCAGAATATTGACATGTGAAGACTGAGGTCATCCTCACATTCCTGGCAGAAAAGGTTGAGTGGTTTGTGCTGAGCAGATCCTCGGATGCTCCCTGCAACGACTTCCCCGAATTGGGCCCATCACATAAGTACATCACTGAACGCTGCAATCAGTGTACCCACATGAGTTATGCTGGCGTGGCAATGAGCATAGCTCCTCATAAAGACAGTATGACTCGAAGGCAGGTGTACTGCACTTGGTCACTCGCTAATTCGGACGCTTATGCGCAAACCTAACAATTTTGTTTGCACAAAGATTTTCCACATGACTAATATTTTATGTGCACCGGCGCAGTTTTTCTATAACAGTTTTTTTATTAATATATATTTAACGAACGCGCGGTGTATCGGACTTTACATACGAGTAGGTAATCATTTACACATCGGAACCGTGCGAAATATTTTTTTCAAATCATTCTTCTAGTACGAATGGGGAATGGGTGATGCGGCTTTCAAAATGTTCTCAGAGAGTCAATGCACACATGAGTGCTATCTTAGATAATTCGCGTTAAGCCGCACCACTGACAGTGACAGGGGCACGCAGGAAGGTGTTAACCAAATACGTCGATGGAGCTGAACATGCAGTCCCATAATCTTCTCTTCTTGGATTACCATATCGGGTCACTCCGACGTTGGCGATCGCAGCAAAAACCATATTCACCCAGAGTGATTGGCTGGGTAAAAAACCAACAACGCTGCTAACCTTTACCTTCTGTGGTGTTGTTCTGTAGTGGTTGCCATCATGCTGCTTATCCCTGGTTTGAAGAGGCCAGGTACTCACATTTCATCCTTTCATTATATGCGATTATTAGAATAAAAAAAGAAAATGTTGCTGGTGTTATGCAACATGGCATTCCACATATTTCATCGGTGACATTAGATCAAGAAGATTAGCATAGATCAGACATGTTTCCAGGTCCGGAGCAGAGGTCTATAAAGAAACTTTTGGACATTAAGCCCATTAGCAGATATCTCACCGCATTGGTGAGGTGTCGTTGACAAGTGTCAAGAGACTGACATGGTGAAAAGGCGCGGCCCAGCGGTGGGATCTGAATATCCCTGCCCGGTGTGTGACAGCTACACTAAGCGGCATAGAAGGCATCCATCGTAATTCTTTGTTTCATTTTTTATGTACGAAGTTCTTATCTACTATTTTATATCCGTATCTACGGGAAAAGATTATTATTAGCAGAAAACCGTCAGGAAAACCATGAGAGTGGCTGATAGACATCGTCGCTCGAGACCAGGACTTGCTTATGGGAGATTCATGGGATTCCGTTGTACAGGACAGGGCGACTTGGAAAATGCGTTCAGGAAGACAAAACTCTACAAGAAATATACGGTTCTCGAAAGTAAATAAGTACGTATTTCAGCAAGATATGACTCGTTATCCGAACTCGACTATCGCGAAAACTCCAAATAATTCCTGAATAACTTTATTGACAACCTGTAATGAATATAAGATCATTGAGGAATTTTTCCATTGTGAATTTCCGCTCCTTGTTGTTGTCCTCAGATTGGAAGAAACTCGTTTTCTGGTAACATTGCAGCCGACTAAAAGACACTCTCGTATAGAACTGTTCTTTTCCATATGAAGATGGAAGGTTTACTCCTTTACGCTGTGATGAATTCGGCAGAGAATATGCTACTGCAGTTGCATATGGGACGAGGCTGTGCCCATCACCAGAATATGCGATTGGATTCGTCAAAAAGATGAAGAGTTTCGACATTGTGCGCATGTGTCTCATCAGGACCATCTCTCAAAATGGCCTACACATCGTGGAATCCGATGAAAGCGGGGAGTGCCGCATAACATGAATGAATCACATGCATTTCGTGACAAATCTTGGGTTTTCACTTCCATTCATGTTCTTTTCCAGTTTTCAGCATCTATTTGTCAATTTATACGAACTACATGTATCCCCCATTCACATTTTATGTCCTATGATGAAGCATGGCACGCCTAGCATGTCCTATTACAAGTAGGTAGTGCGTCTGGCAGGAACTCGAGTCACGTGCAGCTTATGCCTAATGCGTGCGCCGCTATTACAAACAGGATAACAGCACACGTCGGCGATTCAGTGCTCACTGTCCCAGGCGCCGCGACAGTACGTTGGAGAATGTGCAAGCCGTACTAGACACGCGAGTTCATTTAGGAGCATATCACTGGTCTAGTGTCGCAGGATGTTCCTAGCCTAGCTTAAACTTTACTCAGCAATTATCAACAGTGTATATGTAGAAAAGTCCAAATTTCTAAGGATATCCACGGCGCTACAACATTGTTTGGTTCTCCTCCTACTTCAAAAGATGGATTTTTATTTCCAAGGAAGCGAAATCAATATTCTAGCAATCTAGCAGCTGTATATTCATCTTACTGCTTTATAGATTATTATTGAAACAACATTATTGAAACCTTAGTCAAAATCTACCTCCATTAAACCGCAAAGCTTTAATCCACTTTTCAACCACCCCACAGAGACTTAGCAAATTGGATATTGTTCAGTAAACAGAAGTAAGAGTAATGGAAATATGCGCCATGATAAGATATCCGCCATATAAATCTGCGGATAGATTTGACCGGTGTGGAATCTGTCTCCAGCTAACGCAGATATCCGCGGCTGCTGCCGGAAGTGCCAGTCGCATGCCTATGTGTACGTATGTAGCCGCCTACTATAATAGTCCACACATCTGATACAGGCAGGTACCTACCTCACAATATACGCGGACAATAATTCCATTATGCGACTCAAAGTTCTGTTCATTCATAAAACCATGGCATGTACTTACTTGCCTACATATCGGCCTACGCAATTTGTTAATCAATGAAATCACAAACACATACGCAATAGAGGTAGAGGTACCGCTAAATGCAATAATTAATAGGTATTGTCGGTCAAGTCTTTACAATCATTTTACGAATGCACCTTACTCGTTTATGCAAATCAATGCTTTAAGGACATCATTCATTTCACTTTTATTTACAGCATCTACAATCTACACTCGCGATCGGGTGCTTTGTAGTCTAAATAGAAAGAAGAAAATAGGTATCTATCTAAATATCCAATGTATCGAATTTCTGAATATCCAATGTTTCGAATATCTTATATCTAAATAGATTTCATATACTTAACTAATTTGTAAAATATCTCATTCAATTATATTCTTTAGTCTTTGTCTATCTGAGGAAGGGAGTAGTCGCTCCCGAAAACATGTTTATGGAAATAAAATAATTCGTAGTAGCACAAACTGAAGACTCCTTATTTATTTTTACATCAGTGAAAATGAACTACTACCAAGCACCCTCGGCCGAAGCTATCAACAGTAAATAGATACATTGATGAACACAATATGAATAAAGAAGCTTATGGCTATGTAGTCAAAGTAGTTATATAAAAGTTCAGTATACGTCGACATGTTTTGAATTTATTTGTTTTTTTTATTTTGAAATTGAATTAAACTTGAAAATTTCCCACACCATGAATACAATAGGTATCTACATTTTGATTATACTAAAAGAAGATGATTCTCATAGAGAAAATGGGAAACTAAAAAAGGCTTCACGTGGAATAAGCTCTGGGTGGGAATCACGAGTAGAACAATTTAGCCACTTTTCATGTAAGGTCGAAGACACCGAACGGTACATTCGGACATAAAAACACACACTTCTCGATTCACGTGCAATAATTATTCAAAAACTCGACGCAAACTCAAGCCACCGAGCAAAGAAGTTGGAACCATGATTCAATCGCGTCGCTCTTCCGTATCGGATGAAGAAGAGCTTTTTTAAAACGAGTTGACGTCGATCGGGTGGCGAGTTGAGGTTTGTTTTTTTGGAACGTAAGAGGGCCATCTAAAAATGACTACATTCCTAAAGAACGTGTTTTCAATTGGTAGAATGGCGGGAGATCTAAAGGACTCCACTAATTTCGGATGTTTATCGACACTTCACGTCGGTGCCACCATTTAGTTTCTAAGTGAAAGAGTGTCTACTCCACGGTACACGGTCTAGTATCTCGCGTTCACACTCGCCGTACATCACACGCCTAACTGTCAACGTTACCAATACCAGTCAACATCTACGTTGTCGTGGAATGCGAGGCTACCGCACAAACAACCTTTAAGCCTACTTTTAATTTCATCTCTAACAAATTAGACAACTCCACTACCTAAATTCGAAATAGGATTTATATTACACCACTATTCGGGTCCACATCCAGAGAATGACAATACTAGTATGGTTTCGATAATATTCTCACTGATGCCAAAGTGCTGTTCTGGACTCTTCACATCCAGTTCGGCATGAATCTTCTTCATAATATGTCATACACGGTGTAACAATGGTACTGTATAAGCTGAAGCAGGGTGGTAGAGAACCTCAATACCTACTTATTGATTTGATTTAACCCCCAAATGTTCAGCTATATTGGGTGGTTCAAAAGTTATTTACGTTTTTGTAATAAAAACTGGACTGGACTAAAACAACTGTGGCCAAACTATTAATTTTACAATCATAATTTTTTTATGATAATAACTTGATTCTGGCCCTAGTGTTATGTAATATCTTTGTAGGTCAGCATCCGATAGCTTTTGTTGGAAAAAAATATATTTTCTAAAAAAAAATTCCAAGCTTAATTTATCCACAAACTTTCACGGGCTCTAGGAGGAAATTTTCAAATAACTTTTTTCTACGAGTTATCTTAAAAACTACTAGAACCTATTCCTGGAATTTAGCCAGCATATTTCATTCGGCTGGTTCTGGGGGATCATGCTAAAAAGCTCGCATTACTTGTGCAAGTCTCAATATTCAATATTTTTTCATTAGAAACAGACTTATTAGGTATAGTAGGTAGAAGAAGCTCACAATGCAAAATGTGATCAAATTTTCATAAATAAGGAAATAATACGAAACAGTCATCAAAGGACCTCGTCTAAGCTTTAAACTACTCATAAAAGTAAAGCAATATTCTGGAAGCAAAGGATTATGAGAGTAGGAGGAGGTTTGAATGAAGTAGATGGGCCCAGTGCAGCTACTGACGTTTCATTCTAAACAATCGAGAAAGTTGAACGTGTTTTCTTTGGAGGTAATAAAGACGTACCGTACATATTATTATGAATATAAATGTATGCGGCGAAGGGAAAAGAGCACGGGAAGGGAAGGCGTGGGAGGAAGAGGGAACCACGAGGAATGCGGTCCAACGGGCCGTAGGTTCTTCTGGCGCTCCACAACCTTCTACACTCCTCGGCCTAACGCTGCTACGGGCTGTTCTCTCCACGCAACACTCCCGCTATCCTCTGCACTCCCGCTTTCACCGGATTCCGGCTAATTATTCATCATCGGCAAACAGCGTGTTGGGTCTGCTAATTCTACGACAATTGATTTGAACCATGTTATTCTAAATAATATGTACAGGGGCTTATCTAAATTGTCGTTTGTAGGCGGAAAACAGACGAAATTTTTCAGACATTATGAAATGAATATGATTTTTGAAATAGTTTTAAGCGGACAAGTAAGCAAAAATACGAGAGAGACGCATAAATTAAACAGCTGTAAAAGCAACAATAATGCGAAAGAGTTAACACATAGGTATGTATACGTATGTGATTAACATTTTATAAGGTTGTTTGCAATTCCCAGGCAAATATGTGTGAGGTCCAGCAAATACCTTTCCTTCTAGAGCGAAGATTGCCATCGTCAGGTAGGAGCCGTGCGTGCCTCTGATGTGGATGCACACCACTACCATCTCCATAAATAGGACTGGGAACAATAGGACCGTTTCATTTTATTGTTTCCAAGACCACCTCTTCGGTCTTTTTCCACTACTTCACCTCCGTGCATCAGAGGAGATGAAAAAGTTACCAGCAAAAGATCAAGCCATTTCAGTCTTTAATTGGTAATGTGGGAAATGTCATTATGCCTACTCCGCTCATACATCCGACAAAATGTCGTGTGCTTCGCCGGTGGCTGAACATTTTAAATGGAACTGTTCACGTTTATTCGGCAACGATTTTTTGTCGTCCGACAAGAATTATTGTTCCCACAATACTCGGACGTTTAGTACCTACGTGATTACAAAAGTCAGCGACCAAAACGCTGGCTGGGGAGGAAACTTGCTTATCACACAATGAAAATTTTCACTACAGTACCCCTATTCCAAATTTTACTCAATAACGTTAGTGAGAAACTCACGGGAATTTTGTATTGGGTTCGAAGCTTTCTGAAGTATTCTGTAGGGATGATATACACGTTTCCATACAAAATTTTGTAACTTCACGCCGGCGTAAATGTCACGGAAACATAGAATAGGGAGTACAGGTGTACAGAGTTGGAACCATGTGCGGTATACCACTTGTCCGGATGCCGCCTTCTGATGAGAGAGGTTAATTATTTTGTTTGTTTCCTATTTGAATGGCAAAAGGCGGGTATCTAGAAACAAGAGAGTGTACGGGATACGCGGCCCTAATGCAATTCCAAGACGACTCCGTCAACAGACATGTCCGCACGGTAATTGGAAAAACTGAGTGCCGGCTACAGCGGGTCATGCTAAACGTGGAATGCGACGACCACACGTGATACAGCGAGAGAGCCCCGGGCCCCAGCCTGTGCGAACCAAAGTCGCCGGGTACCGACCAACACACACAGACACTAACGGCCGCCTCTACTCGATAAACGTGGACTTGTGGACCTCGGGAAGGTACCCAACCCAACTACTAAATAAAAACCCAAAACACTGTGCCGTTAACTGCAATTGGAAACATTATGGCAGATTAACACCGAGAATAATAATTGGAGATACCTTTCAGGGGAAAGGGTCTTTGACAATATAAAACCTTGGGAAGTAAAAATTGTAGGACTGGGAAAATATTACAACACTCTCGGTGTATATGAGTGACACAGATTTAAACGGTACTTTTAGGTATGAAAAATAATATTCAATAAGGCCTTCCACCCGAAATCGAGTGTTTTTTTTTTTTTTGAAACCTTTTGATACTATCACCAGTTGCACACTTGCACAGGATGGCTACTAACAAGGATCCGAGAGTCGGGAAGGGAGGCCATCGTCCAGTGTGTATACTGAGTTGGAGACGGCTGGTAAGGAACTGGAGGAAATTTCGACTACCTTTCTTTAGAATAACGGTTTCTCAAGTCAGCCTCATTTTGAGGGTTCGTTCCTAAATCCATTCACATGAAGGTAGCGCAGCGCCCTCAACATTGTCGAGCGCATTTTGTAAAAGAAGAAGGTAATCCTGGTAATAGCATGCATATGACAGGGATGTGGGTTTGTTAGTTTATAACTAATTAGAGAACGGATCACGAATACTCAAATTTCATATTTTGGATGTTTTTTTCAGGATCAATCAATGCCCATTGCCCGTGAGTCGAGCTTAAGGAGCACAAAAATGATTAAGTCTGTCTTTTATGCCATCTTGTGTGGCTGTAGAGTGTAGAAGCCTATTCTCGAAAGACAGATTTTGCCGCATTCCGCGCACGGGTAAGTATTCCGCTCCCTCGTTTGGTTCGGACATCTCCTCTGTATCTCAGTTCCCTGACTTGCGGCAACGATCTTCCTCCACTCAGGCCTGTTGGTCGCTGTTTGTTCCCAGTCTGACTGCCTATAACACTCTTTATAACTTTTTCTGGATATTGCTTAGGTATTTCGAACTTTGAATACTTGGCGACATTTTGAATGGTTGTAACTGTATCAACATGTATCGAGTACCTACTTGTAAAAACGACGAAAGCTCCCGAAACTAAACCTATGGAATCAATAAACACCTACTTTTCTGATACTCCTCAATTGATACAGTAGGGTTATTCACGAAAAAAAACTAGTAGGTAGGAACTTTTCTCAATTATTTACTTAAGAGGCATTATAACGATCAAAAGAAATCATGTTAAGGTAAGTTAGACGAATTAAATTTACGCCTTTTTTTGTAGCCCAACCCAAGCCGTACCTAAAGTATATTAGGATCTAAAAGGAGCAAATGCATGGATATACAAGTTCATGCTGCTATAGTGAAACGTAAATTTCAGTTTCAAATGTTCGCGGCATCGCGGAGTAAGCGATTCAGTAAAAGTGCCAAAAACGGTTATATTCGTGCAAGGCCCCTTAAGTTTCAAATATCTGACTTGTTCTAAGCTTAAACTTTTTCGTGAATAACCCTACAGAAGCTAGAAACCCGTGGCTTACGGCTATTAAATAAAACAATCGAGGTAGGCAGAGAGAACGGACCTCCAGTCTTTTCTATCCATGCACACTTCTTTCGCTTCTTCCACCGACAAACATTTCTCATACACCCTCTCCTATTTCTCTTATTTCTAACCTAGCCTTCCTTGTGAACGGAATCGATTTGTTCGATCCACGTCATTCTCGGTCGGCCACGCTTTCTTACACCTTTACCTACTTCATAGTAAGTAGGTCCAATCCAAAATCCCATAGGGAGGCAACAAGAGCTCTCCATTGCGCTCGATCTTGCGCAACGTTAATGACCTCCTCCCACACCATGTCCAGATTCCTCACATACCTATACAGTACCTACCTTTGTCGACAATAAAACGCAAAAATTATAAAACTTACGCAAAATTATTAAAGACAAGGGCAAGTATATTTTTAGTAGGTACCTACCTACTTTTTACCTAAAATGTTTCCACACAAAACCAAAACATGTTGTTATATTTTTGCATTCAAGAAAGATGTAGCTCTGAGTAGCTCGTTGCCTCAGTTTGAAAATTTTCTAACTTACACATAGGTAAATTTTTATCCAAATGAATTTTTAATATTATATTGTTCTAAGCTACAGAAGCTACAATTTTACGCCCCAAACACATTTTGATAAAAATGTTAGTTGGTATTTTCAATGTAAGATGCCAAAATAGCAATGGGTAGTTGAATGCACTTAAATTTCAACTGTCACTCTACTAAGCTTGAAAACTTTTCTTGAAAGCTTTCTTTTTAGCCGAATCACTTGAAAACGAGTGCAGTTCTAAAAAAGCCTTATTTTTGCGGAACACTCGAAACTAATTTTACAGGACTCTGCATGTTACTGATGGTTTTGCTTATGACCGACCTCGGTAGTGGTATAGGCACCGGCTTCTGATCAAGAGGTTTCGGGCTCGATTCCCGTCGAGTCAGAAAATAGCTTTGTGTATTTCACATGAAATATCTACTCGGAGTTGAAATCCCTGTATCAGTTTGGACGGGACCGGTTGACTGGTAGAGAATGCTTTCAGCATTAAGATCCAACGGCCAAACTGACATCTATTTATAGAAAAAGTGTTATTTATTTATGATGTGAAAAAGTTAATTTTAGGAATAAATCGTGATTAGCAATTTCAAATCAAACACTTCGAGAACCAATCGAAAAAACGTGCTCCAATACGTGTGTAAAGTGTGACGTCATTTGACAGCTTTGCGCTCCATTCTTCCATACATTTTGTATGGAATCAGTTTCAGAAAAAAAAAATTGTTTCTTAGAGAAACAAAAAAAATAGGATTATTGCTAATCATTGTATGTACTGAAAACAAACAGGGGCAAAAAACATCTTAAAAATGTCGTTTATGGTTAAAAAAAAATAAACAAAAAACCCAATTTCAATTTCATTTAGTGTGGGAATTTGTATGGGATTTAAAATGTCAGATAGCTTCGTGGAGCGCGGCTGTAGATGTCTCTATACATTGACTTTACACCGTATAGATAGGTATTGATATTGTAGTATAGCATTAATAATGTGTACAAAGCGCCATCTTTCCATTTATAGCTGATAGCATGATCACTAAATCTAAGTATGTTCCTAGGCAAGTATCACAGCTGTTAATATGTTTTGTTCTTGTCAAGAAGTTTGTTTCAAGTGTGAATGTTTCAAGATAAAATCAACAGATGTCTCTGGTGTGTTTTTTCTAACCACATAAAACTTAAGAAAAACATAATATTCTTTAGAACTATGTAAAGCCTAGTTCACATAGGTTAAGTAACAAGTAAAATGTGTCTGTTCACTTTGAGTGAACACAGATTCATTTAAAAAAAAACATAATGGCTTTAACTAACCGCTACATTGTGTTGAGGACTATTCTTTTTGAAAAAAAGTCGTCACTAATGAGCTGTACGAATATAGTGTGAACAATGTTTGGTCAATCATCCTGTAACTTAGCTACTAAATTACTTGCTACTCCGCCTAATGCTCGCTAGGCTACACTATGAAAGTTTACTGACCTCGCACTCTTGAATGTGGCGGTGGAAGATTTCCCTATGGCTCCAAAGCCCACACCAACAGCCAAACCTTCAGGTATATTATGTACAGTGATTGCCACCACCAGCAACATTATTCTCTTCCATCTTGACTTACGCAACTCCAGCTCGGCGGCCGAGTCTCCATTAGGATCTTCGTATGTCTGTAGAAATGTTCATAATAAATTTTTATCAAAACAGACATCACGTATATGAAGTGTTTTTTTGATACTTGATCATACGAAATGCGTGAATAATAGACAAAAATTTATTGGTGAAAATCTACATGTTTTTGATTATCTCTGCACAAATAGCAGGTGAAATTACAATTTACGATTGTTCTCATTTACTGGTTGTGAAAAACACAAAAACGATACAAAGTATGTATCCATTTTTCAATTTCTATAAATTAAAATTGCCCTATTGGATGAGATTTGTAAAAAGGCATGAAAGTTTTGTTTGAACTATATTGGAGGGAATGGTTAGGGGTTCGATTGATAAAGGAGTATATCCAAGGACATGGAATGTAGTTCAAATGTAAAACTAAAGATAACAGCGGAGAACGGAGAGGCGTGGAGAAGGAGATGTTCACGCTTGCTTGTCAACCAATCCACAGGATTAAAACCATAGAAGAAGATGACTTTTCTCATTTTTAGTCTATTACTCGGACATTTGGTTGGATGAAGTGTCGTGATAAAACATTGTAAGTAAGAAATATTATTACCTGTACAACTTCACTAGACCTGGTAGTCACAGTTCTCCTTCTGCTATGCGTCTGATGACTGACCAGATGGTTGTTACTTATACAGTCTCCAAAACTATTCAAATTTTCAGTTTCAACAGTGACAACGCTCAGAGGGAGATCAGAGCTGTTGACAGTTCTTCTGGGATTTCTTTTGTTCTCTTGTTCCGAATTATCATCGTCAATTTTGTTTTTGTTATTTGAAGTTTTTTTGGTCATCGCTATAATGTCAAATCATCAAAAATATATGATGAAAACATACAAATAGATGGTAAAATGATTGAGTTATACACGAAAAAAAACTAGTACAGTACTCTCAGAGCGTCTGACCACTGGGTGACTCACTTTCTATTTTACTGCTAATAATTGTTACTAATTTTTTTTATTTTAAATAAATGAATCTGTGCTCACTCGAAGTGAACACAAATACACTTTTGACATCTTTCACACTAACCAAAGGGTTGTGTCGTGATAGTATTAATGGTCGGCACCGTCGGGATTCGAATCTACGACCTCCAATACACTGTACGTACGAAAGCCGCCGATTGATACCACTGGACTACCAACCACCTCAGTTAAAAAAGAGCAGTTCAATTCTTTTTTTCATTGTAGAGTTCCAATGAAAAGGACTGTCATAAAATAATATATAGTAGCTTAATATTAATCACAAAGAATATTTTTTTATAGTTAGACTATCAATCTAGACTGAAATTACATTTCGTCATCATGTTTTATGACCCCTATGCCATAATATATAGATGTTTTATTATAGTACTTTTGTAATTTAATATTTCAAACTTGAAAAAATATCATTAATAATTTACCAAGCATCATATTAGTTGAATTTATTCCTAAATAATCCAAGAAGACATCAGTTCCATAAACAAATATTGCTCCAAGTAAAAAGCCAACTGCAACAGGTAAAAATGCGTATTCTCCATTTTCTCCGTAGAGGCCAGATTCAACTGATTGTTTAATAGCGGGAGATAGAAGTGACCAGTATGAAGCAGCGGTCATTACACCAGCTGCGAATCCCAGAGATGCATCAAGCAGTTTCCTCTAAAACAAATAAAAACATCAAACTGAATTATTTTCATACTTCAAATCATGTAGTACAAACTAAAAGAACGTAAGAAGGGACAAAGCCTAAAATGTCATACTATCTAGTAAAAAACTGTAAGAATTTTAGAACTATTTGTGCCTTGTTAATGTTTTCAAATATTATTAATAACAACCTGATTTTGAAAAAGCAACGAAATCTTGGAGAGAAAGGTAAAAGGTGCCAGTATATGTGGCAGAACTGCCAGCAGTCGTCCAACTTTTCTAATGAAGGGCCACATAAGGCAACATGAAATGATTATAGGTATTTCCGTGTTTTCTATATCATGTTTTTTCTTCTATTTTTTTTCTCTAATTTGTTTTGTAGTAATTTTTTATTAAAATTATCAGGGACCGCAGATGACAACCACGGCCTTAGGAAGTCAACCAATCCCATTCCTTAGTTAGTTGAACACCAATATTCAATAAGAATTGATTCATTACTCCCACAAAACCTATCAGTTAAATAACAAATTTAATGTGTATTCTTGGTGGAATAATTTAAATAAAGTAATTTAAATTAAACAATTTATTTGTTATCCCACAAATTATTTAATACCCTGACTAGTTTTGCAGGCACAAAAACGGTCACAGGTGATAGAGAAACATTTCATTTAAAACCTATCCGCTTTAAAAACAGAGTGAAGTGAGAAAGTCTGACACATGTGTTGAGGATGCCAAATAACAGTTCACTAAGCACAGCTAATAACTAGCCAATAGTGGTCCAGGCTTTCAATATTAATGAGATCAACAAGATTACATTAGGCTAAGAACACGTAGAAAGCGGACTCCCCGCAGTACCCGCGCCCACCAGCTCATAGATTGTTGTCTATGGTTTCAATGCATTTAAATGGACATGCCGGAAAGCGGGTTCCTGCTTTTTCTGTGGGTATCCCCATTCAAATGCATAGTAACATTCATTAGACAAGTATAATACAAAGCAGAATTTCAAAGACAGTATTGAATTTATTCCAAAACATGCATCGCACATACAAATCTTTGACAAGTTATGATAGATACAATATGATAAGACCTTAATATATTTAAATAGGAGATAACAATAAAACTACACATACCTAGTATGTAAGAGCAAAATCGAACACAAAGTTGATGTATAATTCGAATGTCAGGAAAGTATTCTACTTGGAGTATCTTCTTAGAGACACAAATAGGAACTCCGACACCATAATAAAAATGCTAACTAAAAATATGCTTTGGGAGAAATAACCAGAGTACAGTATGTAACAAGGGTCAGAAAGTCTTAAACAATCAAAAAAATGTACAAAACATATAGGTATTACAAATTGTTGCCACGAGTGGTGGCAGATATGTAGAGCAGTTGAGAAAGATAATAACTACTTAGTAAGCTCAAGATTTGTTCTGCATCTAGTGATGCTAATGATGCAATGATTTTTTGGTTAACAATACATCATGCTATCCTAGATGCTCTGTAGGCACTTGTGTTCTGAATGCTGTCTTCTGCAGTGTACAGGATTACCATTCAGAGTGAGTGATTTTTATTAGTATGTGGAACATTTTTCTGCTCTTTCCTAAGGTTCCCCATTCACGATCACTTTATCTGTCTAAATGGAGCGATGTCACTTCAAAAAATGACCGTGAGTGGGGAAAACCAAATGGATGATGTGGAGTGATAGGGTGAGCTGGATATCCATCAGTCCAAAATTCAATGATGACATCCATTTGGAGTGATCGTGGATGAGGGCTCTACATTGATGTTTGCAAACATCATTTTATTTAAACAATGTTGGATCCCTAGTTATATCTCTTAGACAATACTAAGAGAGGAAGTGTCATTATACGGCAGTATAATTTAAGTGAATGATTACTTAGAGCAATAGATCAGAATGGGCTACTAGGTATGACAAGAATATTTGAAACTAGAACTTTATATAACTCTTCTAAATTGGTTGATTGGTAGAAATTGGCAATTATTTTTATTTGACACTACCCCCTATTCGGATTTTAGAACGTTCTTATTAAGAACGTTCCGAATGATTTAGAATAAAGTTCACTCAAACTAAAATTCGTATTCGGAATCATGCCGTGTTCTAAAAACCAATATTAGTTCACCATAAATATTTTTTTGAATTATAATTGTCTATGGATCGAGCATGCGCCTTATTGGTTGATGCTGACGAACAAACAGCCAATCGGAGAAGACAAATTCAAACGAGCTTCATGTTCCAAGCAAGTTCCAAGTAACATGGTCGCCGGAAACTGCCAAACCATCCCGAAGACGACTGTATGATTGCATTGGTGTTCAATAATAATAATTTTTGATGCTATTATTTGTATTACTTATAATAAATTCGGGGGAAATGCTTAATATTTTTAATAAAAATAAACTAGTTTTATAATTATTTGGTTAAAACAAACGTTTATTCTTTTTAGACGCATACAATTAGGTGTGAACTAAGATTAGGAACGTTTTGACAGATAAACGCACTAAAATTGACTTAAATACGAAATCCGAATACCAAAATGAACCAATTTCAAACTAAAGTCTAATTAGGAACAAATAGGAACGTTCTAAAATTTCTCGAATATCAATCCGGCTAACTAAAATAGGAACGTTCTTATTTTAGTTTAGTGCGCACTTAATTTGAATTGGAATAGGGGGTACTGGCATGCTTAAACATTTCATCTTTATTTCTGAATTTAAATTTATTACACATTGCAACAATAAAAAAAAAATATTTGATGCCAATCAATGAATCAATTAGTGTTTGATTTTAAGAGGTAAGTTTTATAAGAATTGGAACCACTACGGGCTTACAACTGTATTCTACTGCTGTTTCAAGGACTGGATTAGTGTGAACACTTTAAAATGTTTGCCATTTAGGTGATCAAATTTGATGAAATCCCTTGAAATTCCAAAATCATGTGAATCCTCGACATGTTGAAAAATCCTTTAATGATTGCCATCAAATAGTTGGTTCTGTATGTAAGATCTAGTCCTGGAAAATGGCGCAAGAATCCATCAATATTTGGAGCCTTGCATTAAATCAAAAAGTATTTTATTTATCTTTTTTAGTTGAAATCATCAATAGTTTCCTCACTATTACAACACTTCTCCCTATCAAGAATCTAAAATATTCTGTCACTTGATCGTATTAGCTGCCAATCTACAAACTTCTTTGGGCAGTCTTTGCATTCTGTCTTCCTACGTCTATTGTACGACAGAATATGACTGCATTTCTTTTACAGTCTCAGTGACATACAGGTACAGTTCTGACGCACTGTTTAACCTTCACATTACCAACGATATTTCTAGCAATTGTCCAAGTATTAGCATAAAAGTTTGTAATCTCTCTACCTACATGCATTAACAAGCCCATATAACACAATCAACATTAATGATTTAGTAATAAGCAATAGGTAGTTGATTAGATATTATCAACTAATATTTTAAGCCTAGATAAAGGTGATTGATAGCCAATAAAAATAATGTAAAAAGTATTGTTTCTTTTATTTCATGCAAGAAATTCAGGGTGTATACTCATATGTGTTATTTAGTGATATTACTCCAATAACATTGACAGCTTGTCTGATATACTCGTACACCAACTTAGCATGAAAGCTTTCAATTTTATCCAGAGACGTTAAAATATTAGAATTCTTGCCTTGCATTTTTCTGTTGAGCTCATTTAAATGAGCAGATATATCCAGCATATAAACATGTTTCACTACCCATTCTTTTCTTTTGAAAACAGAAGCGAAATCTGAACCATAAGCCTCTAAAAACACCTCGGATCTCATTTTTTCGCAGCAAACCAACTGATGACCATGGTTCACCATGGCTTTGCGGAACACTGTAATAAGCTATTTATTTTATTTATTCATTTTAAAGATGAACACTGCTCACCATTACAGTGTTTGACCTTTTCGGTGAGCAGTGGGAGAGAAGATTACATACATGTCATAACATACAATACAAAAATAGTACCTTAAGTAGGTGTAGATATAAACAATAAAAAAAAAACATAGGAACATAGTTCCTATTTAACCTTTCTTACTACTTATACAGAACAAAAATTACAAAAATAATGCTACTACGAACAAAAGAACAAATGACATTATATCAATAAATTGAAGATAATCAGTGTTCACGTAACAAACAACAAATAGCCAACCTCCTGTTTAACATTGTTATAAGATATATGAAAGATGTCAATGTGCTGAGACAACCAATTAAAAATGCTGACCACTCTACATAAAGGAGAATGGATCAAAATGTTAGTTCTGCCATTTGGGAGATAAAATAAGTTATGACGTCTAGATCTAGTGTAAGAATCCGGAACATAAATATTATTTTCCTGTAAGATTTTTGGGTTGCTAATTATACCATGTAAAAGCTTAAAGAAATGTCTGGAAAGATATTCATCTCTCCGCACCTGGAGAGTCCATATACCTAGACATCCATTCACGAAAAGAGATGGAAATAAGTACTGGTAGTATCCGTAAGATATTCTGTACAAATGTCTACAAATTTTTTTTTAGACTTTTTCTAACGCGAGAATATATGTCACCTGGTGAGGAGACCAAACCATGGATCCCGACTCCAATATAGAGCGTACCAGGGAATCATAAAGTATTCTAAGGGTATTTGGGTTTTTGAATTGAACCGAATTTCTAAGTATAAATCCCAACATCTTATATGCCCTTTCTACTGTTAGCTGTATGTGTGAACCGAACGTCATATCAGGCTTGTACAAAATTCCCAAATCCCTAATCTCGTCTACTCTAGCAAGAGCCACATCATTCATCCTATAATCGGCAAATAAATGATTTCTTATCCTTGAGTAAGTCATCACGTGACACTTCGGTGTACTAAAGAACAATTCATTGGCCCTTGACGATTCAGTTACTCCGTCAATGTCTTCCTGGAGTTTCGTTGCGTCATTTTCACTTGAAATCTGTCTATAAAGTTTGAGATCATCTGCATAGAGCAAAAAATCTGAATTTTTAATGTACATACCAATGTCATTAATGAATACTGTGAAAAGTAGAGGTCCCAGGTTAGAACCTTGTGGAACACCAAGAAAGTGAAAAAGGTGCCAGAATCATGATTTCCAAAACTAACATACTGCTGCCTATCTCTCAAGTAGCTAGCCATATATCGTAATAGTCTGTCAGACAAACCAAATGCATGCAATTTTAATAGAAGTTTATCATGTTCAACGCGGTCAAATACCTTTTCAAAGTCTGTGTATATAACATCAATTTGCAGGCGGTTATCTAATCGCTTTTCGATAAAAATGTTGAAACACAGCAGATTTGATACAGTGGATCATCCAGGTCTAAATCCGTGTTGTTCATCGACTAAAGTTTGACCAAGGCTATCCCACATTCTCCTGTGGAAGATAATCTCCAGAAGTTTAGCTGGAGCGGACAATATCGCGACCGGTCTATAATTCTGCACATTCGCTTTATCCCCTTTTTTGTGAATCGGACAGACCTTTGTGGTTTTCCATACTGAGGGGAAGCATTCCAACCTTAATGATAAGTTAAAAAGATAATATAAAATGTCTCGCAATTCAGTGCCCACTTCCTTTAGCATGTACGCTGGAATTTGGTCAGGCCCTGATGATCGTTTCAGCTATATTTTTGTGATGGTGTTTTCGGAAACAACCTCACTATTAAAGCATTAATTTTGGATGAAGAGAAAAAGTAATAGAAGGAGAGTTCATCATGTTATTAAAATGATTGATCAAAGATAAAATGAAGTTTTTTCAGTAATTGGGAATAACTTCTTCATACTGCTGAGATTTTTGCTACAACAAAATATGACCTGCATACCATAGTTACATGTATACCAAATTGAATAAAAATATGGTTTTACAATCACTGAAGCGCTTTAATGTACCAACTTGAAACTTTTAATACCGACCTCGGCAGCCTAGTTGTACTGGCGTGGACTTCAGATCCGAGGTTCCGGCCGTGTCAAAGTTTTTCTAAGTGATTTTTATATTGAAATTTCTACCCGGGGTTGGCATGTCTCTGATTAGACGGGACCGGTTGACTGGAAAAAATTGCCTCAGGCAATAAGTTCCGCCGGCTATACTGACACCTTTGTATAGAGAAGTGTTATTATTATTATTATTGTAATATTATCAGGTATGTATTATACAGGTCATAAACATTGCGCAAGATAGAGCGCAATGGAGAGCTCTTGTTGCCTCCCTATGCCCCTGAGTGGGGTGTAAAAGGGAGAATTGATTGATTGATGTATTATTGAGATGGCTTCAACAATGGAATATTATATTCTTGAGTTATTTTTACGCAGGTTTGTCAAGGCATGGTTTCGTTTAAGATTGTCATTATGGATCAAGGGATTGAAAATTGACTACATTGAGGTAAACAATGCTTAACCCATAACCCATTTTTGCTAAGCAAACTTCTTTATTTGGTTATTTCAATGTTTTAAGCAATTATAACACTATCACAGCAACCATTATTTTAAATTAGTAAAGCACTATTTCTCTAACATGCATTGTAAAGATCCAAATAATTTGATAACACAGAGACTAATGCTTTTCTTTTGAAAATTTTTGTCGTTATGTGAAGTCGATTTCACTTGTACATAATAATTGTCCAATGCAATGAGAGACTTTGTGCAGGGTTTAGATTATTCAATTTTCCTGATAGGCTCAGAAATGTCTTAATGCTTTCTGTGTCTTCCATAATATCTTCTATTTCATGTAACCAATATTATATTCATAAACTGTTATGATAATATACTTGAAAATAAATTGGGAACTTTAAAAATACGATATGATTTTATTCCATAAGTTATCTGGCTTAGGATATATTAATTAAAGAATTATCTAAAATGAAACTAACCTGTGTTCCTCTGATGACGACTACAATCGCTGCACCTAAAGCAGTCATTCCCCATGTAAACAGGGTACCCAGTAGGGCCTGCGTCACAGCACCATATCCTTCTAACATTTTAATTTAACACAGCTACAGTAAAAAACTGAACCAATAACAGTCCAAAATAAAGGAAAGAAAACAACCCAATCTAAGCACATTCAATACAATACTAAATAATACACTAGTGATGTCAGTTGGGTAGTTACCCGTTACTAAATACCCGTTACTTTTTGTTATCGGTATTCCAAACCGGTAGTGTTCAGTATCCGTAGGTACAAGTACCTACACGGTAGAAAAGTAACGACGGATACTCTGTCGGTAGAAGTAACGACTAGGTCCTCGGTAGAAAAGTAACGACGGATACTCTGTCGGCATGCCGTTACTGCAGGTAAATATCTACCGACTACCGAGCTCCGTGCAGTATCCTTACAGAGTTGTAATTTTGTTCTATGGAGGTGAGGTACTTCGGCCATTGAGTAGATATGTTTTACACGTACGTTGTAGCAGAAAAATATTTAGATTCGAGTACCGCGTAGGTATCGCGGTTTATGGATTTTCTGCGTACATATTACATTTAAATATGATTTTTTTAACTACATATTATGTATATTCATACCTGCATAATTTATTTTATTATTTCGAGGAGTATATTATTATATTATATAAATAATATTTTTTTGCTTAATAACTTGTATCGTGTACCTACTAGATAGGACACTTTTAGAGCGCGCAAGGTCTCTTGAATTATAAATATACTTTTTTTTTTAAATAGTTCAATTATTAAAATATTAAGGATTTTTTTTAAAAGATGGCTAAGTGTGAACATTTAGCTATGGAGGATTTTTTGACTAATCAGACTATATTTCAAATTATGAATGCATAATCCGCATCTAAGAATCAAAATCATTTTAAATATTAGATATTTTGTCTAAACGAAAAAGATCGCTTAAGCTAGGTATATCAAAAATTGTCATTTTCGATACAAACATTACGTATATTTTTCTTAACTTTGTTTTGAGTGTCAAAAATGTAATTTTTTGATGGCGGGAGGTGGGGGGGGGGGTATACGAATACCGGTATAATTACCCGTTACTGAATACCGGGTAGTTTGCTGGAATTACCCTCCGGTACTCAATATGAAAAAGTACCCGTTTTTGACATCATTATAATACACACACACAATAATAACATATATGTACTAAAATTGATTCAATATGTAGAATTTATACGACACTATAACAATTTGACATGGACTGTCAATATAACCACAGATAACCAGCGCCATAGAATTCTTTTGAGTAGAAATTGCCTTTTGTTTTGTTTCCATTACAGGATATAGGGTATTTGACTAATTTCCAGAAACCGTTTTAAATTATTCTACGATACATTATAAGCACATTCTCTTTATATTTTCTGAAGATATGCCATATTTTATATGAAAATCATGTTTAAAGTTTAAATATCCAAAAACGCGCGTAAAACGCTGTCTTGTATAATGGCGCTGGTCACGTGGTGCATTTTACGTCACACTTCTGTATTGGTATGAGGTTGATGACTATCATTTACCATGGGGTGACGTCACCTTGACGTCACGGGGACCACAACTAATCACAAGGCGTTTTCATCGGTGACTAGTTCCATAGAAATATTTGGATTTTTATTACGTGTTTTTATAAAAAATAAGCCTATTTAAGTTGTAAAACAAAAGAAATAAGCTTTCTTGGGCCATTTTCAAACAGGATGACCACAATCTGTATCTTATTTTTCATAGTGTCAAATACCCTATTATGATCTCGATATTTTTATTGTTTTTTTTGTTTCCGCTCAATCTTTTAAAGGCCTATCATTGTATAGGTACATTATTTTATTATTCAGAGTACCTCCGTAATAATATCGTTGGTGTGTCTCAAGTGTATTGGCTGGGACACTTCTGGAGATGATTTCACAAAAAAGAAGAACTTACGTCATAAACGTCAAACTCACGTCAACGTCAAACTAATGTTTTTCTGTCGCGGAATTTTACCACAGTTCAAACGAAAATAATATGAAAAATCTACTATTTAATAATATTCGATATTAAACGCGTTTAGGTCAGTTGAATATTTACAACGTTTACTCTTTAATATCAGAGCTTTTTTAATGGTTTTCAACAAATATATTTTCTCGCATGATTACAAACATTTCTTGGTAAACTTGAGTTTTAGCGTCGCGAACATTTTTATTCGAATTATCCACAACTGTCATTTCCATGGTCATTTCATATGACGTTTCCATAGATTTTTATTCACGTATTTGGCGGTATCAGTGTTGCCTAGTCGCAGAAACGCGTCCAAATATTTCAAAATTTCGACCGACGGCAAACAACGCATTTTCTTTTTTATTTCCACTGACTTGCACCCGAAATCGACTGATGCAGCAAGACAACGCATTTATTTAAAAATAAAATCGTGCGACCAAAAACAAAACATTAGTAAGTCAAAAAATACCTAATTTATCACAATAATAATATTTATTTATTTATTTATTCATTGTACGGCTAAAGAGCCTTTTTTATAATAATATATAATAATCACAAATATACAATCATACAAACATTATCAATAACATATACCCATTTACAATTAAAAATAAATAAAAAATATTACACTTTACAGTTTTCAATGCCTATACCGCTTTAACAAATAATTTAAATCAAATATGCGGCAATTTATTTACATAATAATGTTTGATGACATTAAGAACATCGCAATGCAAAACAAGATTTTTTTTAATATTATGTAATTTTTACATAATAACCTAAGTTGTGTCTTTTTTCATATAAAGGCCCAGGCAATGGATTTTATAAATAGGTATATGTGTAATAAATAATTTGTGTATGTTGTATATTCTTCTAGTGTCGCCGATCACCTGCTCTATGTAGCTCTTATAAGATAAATTACATATTGTGATAAATTATTTTTGAACTTACTGAAAATGTTTTTTTTTTGTGGCACGATTTTATTTTTAAATGCGTTGTCTAACGCCGGTCGAAACATCATAGATATAGTACTATTGGATCGGTAATCTATGCAACTTTGGGGTATCATGATAAAAATAGCTGACTAGCTGCAAAAGTCGGAGGTTTTGTTTGCTAGAAGTCTGTATAAAACGTTCTGATTATCATATATTTTCGTGATTTGTGTCTACGTGTAAAACTGAACATGGTTAAATCGTGTTGTGCGTAAAATTGTATTCATTTTTTATTTATACAAAAAATTTTAATGAAAAGAAAATAAATATACTGGATGATAATTTTCAAAAGAAATGATTTCCAAGGTATATATTGCAAGGAACACCAGTGTAAAAAATAATTATAACGCAATTAGCTACTAAATATATGTTTTCTTTCAAAGAAAAAGTATGGAAAATAGAGGTTCATAAATATTGTCCTAAAAATGTGTATTCTGTATTATTCGCTATAGGAGACAAAATACATAACAAAACATGTCCATTCATCACAAACAAACAGAATTTTTTTAAGGAGAGTAATATTGTAATCGGAGAATTTTGCTCTAAACAAATAATACAAAGAATTCCCCCTTGCCGCTAGTCACGTGACCTTCCATACAAACAGTGTTGTCGCGGTTGACTGTATGTTTGACAGCTCGCATTACCAGTCCGATGCGAAATATTTGGACGCGTTTCTGCGACTAGGCAACACTGATACCGCCAGATACGTGAATAAAAATCTATGGAAACGTCATAGGAAATGACAGATGTGGACAATTCGAATATAAATGTTCACGACGCTAAAACTCATTTTTACCCATTTCTTTTAATTCACATAAGTTTAACGTTGCACAATATGCAGCTTGAATGATTTTGTTCATAAACAGATGAGACGAAGGAAACTATTTTACTGAAACACGTAAAGTTATAATAAAATACTTAAAAAATGTCTCGCAAAAGGCGATCCAATGAATTTCCTGATAATGGATTTGAGATGTGGGTTAGTATAAGCTTTACATTTATTTCGAATGGCATTTTTCATTCTTTCCTCAAAATTATACGCTATTATACTACTGTACAACAAACCTAAAAGTTTTTATACAGGTGTCTTTGTTGTTAGAGTGCACTATTTCATTTTATAATAACACAAATTTTTTGAGAGTTGTTGGTATTTGAAGGAGACAATACATGATCTTTTTAAGTAATTTAAAAAAAGAAAAACTTTGTATGTTCTACTTTTTATTTTGAATATATAAGGTTAAAACGTTTTCGGACTACCGTCCATCATCAGTAACCTAAACTATACTAAACTAAAAACTAAGAGGATAGGTTGCTTTCTATGTTTCGAGGAGGAGGGGGATTGGGTGGGGGTGCTATTAACAGTTTAACTAGTGGGGATGTTACGGGCGGGATTTGAATATTCAGGAGATTTTTATTATTGTTATTATGTATGTGCATTGTCTCTAAAATATCTAATTTTCTACCTTTATCACTTATATTTAAAATCTTAAAACTACTTAAATCAAATCGGTGTCCGTGATCTCTTGCGTGGTCTGCCATGTCCGAATTCATTGAAAAGTTTTTTATCGCTTTTAAGTGTTCATCCGCTCTTACTTTAATCTTTCTTCCAGATTGTCCAATGTAGAAGGCATCACAGTCATTACAATTTATTTTGTAGGCTCCACTATTGTCTAATGCATCTATTTTCAATTTATTATTAAAAATGTACTTTTTTATATTGTTATTTGTATAGAAGGCCGGTTTGAAATCTATTTGTTTGCACTTATTTAATATGTTACACGTATTCTTATTCACAAATAATATTTTTCTCCACTTTTTAGCTTCTTCTCTAGGTGGTTTGAGAAATAGATATTTATACATCTTTAGTTGGTTTGTTTTTTTCTTTAGGATTCTTTAGGATTAAGTATGTAATAAAATATAGGACAAATGACAGGTTGTTAATTACTCTTTTCATCTTATATTCTCCATGAGTTTTTGCATCAAGAGTTGACAAATTCGGTGCTCTTCTGACTGAAAATTCTGGGAAGTTTGTGAGCTGCCTGAGCCTAAGTTTTCACAATTATAATGCATTAGCGCACCATTTTAATATTGATAACTGTAAAATTTCAGAGTTGTCGCTTTTACTGAGGCACCAATTAGATTTTACTTGACTACTCTTGGCTTATGATAGAAGAAAATTGATTTTAATTAATTTAGTCTAAATAAATTTTATTCTTATAGGGTGGTTATATGAATGCTAAAATTGCAAAGTTAGAAGAACAATTTCAAGAGCATGCTGAAAAAGGTGAAGAAAGTATTAGCTCTCTTTTCTTCGGCATTTCAATATTTGTTAACGGCCACACCAATCCACCAGCTAGTGAACTGAAGTCCTTAATGGCTAAGCATGGAGGAATATATCATCATTATTTCAGATCTGGGAAAACAAAATTCATCATCGCATCAAATTTGGCTAACACCAAAGTAAGTAAATTTAATTTTCAAAACACAGATTTTAAAAAAGAAAGCAACATACAACCATCTCTGAAACGGAATTTGAATAGTTTGAATAGTTGTATTTTTTATAAATCACTATGCAAACTACATTAAAACATTCCTCATAGTTTTCTTTTTCTTATGTGCCTTGTCGCCCCCTCCCAACGTTGCAATCACTTGGGCAGACTTTCCCTGTCCTGTGCTACCCGGAACAGCTCCTCTACAGTTCGGATGCTGGTCCACTCCCTTGCATAGCTCAGCGAAAACCTCTGTCTTCTTCATCATCTCTCTATTTCTTCCTTTAGTATAAGTTTAAGAAGGTGATATTTCTCTCCTCACAGTGCATCCTGGCCAGGTATGATATTTTCCGGACCTAGATAATTGACAACATTCCTCTGTTAACCCTAGCTCACCTCAGGACTTTGATATCGGTGACCATATCTGTCCAGGGAATTCTGAACATTAAACGATGGAGACACATTTCAAATGCTTTCAGTCTGTTCATTGAGTTGACTTTTAAGGTCCATGTTTCACATCTGTACAATAAGACGGATCACGACAATATTAACCACTTTCACATGTTAACTTCTTTCATTTGATATGCTTGTTCAGGGGGTGATCTAGAAACATTTTAAATAAGAGGAGATCTGCCGACCAATTTTTTTATTTAATTAGATTGTTTACAGCTTTCATCAATTACTCATTTCAAATATTTTTCATTTTAGATTAAAAATCTACCCACAACTAAAATAGTGAAACCGGAATGGATATCAGATAGCATCAAAGCAGGAATTTTATTAGATTACAAAGAGTATCTTCTCTATTCCAATCATTCCAAATCTCAACCACGTCTCAATTTTAAAAATACCAACTCTAGTACTATCGGTCTTGATTCTAATCATACTGTCGGAGACTTAACCTCGGAAAATGATGAATCTACAAGTTCAAAGCTATCAGTCAAAGGTTTGTTTTGTTATAGTTTATTCAAAATCATAAAAACCTACTGTCCACATTTTAAAACAGATATCATAAGAATAATATTAGAATTTCCAATAGATCTACTGTTATTTCTGGAGCTAGCTTTAGTACCTACTGTCATGGCCATTCATTTTATTGAAAAATTGTAGTTTATTTTATAAACTTAAATACTATATTATCTTAGTCTAATATTGTTAGTCACATCTTCCACTTTAATAAGGGATCGAAGTCTTCCAAATTCTATATGGAGAAATGATTCAAACACTTCACATATAATCTTGATTGTTTGGAACGCTTTTGGATAGAGTCATGAAACATTAACTGAAGATGGGATACGAAGGATTTTGTATTAGATAAATTATGCGCCTGAGTTCATCTCGGGACAGTTCGGGTTGTATCGTCGACGGGGAGTGTAGGGGCGCGTTCTCGTGCGAAATCCTTGGATAGCCCTGTTTTCAGTTAGTGATTTTTATTGATTATTTTATTGAACATTTTATAAGATATTAATTTTGTGTGCTACTGGGTGGTGAAATATATTTGTAGTAAATTCCTTTTAGATTCAAGCATAAATTTAAATTCAGTGTTGCATTTTTAATTAATATTTTACATAATTAAGTGTTATCTGGGAACCGATTTGAATTAGAATCTTTTAAAACATAGAGTCAGTGTAATCAAGAAAGAAATAGCAACTCTGGATCATTGATAAGTCTTACTTTATTTTATTATTTATTTTAATTTGTTTGCTTAGTTTGGGGAGGGCTTTGTATTTTATCAAGAAGAACCATTCACTGCAAAAAGTGTAATGGCGAACGTTGTATATACGTAAAGCGCGCATTAAGCCAGCCTTCGAAACCAAGTAGAAGACGGTCGTAAGCCCGTAATGGTTCTATCTTGATTTCAGGGGGGGGGGGGTTGGTAAAGTTTTATGATATCATGGTAGGCTAGGGTTGATTGCATGCTTATCTACTAATATCTCAGTTATCGGCGACCACCATTTGTGAAAACTTTCAATAATGTTATAAACTGTCGAATATTTTGTTTCATCTTGTTTTGAATATTTCTCATGTCATTCCACAGAACCGAGGATGTAAGGTAAGTAGCTCTTTCATCTCATTATTACTAACATCACAAATGGTGGGGTATCCTGCGTTTGATTTGTTTACGTAAATGTGTTCTATTATCACCTTTATTTCAGAGTTGACCAAATGTTTACAGGTTTATATAGTTGAATGATTGTTATAATTAATTTCGTACACAACGTATTGGGTCCTTAAATTTAGGTTACTAGACGATCACAATATCATCATGGCCATTAGATTCCTCGTAGCGATCGGAAAGTCTTCTTTAAAGCACATACGATTTCCTTAACCGTGATTTCAGGTGCGTATCATGAAGTTTGTTAACCCCTTCATCTTGGGTTCGTAGGTATTCGTCTTAGCGTCATCTACCTATTACATAGGTACATTGATGCATTCTTTCAGTCGGCTCGGTTTACACGGTTTTGTTTAATGTTTTATTTAGTCAGATTAGGTGTAGTTTGAAGTTAGGTAGTTTAGTTTAGAGGAAATCTAGTTAGTAGTAGTCCCGTTGAGGGGATCCCATCACACTACTTATCTAAAGATACCCAATGAGGAATCACATTGTAATGTTTTCCTTTCCTTCTTACTTGTCATGGAACACTATCATACACGAGGGATAGAAAAAATGGTGCTGTTCTATATTACATAATTTAATCATAAGTTAGGTTGAGAAGATGCACCTGTATGTATGTCAAAACCTTTATTTAAAACGATGTTTTGATTGAAATAAACAAAAGTAAGACCTAAACAGCTTCTGTACAAACATTATAGGTTATTAAAAACACACAATTGTTCAAAACATAACTTTTTTTATTATAGAATCTCCAGAAAAATGTTTGAAGGAAAGTATCCCTGTATATAATCTTGAGCGTGAAACTGTCCAAGATGTAAACGTTCCTGAAACTGTCCAAGATGTAAACGTTCCTGAAACTGTCCAAGATGTAAATATTCCTGAAACTGTCCAAGATGAAAACATTCCTGAAACTGTCCAAGAAATAAACGTTTCTGAAAATACCATGTGTGGACCAAAACAGAAAAGCAAAAGTAGCATGAGTGCTGTTAATCCAGACTTTTTAACAGAATTTTACAGCAATTCGAGACTACATCACATTTCGCAGCTTGGCTTTGGTTTCAAAAAATTTATCAACGATCTAAGAAGTGAAAGTGATTTCAATTTTCCAATGAGAAATTCGATAAGAAAGCCAAAATTGTCTTCCGTAAGTTTTTACCTTTTACCTTCGATGATTTGATTTTATTATTGTGGAAACATGTGGCAAAAATTTACTATTCTCTATGGTGATAATTTTCATTTTGAATAGGTCAGTCAAACCCTAGTTGCCGAGGACTTATCAACAGTAATAATGCATATTGACATGGATTGTTTCTTTGTTTCTGTTGGTCTCTGTGAATATCCTCATTTAATTGGTAAACCTGTGGTTGTTACCCACTCCAAAGGAGGAAGTTCTAGCCACCATAATAATTCTGCAGACAGACAATCAGAATTCCAAATGCACAAGGAACGCAAAAAGGTTTTTATTATTTTTCGTCTTTTGTATCTTGTAGAGCAATTTGTTTTGATATTTAAAGGACAATTTTTTTATTCTAGAAAAGAGTACTAAAAGCAACAGCTAAGCAAACTGGAGGAACCATTGAACAAGATGTTGTGATCAAATCCAGAGTGGATGATCTGTCGTTTGATGATGGAAAATTTGGATCTATGAGTGAAATAGCTTCATGCTCGTACGAAGCCAGAGCCTTTGGTATTCATAATGGAATGTTCATGGGGCCCGCATTAAAACTATGTCCACACCTAAAAACCATCCCATATGATTTCCAAGCTTATAAAGAAGTTGCTTTCACACTGTACAAAACAGTGGCCGAGTAAGACTTTTTTTACTGCTATATAAATAAACACCTAGATTGTCAGATGCGGCGAGCACAGTCTGCTGCACTTGGCAATGATTTAAGGACTCTATTTAAAATCACCCGGGAGGTCGGGAGTAAAAAAGACCCGTGATGGCAAAACGATATTTTATATTTGGGGACTTTTTTCAAGGGTGATTAGATATAGTTTCTTACTTTGCACATAAATCAATTTGAGTATCTAAATGCCTGAATACAAATTTGAAAAAGTGAGTTACGACACGCAAGTAAATGTGAAAATCGAATTTTGTACTCGTTATGGGAAATTTTGCTAGTTAGAGGAGCAACTTTTTCAAAAACAAATCTTTGCTCGTCATGAGAGGTTCCAGTGTACAGCTATTATAATATTATCTTTTCTATGATTTTTTTTTGAAAACTGTGGCTGTTTTTTAATATAATAGTATTGAGTAAGTTAATTTCCTCTTGAACTGTTTTATATCAGATATACACTGGATATCGAAGCTGTTTCATGTGATGAAATGTACGTGGACTGCACAGAATTATTAAAAAATTTAAATATGAGCGCCATGGAATTTGCGACCATACTCAGAGAACAAATAAAGGAAAAAACAAAGTGTTCTTGTTCCACTGGTTTTGGAGAAAATAAATTGCAAGTAAGTACATTGATGAACAAAATTCTTATGGATAAGAAATAATCCAGGTACTCTGGTAAATTAGATAAGTGAGACCAGTTTGTTGTGTTTTTTGAAGGCTCGAATGGCAACTAAGAAGGCAAAACCAAACGGACAGTATCTTTTAAAAAAATCAGATGTTCACGATTACTTTTCAAGCATAGCACTTGGAGACCTCCCCGGTAATCAATCAAATTCGTTTTAATCTATTTCTTTTTTATTTTTCTTATACTTATTTGATTAACAAATATCTCTGGGTAGTTAATGAACAGGAATCTTATACTCATTGAATATTTTTAAATATTACAGGAATTGGCTATCAAACAGAAAACAAACTTGTCACTTTAGGCTTCAAAGATTGTGGATCACTTAGAAATGCTAATTTAGATTTATTAAAGAAACACTTTGGTGAAAAAACAGGTTTGGTGCTGTACAACTTTTGCAGAGGCATTGATAATCGCCCATTATTTTACACAACAGTAAAATTTACAATATTTTCTTTTATCCTTTATACACTGAATGCAAAAGAGATTTTTACACGTGTAAACTAATTTTAGATCCGTAAATCTATTTCGGCTGGAGCGAATTATGGAATTCGATTCGAAGATAATAAACAAGCAGAAACGTTTGTTAAGCAATTATCCAGTGAAGTGTGTTCAAGAATGCATCAAAACAATGTTATCGGTAAATCAATCACGCTAAAGCTAATGGTGAGGGCAGCAAACGCTCCAGTGGAAACATCCAAATTCATGGGTCACGGTTTCTGTGACAATATTACAAAAACTAAAAACCTCACACAGGCCACGGATAATGTAGATACTATCACTAAAGCCGTGTTTGAATTATACAAAAAGATTAGTAAGAAACCTGAAGATATGAGGGGTATTTCTATTCAAATTTCTAAACTTGAAGACAATTCACCCAAAATAAAAAAAGCAGGGATCCAAGGGTTTCTAAGTGAAAAAAACAGAGATACAAAACAAATTAATCAAAATGTCAAATCATCTACTATCAATATTAAAAATACTAGTCCAGTTATAGATTCAAATTTAAAAAATACTTTTGATGCAATACAAAGTGAAAGTACGAAACAAAATAAGGGAAAAGTCAAACCAAAATCTCCGCCAGTAAAGAGAACCAAGTCCTTAGGACTGACTAGTAGACGGCGGGTTTCACCAAGACTACCTCAACCCAATATTTCCAAAATGGATGCAAATAAAAAAATTAGTGAACTTTTGAGTAACAAACCGGTTGAAGATTTCAATGTGAGTTTTTCTTTCATGTCCTGGTATTCACTTTGCCGACATAAATTATTTTCAAATTTTGTTTGAGAGGTAGTTTATATAAAAAAATGTCCACTGTTTATTTTAGAATTGCAGCCAAATAGATGAAGAATTTCTGAATGCCTTACCAGATGATATAAAACAGGAGGTTTTAACAAATTATAAGGTCAAACAAAAGAGAAAATCTTTGCAAAACAGCCCTAAAAATTTGATGACTACCAATAATTCTAAGGTAAAGGAAATAAAACTCTCATCTTGTTCAACATTTTTAGCAGGCTATTCAGCTTTCAACTCTACATTTATTCAGCTGTTTACTTATTTTCTTATGTCATTGCATCACGCATAAACCGCAGACTATCCATATATTTCAACCATCACTGAACCTAACAATTATTATAATTTTAGTAATCTCTAAATATATTATCCTCTCACACTGTATTCCGATATGGTGTGGGAGGAGGTCATAAACATTGCGCAATAGAGAGCTTTTGTTTCATCCCTATACCCCCAAGTGGGGTTTAAAGGGAGAATGAATCTCTATATAAGTCATCGCATCACAGGAGTGGCTCGACCAATTTCGCTAATTGTTTTTTTGTTGTTTGCTATTGTCATTTTTTATTTTTTTCATTTATTTTACGGCAGAATGCCTTGAACAGTAAATGATACATATATATATATATTATAATACAACACAACACTATACAACAATATAAAATAACATATAATATAGGTACATAAAACAATATAAAATATGTACATAAATCAACCAAAACGTTTTTTTTTTATTTCTCACAATAATGTAGTTTTGCCTTCAGGCAACACTCGCAGTCGTGTGGACTTTTGACGTTTTGTTTCGCTGACATTGAAACATCAGAAAGACAATGGCGGTGTTTACGTCTGTTTTAGAAACATTTGCAGGAAATAACATAAAGATGGATTGCAAAACAGAGAGGAAGAGCAAAACAAACGGTCCTACGTCTTACTGTTAGTACCTGCACCGAACATTGTAACCCGCTGTGCGATGTTGTCATAAGCAGGTTTAAAAAATAAGAATGTTTATGCGATGCTGTCATAAGAAGGTTTAAAAAATAAGAATGTTTATGCGATGCTGTCATAAGAAGGTTTAAAAAATAAGAATGTTTATGCGATGCTGTCATAAGAAGGTTTAAAAAATAAGAATGTTGCTCGAAACATTAAAAAGTTTAAGAAAACTTAACTTAGATAACCTTTTGAGTACTTTTGACAATATAAACTGTTCTATATTTTTTAATTCCACCCAAGTTCAGAATGTGCTAAAAAAACAATAAGAATAATAATTACACTGTAATACAATATCTATGTAATAGTATCTTCGTTTTCTCTATGTCTTATTGGGTCATCCATTGTGACCAATAGAGTAAGCTTCCATGCCTTGTGCTAACTGGAACTCATTTCAACTCAATAACATGGTATTTTTTGTTGTTTATTTTATAGATAGATCCAGACTATTTGAGTGCCTTACCCGAAGAACTTAGAAAAGAAATAGAAACACATATAGAAACATATGGTGTTGACTCATGTATCCCAAATAATACAATTTTGAACAAACAATCTTTACAAGCCACTGAATCTTTGAGCGATGATAAACTTAATAGTGAGGTTAAAACAGACATCGAAAGAAAAGCATCATTCGAAGAAGCCAACGAAAGTTATGAATCCGAAACAAATTTAATGGAATTGGACTGGAGAAAAATGAGATCAATGCTTAAAAGTTGGTTTGAATCTACGGAAGAACCTCTGCAGTGTGATATTGAGATGATCAGTTCATATTTAAGAGCGCTAATTCATAGGAAAAATATTCAAGATTTGTATTATACCATGAACTTTCTGTACAGGTAAGGAATATTATTTTATATGAGTTTACAAGAATGTATGTTTTGGGTGAGTGAATGTAACTTCGATAATCATATGTTACAGGAAGGCACATCTCAAAAAAGAACAAATTTTACTGAACACTTCTTTAAAGTTTTTCATTTTAATCAAATATTTTTTTCAATACTTCGATATTAACATTAATTTAAATGTGATTATATTATTTTAAAGGTATTAGCGTGGGACACAAGTTGGTTTATTTTGAATAATTTATTGAAAATATAATTATGTATTTCTGGCATGTAGCGTCATTTTTCTATGTAAATTGAAAACTTTTAAGGCTTTTCAAATTTAATGCAAGAGATTGTGAAAGATGTTACTTTACTTGATAAAAAATGTGTCTGCTGGGTTTTGCATATTGCGGTGACCACAGAGAAGAGAAACGGCATATCAAGCAATATAGCATGAACACCAATATTTGTCGGTTTTTCACATAAAATAACATTGGCTGTAGACTCATTTAACAATTTTAAGTGCCATCCTTTCAAGATAGACTCCCACACTATGGCGATAACGCCATATTTCAATATGACAAGAGTACATTTATAAGGTGCCATCGATGACTGCCAGCACAACATAGCCTAGTCACACGCTATGATCTTAGAAAATTGACAAATATATGGCGATATTGCCATAGCGTGAGAGTCTACCTTTAGAACTGTTCAATAGAGAAATACCATATTAATCATTAGTCAGTCTTGTGGTATTTTTGAGTAAATATAGCAAAGCTTATAATGGATGATTTTTCCAGAGTATTGAATGAAAACTACACATGTAAATGGCATCAGGTGTACTTGGAAATTGAGAAAAACATTCAAGAAACAATGCTGCAAGTTTACGAAAATCAGTTATTTACAAATAAAACTTTTTCATGCTGTGCCAACACAAGTTAGTAATTTCTGTGAAATATAGCTATGAATGTACTTTACTGGGTTTTTTTTTATTGAACCTGTGAATTGCACAATAAATCATGCCGCACTCAATGCCATTTAGATTGAGATGTACTGAAACCATGAGTGAATTACCTAGGTAGAAATAAAAATCACATTTGTACATTAAAAACACTTTATCACTAACAAATATATCAAAAGGGCTAAAATACTATACACTGAAATGACACAAGCGCCATCGATTGCAGTACATGAGCTGTGTCAAATAGTGGTAACTATTATTGCAATAGTTATCACACAAAATTATTGTCAAAATTGTGACCAACAATATAAAAGTTTTTCTTATCTCGTGATTTTCATCTTTTAACATCAACAATTCTTATTTATAACTTGTTTATTGTTTTTAGAAATAAACATTACCTGAGATTGGAACATTTTCAGAAATTTTGTAAAAAAAAAGATATTTCAATTAAAAATGGTTTTGGTTGTATATTTACTTTTTTACTCAAAAATATAATTTAACATTCTTTTCATAATTTTCATTGAAGTCAATATAAATAAATGAAAGCAGTTTTGAATAATTTTACCACATTTTAGATGGAGTCGGAATGTTGTATTGGGCTGTAGGGCACCATGAAAAACAAAAGAGTCCATGTATGATTTAAGGTTTCCAAATTCAGGTTAACAATTTAAAAAATAGAGGCCCTACCTTAGAAAGTCTTTAAAAATAACATAAAGCATTAAAGTTCATAACTATATCAAAATAAATATTTAAAATTAAAAACTATTACATGTTCTATATGGCATCTCCTAAAATAAACTTGAAAATATTTCCCGATCGGTCCACAAACTATTCATGTTTCTTTTACGTCACGTTCATAGACATTCTTCTCAATGCATATCTTGTATGTTGTTCTAAAAAGAAAAATACTAATGTAAAAAATATTCAACCAATTTTTATACTCACACAATATTACAAAACTTTAAGCCCCCCATTTACTATCACAACATCCATCGAAATGAAGTGATGTCCCTCCCAAAAACGACAGTGAGTGGGGAAAACCAAATGGATGATGAGGAATGATAGGTTAAGTCAGATATCCATCAGTCCAAAATTCAATTAGGTCAAGATATTCGTCCATCACTCGTCTATGGGGAAACTTGAGTGGGTGTGGTTCAAGTAGTTACGTCACTTGGTCCAAATTTGTCCCATTTTGTCATAATTCTTTTACCAGGGTACACATTACACAAGTTGCTGTTTTTAATTTAATAATAGCAAAATTTGTGTTAACGTAGTGGAATTTCGCGGATATGATTGAAAAAAAAAACTCAAGTTTCATATCTGTCAAAATGGAGTGACATAGCTCTATTTGGACGGATGGAGTGATAGTAAATGGGACCATGAATGGGGGGAAGTTTTATTTTAAACCAAAATTATTCTACTCACTTGGTTGTTCTGGTGAGAATGATATTAGGTTAATGGATTTTCTCTCTTCCAGACTTTTTCGGTTTGATCTTTTTACTTTGGCTGATTCATCCGGATCCGGGGGCAATAGACTCTTTAGTTCTAAAAAAAGTTTCAGATAATTTAAGGTGAGAAATCAAAAACAAAAGAAAAACAATAAGTGATTTTTGTAAAATGACTAACCTGTCTCATTTGTTAATTTTCTTTTCGACCTTCTGGATGGCTTGATATCTGTGTTTGAATCATTGAGATTAGTTTCTAGCAAGTGCCTATCATCAGACTTCCTCTTTCTCATATTGTAAACATTTGGTGTGGCATCTTTATTGTCCACATCCAAACATTTTATCGGAGGCATATTCTCATCGTTCATAAATTCACTTGAAACAGCCCTTTGTCTTTTTAGTTTTCCCCGTTTTCTATTTTTATCAGAATTCAAGTCTTCCATCAGGGCACGCTCCGTACTTTTGTTTAACTCACTTTCTTGCATTTCTTCCAATACAGAAATATCCCTTTTACTAGCCACATCTTCCGTTTTCTCTTCACTGCAATCACTAAATAACACTTTTAAACTTTTTCGCGGACCTTTCTTGACACTGGTATTATTTTTAGCCGGTGTCTTCAATATGCTTTTCGCTGGAGTTTTCTTTAAATCCACAGCTATCAACATGTCCTGCAAATTTTATTTATTTAAAACTTTATTATTCATTTTTAATAATTTAATAGAACCTGTAATTTTATGAATATTGACTTACCATGTTGTTGGTTATATTTTTTGATATCCTAGAAGCTTTCATTATTGCTTTAGTGCTTTCCGGGGTCTAAAATAAAAATTAAACTAATAAGTAGGTAAATTCGATAATTATTCCATTTTTCGCAGTTAAGAACAATTCAAAAACCTTTCGCTTTGTCAGAAATTTAAAAAAACTAGTAACGTACTTTGGCAGTTGAGAGCCTTTTCTTGGCTTCCATTTCCACGATAGCTTTGAGTAAAGATGCCCTTCTACCAGTAGTAGTGGTCTCTTTCTCATCAGCCGCATTTTTCACTGGCGACACAACTGAGAAAAATCCTCCATTGAAGGTAATGGTGTCAGGTTTCAACAGTGTTGAGGGAACAGCACTTGGTATACTTTCTGACATTTTGGATTTCTTCCTAGCAGCTGAAAAAATATTAGAATTTAGTACATCTGGTTTGGGAACAAAACTACTGACTGATTTCTGAGCTAAGCTCACACAGAACATCAAGTTGAAATTAAAAGAAACCTTGTATCATAGCTTTGAGGCTGCTGGTAGGTTTGGGGTTTTCACTTTGCGGCTTAGCAGCTTTCATGGGACCTCTCTTGTTTCTCTTCACTTTGGGTACCACATCATCTTCTACCCAATTCTTCTTCTCCATTTCATCCAATTTTTGGAATCGCAGATCTACATTTTCTACCTATTCATAATAAAAAAAAGAAAAAGAATTTTAAAAACTTAAAAAAAAACTGTGATTAAATTTATTATATTTAATCTTAACTACAAAAAATCACTAATGTAGTCATAGTGGTTTAAAAAAAGTTATGTTATATGACATAAAAGAAATGAAATGTCTCCTGTGACCATGAAGATAATAAAGGTGACTATGATAATAAAATATGTAGGAAAACAAGTGCATTAATTTTACTCAAAAAAGGTAAGAGAAATCATGCAATTATTTCCTCAATTAATTTACGAACAAAAACACTTTCTTTACTGCTTTTAAAATGTATTTTGGCGGCAGGTTTTTTGTAATTTTCATTTCTCCAACCTAAATAAATTTATAATAAAATCATTTTGAATAAGAAAGTTGTAAAATTTTGAGGTTTGAGTCGAGGGTGGTAATTAATGAAACCAATAATCAAGATATAAATTTCCATAAATGAATGTTGAAGTGGTCTAGTTCATAGTATGAATTGTTGAAACATGATGTTTCCGTAAAATCTGTATTTTCATAAAATTTCTGGTTAGGCTAAATGACCACTTGACTAAAGTAGGATATGTTGCAAGTAAGCACAACTAATACGAGACCTGCATGTAGACCATGTCCCAGAATCCTTGCAAATCCTGTGAAGTGACAATTCCCTCGCCTTCCTTTTCTTCTTTGCTCTCACATCTCACCACCAATCCCCTAAATTGTTGAAGTTTCTTGTTCATCAACAACTGTGTTTGTCCGATAGCCAAATTTATAAGGTCCTAAAATCAAATGATATCATATTAGAATGAAATAGTCTTTAGAAAGTATTCATCACAACATGAAATTCCCTCTAAATATAAATATAGGTATCTCATTCAATAGTGAAATTGTTCAAAGAGTACAACAGTCTTCTTTATTAGTGGTTTCGTCTGCAACTTGATATATGTTGCTTAGTGCGATTGTCAGTGTTTACTTAACAATAAATAACAATTGTTCATCTTACGTGAGCATCTTCAGATAGTTCTTGGTGAGATAATTGATAAGTCTTCCACTTGTCACACAAGCCTTGTAAGCGCTCTATCTCCCTTTCCAACTGCAATCTGAAATACTGGGCCGTTTTTTCGGGAGACATCACTTGGAAACCTGCAAACAGAAAACATTAATAATATGAGACTGTACTGGCCATGGGATAGGTTCAATATACACCACTCTGCCTGATACGAAGTTCTACAAAATAGTCCTAGGGAGTAATTTAGCTTTGAAGACAATCCAATCCAAATTCCCTTAAGACCCCACTTAGGGGCATAGGGAGGCAACAAGAGCTCTCCATTGCGCTCGATCTTGCGCAACGTTAATGACCTCCTCCCACACCATGTCCAGATTCCTCAGCTCTGCTTCGAAGGAGCGGAACACAGTATGAGAGGGTCTTCCTCGGGACCCTGATGGGAGGAAGAACAGCGCTCTCCTCGGCCAACTGTCATTCGGCATCCTTAACACATGTCCCAGCCAAGTCCATCTCCTCCACATAACAGTAGAGGTGATGGGCTCACGCTGGGTGCGCCGGCGTTAAAGACAATACTTCATTCAAAATCAAACAAGACGTTGTTCGATCAATATCTTATGATAGGCAGTGCTGCAGAGTAAATAGCAACTCATTACGTAGCTAGCAAAATGTTGACACTTGTAATACTAAGCATGGGGTGACATGAGCAGTGGCTTGGCTTGGAAATGAAAAGGCTAACTGATAACAGAATGATAGAATTGAAGACTGATTGTTATAATGGACCAATGGATGGATTGAGATTCTATACTCTGTGTAGACATGCATGTTATAAATAATGTAATTAGTTCCTTACCAAGCTGCATCTTTATCAATGTTTCCCGTCTCTGGCTGCATTTCCCTCTTGCTACGGTCACAAATGGGCTAGATATAATCAATTCCTCACTACTGTCTACTTTCTCATTTGGAGTAACTGATTCATCACTACGTTTTGCAACAGACATTTCCAGAGGTTTGGAAATAATTCTACTCAATCTTTTATTAGTCGGTGTACAAACTGGTGCCTTTTCTTTTTTTTCTGGTGTTAGTGTTTTTAAATTATCAACAGTTTGTTTAGATCCACATTGAATATCAATGCTTTTTCTCAAACTTCGTCTCAAAATACTAGCGCGCTTGGCTTTTTTCACATCCAGTCTTTTTTCTTTAGATACACCAACTAAATTATTTCGTTTAAATTTACCACTTTGTCGTTTGACTTTAGATATTCCGGAACTTGAATTTTTTTTAACTCTTATTGGAGTTCTTACCTTAGGCACATTGTATTTGAAATCAAAAGGTTTAATATTGCTAACTTTTGATGGCTGAATTGCGTTCAAGACATTTGTTAACTTAAATGGAGCTCCTGATTTGGCACGAGATTTTTTGGGTGTATTTTTTAAGTTTTTATTATTGTGAACAGCAACTTTAGGAGCATGAAACACAGCATTAGCGGGTGCAAAAGATTTATGTGTTAACGAAGCAGCATTATTAATTGCTTTCGCAGTTGCTCTAGTGATTCTGGTTGCCCCTTTTGCGGGATTTTTGAATACAACATCTTGGAGAGGATCTAGGTGATGCCTCACTACACCAACTTTAAAGGGAGGAGGTTTTTTAGGTTCAAGCTTTTTTCTTTTCATTCGTTCTTCTTTCCATTGCAGCATTTGCCTTTTCCTTGGGTCTGACACCACATCTTTTTTAGGAACTGGGCCGGTTTCTGATTGAGGAGTTAACAAAATATCATCATCATCATTTATATCACGATTAGTGAAAAATGTTTCAATTCTTTTGCTTCTCCTTTCTTTCGCTTGTTTTTGTATTCTTACATACTTTCCTTCTTCCACTGATGTGAGAGCTTTTGGTTTTGCTTTATGTTGCCCCTGATATACACTTTTAGCGAGTTCCACAAATGCCATTTTACATTAAATTTAAAAAAATAAATAAATAATTATGCTGTTCCTTAATCACTACAACTGTATAATCAAATCACTTTTAAAATAAACATGTACGCAAAATATTATAATATTACTAAAATCAATTAAAACAAACACGGAAAAGCGTTCAAATTCAAACAGCCGCAAACGCTTGTAAAATCAAAAAATAAACCGTCAAAACAAAACAAAAGATTAAGATTTTGTCTATGGTATGCTTGTTATATTTCGTGGTTCTTTCTTTGATTCATTTTCATCATACATACCTTATACATACCAAACCAAGGTAGTAATAATATTATAAAATTATTTATTGAGCCCATAAAACTTCACCCGTATTAGTCCCATTCTGGTATGCGTACACAGGCCTCCTGTAAAATCTTCCATGCCTCTCAATAGGGTATTTGACTAATTTCCAGAAACCGTTTAAAATAGGGTATTTGACTAATTTCCAGAAACCGTTTTAAATTATTCTACGATACATTATAAGCATATGCTCTTTATACTTTCTGAAGATATGCCATATTTTATATGAAAATCATGTTTAAAGTTTAAATATCCAAAAACGCGCGTAAAACGCTGTCTTGTATAATGGCGCTGGTCACGTGGTGCGTTACGTCACACTTAAGTATTGGTATGAGATCGCTAACGTGTTGACGACTGTCATTTGCTTCTTATCGACCATTCTTGAAAATAAGCCTCCGTCTCCATTATTAAAGCATCATAAATATATGCAATCCGTTGAACTAAGTAGCAACTTAAACAGCAATGTTTGGAAATTCACTTAACACTTACAACTACCATTTAACACCTGCACAGCCGTGCATATATATTGGGTAACCTAGTATGTACGGGGAACCAGATTCGCACCAATAGAATCCTTGCATAAAGTGCGCATGCGTGACACTAACAGTAGATATTATAGTTTTTCGGCATTGCTAGCAAGTTCACAATGGTCCTACGGTTATAGTCAGTGGCGTACCGTGAGTTTTTGGCGCCCGGGGCGGAATTAAAATTTGGCGCCCCTCCCCAAATAATTTGGCGCCCCCCCCCCCCCCCCCCCATATAATTTGGCGCCCTTCCCCCCTTATATAGTTTGGAACCCCCTCCCATATAAAAAAATACGAAAATAAAAAAAAATCAAAATAAAAAAGTTTGCATATTTATTTTAATTTACATAAGTACCTACTTACTTACAGCACACAAATAAAGTACAAATATTCAATTTTGGGACAGAGCTAACTTCTGTCAGATTTTTCTACCTGCGGATTCACCGCAAATGTTTTTTTAAGACCTTAAACCGAAATTAAATGTTATTTTTGGTCGAAATATAAATTCTGATTTTATCAATCTGGTCGTGTATAACATAGCTCAAGCAGATTTTGCCGCCCTTTCTAAAGAGGCGCCCGGGGCGGTCCGCCCCTCCGCCCCCCCCCCCCCCCCTCCTCGGTACGCCACTGGTTATAGTCGCCGCTGTTGGTATTGATGGTTGTTGGTTCGTATCCCAGTAGGGGCGGACCCTTTTTTTCGTTTTTTTTTTCTATTTATCCGTTTTTTTTCTGTGAAAGATGTCTAAAGTGTATTTGTGTTCACTTTGGCTGAGCCAAATTCATAAAAAAATAGGTTCGTTAGCCTATTTTCATGACTAACAGTCATGAAAATAGGTTAGGTTAGGTTAGAACATAATTATTTAGGGGGGTTTGGGGGGCAGAGCCCCCCATACATCTACGCACACACCCCTGAATCCATTTTACCCTCTGCAAACCGAATATATTTGAATTTTAGGCGCATTTGAATTGTTGACGCCATTTGAATTTTTAGCGCGAATCTGGTTCCCTGTACATACTAGGCTACCCGCATATATTATCTGTGCAGCCGTGTCACAGGACGAGCGTCTCCAGACTGTACCACGGCCACCAATAGGATTCCATTATTACGAGCATGCGCATAGGACGTATCGAAATGTCAATATTTGGCGGGTTACGAGGATCAGCAGCCCGATTCACGGAAAAGTTTAAGTGTAAGTTTAGTTCGAAGTTCGAACGAAGTTCGAACGAAGTTCGATTCAAACCCTCCGTGAATAGGTACATAGACTGTAGATAGTCGCCGCCTACAATAATTATTATTACCAGCAGCCCTATTCACAAAAGTTTGAATCGAACTTCGTTCGAACTTAGACTTAAACTTTTCCGTGAATCGGGCTGCTGTTCGAAAAATTTTCCGTTGTTTTTCACCACCTACCTCTGTGCTCCCACTTCTCGACTTATCCGAGTGGAATTTGCTGTGTTTTTTTGTTTATTTACTTTAAACTTAGCAAAATGAATAAATGCGACGATTGTGAAAGAGTATTTGCTTATAAGAAAGGTTTGATAAGCCACCAAAAACGAAATTGTGGGAAAAAAACATCTAGGATAATATGTGGAGAATGTGAAAAATCATTTAATACTCGTATTTCCTTTGAAAACCACATTGAAAACCATCATGGCGCTGTCCAAGACAAAGTTGAAAAAGAATTTGCCACTTTTGAAGGTACTTGAGTCAAAATAATCATATTTCAGTTTAAATAAGTTCAGTAATTGTTAAGTTCACAGACTGTTTCGACTTTTCAATTTTTTTTTATGAAACATAATTATATAGAATTTATATAAAAATTGGTAAATAAGCATTTAATGAATTAATGTGATAACAATTAATTGAAAATATAATAACATCACATACGATCACAGAACACATAATATACTCTCTAACGAGAGCATACGATAGTTTAATAGAAATTTGACATTCCATCTGATGAGTATTGAGTACGAACACAAAGTGGGCAAACACTATGCTGTGCGCATGCGTAATAATGATGGAATCCTATTGGTGGCCGTGGTACAGTCTGGAGACGCTCGTTGTCACAGGCAGATAAGTATGAAAAAGCAAGAGATTATAGAACTTCTTCTATGGAGATGTCTCGAGTGTTGACCATAGATAATATAATATATACTGTGTTGACTGACAGTTGGGGTTTTTGTAAGAAGATGGGGTTTTAATATTTTTTAAAGAAAAAATGATTACTTTTAACAGCTGTTCGTCATTTTATGTATGTTTTGGAATATATCAGTAAAAATGACGTTGTTATATAAATATTTATTGGTTCATTTAATTTGCACTACTTTAATAAGTGGCTATATAAATAACAGTGTTGATGGATTATATTCTTCAAAAAAGGACTTCAACGATTTTGAAAATGATAATTTCAGCGAGGACCAAGAATACTTTTTCGGAGAAAACGATCAAATGTATCAAGAGTTTTCTTCCAATCGAGTGCGAAGGTCACTTCAAAACACGACATCCAACACCTTTACCGATGGAATGAATATTGAAAACTCTTCGATTTCTTCTGCATATAGCTCCAACGACTCACAGTCAGATCTGAACGTCACACATATATCAAACGTCTCTCCATCCACGAATTTAACAACATCAACAACTCCATCTTATGCTGTTCTTCCTGGAAAAAGTTCTGCAGAAGAAGAACACAACAGTTCTATGTCTATTTTTTTTGTACTCTGCGTTCTGGCACTTGGAATTTTATTAATCCATTCCATGCTACAAACAGGATTCTCCTATTTACCAGAAAGTGTTGTTATTGTTTTTCTCGGAGGCTTAATAGGACTGGTCATTAATTTGATGTCCACCAAAAATATTGCCAATTGGAAAAAAGAAGAAGCTTTTTCTCCCACCGCATTCTTCCTTGTTTTGCTTCCACCGATTATTTTTGAATCTGGATATAATTTGCACAAGGGTAATTTCTTTCAAAACATTGGTTCTATTCTAGTGTTTGCCATTTTGGGCACTGTAATCTCAGCATTTGTTATTGGAGCCGGTGTATATTTACTGGGATTAGCGCAAGTTGCGTACAAACTAAATTTTGTAGAATCATTTGCCTTTGGTTCATTGATATCAGCTGTGGATCCCGTTGCCACAGTGGCTATATTTCATGCACTGGATGTGGACCCTGTGCTCAACATGCTGGTGTTTGGCGAAAGCATCTTGAATGATGCCATATCCATTGTTCTGACTACGGCAGTATTGGATACAAGTGATTTGACCATGTCTACTGGTGAAGCTATCTTATCTTCAATTAATAGATTTTGTCTCATGTTCTTTGCCTCTGCTGGTATTGGAGTGGTGTTTGCTCTTCTGAGTGCTTTATTGCTGAAGCATGTAGACTTACGAAAGAATCCTTCCTTGGAGTTTGGAATGATGTTGGTGTTCACATACGCTCCCTATGTGTTGGCAGAAGGCATACAATTGTCAGGTAATATTTTACTTTTGATAGTGTCAATTAGTTTTACTTTATTTTTAATACAAATTAAGAGCCGGACACTCGAAAATGGCTGTTTTTATATAAACGTTGTTCCCTTAATAGGTATCGTAGCACAACAAAAAAGGGAGTGTGCTTTAAGTTAGAGCTTTGGCTATCAAGTCTTCCAATTTGAATTTATATTTTCCAAATTTAGTTCGATAGAAAAAAAAATTTGCTCTATATTTTTATAAATCATAACGGTTTAGGCTATCTACTCGATAAAAAACGCTTTAAAATATACCAAAATGCGTGTCTTTTAATTTTCTTCAAAACCATCGTCTTTTTTTATTTCTATTTAATATAGTTTTGTAATTAATCAGTAAAAAGTGATTGGGCGCTTAGGACCTTTTCCTTTAGAAACAAAAACTGTATACGCTCCATACAAATCCTAAAATTCTTCATTCGTGAGAGAACGTTGTGGCGGGCGGACGTGTCGCTCTGTGCTCTGTAGTTTTTTTCTGCAGAAACCTTCCACTTTCTAATGTTGGTCATTTGGGGCTAAATGCAATATTTGTGAGAATCCATGGTTGTCAAAAATTTTATATTTATTTATTTTTTACATGTTTTTTCCCTTCTACATTTTTTTCTTTACAAATATTTTTAAATTCAATATTTTTTTTTCCATAAATTAATATTATAGAATTACGTTTTGACGTATTTTTTATCGTAATATTTTAATTAGATATAATAAGTTTTTACCACATAACGCTTATATCAGAAAGGATTTGACCCAAGAGGTCGCTGTTATCAAGGAAAAGGTGAGCCATTTTGATGAAATTAAAGAATCCTTAGAATTTCTGTCAGCGGAGTATGACCGACTCAATAAGCAGGTGGAACAAAATCAGAGGGATATGCTGAAGATTATCTTGTGGCTCTGCTTGAAAAGAATCGATTATTGGAACACCGCATTAACCAAATGGAATTAAGACAGAGGCGTAACAATATTGAAATACAACTGATACCGGAGAAGAAGAGCGAAAACCTACTGGAAATTACAAAAAAGATTGGTGAGGTGGTTGGGTGTCCCCTGAAAACTGAAGAAATCTTGGCCTGTCATAGAGTTCAACACCAAAACAGCGCAGTGAACCGGCCCAGATATGGTGTGGTAGAATTACCAAATGCAAGATACAGGGACCAATTTCTATTATCTGCCAAGACTTTTAACAAACAACACGCCACCGCTAAACTCAACATGCGGCACATCGGTTATGACAGCGGAGAAGCAATATTTATAGGTGAGCATCTGTCACCCTTCTTCACAACCCTACATGCTAAAACTAGACTTGTTGCAAAGGAGAAAGGAATCAAATATGTTTGGATACAGAATGGAAAGATTCTACTAGAAAAAACGATAACGCCCCTATAATAGACATTAAAGACTTATATTCATTAGACAGACTAATACTGGACTGTCTTCTCTACTGAGCAATATGTATAACTTTTTTTTTTGCTTTTCCAATGATCTCTATATTTTATCAAAATGTTCGAGGCTTAAGAACCAAGACCAGCAGCGCATTCTTGGAAATCTTGGAGGGGGACTACCATATTATTTGTTTAACTGAGACCTGGCTAACTGAACATATAACAAACGAGGAACTGTTTGGCGACAGATATATAGTTGTGCGAAGAGACCGCAACTCGTCAGCTTTCAGTGACAGAAGACTAGGAGGAGGTGTATTAATCGCTGTCAAGAAGGAATATCACATCCTGCCGCGACCGGAATGGAGTTCTGAAGTGGAAGACCTGTGGGTGACCATCAAATCACATAAATGCCCAGATATCAATATTTGTACTGTTTATATACCTCCCGATATAAAACCCGATCTTCTGCATAAACACCTAAATAAGTGTAAGACTGTTTGCCTGGACATGCCACCAACATCAACTGTTATTATTATGGGCGACTACAACTTGCCGGCCATTCAGTGGAAGCCTAACGGTGATCATCTCATGGTATCCAATAAATGCGGTGTGAAAGCGGAACTTTTTGTCGAAATGGCATCACTTTTAAACCTTATTGTTTTAATTGTAATAATTGTCTTTTAGATCTTGTACTCTCTAGTGCTCTGGTGCGGGTGTCATCCGCGGACGGCTTGGTGAATCCTGACGGATACCACCCTCCATTATTGGTCGACATAGTTGAATCCAATTCCGCTCCTCTTAAGCACAAACCCGAACGTGTCCGCTTCAATTTTCGTAAAACTAATTACTCCGCATGCCGATCCGAGCTCTCCATGGTTGACTGGTCAGTGCTTGATGATCTCTCGTGTGATGAAAGCGTGTTGACATTTTACAATAATGTATGGCAATCAATAGAGAAACATACGCCTTTGAAGAAAATCAAATCACCCAAATATCCCGTGTGGTATACCTCGTCCCTCATCCATATGATTAGAGAAAAAGATAAATATCATAGAAAGTTTAAGAAGTATGGAAACCAAAGTGACGGGAATTGTTTCTCTCTTTTGAGATCTAGAGTAAAAAAATGTATCGAGAACTGCTATAAGGCCTATTTAGTATCAGTTGAAAAATCAATAAAATGCTCACCTAAAGTTTTCTGGAGCTACGTCAGCTCGAATAAAATTTCAAGCTCCATTCCCCAATCGGTTTCATACGAGAATATTTTGGCTGAGGATGGCAACGACATTAGTAACCTTTTTGCTGATTATTTCTCATCCGTATTCATTGACTCCACGGTGATGAGTGAAGAGTGTGACACAACAACCGTACACGCACTCGGTCATATATCATTGCGAAAGGAAGTGTTGCTTGCTATAATGAAAGGACTTGATCCTAACAAGGGCTGTGGCAGTGATGATATCCCAAATTTATTTGTGAAGGAGTGTGCCTGTGAACTTTTGGATCCCCTTTATAACATTTTTCAAAAGTCTCTGGTCTCGGGAACACTTCCCGAACTGTGGAAGATAGCCAGAATTATACCCGTTTTTAAATCTGGCGACAAAACCAACGTCAAAAACTACAGACCAATAAGTTTATTGTCTTGTTTCGGTAAGATTTTCGAGAAAATGGTATATGCGCATATTTATCATCACGTGAGTCCCTATATTCTCAATACCCAACACGGCTTCATGTCGGGGAAGTCCACGAGCTCTAATTTGATTGAATTTGTGAACCAGATTAGTGAGTGTCTCGATTCTAGAATACAAGTAGACGCCATCTATACGGACTTCAGTAAAGCATTTGACCGGGTTGACCATGGAATTCTCCTAAAAAAACTAGGAGCTCTGGGAATTGTTGGCAGTTTGTTGAACTGGATTAAGTCTTACCTTTGCGATAGGGTCCAGGTTGTTTCTGTGGGTGGATACGATTCTCTACCGTCATTAGTATCTTCAGAGGTTCCACAGGGTTCTCACCTGGGGCCCCTTCTGTTTTTAATCTATATAAACGATTTAGGATCCTGTATGAAAAATTAGCATTTAATTTACGCTGACGATCTCAAGATTTTTACCCAAATAAAAAATGCAAGTGACTGTCAAAGCCTGCAGGAGGATCTTGATGCTCTGTCCCGGTGGTGCATTGCTAATAGAATGTCACTTAATGTTGATAAATGCCACGCAATAAGTTTCACTAGAAATAAAAACAAAATAAATTACCCTTATACCATTAATGGCAAAAGTTTAACGATAGTATCAACTATCAAAGATCTGGGCGTCACACTGGATTCCGAACTAACACTTTGACAACATCGTGAATAAATCCCTCAAAACAATGGGTTTTATCCTCAGAATCACTAAGCCGTTTAGCGATCTCCAATGCGTCATAACACTTTATGTTTCTATGGTTCGCAGTATACTTGAATACGCCTCCACAGTTTGGTCTCCTCATTACATGGTTGATAGTGATGCAATAGAGCGTGTACAAAGATCTTTCACCTGAGCTCTTTCGCGAAGAGCCGGACACGCTCGCGGCATCTGTTATACCGAGCGCCTAAAGGCATTCCAGCTAGATAGACTATCTGACAGGCGTTGCTTGGCTGACATGACTATTCTTTATGAAATAATGAACCATGGGATGGAAACTTCAGTCTTGGAGCAAATAAATTTGTATGCTAACGTCAGGTTGAGAGGTCGGGGTATTTTTCGGCTCCAAAATTACAAATCCAATGTTGGTTATCACTGCCCCGTGGCTCGCATGACCAGAGTCTACAATGACCTGTCAAAAAAAATCCCTGATTTGGATATTTTCTCCAATCCATTAAATATATTTAAAAAGAATATTATCGAAAGTCTTAGAATATCAACCTCAGTATAAATAGAATCGTATCAGTTTAATTTTAGTTTTTTCGACCAGTGACGGAATTGGCGCTTTTGACTGTAGCATAATGAAGAAATGTTTCAGTCAAACAAAAATTGTGGGTAACAATAATACTTTACTATGCACAGGCCGCCGCGCTGGGCCGGTACCCACGTACTGCACACTGTAGTGTGTATGTACGTGCATAGATAATGCAATAATATTATACTGATATGCGTGCTGGCTAAGGTATATTATTATAAGATAATGTGCCATATATATGCGACAGACACCTGTCATTAGAGCAAAGGAGATAAATGTGTATTTGTTATTTATGTATGTGCCTTGCTTATGTGCTGTCCTTTGTTCTGTTGGTGTCTTTTGAGAATAAATAAATAAATAAAATAATTCTTGACTTTTATCGGTAGCTAAGTCAAAGAACCTATCATCAACAACATTGCGTAAATAGTACGTTGATAATATAGTAATTGGTTTATAACTACATACGTACCTACAATATATTATATGAACAAAAAAGTTTTTTATGTTACACAAAAATAAAAAGAAAATAAACTTAAATGAAGCCAACCTCTACTCGGGGTTTGAATCTTGTCTTAGATTGGACGGAACCGATTGATTGGTAGAAAATGCTTTAAGCATTAACTTCCGCCGGCTATACCTACCGAGAAGAATGTACTTTAGAAAAACAAAACTCATGTGCGTTTATTCAATAAGCTATTAAAAAGTTGGTCTTATTAATGTCACTCAACTTCGTCGAAATACGCACTCAACGAACACGAACTCAAATAGTACTTAAAGAACTTCATTATATTTAATTCTTCAAACACACTATTTTCAACTTTGTAATACTGAGTCATTATAAATATTTATAAAAAACTAACATTGCAGTATTACAATAGATTATATTTCGGATAAAAAATGTAATCTATTGTAATACTGCAAAGTTAGTTTTATTTATAAATATTCATTAAGTATATTTAATTTGAAAAATATCCATTATTTGACATGACACCAACTTTTAAATATATTAATTATTAACCTGATATTTATGGTTTGGCTGCCAAGGAATCTATATATTAGGGAGCGTTCAAGTATTACGTAACGCAATGTGGGGGAGGGGGGGTTATTCTTGTAAAACGTTACTATTGTATTACCGGCGCCGCAATAAAGGTATACGTAATAGTGACTTTCCAGTAATAATTGTGATTTAAGGCATACGAAATATGTGCGTTAGGCAACGTTTAGAGAATGGGAAGAGGGGTAACAAAGAGCGTTACGATGCATCTCGGGGGGGTGGGTCAATAATGTTTAAAAAATGCATTACGTATTACATATACGGTCCCTTAATACGTGAAGGAAATCTATACGGTCCCTTAACCTTTAAGTAGTGACGTGGGTGTCCCACAGACGGCGCTGTCACTAATTTGGACATGATTTCGTCATTTTAAATCATTTTATCCTCGCGCCTTCCGCTAGCTTCATGGTTTGTGATCCTGATTTATCAGTTACGCTTAGGCTCGCGTCGAGTGAGTAGTTTTACGTGTACGGTACTCCGGTGTCTCTGAGACGTGAGGTCAGTATTAGTGTTTATATTATTTTGGACTTAACGTGAAATCTTATAAGTGTATTGCTTTCGATAGACGAACCAAGTGCTTCTGGAAGTAGTGCTAAAAGGAGAAGGATGGTATCTAACAGGGTTCCTGACTTTTACAACACGATACAGACATGGTGAGAGCAAGAAATAGAGGGTGACTTCAGTGATGCCGATGACGATCAAGTTGATCCGGATTTTCAATTGGACAGTGAACATGAAACAGAATCTGAGCAATCTGAGGTTGAAGATGAAAACAAATTGCCTCTAATATTACAGCTGCCGGCTACTATTAAAGAAACACCAATACATTCAGCAAGTTTTTCTAATCAATGTTCTGGTACCTAACCAAAAATATTATTATGGCAAAAATGGTTTCAAGTGGTCAACTCAAGAACCTGTCAGCAGATCTTGTCGTTCTATGAGCCACATCTAGGCCCTAGAGGAAGGTTCCTTCAAGATCTTGCTCGATTATTTGTTCTACCTCATCTGAATAGCAGAGTGTACAATGATCGTCTGCTAAGAGAACTAAGATTGACAATAAAGCGTGTTCTTGGAAATGATTGCCCCAAAATCTGAAAGTCCTCCACATGCTGACACAGAAATGGTAAAAAAATCATGCAAAATATGACCATCGCTACTCAAGAGGCGTATTAAGTTCACGTGTGAAACATGTTGCAAGCCAATCTATCTCGGATGTTCTAAAACTATATGCATTGTTTGCGCTGATACTATTAACATTTCAGGCTAATATACAAATACTTATTTCTTCCTAATATCAATTCATTAATAAAAGAGTCATTTATAGCATTTCCAAGCTTGAAAATTCCTATATAATGTTAAAAAATTAGAATAAAGATAAGTCAAAATGTTAACACTGTTATTTGGTAAGGTTCTAAAATAAGCCGAATAAATATTGATTTTGAATATATTTCTTTCGTTTTTTTTCTTCATTGTGTTCCTAAATATTGTAAAAACATATTTAATAATTCACTGAATATTATCCATATGAAAATATATTAAATAATACCTACTACTAAAGGCCGTCTGTGAGTCGTCACATCACCATTAATAACCTAGCCTAACCACGTCAGTACTTAAAGGTGAAGGAAAAACTATGTGACCGTCTTTACGAAAATAGTGCAACAGAAGAGTATGAAATTTCGCACACTTATTGTTTATATAGAGAAGGGTTGGCAAACGCCAATATTTTTTTTAAAATTATGCATAAAACAGATTAAATCAATTAAAAAAAAAACTATGCACACTACTGTATAATATTGTTATGTATTTCATACTCGCACACACTTCGATGTATTTGACACAGATCTTTTGTTTATCTGTGGTCAAATTGAGAATAGATTAATATTTTTTGTATTATAACAATAGAAAAAACTTTGAACATACCTATAGATCAATAGTACTCAACTAGGGATTGCAATCCGGAAAACCGGATCCGGCATCAAAATGCTCATATCGGATCCGGCACAAATTAACGTTTGTACTTACACATACACAGAGATCCATTTTTCTTTTTCGAGATTATCCGCGACACATTCAATTAGGAACGTTTTGTGGCGGTAAAGAAAATACCAAGGTTACATAAGACAAATAAAGTCATAAAAAAATTAAAAGAACTAGACAGTAGATATAATTAAAAAATCATCAAATGTAACAATGAGACACAAAAATCAATTTGAAGATTACAAAAAAATATGGGTACCTATGATAAAATTTAAAAAAAAATAACATGACTAGCTAATAATTAATACGAATAATACAAAATGTTTGTATTTTACAAGAAAAATAATGTATTATTGTGTTTTGTTGCTGGAAAGTATCACAAAACTGACCAAAGTGAGCCGGATAACTGATTCGGATTGCTCACTCAGTTTTTGACAAGTGAGAGAACAGTCTTAATAATGTTCAAACTTATAATCTAAATTAGTTATGGTGGAATTTCGAGCACTGGCCGACCACTAGTCATTATAAATTGTTATGCTGTTCCATGTTCTATTAGTTTTTAAAACACATTGTATTGAATCATTAGAAATAATCCTGCACCCAATGCTTTTACTGAATTCCACTTGTCATCATTTAGGGTTTGGAACATCATTTAGGGTAGAATAAAATAATATTATCATTATCAGTAATGCTTTTTAAATTTTATTTGTCAGTGTAAACTGTCATACCGAATTCTTAAACAATATATAGTAAGTAGTAGGTATACCAACAAATTTTTATATATTAATTTTTCCGTTGAAATCTTTGGAGATACTGGAAAAGTGGGTGTTTCGAAGAGTCCAGCGCTCTCTGATTAACTGCTGCCCTTTATGTCTTCTAGGTATTATCATGTCTAAAAAATTTCCACTTGTTTAAAAACAATACAAAAGGTGTCTTCGGCTAATACATTACATTTTTATGGCTCAGAAATAAATCTCACAACTCATTCGGAATTTTTTAAGAGTGCATATTCGCTACTTTCACAGTGTGCCCATATTACGAAATTCTCTGTTTAATTAAAATGAATAGGAATATTTGTAGATTTATGAAGAGCATTTTGTTTGCAGGTATTATGGCCATTCTGTTTTTTGGCATTGTCATGTCCCACTACGAAATTCTCTGCTAAATTAAAATGTATTGTAGAATGATGAAGAGCATTTTGTTTGCAGGTATAATGGCCATTCTGTTTTGTGGCATTGTCATGTCCCACTATACCCATTTCAACCTGTCAACTGTTACGCAAATCACCATGCAGCAAACGATGAGGACGTTGGCGTTTATTGCGGAAACATGCGTGTTTGCTTATTTGGGCCTTGCCATTTTCAGGTAGACCATTTAATTACTCTTTTTATGTGTTAGATGCTATCACAAAAAAAATACTCTACTTCCACTGGTTCATTGTATTTTAAAATCCCTATAATATTGAAAATACAAATTTCACAATTCACATAATAATTAAAGATTTAAAAAAAATTGTCGTTAATATTTAATGTTGTTTTATTTTTTAAAAGACATAATATACCTATTATACAAACAGTGATGATCTGCGGCTGATGTCAAGTGCAATAAAATAGCTGCCAACGGTATCGGTTGGCTGGTGTTTCCACATTCTTAATGTGGAAACACTGATCGACCGATATCGTTGCCGGCCATTTTATTGCACTTGGATTTAACTGCAGGGGTGGCGATTAGGATGATTCGGCTCAGCTTATGAATATAAGGGAAGAGGAGGGGGGAAACAGTATAATCATGTCAGTAAAAATATTAATTATTATTTTTTTCCAGTTTCAGACATCGAGTGGAACCAGCTTTAGTAATATGGAGTATCATATTATGTTTACTCGGCCGAGCTTGTAATATTTTCCCACTGGCAATATTGGTGAATAGATTCAGAGAGCATAAAATCACTAAAAAGATGGCTTTTATCATGTGGTTTAGTGGTATGGGAGCAATTTTCTAGTACCTATACAAAATTAAATATTTTAAATTTTTTATTATGGCAATGAAATGTCACTAATAATGATTTTGGTCAATTTAGGTCTACGCGGGGCTATCTCCTACGCCTTGTCGCTTCATTTAGGCTTCTCGGACGAAACACGTCACGTTATTATCACAACTACGCTCATTATCGTTCTCTTTACCACTCTTATATTTGGTGGATCAACTTTACCCCTTTTGAAGTTCCTCAGGGTTAGTTGTTGATTATATTCTTATAGGTACGATGTGTATATGTCAATGAAGTAAAATGCTGAAATGTTTTTGTTTAGGCTAACAAGAAAAACAAAAGATCAGGTTCTCAACGAAGAAGAAAAGAAGTGTCTCTTTCCAAAACCAAAGAGTGGGGCCAGGCAATAGACTCTGAGCTTTTATCCGAAATTACAGAAGAAGAAATGGAGGTGAAGTTTTTATTTAATGTCTTTCTGTATCTATGTACTTATATAGTTAGATGTGGTTTAAATCTTGCAAACTAAGTAGAAGACATGCTACCGGGATGTACGGGCGTAAAAAACAACTATGTCGATGCCAAACTGCAATTCATCCTGTTAATTAGGTACCTATCACAAATTTCGACATTAAGGACCTCATACCAGTATGGCCGGTGGAACTGTATGCTTAAGAATTTTCCATCAGCCAAACGATTGCGTCCAATATGATACCAACTCCAGGTACAAATATCAAGAGAAGAACATTTGTATAGACCATTAAAGGATGACGTCATCTGACATTAGGCTGGATGCAAAATGGCGGCCATGGCGACACACACACACCACACATGCATAAACCATAGTGATGGGTTTATGTATAAACACACTCATACCAACTCTTAAACTTTTTATGTTTATGCCTCCCGCTAATGTCAAAATCCACGTGGCCGTTAATCGTCTATAGACTATAAACTGACCTAGAATCCCACTCAATCTGACTATTTAAAAGAGCCATTTCATTGTGAAATGTTTTGATTCTATAGTAGTTACTTGGTTTTTTCTATTTCAGGTGAATTTCTCGCAGTCGGCTAGAGTAAGAGGTTTTGCCAGATTGGACCTCAAGTATTTAATTCCATTTTTTACCAGAAGATTTACACACCAGGTAAAAAATTAAAGTTTTGAAGCAAGAGTTTGCATATTACACAATTTTTGCTCATATCCAATTTTTATTTTTCTTTAGGAACTTAAGGATTGTAAGAGTCAGATGACAGATCTTACCAACCAGTGGTATCAAGCTATTAGGATATCCCCCGAACGAGAAACAGATGATGATGATGATGAAGAGAGTGTGTTACCGTCCAATTCTAATTCGCAGATCAGCTTACAAAGAAACGTCTAATGCTCTATTTTTTTCTTATGATCCGAAATTTTAATTGTATGTCTCATGTTTTGTTTTTCACTGGGTGAGCATCTATGTGTCAGGTTCATTTCGAGTTAATATTTTATCATCTAATTTTTTTATCTTACATAATCGTTTTGTTTATCGTCAGACATTTCTTTTATTGCTTGACATACTGAACGATGTTGATATGGATTATGCAAAGTCTCTCGATGTTGCCAATGCTATTCACCAAACTTGATTAATGTTACAATGTCATGGTTTCAACTAAAGACCATTGGACACGACACAATTCATTTTGTAAATATTGTGTACAAGGTTTCTTTGTACGATCTTTAATGTTGCCAATCTAGACTTCCATTGACGTCACCTAATAATAACAATGTCAACACTGCACAAAGAGTCAATACTATCTCCAATGTATAGTGATAGTGTATTATTATATTATTTAAGTATGCCTCTGAATTGTATTTTTTTCTGATTTCTTCATTTATTGCTACTAGTCATTTAATGAGATATACATTATTCCCCTAGTTTTCTTTGTTCTAAATCGAATACTTATTCCAAGTTCGCAACTACTCAACTGGGGATTTCATCATCACAATTGTTTTAAAAAATTTCACAAAATGACCTAGTGTTGGAATCAAATTGAAACTACAAATAATATTAAGAGCCATGTACTGTAAATACATTTTTTCGCTAGCTTTTTGTAAGATATGTTCTTACAATTAATACCAGTTATGAAGCATTGAGCTTTGAAAATTTTACTATGTTTTTAATAATAATAAACGGCCGGGTTCAATAGCGTATCCATTCTAATCAGTTAAATGCTCTCCGACAAATAACCATGGATACTTCTCTACCTTTACCCGCTTTTCAATAAACAAAGATAGATAGAATTTCTCTCCAGTAGCCCTCTGAGTTGTCATAGAAACTGTTTATTTTAACAATATTAGCGCATGCTATCAACTTTTTAGACCACATGGTGGACGCGATTCTTATGAAAACACGTTCAATATCTGTTGCAAACATCACATTTGTATGAGTGTGATGTTTGCAACAGATATTGAACGTGTTTTCATAAGAATCGCGTCCACCATGTGGTCTAAAAAGTTGATAGCATGCGCTAATATTGTTAAAATATTGTATGATATGAACGTAATATGTCGAGATTAATTACAAAAAATCACAAGATGACTTGTGTGGCGCCATCTAGTAAATTTCTTCGACAGTTCGAGGTAATCGAGTCGGTAAAAAAGAAATCTTACAGAAAAAGATGGTTGCTTTCAAAATTTCTCTCTAAAAAATCAATAGATGTCGCAGACGGTCACAAGGGAGACATTACTACCTGGTTTCTCTCGATCCCTGACGAGCCGCTCGCAGCCCAGTGCTAGCGACGGCATACACTCGGACATCGTCGGAGTGGCCTTGGTTCGAATCCCCAGCGTGGCACTGGGAGAAAAATATTCGAATCAGTGTACTTAAATGGTGAACGTTGTACGTAAAGGTGATCACAACTAAACCAGCCATCATGATTGATGAAGGTCGTAAGCCCTAATGGTACACATACTAACATTGAAATAGCACTCATACAAATGTGATGTTTGCAACAGATATTGAACGTGTTTTCACTGTTTATTTTGTTGTACTAATATACGTCAGAGACATATGGTCATTTAGGTTAGGTTATGTAACTTAAAAACGTTTCGCGCAAGTTTTACATTAGGTATTTTGATTGATAAATAATTATAACCTCTACACTAAATCCGGGACCTTCATCCTCGAAGTTAGAATCAAAGACTCCGGCCTCAAACAATTCTAAATTGCTCTATTTATATGAAAAGGCCATTTCTTTTTTTGAGAAACGGATTTTTTTGCTATACAATAATAATAAAGACAATTTTTATAGCGCCGTTTAGTGACAACAATGGTCACCTTGAGGACGGTAGAAACAAGGGCGGATCCAGCTTTGGCGCCAGGGGGGGGGTCACAAAGTAAAAAAAGGTCATCTTCAAAATTTGGTATCTGGAAACTACACTTTTCCTAAAAAAAAAAAAAAAAGGTCTTTTTTTAAATTTGATATCTGGAAACTACACCTTTCCTAAAAAAAAAAGGTCATTTTTTAAATTTGGTGTCCCCCCCTGGATCCGCGCTTGGGTGGAAAACAAAACCATCAAATAAAATCAGAGAATAGCAAATAATGGAAAAAAATAGTAATCACAAGTTAAAAGATGATATTAAAATGGTCTGTCGCTGATTTTTATAGAATGTGAAGCTTGTGGTACTCCGAAAGGCAGATAAAATTCTTTGTTTATTGAAACACTAAAACGGGAAGATATGATATGTAGTTTTAACAAATGATAGGTTATTGAAATCGTCATAGAAGTGGAACAAATTTTATCTTGGTTTAATTTATTGAAATAATTATAAAATAAGAACATGGAGTCCTACGATATCTTCATGCTCATTGTCCTACTAGATATAGTCTAAATAAATGTGTACTTAAGTACCTCCTAGTTACCAACTTTACCTAATATAATAATTATTGTGATAATTTATTTATTTATTCTTGTTACATGTTTAACTATATTTTTCGTGTGATATATTATTATTAAAATTAAAATATATTTCATTATTGACATGTTCTTTTAATTATCTATCCTTCAAATTTAATCTCTTTTATTTATTTCTCCATCCATAGGCCCTTTCAGGCACTTGGTGGCGTCAATATTACATAGAATAAAATAATAAATTGTCAATTCTTAAGATAATGCTCCTGGTAAGTTTTCTTGAACAGTTACAGATTTCCACAGGTCGTCGAGATAACCTACTGGACATCTCAATCGAAAGATGAGCAGGTAGCTGTAGTTCTTAGTCATCGAGACATCTTTGTGCAAAATCGGATTTCAGAAGGGAGAACCAGATAAATTGGTATAGCTTGTGTCACACATTGAGTTTTTGGTAAGTTATTAATTTTATTTCTCACTAATAAAATAGTAAGTAAACGCTGGAAGTGACAGAGAAAAGATTCCTACTCCACTCAGAATGTAAGTAAAAAGGCTTTTTCAAAAGCCGATCCAAATCCAAACTCCCTTTACGCCCCACTTAGGGGCATAGGGAGGCAACAAGAGCTCGTGCTCGATCTTGCGCAATGTTTATGACATCCTCCCACACCATGTCCAAATTCCTCAGCTCTGCTTCGAAGGAGCGGAACACAGTATGAGAGGGTCTTCCTCGACTTCGGGACCCTGATGGGAGGAAGAACAGCACTCTCCTCGGCCAACTATCATTTGGCATCCATAACACATCTCCTCCCCATGATGGTAGAAGTGATGGGCTCACGGTCGTTCGTGATGCGGTGGTATCATCTTACGCCCAGAATTCTCCTGAGGCACTTCATTTCAAAAGCTGAGACTTTTTGAGCCTGGGTTTTGGTCAGGTGCCAGGTGCTGCCAACATCAGCGCCACTTTATTATTTTGAAAAACACAACAAGTGGTGAGCCCTTATGAGCCTGACCATATGCCCTTTGAGTCACCGCGACCAATAAGATCTATTGTGACATCATTCAATGAATTCGTGGAGTGCTGCCTCTTATTGTGCCACGTCTCCAGAGGCCTCTTGTAGAGTGACAGTGCCTCTTCCCGGCTCCTGCCCTCCGTAAAAGGTCTCCTTAATCTTCTTTTTGAAAGATAGGTCCCAACAGGATTCCCAGCTCTCGGTTAATGCTTTTGATCATGTAAACTTATGTCCACTTTGACCACTGATGTGGAAGTACCTATTATATCCATCACACCAGGTCGGCTCTACAATGGTGCCATGTACATCCTCCATAGCCAGAACTAGAGAAATAAAAGTCCGCCCCTACAGATCCCTGCATGTAGGGGTAAGGCAAAAAGTCACCCTGAGGTTACCTGGTATCAGGGAGCCTCCGTTAGTTACTAACCTACCCGTTAGTCACACATCCCTCGGCACGGGTCGAATGACACCTTGGATTGGGTATTTTTGGGCAGAAAGGTTTACTCCTTCCGGAATGATAGGACTATGATAGGATTGGATTCAGGTGTAGGAAATGCCCTGCATGTTGGACAGCCATGCAAGGCACCCCATACTCTCTTCGGCTTGTTGACCATAACGTCAACAGGGACCGAATGTAACCCCCGTTTCAGCCAAAAATTATAGCTATTTGAATTTAAAAAAAAACAAAAACACTTGTATAGTGGAAATAAAATACGCACTAAACGCCAAAAACTTCATTTTGAGATAATCTAATAAAACTGATTTTTCCCCCATACAGACATAGTACAATGATGATTTTTGGATCTGTTTTTTTACGCCTTTAGATCATCGATATGGACTTAGTGCAATATTTAGGCTATTGACAATGGTTTATAGAACATTTCCTCATACTCAACTCATTTTTTTCATTTTTGGCGTTTAGTGCGTATTTTATTTCCACTATACACTTAATTATCACTGTTGTTTGACCAGAAAATATAATTTATCGAGTTATAAGTTATTGATTATGATAATAGAATCGTTGATAGGGATATTCAATGTATAATCCCATTATCACAAACACATTCATGACGCAAAATTAGACTTATCTCTGTCTTAATCTTTTTGTACTTAAATAACTTGGTACATTTATTTAGCAATCAATCAATTATTGTATTTGTTACACGAGAGGGCCATATACCTACTTATTTGCGTATTCTTTCTGTACTATATTTCTTTCTTAATTATCCTATACGAGTTGGACAAATTAACCATATACTGGATGTCTTGGATTGTTTCCTGTTGGTCATAATTTTTGGTTCCCTTCATTAAGAACATGAACGCACAGATGCATACTAAAAGATGCGAGCAGCATACTAAAACTCACGTTCGGCATGAGCATTTGGTGTCTTCTCTAGTGTATCCAAGTAAAAAAAAACATGTGGTAATATTACGTCACTTGACTCAGGGAGTGAAACAAGTCGCCCGTCAGTCCTTAAGGTTATATGCCTGCTGTATACTAGTTCCTCAAACACTGAAATTACTTGAACCTAGGCAAATATGAATTTATTTTTCAAGCTGAGGTGATGAAGCATGCTCAAACATCAGCTTGTATATCTGTAAGACTATTGAAATAAACTTCAACGACATAAATAGGTTAATAATAAATTCTTTCACTATTTAGCTTTGCTTAAAAATAAAGAAAGGTCCTTATCAGGGCCAGTACGAGGAACGTGATAGTGGGATTAAAAGAGACAGTTGTGGGTTGAATCAAAACACATTGTGCAAGACCACCAGGTCTAAAAATATACAGAAGCCTTAGTCAAAATATACACAATGCATCTCCGGAGGCTTTAGATTGGCTGATGGCGTTGGAGCCGAGACTGTAGATGAGGATGGGATGCAGCCCTCTACGTGTGAAGATATTTCGGATGCCACACGAAAAGTAAAAATAAGTGCTTCAAAATAATGAAAAAATTTCTTTCACCGTTGTATCTTGTAGCAATGAAAGTTGATTATAGTTGGTAGTACTTTGCCCATATATTTAGATATAGGTCCAAATAATATACTTAAAATTTATACAAGAAGAGGTTAAAAATGATAATGTTTGCCAATAACTGAAAGTTGAGTCTTTAATTTACATTGAAAAAAATTTTTTTTTTCTTTTTTACATACCGGTTATGTGTTTTTATTTTTATTTTATAAATGTGTAAGAACATTTTTTTTGGCTTAATGTTATTATTTTTTATTTTATTTTTTGTGTTTTTTATTTTATTTCTTTTATTTTATTTTTTATTTTTGTCAATATGCATGAGGAGGATTTTCCTCCTTTTTCCATTTCTGCCTTATTTTAGCTTGTATGTTCATTCTTTGCAGATATTACCGCAAGGTATGTTTTGCCTTTGTATACAAGTATTTGTGTTTTGTTTTTTTATTTTCTTATTTTTTATTTTTTACTTTGTTCATCACCTAAGATTATATAATATTGTCATATGAACTCCTCCCCGAAGCACGAGTTTTACTCATTTTCGGGGAGAATTTCAATACTTAATAGCGTTTTTGTCTCAATTTTTTTATTTTGTATTATATTATACTCAGGTAATTATCAATAAAGGAATTATATTATTATTATTATTATTATTATAATTAGAAAACTAAACGCCATTGTATTATCCAATATGATTGATTACTGGAATACATCTATTTATTTATTACTTGTGTAATGTTAATTATCATATTATATTGAAAATGGAATGATCATTATCAAGAGATAGCTGTATAAAAATAAGAGATTTGTTATTTCATGGTCAGTGTTTGGGTAATCCTTTACAATGGTGCGTATTTGTTTAGTTGTTTTACTGACACTCTGTGGGGCACTTGCCGGCAAATCACCCTATGGAGATGAAATCATCAAACAATATCCAGATATTAGCAACGACATAGCCGAAGATGCTCGATTAGATGTTGTATGTGACTATTTTATTTTATTTATCAGTGTTTTTCAAATATAGCATGGTTTTTAAGAAATGTTAAACTCTCAAAAGCCTAGTGTCTTTGTGGCTGGAATGCAGTAATTACTCAAAATTTCACATCTACATTAGTTGCACCTTTTATGCCATAGGCAAAGAGAAAGGACCTCCACTCTTTTCTAATCAAGCCCATTTCTTTCGCTTCTTCTACTATTTCTTTTGCTTCTGACCTGGTTTTCATTGAGGACAGTAAGGATTTGTCAATCCACGTCATTCTCGAGTGACCACGCCTTTCCTTTCAGCTTTATTAACTCTTTTTGTAATCTTATTTATGCTACTCTTTTCCTTCATAGTGCTCTAATCTCTATTGCATTTATACTACATCTCAATTTTATTCTTGAGTAAATCATAACATAGCTTAGTTAGGAATTTGAGATTTTTTTGCACTATCATGTTCCACCAAAAGAACAAGGAATAAAATAATTACTGGTAAAAAAGGTTACAATTTAGAAATTGATGATACCTTTTACAACATATTTGTAATTAAATTGTCACTTGCAGATTGGTCTATTGACAAAGTATGGCTATCCATCCGAGACCCATGAAGTGGAAACAGAAGATGGCTATTTGCTGACAATGCACAGGATTACTGGAACCAAAAATGAAGTTGTTTCATCCGAGTCACTTGCCAAGAAACCAGTCATCTTCTTGATGCATGGCTTACTGAGTTCTTCTGCTGACTGGATCAATGGTGGTGTTGATGTTGGATTTGGTAAGAATATTTTTCTAGAATGAGAGCTCATTGATGTCACATCGGTGTTGTCAGAACTTTTATTACTTACTGCTTTCAGTAATCCAAAAGCATTTATGTTTCAACTTCTGTAGGATGGCCTTGTTTTTATTGCATTCCATTACTTAAACCCAGAAGTTTAACCAAAAGGTGGCAAAACATTGCATTACATTCTGTTTAATGCGGTACTCCCTTACATTTTTTATCTATGCATAATTCAGAGTGAATCAAATCATAGAAAAAACAATGACAGGCTTAATTTTTTTTTCTCCTTTTTGGCATTTCATCCACAAGGGGGATGGTTTGGCCAAAGGCTTAATTAATATTCTTATGAAATTGGTGTATTTTTGTAATTGCTGAGATTATGTTTTGTAAATTTCAATCAAAATTATAAAACTTACTATGATCGCATTATATGACACATTAGACACAAGAGGTATCTGATAAGCAGGAAACTACACTTTACTCTTTTTATAAATTGAAAAGTGACTGGTGTTAGTATAATAATAAAAAACTTTTTAAATGTTTATAGGATACCTTTTGGCTGATGAGGGATTTGACGTGTGGATGGGAAACGCCCGTGGTAACTTTTATTCCCGCAAGCATGTATCTATAAACCCCAACAAATCAGCATTCTGGAGATTTAGTTGGAACGAAATTGGTAATTTCGATCTTCCCGCCATGATTGATGCTGTTTTATCAATAACGGGTAAATCCCAAATTCATTATGCCGGACATTCGCAAGGAACTACTTCATTCTTTGTCATGGCTTCTCAACGCCCAGAGTACAATGCCAAAATAAAATCTATGCATGCTCTTGCTCCCGTCGCCTATATGTCCAAACTTGTTAGCCCACTGCTGAGATACTTATCACCATATGCGGATAGAATAGAGGTAGGTATTGCGGGGCAATCTTAATAACTGTAAAAAGTTAGGTTTACACAATACATCTCATGGACAAAGTTCAACAAGAGGTAGCTTTGTCACCAACGAAAAGTAGTCTTGTCCAAATATATTATTTGCTTTGTGTAAACCTGTCTTTAAACATTTTTCCTATACTTCTAGCAATATTCAAATAAATGATATTGATAATAATAATTGCAGTTTCTAACAACACTGATTGGAGTAAATGAACTCTTGCCAAATAATGATTTAATGACCATCGCTGGTGACCTTCTATGCAAAGATGATGCCCTCTTCCAACCAGTCTGCTCCAATATACTATTTTTGCTTTGTGGATTTAATGCCGAACTTCATAATGCTGTAAGTTGATATTCAATTATTTATTTATTCTTGAAAATGTGTACACTAAACTATCAACAATATTAATCCTTCGAGTTGTGCACATATTCAAAGTGGTTGGTGGTCTAGCGGCTACGACACCGGCTTTCATACTGTTTCGTGCATAGGTCATGGGTTCCATCTTAGGTGCCGACCATCTTCCTCTTTCACAACACAAGCTTTTAGTAGCTTACTGTGAAAAGGTCAAGGAGTGTATTTATGTATTTATTTATGCTCACTTTGAGTGAGTTCAGATTCATTTTTATGAGATAACTAGCTTTCCCGACAGACGTTGTCCTGTGGTTCTAACCCGAGGCGGCCCGTTTGAATGTACATAATTGCATTGCGCCCCCATAAAAAAAAATACATTATTAATTCGATTGAGTTAAGCAAATAAAATATTAACATTAAAATATTTCCAAAACATCCATATTTCATTCGTATTCAAAACTCAGGCGGGAACAACTTGAGAATATAATATGCACGCGCAGACACTCTACCTCTATGTGTAAACAATTGGAGTAAGTGGGATGGGCTACTGCATAGAGTATAATAATACTACTTAAAATAGAGTGGCAACTCGAGCGTTTTTTTGTAGACTGGGAATACAACGCCATATTTTGTTCATCGTACTAAAATTACGCGCATGCGCGCTTTTAAATCTTATACCCCTCAATACAGTGGCGTAACTAGGGGGGGGCGGGGGGGGCGGTCCGCCCCGGGCGGCACTTTTCAGGGGGCGGCAAAATGAGCCGACAAATAAAAAAAAACTTGGTAAAAAACACAAAACTGAAATAGTATAGGTACGAGAATTTGTGAAGGAAAAATAAATGAGAAAAAAAATCGGGTCCCCGAGTTTGTGAAGGGAAAATAAATGAGAAAAAAATCGAGGCCCCGAGCTTGTGAAGGGAAAATAAATGAGAAAAAAAAATCGGGGCCCCGAGTTTGTGAAGGGAAAATAAATGAGAAAAAAAAATCACTAAAATTCTTAAAATTGATAAAATATTTTTTTTCCTTTTAACCTGTCTCAGCGTAAGCTAGTACAAAAAAGTGTACACCGGAGTGAGTTAATTCAAGTTCCTTTTTTTCTTCTTAAAGTAATTTCGGGTTAAGGTCTTAAAAAAAACTTTTGCGGTGATTCCGCAGGTAGAAAAATCTGTGTCAGAAGTAAGCTCTATCCCATTATCCAAAAATTGAATTTTTGTACTATATTGTAGTGTTGTAAGTATCTATATATTAATAGGTGAAGGGAAAACTTTGTGCCCCTTTTTACGAAAATTGAGCGGACGGAGGAGTATGAAATTTCGCACACTTACAGTTTTTATAGAGAAGGGGTGGCAAATGCTAATATTTTTTTTTAAAATCGTACATAAAAATAGATTAAATCAATAAAAAAACTCTACGCACACTATTGTAATAGGTATATTATAGTTTAAATTAATTATGGTCGAATTTCGACCAATGAACTGAACCACTAGTTATAAAAAATATGCGAACTTTTTTATTTTGATTTTTTTTCCATTTATATAGGGGGGTGGGGCGCCAAACTTTATTAGGTAGGTGGGGGGGGGGGGGGGCGCCAAATGTTAATCCCGCCCCGGGCGGCGAAAACCCACGTTACGCCACTGCCTCAATATATTCAATTTTATCCTTAACTTATGAATATAAATAGTTTCAAAAATGACCTAGGTACTCTATTTCATCAGCAAATATATTTTTATTTTAACGTAACATTTTAAACTTTTTATTACACATTCAAGATTAAAATGTTAAATTAAAACAAATATACATCCATTTTAGAAATAGGATAAGTCACTTTAAGAAACTATACTTAAATATTCATAAGTTATGGACAAAATTGAATATTATGTCAGTGTGTTGATGAATATTTTAGACTATATATTTTATGAAAAGGAATTAAAATTTGAGATGTTATAATGCATTAATAAAACAATCCAATAAAGTAAATTACATTTATTTGTTTTTTATACTTAATGATTTGACATAATATTTTTTTAAAAATAAAATTTATATCACGAGTGAAGACTTAAAGAAAATTATCACAAAACCTCCTATCTCTTGAGATTTGTTCATCACTCAGGCATTCCAATATTTAACCACAGATTTTGCATTAAATTACGAGACAGATCGTTCAAACATCGCTGCACTGATGAAAACAAAACAAAGCGACTTATATCGCAACACATGAATGAAAACAGGGAATAAAGCGTCCAAATATCATACAACGATACAAATAATATATTTACGTAAAATGAAATCACAAAACTTATCATATCAAGCTTCGAAATATAAAGAAACTGACACATGGTGAAAAAAATATAAAATCGCGCAACTAAATCAATAACTTCTTAGCAACTCAATCAACAACTTCTTAGCAACACAATCAACAACTTCTTAGTAACCCAATCAACACCTTCTTAGCAACAATCAACAACTTCTTAGCAACTCAATAACAGCAGTCATGCGGCTGCGCGGCTGTAGTTCCAATAATTTCCGAAAAAAAAGTTCTGGCTCAAGGACCATGAGGTGTCAAACTTATCTGTCAAATATATTGTCTATGGTTTGTATGGAAGTTTCACTACCGTGGGCTACTGTAAGAGCGGCAATTACGTTTGCAAGAATGAGAGGGAACTACCCGCGATGGCGTTGGCGCGTCACAGGTGATCCGTTTCATAAAAACTTAAATATTATATTTTATATCATTTCTTACCCATTTTTTTAACTTTTTATTAGTCATTCTGTTATCCGGAGCGGAGAAGAATCCAATAAATCATACATTGAAAGAATCTGTTCAGCCGATCTCGAGTTATAAGTGTTCGCACTAACCCGACTTTAATTTATATTAGAGATATAACAATTTGATACTGTTGATGTAATGTTTGTAACAAAAAGTTGAATACAACAAATCCACTATGTACTTACATTTATCTTCAAAATTCACCATGAATTTTCCGTTGTTTCCAGACAATCCTTCCAGTTGTGTTAGGACACACGCCTGCAGGAGCAGCTAGCAGACAACTAGTACATTACGCTCAAGGAATCAATTCAGCCAAATTCAGAAGATACGATCACGGAGCATTAAACCTATTTGTTTACGGATCCCTAAGTCCTCCTAATTATGATTTGGGTAAGATCACAGCTCCTGTCTTCTTGCACTACTCGGACAACGATTGGATGGCCGCTGTGGAGGATGTCAGCCAGCTTAATAGAGAATTAGGAAACTCCATCGGGATGTTCAGAGTTCCACACAATAAATTCAATCACTTAGACTTCTTATGGGCCATCGACATAAGGTCATTTTTGTATAATAGGGTGGTTGAACTTATGAAAGCTTTTGATTAATCCCTTTTTCAAAACTATCTAAACCTCATCAAAAGCTTTTATCTTTACAACAGTATTAAACCACATGGGAAGCATTGAAATGTTCCAATGAAGTCAATCCAGAAATATAATATTGTCATTGTATGCATTCTTAAAGAACTGTATCAAAGGTAAACTTTACAGTTTCCGGCTGATGAAATAAAAAACGATCTAAGTATATAAGCTTCAATTTACATGTTAAAATTATGAATATAATGCAAAAACATAATATTTATGTTATTGCATTTTTGGAAAAAAATGTAAATTAAGAAGTGAAATGTGTTTATTAATGTAGTAAATAATATCCATAATATAATTAATGAAAATAATATCTTTTATTGTATATTAATTTAATAATTAGTGAAATCTACACTACTATTATAAAGAGGAAAGTTTTGATTGTTTGATTGTTTGTTTGACGGGAATAGGCTCCGAAACTACTGAACCGATTTGAAAAATTTTTTCACTGTTGGGAAGCTACACTCTCCCCGCTGAACATAGGCTATATTTTATTTTCATATAGCCTTTGATCCTTACTAAAACTCCAATAATGTAACCCAAGGTGCAAAAAATTTACCTAAAATATTCTTTACATCGCGTACGCTGCGAAAACTATTGAAGATAGAGTAAAATAATGTAAAACGATTTTGTAGATGAGGTCATTATTTACAAAAAATGTCGCGACAGCATATGTCTACCTATTATAGTTATGCCACAATAAGCGTTTATTTATTTTAAAAAATTAATTGAAACGCCATTTCATAATTTGAGTACTTAACTGTATCTAACAAGAAAAAACATATTATTTTATTTCAAATTTCAAAAAATATTCTTCGATTTGTCATGTAATGAATATAACCAAAGAGAGGTAGAAGTTTTTGATATTATTTGCCGAATAAGTATCAAACATTTTTTTTTCAAAAAAAAGCGCTTCAATGTTAAAAACGCTTAGTGAATTTTTTAAAATTCTAACCGTTGTCGAGGAATATTTTAAGATAGAAGCATAGATGAAGATTCTTCATTTCGACGTATTTTTGATTCCCTCGCCTGGGAACTATTTCTAGATAGTTGGGTTCTTGACTTTTTGCATGCTTAAAAATATTATATTTTTAATTATTTATAACTACTGAACCGATTTGAAAAATTCTTTTTCACCGGGGATAGTCTAGCACTTTTGGGAATCTACACTATCCCCGGTGAACATAGGCTATATTGAATTTTCAAAAATATTTGGGATCCTTACTAAAACTCCAATAATGTAACACAAGGTGTAAAAAAATTACCTAAAATATTCTTTACATCGCGTACGCTGTGAAAACTATTGATGATAGAATAAAATAATGTACTACAACTTTGTAGAAGACATAATTATCTACAAAAAGTGTCGCGACAGCATACGTCTAACTATTATAATAATGCCACAATAAGTGTTGATTTATTAAAAAAAAAATAATTTGAAATGCGGCAGAGATATAGGCGTCACTGGGGTACGAGCCGGACGGGAAGGGACCATTAGAATGCTACATTATTCCAGATTAACATAGCCTATAGAATATTTTGATAAAGTTAGGGATCTATAAAGATCATAAGAAAACTGAATAATTATTTGTTTAAATACCTATGTACCTACCCGTGCGAAGCAGGGACAGACTGCTAGTATAGTATAGATTGAGTGGTAAAGTTTTCTCTTTCTACTTGAGAGATGTGGAATCTTACAGAGATAAAGAGCTATGTATAAAACAAAAAAGTAGAAAGAAATTGGTTATTTCTACTAAGAGCTTCTGTATGCCTTATATTCAATTGAATTTAAGGCAGATGCTAGGAGCTTACACTGAGAACAGGAGAATGAAAATAATGCATTGAAATAACTGTATAAGGGAAAATATCAATCATTAACCTTATGACTCTTAAAGTTGGTTGCTGAAGAGTAAGCAGCCATGAATGGTATGAAAAATTTAAAAACATGCAAGTGCAAAGTAGTAGGTTCAAAATATAATACAAGGAATTCAACTAAAATAAGACAAAAATATTTCTTTTTTCCCAGTTTCACAGGTCATGTGAGTTTCAAAAAGTATTTCTATGTTACTAGTACAAGTGAAATTATAAGCAAAAGAATATAATTAAAAGATTTCACGCATGACTTTTAGATTAAGCAAGTATAAGCTAATAATCAGAGCAGGTGTAAAGTGTACATGGTATTTCAAATACAGATTATGAGCTATTGTGTGATAATTCTAATCTATTTATCCAAATCAATTAATTAAATATGTATATCTCATTTACATCTTTAAGTATTACTAAAAAGCATTGTTCAATAAAAAAAACATATATTAAACTTGAGTATTTGGATTCTAACTTGTAGCAAATGTAAAACCAATGCTGTGCATCGAACCCGCACATTTTCACTGTATTTCCTGCTTGCTTTCTGTCACTATCCGGTATTCCCTACTGTCACACCATAGACGACACCAAAAACTTAAATAAATTCATATTATTCCATTCCTAAATCACAATCAGTACAGAAATATCTGAATATAAAATGTGAGGCAAAGGTTGCTAATAAGCAGAAAATTATGATCCTGTGTATTGATAAAGTAAGACCATTATTGATAAAGAAACTCAATTTAAATACAAACATGGTTAAAATTGGGAATCATTATCATATACATACAAGTAATCTCCCGAAAAGAGTTTTTTTTTATATAAATGAATCTGTGCTCACTCGAAGTGAACACAAATACACTTTTGACATCTTTCACACTAACCAACAAAGGGTTGTGCCGTGAAAGCGGAAATGGTCGGCACGGCCGGGACTCGAACCTACGACCTCCAATACGCTGTGCGCATGAAAGCCGGCGATTGATACCACCGGACTAACAACCACTTCAAGTTAGAACTAGTGTTTTGGCAGGGAATTTACAAATTTCTCTTTGTCAATATCAATTTATTTTTCCCTTTAAAACCCCACGTAGGGCTCTTCACTGTACTTGATGGAACAGGGTGTGAGAGGGTCTTCCTCGTCTTCAGGACCCTAATAAGAGGAAGGACAGTGCTTTTCTCGACCAACTGTCGTATGGCATATACAATGCGTGTCCAATTCCTCCCCATAATGGAAGAATTGATGTGCCTGCACATAGCATCATCCGTGGTATGGTGGTACCATCTTAATTTCACCAAAAACTCTTCTAAGACACTTCGTATCAAACGCAGAGTCTTTTTGTGCCTCGACTCGGAAGTCCATTTCCCATCCAAAGCTAGGTATGGAATTCTATAGTAATCTTTTTTTTTACATAATTTCTTCAATTTCTTCTTTTTAATTTTCCCCATCTGACAACATCCATGTTGCAATCTGTCTGATTTTTTCTTATTCTGTAATTTTTCATCATATTGTCATATCGCAAACTGGTATAACTCATAGAAGCCCTAAGGAATGAATTCACTTAAGGACAATAGCATATGAGTTTTGTAATCCTTTAATTCACAAAAAGAATAGGACACTTTTAGAGTTTTTAATTTTGTGTTGATTATCTCCAGTAATAATGACAACTCAAATGAATGATCCTTTGAATGTAAAAGCAAACAAGTAATATTTGACTTAAAATATGAACTCTAGTACAAGTAGGTGAGCTTATGTATGAACTTTTACCTAATGCGTACCTATAAAAGGTTAATCTTAATTTATTTTTTTGGAAAGGATTTTATCAAATACGTAAGTACTATAATTATCTTAATCTGTGTAATACACACCTCCTGATTAAAATCTCATATAAAACATAGCGAAACAAGATTCAGCTACCTATTCCAAAATGGTACTCCTTTGGTTCCTGTTTGGCTCCCTGATTGCATCTAGCTGCGCATATGCCTGCCAATCTCCGAATAGGGATGAAGTTTTACATCAATTTCCTGAACTCAGTGATGACATCGCTGAAGATGCGAGCTTAGATGTGGTGAGTTATTTTGTCTTGATTTTGTCATATACTGTATGCTTTTTCTGTTATAAATAATTTATTCTTTAGACCAGATATGGGACCCTTCAAGTATTACGTAACGCATTTTTTTAACATTATTGACCCCCCCCCCCGAGATGCATCGTAACGCTTTTTGTTACCCCTCTTCCCATTCTCTAAGCGTTGCCTAACGCACTTATTACAACTATTTATGCCTCAAATCACAATTATTACTGGAAAGTCACTAAATACCTTGGTTGCGGTGCCGGTAATACAATAGCAACGTTTTACAAGAATCTCCCCCCCATATTGCGTTACGTAATACTTGAACGTTCCCTATGGTAAAAACAATGGTTTTAGTCTCGGAATATATTGACCAATTGTTGCAACAAATATTATAATACCATGAAAAATTGGTTCTGTAGATTGGACTTCTCTTGAAATACGGATATCCCTCTGAAACCCATGTGGCTCAAACAGAAGATGGCTACTTGCTTACGATGCACAGGATTACTGGAACTAAAGGAGAAATCGTGACCCCAGAATCAATAGCCAAAAAGCCTACTGTGTTTATAATGCATGGTTTGCTAAGTTCATCTGCTGACTGGATCAATGCTGGGGTTCATGTGGGATTAGGTGAGTTTTATAGATGTTGAATTGGTACTTGAATGTGATCTAGATTGAAAGACGTGTAGCTTTTCATGTTATTTTTTTTATATTTAACCAGGTTACCTCTTAGCTGATGAAGGTTTCGACGTATGGATGGGTAACGCCAGAGGGAATCATTACTCCCGTAACCACATAACATTGAATCCGAAAAATGCAGATTTCTGGCAATTCAGCTGGGACGAAATTGGTTATTATGATCTTCCTGCAATGATCAATAAAGCATTGGCAGTATCAGGAAAATCTAAACTGCACTATGCAGGTCATTCGCAAGGAACCACATCATTCTTTGCCATGGCTTCAAGACGCCCAGAATTCAACAGTAAAATCATATCTATGCACGCCCTCGCACCAGTAGCTTACATGTCTAATTTAAGAAGTCCATTGCTCAAAATTTTGGCACCTTTGGCAGACACCTTAGAGGTAATTTATTCAAAGAAATAAAAGTATGATTGAGCTAATTAAATTTGACAGTGAGAATCATGTAGATTGCTTTTTAATATTACAGATGCTTATGAAATACATAGGTATGAATGAACTTCTGCCTAACACTGAGCTAATGACGATTGCTGGAGATTTACTGTGTAAGGACAATGCTCTTTTCCAGCCAGTTTGCTCCAATTTCCTGTTTCTGCTGTGTGGTTTTAATCCTGATCTCCATAACTCTGTAAGTATTTATTTTGTATAGAATGCATACATATGTTCAAAGCAATGTTTTTCAAACTAACTTCATTGTTTCCTAGAAAATTATATCTAAAACTATACAGAACAACTAAATATTTGTAGAATATTTTACTGATGTGTTTTTAATGAACTTTTCAGACTATTTTGCCAGTAATTTTGGGGCATACCCCCGCAGGAGCAGCAAGCAAACAACTAGTTCATTATGCTCAGGGCATCAATTCAGCCCTATATAGAAGATACGACCATGGAAGATTGACAAACTTTAAGATTTACGGAACATTTTCCCCACCAAACTATCCACTCAGCCGTATAACAGCTCCAGTATTTTTACATTATTCCGATAATGATTGGATGGCAGCTGTCGACGATGTCCGTCAACTTAACAGGGAGTTAGGTAATTCTATGGGAATGTATAGGATTGGTCATGATAAGTTCAATCATTTAGATTTTATGTGGGCTATTAATGTTCGGCCTCTATTGTATAACCGTGTAGTTACATTGATGAAATCGTACAATTAGTTTATAATTAATAATATTTTGTGCAGTGTATTATATTAATACATTGCAGAGTATTCTCATATTGAATAGTACAAGTTCACGTTTTAGTAGAACTTACACAGATTTTGTAACTGTATTTCTTTGCGCAAGTTTCTGAATTTCAGACTGTACAAAAAGTATGTTACATTCAAATGCGCCAAATATTATGGTGAATTGTAGTCATCTTTTGTGTTCTTTGTATTGTTTTTTTTTCATATTGTATTTGATTGTATGTTTTATAAAATGTTGTAAACTTACTGTGATATTTCCAAGAATTTTTTATAGTAACTAATGTGTTTTTTATTTTATTTCCGTGTAATCCAATGAAATAGAGAGTTCTTATTTGCAATAATAAATTCGAGCTGCTGAAATAGATAATGGATGTGTAGGGGTCATGAATTAGAACACAGATGCCCCCATTTTGATTGATTAAAAGATTATCACAAAGATTATTCAAGTGAAAAAAATTATCTACATTCCATCATATAGCAGGATAACCACATAATAATCTTTATGCCCATCATCGTCTATGTGAGGTGCTACCCGTGGTTACAAGTAGGTAAACATGTGTGTGGTTAAAGCCTCTAGGATCTGGAGCGAGTCAACTATCCACCATTAACTTTTCTGGCAATATGTTATAAAGATACCCTGCATGATAGAGGCTTAAGAAAAAGAGATTTGAATGCTTATAAATAAGTGTTATTTCGATATGTTGAAAACTCACAGCTTTTGTTTTCATTGTATGAAATATTTTGCAGATTGACACAGATGTCAATAATATAATAGGTATGTGATTTCTAATGATATTTAAATAACAGTTTGATGCATTTTCTTGATGATCATCAGATATACATAAGATGCAAATTTATCTGAATCTGCATAATATCTTGATTGAAAATATAATATAAAACATTACAATATTTTTTGCCAAATGCAGTCTACAAATAATATGGCACTAAAATGGTTGTTATCAGGTGCACTACTCTTTGGTATTGTACAAGCCGGGAAATCTACGAATGGGGATGAGGTTATAAATAATTTCCAAAATCTTAGTGACGACATTACAGAAGATGCTAGATTGGACGTGGTATGTCTAATGTGGATTTCTCTAAAGCTTGCGATTTGTTTAACAAAAATGTTCTTCTTGGTCGTCTGAGAGTAAAGCTCTACATACAATTACTGGAATACCTAACTGTGTAATCATATAAGTCAAACCACAAGTACTGCATCCAACTTCTTGAAAGTATGTATGATTGTACTTGGAAGACCTCTAAAATACTTGAAATATTCACAATATATTTCCATTCCTTGCTTATGTATTTGAAGTGGTGCAAAAGACATTATTTACATACCTATATATTATCTCTCCTATATACTTTTTATAATAATTAAACTGTTTATTTCAAAGATAGGACTTCTCCAAAAGTATGGCTACCCTTCTGAAACCCATGTGGCTCAAACAGAAGATGGCTACTTGATTACAATGCATAGAATAACTGGAACTAAAGGAGAAAATGTCACTGCGGAATCGTTAGCTAAGAAGCCTGCCATACTGTTGATGCATGGTTTATTGTGCTCATCTGCTGACTGGATCATTCCGGGTATTCATGAAGGATTTGGTAGGCAATGTTATGTTTAATTTAGTTTCTGAACCAATATGTGCACGTAGGCATATTTTCCAAATTGAGACTTTGCCTGTTCTAACACCTCACTGCCCCCTTTTCCCCTTTTAATATATACCCGCAAGAGTTGAACGTCAATCATTCAGAAACCAGTTCAGGTGCATTGTTAATGTACATTCTTATGATTTTACAGGATACCTTTTAGCTGATGAAGGTTTTGATGTATGGATGGGGAACGCTAGAGGGAACCATTACTCCCGCCAACACATTTCACTAGATCCAGAAAAATCAGAGTTTTGGAAGTTCAGTTGGGATGAAATTGGTTTTTATGACATTCCAGGAATGATTAACAAAATTTTAGCTGTAACAGGGAAATCTCAATTGCACTATGCGGGTCATTCCCAAGGAGCCACATCATTTTTTGCCATGGCTTCAAGGCGTCCGGAATACAATAGCAAAATCATATCTATGCATGCCCTTGCACCAGTTGCCTATATGCCCAATATGAAGAGCCCGTTATTTAGATTATTAGCACCTATGGCAAATAATATACAGGTAAATTTGAAAATTTCATAAGCCAAAAAGTTAAAAACTTGACAGATTGTTCTTATTTCAGCAAAAAGCTTTCTACCCATTCTGGGTGTCTTTATCTAAAACAGAAGTACATCATTATATTCTATTCATAATTTGCAGGTACTCCTTTCGTTAATTGGCACCACCGAGCTTTTCCCCAGTAAGGAGTTATGCTCAATCATAGGAGATGTACTATGTAGCGATGATGCTAGCTTCCAACCATATTGTACCGGTTTCTTGTTCCTGCTCTGTGGTTTTAACCCTGAACTTCATAACGCTGTAAGTTTAATATTTTTAAAGCCTTCCTACATATACACCTGCTTATCTATTTTCTACATTTTATTTTTCCTCTCAAATCAATTTTTGCTTTAAAAAATGTTGTTTAAACCCTTTAACATTTTATTTCATAATAAACATTGGGATGAAAATTATTTATTTTATCGGGGTTCACTGTAAAATGAAATAGAGCCTTATATTGAAATACATACCACAATCTATAGATATGTTTGTGAGTGTGTACTCGAAAGATTCAAAGACCAGTAAACGTATTTCAATGAAACTTCGGTGATCTGTTCTACTAATATCCGGAAAGGTTTAAGCGGTGTATGAGCTCAATACCGGTCCTTGGAGAGTAGTTACAAGTAGAAAAGGTTAAAATGTAACAAACATTGCATAAACCAGGAGTAAATTTTTTTTTTTTATTATGGGTTAGGTCGAAGTTCGACAGGCGGGTCAGCTAGTATTATATAAGGCTTTTTTTCATTTTATTTGAATGTAAAAGGTTCCATATGACTCATCTGTCGTATTGCATTTTGTTACCACATTATAATATGTAAAAAAATTAACAAGCAATTTCCAATTTTCAGACAGTTATACCAGTAATGTTAGGACACACACCAGCTGGGTCAGCAAGTAGACAAATAGTACACTATGCACAGAGCATTAACACTGGCTTCTTTAGAAGATATGATCATGGAAGATTGGCTAATTTGAAGGTTTATGGATCTCTCAATCCCCCAGCGTATCCACTGGGTCGGATAACGGCTCCAGTATTTTTACACTATTCTGATAATGATTGGATGGCAGACATCAGGGATGTGACGCAACTTCATAGAGAATTAGGAAACTCTGCTATGATCAGAGTACCCCATGATAAGTTTAATCATTTGGACTTCATTTGGGCGATCAGTGTGCGCTCACTACTCTATGAGCGTGTGGTCAACATTATGAAAGGATTCAACTAGGCTCTATTTTATTAGTTATCTTACAAATCATTTGCTCATCACACTCTGCCATCACAGAGTTGGTAGAGAAAAATAATCTCTAATTCTTGTCATCTAATTGTACTTGGCTTCAAAGTTTCATCTTCTTTTTCTGACATATCATTTCTCCAAGACATTCAAGTCATTTATATTCTACTATACATTCTGACATATTTCTTTAAAGACTGTTTCATATTATTATTTATACAAGCTTGATCTATCTTTATCGAAAATTAAAAAGTAATAAAATATCTTAATGTTGAGAAAATACAAAAAAAAAAATCTTTTCATAGCTCATGAACTGTGCCATAATATTATCTTAATAATTTAGTTAGTTATCATAAAGATTATCGGCAGATAAAAATAAATACACGAAGTATAATCCTCTTATGAGATAATGCTTTGATTATTACAAAAAAACAATGAACAGTATTTATATTATTATACTTAATTAAAAAAAAAAACAAAGTTTCTCAAACTGTACAAATGATTTTGATGGATTCTTGTCATTCATTAAGACATTATTAATAAACAGCTAAACATTAATAGACTATTGAATAAAATGGAAATACCTAAATGTTCTTCAAAATTTATTTAAATACCTACTTAATAATAAAAAATAAAAAAAAATAGTAAGTATCTGGAATAGGTATATATTGTTAGAGATAATTGAATTGTTTAAAAGATAAAGAGTTGGTGTTTACAGGAACACTTGTCTCACTAAACAAACAAAAAGAAACCCAAAATATTTTAAACCTCTTATCTTTCTCACTGTGACTCCTATAAATTGCAACTATGTTAGTGGAACAATCATTTTTTTAATAAATCCATTCTTGCATATCACAATGTCCCACATAGTGTTGATAAGTATTTTCATCTTGGTGTTAAACGATAGAGTATTGGGAGGAAAATCACCACACGGGGATGAAGTGTTAAGAAAACTTCACAATGTCAACAGGGCAGTGGCTGAAGATGCATACTTGGATGTGGTATGTTATTATTATTAAAATTGGAATATTAGAAATTACAGCTTTTGATAAACGGGCATGATTTAATAATATGCTCTCATTCTCAACGATAAAGCTTCTGTACCTTTCCCCCCCCCCGTATTTCCTTTACATTCTAAAAATGTCGGTGTGACTTTATAATTCCTCAAATATCCAAATGATGATGCAATCTCTTAAAGTGTAAAAATAGCTAGGAAACTCCTTTAGGGTGAAAGTCAGATAAAATGGAAGAAGATACTGCAGAAAAATTTACTTACATCTTATGTCTTAAAAAACCCAAAATCAAAAGATATTTTTTAGTTACCCGTTTCACACAAGCGACTAAGCGCTTTAGAAATGGGGTTTATATTGTTCTCAATAAATAAAAACAAGAAAAACTTACTCAAAGTGCTTACTGGATCAACTATACAATAGTGCTCTAATATCCTTGCATCTTCAATGAGCACATTGGTTAAAAGCACCGCTAGCAATGTTATTCTGAACATCAATAATCTGTCTCACTTTAGGAGCATTTGACCATGGTTTGGCATCTAGGTTCTTCAAAATATTTTTTGTTTGACAGAATGCTCTTAGTATCTTGATATTTTACAGGTAGGACTTCTTACAAAATATGACTATCCATTTGAAGAACACACAGTCATTACAGAGGACGGATACATTCTTGGACTACATAGAATAACTGGTTCAAAGAATGAAAATATAACTGCAGAATCAATCAATCAAAAACCAGTTGCATTTCTAATGCATGGAATATTAAGTTCTTCAGCTGATTGGATCAATTTAAGCCCTAGAAATGGATTGGGTAAATTGAGCTTTTTCTAAAAAATATTTATGGCATATGGTAGACCAATTTTCAAGGATATTCATATGTAGCTGCCCTCTAAGTTCCTCAAATTGTTGTAAAGTAGAAAAACTCATAATACCTTTTGTTTTTGATAGTTGGAATGAAATTTTATGAAATGAAAAAGAAGGATGGAAAATAAATGAAAATACAGACATATCTGAAACAAATGCTTAAATGTAAATATCAAATGAAATTAATGAATTGAACGAGCATTCTTGGCGGAATTATTCAAACTACTTTATTTAAATATCAAAATTTTCTATGTAAGATGATAAAAGAACTTGTGCGCTGTACTATGGACCTCCTCTATTAGTTGGAATATCCTAACAGTGCTCAACTTCTAATAGAATTTTCTATGTAAGATGATAAAAGAACTTGTGCGCTGTACTATGGACCTCCTCTATTAGTTGGAATATCCTAACAGTGCTCAACTTCTAATAGAATTTTCTATGTAAGATGATAAAAGAACTTGTGCGCTGTACTATGGACCTCCTCTATTAGTTGGAATATCCTAACAGTGCTCAACTTCTAATAGAATTTTCTATGTAAGATGATAAAAGAACTTGTGCGCTGTACTATGGACCTCCTCTATTAGTTGGAATATCCTAACAGTGCTCAACTTCTAATAGAATTTTCTATGTAAGATGATAAAAGAACTTGTGCGCTGTACTATGGACCTCCTCTATTAGTTGGAATATCCTAACAGTGCTCAACTTCTAATAGAATTTTCTATGTAAGATGATAAAAGAACTTGTGCGCTGTACTATGGACCTCCTCTATTAGTTGGAATATCCTAACAGTGCTCAACTTCTAATAGAATTTTCTATGTAAGATGATAAAAGAACTTGTGCGCTGTACTATGGACCTTCTCTATTAGTTGGAATATCCTAACAGTGCTCAACTTCTAATAGAATTTTCTATGTAAGATGATAAAAGAACTTGTGCGCTGTACTATGGACCTTCTCTATTAGTTGGAATATCCTAACAGTGCTCAACTTCTAATAGAATTTTCTATGTAAGATGATAAAAGAACTTGTGCGCTGTACTATGGACCTTCTCTATTAGTTGGAATATCCTAACAGTGCTCAACTTCTAATAGAATTTTCTATGTAAGATGATAAAAGAACTTGTGCGCTGTACTATGGACCTTCTATTAGTTGGAATATCCTAACAGTGCTCAACTTCTAATAGAATTTTCTATGTAAGATGATAAAAGAACTTGTGCGCTGTACTATGGACCTTCTCTATTAGTTGGAATATCCTAACAGTGCTCAACTTCTAATAGAATTTTCTATGTAAGATGATAAAAGAACTTGTGCGCTGTACTATGGACCTCCTCTATTAGTTGGAATATCCTAACAGTGCTCAACTTCTAATAGATTTTTCAATGTTCTGTAATCATAAACTATTTATTTTGAATACTTAAAATGTCTGTTTCAGGTTATCTGCTGGCAGACAAAGGTTACGACGTATGGATGGGTAATGCTCGTGGAAATTATTACTCCCGCAGTCACGTCTCATTAAATCCCAAGAAGCCTGCATTTTGGAAATTTAGTTGGGACGAAATAGGGAACTATGATCTCCCAGCCATGATCGACTATGTGCTGAATACAACAAAGAAAAAGCAATTACATTATGTGGGACATTCCCAGGGAACTACGTCATTTTTTGTGATGGCTTCAAGGCGCCCGGAATATAATAGAAAGATTATAACGATGCAAGCTCTTGCCCCTATAGCCTACATGTCCAAGCTTTTCAGTCCTCTTTTGCAATTAATAGCCCCGTTTGCTGATGCTGTTGAGGTAAAAAGTTTTTTTAATTTAAAATATTAATAATAACATTAATTAATGAACCAAATGGACATTCTTGATTTGTTATTCCACATGCTTATTTTCTTTACCAGCTTTATAGACAGATGGTCTATTTTTATTAAAATGAATCTGGACTCACCCAAAGTGAACACAAATTCAGTATCTTTCACAAAGAGGAAAGCTTGTGTAGTGAAAGTTGAAATGGTCAGCTCCTGGATTTGAACTCACGACCTTCAGCACGCTGTACGTACAAAAGCCAATGACTGAACCACTGGGCTAAAATGGACTAAAGTCTCATAGGATGTAGTCTCATGATGGAATAAACATTAAACTTTTTTTAATGTTTACATTGTGAATTTACACTATACATCTCGATGGTGGGAGAGCTGAAGTCACAGTGCCTCAAGAGGCTCTATTAAACAGACTTTTGAGTTTAAATAAAATGTCTTTCGACTCTATATGTACAATGCCAGTTAGATGCCAATGAATTTTTTTCTATTTTTTCACTTGACATCTAACTGGAGAAAATTGTCTCGGGCCAAGTTATAATATTATAACCAAGTTAAACTAACTGAAAATTATTAATTAATTTTATTTGCATGACAGGTACTAGCATCACTCATAGGAGCTCATGAGTTTCTTCCAAATACAGAAATGATGACGAAGGCTGGGGAGTTATTGTGCAAAGACAATGCTCTTTTTCAACCACTGTGTTCTAACATTCTATTTTTACTTTGCGGATTTAACCCAGAACTTCACAATGCCGTGAGTATCAACACTTTATAATGTGGTATTGTGAAGGTTTCAAACTTAATTATCAGTGGCAACTCCAGGATAAATTTAATGGAAACTGTTTTTTTTTTTGCAAAAAGAAAAGAAAATCTTAAATGAAAAACATGTTGTCTTTTATGAATTAAAGCAACTTGTTTAGCACTAGGGATGTTATGAAGCTCCCTAACCATAACTATCGGATAATAATTTGGATAGGGGCGGGTCTAAATGGGGGTTACATAGAGCAAGTTTTTGTTTTTAAAATATTATTAAGTATGATGTACCTTTGCTCAGATTTGACTGTAAAAATTTTAAGCTGTCTATAATAATTTAAAGTTATCGAATATTGTCTTAAAATTCAATATAAAACAATATACCTACTTCATAATATGTGACTTTTTTCTACAACACTGCCATCTCTTGAAAAAGTTTTAAAGCTATACAGGGTAACAGGAAAAGTCATACTGAATATTAAAGGACATTATTATTTAGGTCATTTCTGATGGATTTGATAATATGGTGTCCGAAACATAACCGTTACGGAGATATTGAACTTTAAAGATTTTGAAAAATAATCCTTTATTTTTTGCCTTTTTATTGATTTTTTTGGATTAGAGGTCCTAGGGTCCGGTTTTTTATGTATCTAGTGAAAGGACATGTCAGTTAATAAAAATGATTAACAAAACTGAACCTACTACTAACAGCTTAAAAATACAGCTCGACAACAGTGGATTAAAGAATTTTCACTAAGTATTTTTAACTTTGAAGCGCTTTTTTTTTTTAATTATGGAACTTGTTCTGCAAATAATTTTAAAAACTTCTACGTCTCTTTAGCTATTCAAAAAGGTATAACACTTGCTATTAAATAGGCAAAACATTGACCACATAACAGTTAAGGTGAGGGTTCATTTTTAGTTTGAGGTGAAAGTAGCTAAAATACGTAAATAAAACAAAACTATCAAATCCATCAGAAATGACCTAAATATTAACGTCCTTTAATATTCAGTACGACTTTTCCTGTTACCCTGTATAGCTTTAAAACTTTTTCAAGAGATGGCAGTGTTGTAGAAAAAAGTCACATATTATGAAGTAGGTATATTGTTTTATATTGAATTTTAAGACAATATTCGATAACTTTAAATTATTATAGACAGCTTAAAATTTTTACAGTCAAATCTGAGCAAAGGTACATCATACTTAATAATATTTTAAAAACAAAAACCTGCTCTATGTAACCCCCATTTAGACCCGCCCCTATAACCCTGTATATCTGTAGCAAACCCGTTGATGGATAATCCATATAATTTCATTTTCGTGACCATATCCGAAACCGATATAATCCAGATCTGAAACTTCATATTCATAACATCCCTAGTTAGCGTGATTCCACAGTTTCAACAACCATTCATTCAGTTTGGAGCTTTAATATGAAATAAAAAAGTCAAATATACGAAATTAGATAATATATTTTTTTAGACGTTAACCCCAATTATCTTGGGCCATACGCCAGCTGGAGCTTCAAGTAGACAATTCATACATTACGCTCAAGGAATCAATTCTGCAAAATATCGAAGATATGACCATGGATTCATTTCAAATTTAATTCAATATGGGTCCGTAAGGCCACCACAATACAATTTGAAAAAGGTCACCGCTCCTGTATTTCTACACTATTCGAATAATGACTGGCTGGCAGCTGTAGAAGACGTCCACCAACTGAATAGAGAGCTGGGGAATTCTATTGGCATGTTCAGAGTTCCTCATGAAAAATTCAATCATCTTGACTATCTGTACGCTATTAATATCAAAGAATTGCTTTACAACAGAGTTACTCAACTCATGGAATCATTTAATAAAGATAACAAATCGAATAGAAAGATTAATATGTCAAAAGTTTTCATCAAGTAAAGAATGTGCTTGTTTTTAGTAAATAAATCTTAAACTTTATTAACATGGAGGTAGTTTTAATTTTACTCAAAACATTTTCACATGAATTCCTTTATTCTATCTTCTATCTCACATGAGTCAATTAATGAGGTGAAATCACATAAATTTGTAGCTTTCGTCTCATCATTTCGCTAATTAAAGAATTATATCCAACTACCTATTTGTCAGTTATGTACTCACAGCTGGTGGTTAGTGCCACGGCACGGCTCAGCTAGGATTGTAAGTTCGAATCCTACCTGGGGCACAGGATTTTTCAGCATGCTTAAAATGTCAAAAACATTCATGATTAGTTTGGGATTTGAATTTACCACCTAATAACGGATTTTATTAACCTAAAAGTAGTCTCCGACCGAAACAGGATTTTCTACCGAAACCGAATCTTCGGTATCAGTCTAAGTTTCGGCCGAAACCGAAACTTTTTTAGACATGTTAAAAATCTATTGTTTACTGAAGTTTGGCTTCTTATTTTTACACCTATAGGTACAGACAGTTAACACAATGACATATTAAAAGAAATAAAAACAATTGAAGTAAGTGATTTTTTTTCCTAAAACAAACAAAAGTTATAAAAATGAACATGTTATTGTTTCTAATTAACTTTAGTATTCGTAATTAAAAAGTGTAATATTCTAATATGAAAGCAGTTTCTCTACATTTTCACCAAGCAGGTGGCTCCGACGATCTGCGTATATTTGTCCAGCGGCACTAAAAAGCTACTCACTCAACAGTTGTTTATTAAATACTGACTGACTACACTCAAATCTCCTCCTTTTATACTAAATTCCCAACCTTCTATCACTTTCTGGAACATTCTTCCACTATAGAAAAAGTTCTGGAATCTTATAGAACATTCTACGATCCAACACAAACAGCCAAGAAGTCAGCCGAACGACAATTCACGAACGCAGAGTTTCAGTGTGACCGAAGGTTCGGCAGATTTCATGCCGAAACCGAAACTGATACCGAAACTTGCCGAAACCGAACCTTCGGTCGGTCACTTCCTAAAAGTGATCAAACTAAGCCAGATTTCGAAACAACAATAGAAAACTGTTGTAGTGGTCTACATGTACCATTAAATATTCCAACACAATTAGTGAATTGTTAGCATTAATAAGATGGTATATTTTCATTTGTCTTGTACGTTTGTTTAACCTTAAACAATAGGTTGTAGGCCCAATTACTATCCTGAAGTAGAAAATATTAATATTCACATAGATAAATTCTTATATATTCACATGTTATATTGAACTTTATGGTTCAGAAACTGGACTTGATAAAAGGGTAAAAAAATATTCTAAATGTGACAACACTAACGGACAAGGTACTAATGGTTTACAAGAAAGTAAATGGTCAAATTAATTATTGTCGGCTTAAAATAAGAGATAAATATTTTCGAGGTAGGTACAAAAGATTATAAAACAAAGGTTAACAAAGAAAAAATAATTTATAATGTAACCTATAAATTTATTTAATTTTCATATTCACAGTATGTGCATAGTACAAAGACAATTCATCTTTTTTTCAAATAAAGTACGCATATTAAATTTCTTATACACTTTGAATTAAAAAAACATGACATCAAGATATTGGGAGCCATAATTACAAGATAATATCATTCAATAAAAATAATAAATAAATATAAAAAAAAAAACACTAATAAACTAAAGACTATTATTTGCAAAAAGAATCATATAAATTTTCATAGGTAAAATTAATACCAAAATATCCCTTATTAGATCTATAGGTTCGACACAATTTCGGATTTCTTGGATCAATGGCGGACAAAATAAAATAATATAGATATCTGTATCCACTTAATATCAGGAGAAATATTGGAACTAACACATGACACTCAGAATTTTATGAACAAACATTATTTAGAAGTTCCAAAATTGATTTAATGCTATGATTGAGGGACGATGTTTACAATAATTGGAAATACACTTATATTTACAATAATGGAGGAGATGACAACACAATATTATTTTCACTAAATATACATCATTTCAGCCATAGAGGACATTTTCTTAGGAATATGAACTAATGTTTCAAAATAACAAGCCAATTCATCCATAGTAACATCACAAGGGGGATTCAATGCCTGCTGAGAACAAGCCACCAAACCACTATTATTATTATTTATATTTAACCTTTCTATTTCAACATTTGGATTAGTTTCCTCATTAAATTTAGTGTCCGACGAGATACTTAGCTGGTTGCATCCCGAAACTAAGCTTCCAACGTCTTCTCTTGGTTTACACGAATTGTTACTTCGATTAGCTGGAGACAAGGACACTGAGGTGAGTGAATTGGCCAGAGTGTTTGCATCAGAACTACTCTGACAGTAGTTTACATATTTTAAAACAGGATCTTTTAAAAATTTGCAATTATTCCGTTTGAAAGATACCTTGCTCTTGGTATATTTTTTCGTAGCATTGCTGCAATGGTTGCACTTAGCGCCAAATAATGCAGAATTGTTGTAAAATTTACCATTGCCTCTTCGTTGAAATGGATTTTCATCGTTATTCGAGCAAAGATTATTCCCCTTTCCCGATTCGATTTCCAATCTACCCAATTCAACTGGAAGTGTGAGCTCCTCGCCAGACATTTTTGATGTTGTCAAAACAATCTGTGAAAATACATCTTTGTTATTTTCCGTAATTTTAACAATAAAGGGAGGCAAACAGAAATATTATCTTATATTACTTACTGTTTATCACAAAGATAGTAAAAATAAATCGCATCGTACGACTATAGAAGAAAATAAATGAAATTTATACATTTAAACTTTTCATCCAAACACTATTATTATACACGAATAGTATTTGCACGCTTGTCATGATTGGTCACGATAGTTTCCATCTCGTTCTACGCAACACAAAATTACTCATCAATGTGCCAACGAGACGTTCAATATTTTCCTCAAGCAACATCTTTAGAATATTGTGCCATTTATTTATTTATTTTATTAAAAATACAATATAATATAAATAATACAATATTTAAGTGTATTGTTTTTGTGAGTTGTGAATTATTATGATCATGTAAAAGGCTTGTAGCCATATATTGTTGAAAAATTAAATATACTTTGAATCTCGACTACATACATATATATTCGATTTGTTTTTTTCTGTAAGTAAATTATGCGTATTAATAATAATTATTAAAAAATAGAGGTTGTTGATTATTATACAATATTATAAAGGCAACATCGACGAGAAACTCTTAAATGTGTTTAGAAATAGCGCATACAATACATCATAAAAATTTAAATTTATTACATATATAAATCTTAACTGTACATTAGGGTGTCCCGTCAATGTATGGAGAAATTTTTTTTCCGGAGTATCGTAACGTAAGAGGTGTCAAAATTTGGGTATTGACGAGTACTTTCATGCACCATATTTTGTTTTTCATTACAGTACTACTTTTAGACCTCTACCGGGCCTTGAAGTTTTGAAAAAATACAAATTTTCTTTATATGGTTACCGTCGTTTATTCCACATAATAAAATAAAATTTATATGTAAAATATGACTCAAAATTTTGGAATTGAAGGGCTTATTGAGAAAAACATAGTTTTAAAAATTATGAAGGCTAATTATAGAACTCTACTAGCCTTTGAAATTTGGAAAAAAACACAAATATTCATTAAAACTGCATCTTCATTCTTTGATTTGAAGTCCTAAAATATTTAACTGTAGGTACTTATAAGACGTCTAAACCATAGTATTTTAATATTTTGTGTGTTTCGTTTCAAATCTTGGTCACACAAAAACCAAGATTTGACAAGAAAACTACAAAGCCAGTGCGTGATGCGTCCTTCTTGTTTTAACATGTTTTCTTTGTGATATTATACTTCATTTCGCATATTGCAGGCTAATAAAGCTGACTTTTTTTTAACTGTGCACAGAGACAACAATTAAAATGAGTTGTGGAGCTCGACGTAGTGAGACAACCTTTCCTATCTTTGGAAATATATTGATCCTGGCTCTGAAAAGATGGAAACATGTTCTTCATTAACTTACTTACGGTGAAAACGACCGACTTTCTCCTCATTTATAAGTGTTTTATATTTCCGTCCATCGAAGTAAACGCTCTTCACAGAAATATTTTCTATGTTATTCTGCATATTATGCTCCCTTGATTTTGATACAGCTCTATGTATTTTATTTTTATCAATCAGTAACCGATTATCTGCAGAAGTGATGATACCTGCATCTAAAAGAGCCGTCGAAGCAACTGCTGCCGCAGAACGGCTTGATAAACCATACCGATCACAAACTTTTGCAACAGAAGATAGGTATAAGGTGTTGCGACTGCTTGACGATGATGAAGGCTCCAAAGAAATATCTGCCGGTTGTATGAGTTCTTCTATCTCACGAATACTATCTCCATTTTCTGGCACAGCCACTGATGAACTTGGGATTGATTGAAGTATAACATCCATTGGGTGTATTAGTGTAGATTCCAGTATCTTTTTTTCCATGCAATCGTCTTTCAATTTTCATTGTTTCTTTTTTATCTATGATACCTGTAACCATTTTAATATCGGTTCTTTGATCCAATAAAAATGGTCTTTCTTTGAAACGTACTTTATTTATTTTTGCTCATGAACAACACTCCAAAGAAATGCACTTACCTGATGCAATGTCGAACAACGTATTTGTACTGGTCGTGAAAAATTCATGTAATCTAGTTTCAAACTTTTCATTTATTTTGGTTTTTGGATATCTTTTTATCGTCAAGTATTTATCAAAATGGTATTGAATTAATTGTATGATTCTTATACGAGAGACACTTGAAATCGAAGCATTTATCCAAATTAATTAAATTTTTTGGCTAACAATAGCAAAAACTTCAGAATTTGAGGGATGTTTTCCGTTACATTTAACTTTGAGGTCATTTTTAGTATAAATTACACACTTAATAACGTCACATATAGTAGGCAACTGATTGCAACTGAATTCACAAAAATATCCAAAGATAGGAAAGGTTGTCTCACTACGTCGAGCTCCACAACTCATTTTAATTGTTTTTAAGGCACACTTCACTAATAATATAAGGTAGAATACTAATTTTAGCGAAAATCTTTACAATGAAATAGTTTATTCGGGACAAAATTACTGTCTCTGTGCACAGTTAAAAAAAAGTCAGCTTTATTAGCCTGCAATATGCGAAATGAAGTATAATATAGTGTTGCTCGATATGTATCGATATTCAGAAAAATATCGATACTTGCTCTCGATATATCGAATCAATACGATATAATCGAATCATTCGATATCGATATAAATATCGATATGTTTTTTTCGATATATAAAATATCGTGTAAGTGAAGCAAAGATTCCTATTTGACCGAAATGTATCCGTAAATATGGAAATAATCTTATTTTTAAAGGATTTAAGCTAAAAGTTTTGTGTGCACGTTCACGCTGGCTGTGCGTGGTGGCTATTAGGTCATGTTTCAAATAATTATTGAGCATGTACGAACTTGTATACAATAACCTAACATGAAAAGAGGCATGTACCTATTTGTTTTTTAACAGCCACGTTGGCAGTGCATGCTGAACACCTTCAGTCTTTATTTTGAATTTTTCATGTTAAAAAAATAACAATGGAATGTGACATGTAAGTTTATTTGGTACATGGATGGAAGCTGTGAGTGTTGGTCACGTGTTAGCGTGCCAGGTTTAAACAAACCTAGACCAAAATTTATATGAAATAAGGATCATAAATATGCAACGTAAATTAAAATTTTCACGATCACGTTGACTGATTGTAAAACTGGGATATTTGAAAATAATAGGTATTCCTTGTTCTAACAGAGCATGACAAAGCGATATGACCGGTCACAAAGCTGTGCACGTGTACCTAGTATTTTTTTTTATTGTATTTATATCAAAAATTATATAAAACGGAACATTGTAAGAGTAAATGAATGTGAATTTCCATTTAAAATTTAGGGTTGAGTAATTAAATACAAATTTAATACGATATATCGAAAATATCGATATTTTTATACGATATATCGCAAAATATCGATACAACATTTCGATTAATTATATCGGAAAAAATATCGATATATTTTTTACATGAACATCACTAGTATAATATCACAAAGAAAGCATGTTAAAACAAGAAGGACGCATATTGGCTTTGTAGTTTTCTTGTCAAAGCTTGCTTTTTGTGTGACTAATATTTGACACGAAACACACAAAATATTAAAATACTATGGCTTAGACGTCTTATAAGTACCTACAGTTAAATATTTTAGGACTTCAAATCAATGAATGAAGATGGAGTTTTAATGAAAATTTGTGTTTTTTTTTCCAAATTTCAAAGACTAGTAGAGTTCTATAATTAGTCTTCATAATTTTTGAAACTATGTTTTTCTTAATAAGCCCTTCAATTCTAAAAATTTGAGTCATATTTTACCTATAAATTTTATTTTATTATGTGGAATAAAAGACGGTAACCATATAAAGAAAATTTGTATTTTTTCAAAACTTCAAGGCCCGGTAGAGGTCTAAAAGTAGTCTCTAGGATTTTTTTTATTATTTTTCCCGTAATCAGGTTATCCATCCCCAAGTTTTCCGTGCTATTACGTTTCAGAATTCCAAAAAAAAAATTAACGGGACACCCTACTGTACATATAGGCAATAATATGTTCAATAATTATTTACCATAATATGCACTATTCTACCCAAACAGCACATGGATATCCCAGGGATGTCCCGAATGTCCCGTGATATCCCTGGGATATCCAAATGTCTCGGGATATCCCTGGGACATCCCTGGGATATCCCGCATATCCAGGGATATTCGGGATATCCTCTGGATGTCCATGGGATATCCCGCATATCCCGGGATATCCTCTGGATGTCCGTGGGATATCCCGCATATCCCGGGATATTAGGGATATCCTCTGGATGTCCCAGGGATATCCTGCATATCCCGAGATATGCAGGACGTCGCAGGGATGTCAAGATATTCAATGAAATGGAAGTTGAAAGAAACGCACTCGAAAAAAGTTATCACTTATTGATACAGACAGTGTTCATGTTCATCTTATTGTATTGTTCCTTTCCAGTAGGTGGCTGAATTTGGCAGACTATTTGGTCGTATATGTATATGGTTGCTCATAATAATTATTTCGCAATATTGGGTAAATGAATGTGACAAGATGGCGTTAATACTGTTAGTGTTTAAAAGAATATTGTGTTTAAGGTCTTTCTTTAAAGGGTAAGTATTGTATTAGTAATTATTGTAAATTATGCATTAATTCATGAATGCATTAAATATTTTAGTCGTCATATTCGCGGTTTTACTATCATTGAAGAAATCTTGCCAATTCTTACATTTCGTGTTTGGACTATATTTTGCCATTATCTATTGCTTTTTCATTTGCTAAGATCAGATATTCTGACCTCCAGACTTACCCCCGATGTGGTTTTTCAGCCACTCGGGATATAGAAGATGTTCTCAAAACCAAATGAAAAAAATGCTTAGGTATACTACAGTAATATTATAGATTCTATAATAATTGTACTTTTTGTTGTTGTTACAGACATTTTGAACCGAAAACTGAAGAGATAATCTTTATATAATTTCAAATGCGGTAATTTAACCTGAATTAAACCTGACTGACAAAACAGACTGCGAGTGACCATTACCACTATTGGTGAACACGGGGATTGAGCCTCCCATAGGTATCAGTATGGAAAGTGGAGCCCTCAACTACATGACCAAAGTATGGAAAGTAGAGCCCTCAACTACATGACCAAAGTATGGAAAGTATTAGCTTTTAGTGGCGAGACGACATGTGAACTAGTTCATAGGTGTATGTTGCCAATTATTCACAAAAAACGTCATATGCCGGCGCAGTACACATCATTTCTACCATCATGGAGAGAAAAATATTTTTTTTACTATTCACAGAGAAAAAACATGCAATAAATTTAAATACTTACCTAATATGTATATAACATATCAATAAATAGACATTATTGGAAAAAACGTACATTTATTTAATATTCCTCTAATATTTTGATATCTGAGATTCAGGATTATTACACAGTAATTCTGAATATTCAGGATATCCATGAGACGTCGCAGGGATATTCCGGGATATGCGGGATATTCCAGCAATGCCTACGGGATATTCGGGATATCCATGAGACATCGAAGGGATATTCCGGGATATGCGGGATATTCCTGCAATGCCAGCGTGATATTCGGGATATGCAAGATATCCATGGGACGTCGTATGGATATCCCGCATATCCCGGGATATGCGGGATATCTCTGGGATGTCCCTGGGATATCTGGGATATAAGGGATATCCATGGGACGTCGCAGGGATATCCACGGGACATTCGGGATAACCCCAGGATATTCTGAGGATATCCCGAATATCCCGGGATATTGCCGGACATTTGGATATCGCAGGGATGTCTCAGGGATATCCCGCGGGATATCCCTGGGATATCCATGGGATATCGTGTGCTGTCTGGGCTGATGGGTGACCTCGGGGCTGAGCTCCCGATACGTATCGGTATGGCAAGTGCATGGCGCCTTCAACAACATGACCAATATATGGAAGGCGTCGGCGTTTAGTGTCGAGACGAAATGTAAACTGTTTGATGCGTGTGTGTTGCCCATTCTCCTGTATGGGTGTGAGTCCTGGCACCTGACTTTGGCCCAGGCACAAAAAGTATCTGCATTCGAAACGAAGTGCCTCAGGAGAATTTTGGGTATAAGATGGTACGGGGGCGTTCAAGTATTACGTAACGCAATTTTTGAAGATTTTTTACCCCCCCCTCCTCCCCATGTAACGCGCCGTAACGTTTTTCTGTACCACCCCCCCCCTCCCCCCTAAATGTTACGTAACACCCAAGTGACTATTTTTTACTGAACTCTCGTATACTACTATTTATTGACATAGCGTTGGCAAGTCAGCATGAGAGCCTTTATAGGCCAAGAACAGTTGATTATGTAAATCCCCCGCTTTTGACGACATTATACCCAAACAGCACATGGATATCCCAGGGATGTCCCGAATGTCCCGTGATATCCCTGGGATATCCATGGGATATCCAAATGTCTCGGGATATCCCGGGATATCCCTGGGACATCCCTGGGATATCCCGCATATCCCGGGATATTCGGGATATTTTCTGGATGTCCATGGGATATCCCGCATATCCCGGGATATCCTCTGGATGTCCGTGGGATATCCCGCATATCCCGGGATATTAGGGATATCCTCTGGATGTCCCAGGGATATCCTGCATATCCCGAGATATGCAGGACGTCGCAGGGATGTCAAGATATTCAATGAAATGGAAGTTGAAAGAAACGCACTCGAAAAAAGTTATCACTTATTGATACAGACAGTGTTCATGTTCATCTTATTGTATTGTTCCTTTCCAGTAGGTGGCTGAATTTGGCAGACTATTTGGTCGTATATGTATATGGTTGCTCATAATAATTATTTCGCAATATTGGGTAAATGAATGTGACAAGATGGCGTTAATACTGTTAGTGTTTAAAATAATATTGTGTTTAAGGTCTTTCTTTAAAGGGTAAGTATTGTATTAGTAATGATGCATGAATGCATTAAATATTTTAGTCGTCATATTCGCAGTTTTACTATCATTGAAGAAATCTTGCCAATTCTTACATTTCGTGTTTGGACTATATTTTGCCATTATCTATTGCTTTTTCATTTGCTAAGATCAGATATTCTGACCTCCAGACTTACCCCCGATGTGGTTTTTCAGCCACTCGGGATATAGAAGATGTTCTCAAAACCAAATGAAGTGAATCTATAATATTACTGTAGTATACTGTAGGTATACTACAGTAATATTATAGATTCTATAATAATTGTATTTTTTGTTGTTGTTACAGACATTTTGAACCGAAAACTGAAGAGATAATCTTTATATAATTTCAAATGCGGTAATTTAACCTGAATTAAACCTGACTGACAAAACAGACTGCGAGTGACCATTACCACTATTGGTGAACACGGGGATTGAGCCTCCCATAGGTATCAGTATGGAAAGTAGAGCCCTCAACTACATGACCAAAGTATGGAAAGTATTAGCTTTTAGTGGCGAGACGACATGTGAACTAGTTCATAGGTGTATGTTGCCAATTATTCACAAAAAACGTCATATGCCGGCGCAGTACACATCATTTCTACCATCATGGAGAGAAAAATATTTTTTTTACTATTCACAGAGAAAAAACATGCAATAAATTTAAATACTTACCTAATATGTATATAACATATCAATAAATAGACATTATTGGAAAAAACGTACATTTATTTAATATTCCTCTAATATTTTGATATCTGAGATTCAGGATTATTACACAGTAATTCTGAATATTCAGGATATCCATGAGACGTCGCAGGGATATTCCGGGATATGCGGGATATTCCAGCAATGCCTACGGGATATTCGGGATATCCATGAGACATCGAAGGGATATTCCGGGATATGCGGGATATTCCTGCAATGCCAGCGTGATATTCGGGATATGCAAGATATCCATGGGACGTCGTATGGATATCCCGCATATCCCGGGATATGCGGGATATCTCTGGGATGTCCCTGGGATATCTGGGATATAAGGGATATCCATGGGACGTCGCAGGGATATCCACGGGACATTCGGGATATCCCCAGGATATCCTGAGGATATCCCGAATATCCCGGGATATTGCCGGACATTTGGATATCGCAGGGATGTCTCAGGGATATCCCGCGGGATATCCCTGGGATATCCATGGGATATCGTGTGCTGTCTGGGTAGTATCTACAAACTCACTTTAACAACGCTTACTACAAGCAATTTGTGTTTATGCGTACTGCGTGTTTAAAGCACTAACGAATACTAACAACGAAAATAAAATAAAAATGACGTAAGTACAATACAGTCGAGGGATTCCCCGTAAAAAATAAAAGAAAAGGTTTGCTAACTTAGGAGAGCGAAATGAAAATTTCGACATACAATGCAGTCGAGGGATTCCCGTGAGACGTAAACGAAAAAGGTTCCTTTTTAAACCTTTTTACGCAGAGCAATAAAATTACATACAGTAGAATTGAGGGGCTCCCCGCAAAACATAAACAAAAAATCGAGGGACTTCCCGTAAAACATAAACGAAAAGGGTGTCCAACTTCGAAAAAAAAAACAAAATGACGTACAGTACAATCGAGGGATTCCCCGTAAAACATAAACGAAAAGGGTTGCCCAACTTGGAAGATTTATTTCCCATTTTTTTTTTATTTAAAAAAAAACGTTACGTGACGCGTTGTTCGAACCCCCCCTCCCGCCCTTGTAACACACAGTAACGTTTTGCAAGACCCCCCCCCCCCCCTCCCCCAAATTGCGTTACGTAATACTTGAACGCCCCCTACCACCGCATCACGAACGACGCTATACGCCGGCGCACCCAGCGTGAGCCCATCACCTCTACTATTATGTGGAGGAGATGGACTTGGCTGGGACATGTGTTAAGGATGCCGAATGACATTTGGCCGAGGAGAGCGCTGTTCTTCCTCCCATCACGGTCCCGGAGACGAGGAAGACCCTCTCACACTGTGTTCCGCTCCTTCGAAGCAGAGCTGAAGGATTTGGACATGGTGTGGGTGGAGGTCATAAACATTGCGCAAGATCGAGCGCAATGAAGAGCTCTTGTTGCCTCCCTATGCCCCAAGTAGGGTCTAAAGGGAGTTTGGATTTGGATAACTAATCAAACTCTCTTTTCTGAATTACGCATCGCTCCCTTGAAAACAAAAGTCCTCGCTATCAAAAGGAAGACCAAGCAAAATCGCGAAAGCCTCGCTAGTCGCTAGTAGGTACTAATAATATAATGTATACGTGAATAATTTATGTGAAGCACAACTCTGAAATCCACAAGCATATCCTACAAGATAATAATTCAAAGACAATAAGATACCCATAGATTTTTAAATATAAAATACCATATTTTACTTGAGTGTATTTATTTTTCTATGGTTTCTATCACGTTTGAATTCGATCGTGTTTGAGGTTATATTGTTTGGTGTGTGCGCGCTGAAATTCTTTAACCGGTGTATTTTACATTCTACGGATACGTTTAGTTGTTTTCGTTATAAATCTGTGTATTTTCCCTCCGTGAAGCGAATTTTATCGCCGAGAGGTTTCATTTGCAACGCTAACGATGGTATGTATTTAAATTATTATTTCTTGAGATGTACACCTCATCTTAAAATTAGTAGAAATAACCAAATTGTAGATAATGTGCAATCTAGTATTTGTTTATTGGATGCGTTCGTTGTGAATTTTCCCAGTTTTACCTAAAGTCTACTTTTCACATTTTTCTAAAAATGTTTTGTGACCCATTATGTTTGAATGTTTTGATGTGTATTCAAAATACGCTACACGTGGGCTTGTTGATACATAATTACTTATATTGTTTCTTGTAACAAAATCAGTCTGAACCCAGGTTGTTCCAGTATTATAATAGTGAAGGTGAATTGAATTATTTCCAAACCAGAAAATAACTCATAACACTTCTTTTGAATAGATTCAACAGAACATAATCGATTATCTAATGTCAAACACTTGACAATTGTTTTTAACTTCAAATCATTTCTTTACAGACTGAAGAAATAAATCCCAAGGCTTACCCACTTGCAGATGCTACATTGACTGCAAAAATTTTAAATGTAGTGCAGCAAGCTATGAACTATAAGCAGCTGAGGAGGGGTGCCAATGAATCTACCAAAACACTCAACAGGGGTCTCTCTGAATTCATCATAATGGCTGCGGACGTCGAGCCTCTGGAGATTTTACTGCACTTGCCTCTCTTGTGCGAGGACAAAAATGTACCTTATGTTTTCGTTAGATCTAAGCAAGCTTTAGGTAGAGCGTGTGGTCTTTCACGCCCTATTAATGCTTGTTCTGTTACAATTAATGAAGGATCACAATTAAAACCTCAAATTCAAACCATTCAGCAAGAGATTGAAAAATTATTGGTGTGAATGTTTTTTATTCCTGAAGGACACTATAAAAGTGATAAAAATTAGGTTTTAAGTGAAAATGTGGTGCAAATGCGGATATCGCTCTTTTACAGCAAAACTGCACACAAATAAAGATTCAAACAGAATAGGGGTGAAATGGAACAGCCTGCCTTATAAACTGTTCCAAATTTTGTCAAGTTTTATGACCATAAGTAAATGTTATGTTCACTACACTATTATACTAAATTCATCAAAAAATTATGTGAAGCAATTATTTCTTGTTAAGGAATAAAAATGTTGTCAAAAAATAACTTTATTATTCAAATATTAAAGTAATGGTTTTTATGAAATCAACATATTTCTAAGCAATTGGGTTAATTTCGTAGGGATTTGTTCATGTCTGTTGGAAAATTATCGCACATTCCACAACTAAAATATCTGCATTGTGCAACTGCTGAGAAGATGAAAGTGTGATGAATTATGACATATTTTATGGGAATAAAGAAAAAGTAACATACACAATTATAGTTTTATTAAGAAAATATACAACAAATTAAATTTAAGTGAACATCGGCTGACACCTAGATACCCAGTTAGTATGCCACCGCTGATTTTGGAACACTTGCAGATTCTCCTTGAATTCTTGACGTATGCTGTTTTGTCTCGAATTATTAGGATATCCATCAAACCAACGAATTATTTTTTCAGAGAGCTGATTTGGAGTTTCAAAAATGTAGCCATTTTGCCCATCTTGCACCAATTCATTTAAACTGAAAATAAAAAAAAAACAAATTTTATGTGAAATAACAGCTCTAGCAAGCAAAAATCTAATCTAATCTATGCTACTTACAGCTTGTTAGCTGTAAAAATGTGTATGTGTAAGAAAAGTACCCTTTAAATGCTGGGATATTTTTACAGCATGCAAGTTGAAATTTAATACTAGGTGACATACATACTCCCTTTAAACCTCACTTAGGGAGGCAACAAGAGATCACCACTGCGCTCGATCTTGCGCAATGCATTGTTTCGAAGGAGCGTAACACGGTATTAGAGGGTCTTCCTCTGTCTTCGGGACCCTGATAGGAAGAACAGTGCTCTCCTTGGCCAACTGTCATTCGGCACCCTTGACACATGTCTATATTATCTTCTCCACAATAGTAGAGGTGATGGGACTGCTCTGATGTATAGCATCGTTTGTGATGCAGTGGTACCATCTTATACCCAAGATTCTCCTGAGGTACTTCATACAGGAGAATGGGCAACACACACACAGCTTACATTTCGTCTCGACACTAAATGCTGACTCCTTCCATATCTTGCTCATGTTGTTGAAGGCGTCACTTGCCATACCAGAAGGTGGGTGATGATGGTTACTCCCAGGTATTTAAACTAGATGACAGGATGCGTAATATCCAGGGGTTCTTAAAGAAATGTTTTCTTCCACCGCTGATTATGTAGGAATGGACAAATTGGTTAACGGGGAGAAAGGTTGCTAAATTGTTTGCTACAGTGCAACTAACATGAAATTACAATGCTGCTCAAATTTTTGTTGAGAGATTGTTAAAGTCTAAATATAACCACTGTTATATTATAAACACCAATGCAAATCAAGAATCAGAAATTGTTGGAGTGAACTTACCATTTAAATTTATATGCACATACTGGCAGACCTGACCCAAACATGTCTATGACTTTCATTGGCAGATCTAGTCCAGATGAACTTGTGTGAAGACATACACCTAAATCTGCACTGGCTACCATTAGGGGGTAGTCTGATGATGAAAGCCAAGGAGTGATAATTCTTACATTGATGAGGTTTTTTTTCTTAACCTTTTCAAGATAGTAATCTTTCATGGGCCCTTTGCCCGTAATGACACATGTTAGCTTGGGTAAGGATTTATTCACTAAAGATGTTTTATCATAATCTGAAACATGTTTGAAAACCTTGTTTAAACATTGTAATATCAAACTAGTAGTATAAATGAAGTACAGATGATAGCTCTATGAAGAATATGTGGAAAGGCTCTGTGGGATACGGAAAGGAATGAGAATATTAAGAAGGAATGTGGTATGGAAGTTGGTGTTGTGACAAAGATGAAATAGATGCAAAGAGAATTTAAAAGGCTGAAAGGAAAGGTGTAAGAACATATGACCAACCGAGAATGACGTGGATCACACGCATTCTGTCCTCAAGGAAAACCAGGTCCAAAGTAAGTGGATAGAAAAGGATGGAGGTCTGTTCTTTCTGCCTATGCCGTATGGGACACGGCATGATGTGTAAAAGAAAAAATATCTGACTTTCTCACCTCGTTGTTTCGATTCAAGAGGTATAAGTTAATTTAAGAATTTTTGCAGTCTCTAGTTCAAAGATTAGGCTACCAAAGTAAGTCGCTTTTGTATTTGATATTCTGCAAGTCTCGGCAAAATATACCCACACTGAGTTGGGACTTTATGCGCAATATTAATTGTATGGACATGCAACGAAACAGGGAACTTTACCAAATTACTTATATTTACCTTCAAGTGCTGTCAGTAAGATACCAAAATCTTCATCCGGTGTCCAACTTGTACTAGAGAATAAAATGACCTCACTCATATTATTAATATTGGCCAACCAGGAATCAGGGGTGTTTGAATTAAATTCTGGATATTCATTGTAACATTTTTCAAGAAATCTCTTCCTTTCCGCATTTGTAATAGGGCAGAATATTTCAGCTGGGCGATCATACAACACTTTAGCACTAAAATTATTACAAAAAAATGAGCACCAACAAAGTAGTCAAAGGATATTAAATTATGTACATTTTTACTTACCTTATCTTATACTGAACTAAATCTTCTTTCATAGCCTTTGTTACACAAATATTTGAACTGGCTAAATATCCGAAAAACATTTCAATTCTTTTTGCCACTTTAACTATCAAACTATTATTTCCATGGGATAGTCTCATTATTGTGTAACCATAATTGTGCCAATCAATTATGAATTTAGATCTTACTATTAAACAATAAAACCAACAAACAAATAAAGTTGGGATTGCAGGTGGATTTTGGCACAAAACATAATCACTCCGTTTCTTCAGAATGAGAACCATAAATATATTTAGAATTTGCCATATTATTTTTAAAAAATATTGAATTATTCTAGGAGCAGAAAAACTGGGGAATGGCGTCAAACTGATAATCTTTATTTTTTCATTTTCACTTATGCTCGCGATTGGTTGCGTTTCTAAATAACCAATTAAATCTACATCATAGTCACATTTGCTTAACGATAGTGCATGGTATTGCATTCTGGGACTTCTTCCAACATCACCGAGTACTAAAACGCAAACACTCTTTTTACTTTCGGTCATTGTAATTTGTTTTTAATTTAATTTGTAACGAATTTTGATAGTAACGTTCACGAATCAAAACTCAAAAAACTGTCGGCTTTTTTTTTAATTATTTACGTGTAAAACGTCATCAAAAGCACAAAACGTCAGTGTCAAATGGATGTGATGGATATTTTAGGGATATCTGTGGTTTTACTTATGCCTGTTGACTCTTTACGAGCAGATGTTAAGTGATTAGTGTTAAGTTGCGACATGCTGTGCACGTGAAGGGACAGGGGTACTCGCGAAAAATATAGGCAACTCATTTCTATTCTCTTTTGTAACCACAAAATAGGTATATTATCATAAATAATACTTTATTAAACAGCCGCTGTCCACAAAAGCTTTGTGTTTGTAACTTTAATCTTGCACCGCACTTAACAAAGTGTCAACATCACTTAAACGTCATCTATGGTTCCATATTACTCGAATACTCGTGTCTGTCAATGGGTCTCGATTTTAATTCCTGATTCCTTTATGTTTTTAAACATTTATTTTTTGCTCAACACATTTTGTAAAATATGGTTCAGTTAAAGTCGTATTACAGTTTATGCCCTTTGATTGACCGGCGTTCATTCATAGGAGTTTCTGAAGATAAAGATCAAGGCTGCGGCATTGTTACATTAGGAAAGAATGTAGTTAACCTATATAAAGTTAGTATTGATGTGTTTTATTTTGTTAATATTACCTACCATAATTTTAAGGTGTATACTCCAATTAATCACTATATGAATAATATTCATATAGTGATTATATTAGGAATATTATTCCTAATGAACCTTTTTAGTTATCAGATCAAAAACAAACAGGAGGATGGACTTCCAAAGAACACCTAACTGCGCCAGTTATGTTCGATAATGTGAAGAATGAATATGTCGGTATTTTTAATGAAACTACCGTGAAAACTTGGCAACGAGATACTCAAACATTGGATAAGTTGAAGAAAAAGAAGGTAGTACTTATATGCTTTATATTCTTTTTTTAGTAGGGTAGTCTGCTTTAACTCTTTTGACCCAAAACCCAGCTAAGTTGTCTACCAGTCTCCTTTACATTGTTAATCCCTTGGCATAACATCTCATCTTTCTATAGGATCTTTTTCAATGGGATTCCACTTGTATAGGAAAAGCTATGCACCTATTTAAATTTAATAATGTGTTAGTTATATGAATATTCATGGTTTTTTAAAGGAATGGGGCTCATAAGAAATGACAATTATTCTCCTGGCAAACTATGTGGCCACAACTAAATAATGTATTCGAATTTGTATATAACGATAAATAAATAATGTCCTATTTCACCAATGTATCTGTAAACTATTAAACAATATGTACAGGGCACATTCTGACAATCGAACCAACTATCAATCAACTGACGATTTGTCAAATGTTAATTAAAATTAAAAAAATAGGAAAGAATATATTGTCAAAAGTGCTAGAAGATTACCTACGTTAAGTTGTCTTAAATTTTATAATGTTCCGAGCAACTTTCTTGATTTTTCATTTCATAAGAACCCTCTCCTGACAATAGCAAACACAACCAAAAAAGAATTAGGGAAATTGATGGCATCATATGCCTCAGATAAGACTATATATCTACTTCATTTCTAATAACCCAAACCAACAATATAATGATTCTTTGTTGTGACACATAGGCTGGAAGACTTTGTATGGGAATATAAATTTGTTATTTTTCTATTTTCCTCGTAATTATACCATATTTTCGCACTGTTCAAAAATACCCTGAGCTTATACAAATATTTCAAAACTAAAATTAGCCAATTCAAGTTTTCACGGAACACATTCACAGCTAATCATGTATGTTTGAGATTAATTTACCTTTTTCAGTTTTCCAAACGTATTTGGGGCATGACAAAAGATAGCAGTGGCAACATTGTAATTGTTTTCAAAGATGGAGACAGTGCTTCACTGGTTTATGCCATTGATGCAAGAAAATCACTCGACAATGTTTCTATTATTGATCAAAATGAAACCATTGTAAATATGGAACTTTTTTCGTTGGATGACATCAATTATATTGGACTTATTTTGAAATCAAATAATAATTTTTCATTTGTGTCATATAAATTGAATACGGATGTGAACACGCCCATATTAGATACAATCAAAAGAGTCCACTTAAGAAGAGAGGAACTACAAAATGGGAAGATTCTTGGGTTGACAATATCTGCCAAAGCAAACCCACCACATCTGTATGCTTTGTGTAAGTGTTTTATTATACAGTAGGCGCCGGTTATTGTGATCACTGGTTAATAGAATCAGCCGCTTTATAGAATCAAAAGTCCAAGTCCCGATTCCAAATGAAGAATTTCATACAATTTCTATCGGATAATAGAATCACATTTTCGGTTAATAGAATCAATCGTTCCAAAAGTTTAGAACACTTTCTTATATATAGTCACCGACGTGCACATTTTTTTTTTGTATTTTGTTTTCAATTTCGACTCAATAGACAAATTGCGCATTAGAAAAGATTTATAGCTCAGTCGAGGTCAGTTTTGAACTGTTTCCAGCTGTGCGTGTGTTTGTTTATTGTATGGTGATAAAAAATTCGAACCCTGGAACAGGCAAAAAGACCGAATAACGGTGAACACGTGCGCTATGACCGACTGATGACTTTTTAGTTTTTGGAAAGAGCAAATCTCCCAGATGTTTTAAAGGCGTGAAACACTTGCTAGTGATGTAGGTAGGTAAATTTTTTACACAAATACTTGGATGAAGTCACAGATTTCCGAAAACTATCCGAGACATAGGGGCAGACTCTCTTTTGTCTCGAATTCTTTACAATTTTTTTGACATAAAAACCTTTCTTAGGTATATAATGAGTAGGTGCCTATGTTTGTGTGAAATTTATGTGGGTATGTACTAAGTATGTGTATTATATACGGCCGCCGCTTATTAGAATCGCCGGTTAATAGAATCAAAACACACTGGGACAAACGTGATCACAATATCCGGCGCCTACTGTACTTCTATTTCAATTCATTATCATTTATTGCTATCTATGGGTGAAAACACATAGGCTGTTAGCACACCTCCGCCGCGAATCGCGGCACACGAAACTGCAGAAAGCGAAATCGCAGGTAGTGTTAGTACACTAGCGGGTAAACGAGTAGCGAAAGAGAAAAATGCACATAAGTAAGTATTCTATGGTTATGTTTTGTTGGAAAATATAAATAATTAAAACCACAATATTATTTCATATACTTTTTTAAAAACTTAAACGTTTTTACTTACAATTTAGAAAATTTGCACATCCAACTTCTGCAAACCATCCCACAACAAAACGCAATTAACGTTTTCCATCTGTGATTTCTATGGAAAACATGACGTTCGCTTCAATTTCGCTCCAAAATTCTGTCAATTTTGACAACTTCAAAAGCGGGCGGAATGCGAAACACACAGGTCCGCGAAATAATAGGCGGAGGTGTGAATACAATTTGAAGTAATCTATGGCGAAACACCGCAAGAGAGAGATGAATGTATAGAAAACAGTACGGGTTTGAGCATGCTATCTCACTCTCAACATGGCGCGCAGAAACTGACAGATGTGACCGTCGTCGCATCGGCTAATCCGCAGCGGAGGTGTGCTAACGGGGTTAGAACCCTGATTCTGACCGGCGCAAAGAATGTTTCTATGCATTTGAATGGGGATACGCATAGCAAAAACAGAAATCTGCTTTCCGGCATGCCCATTTAAATGCATTGAAACCATAGCCAACACTCGGTTGGAATCGGCGTTCTACTTGTTTTCACACTATGGCACTACAACCCATTGTGGGTCTTGATTTCCTCTCAAGTAGTTGTCAACATTCCACCCTGTCAGCCGCCCTGCGACTCCAGTTCATTGTCTCATTTATACTGCTGATAAGAAATCTTTGTTGTTTATGTGTAATAAGTTGGTAGGGTATGCATTTGAACTGTCCCATAAATTTATTCTTTGCACTCATATTACACTATCTCTTTGAAACTTCTAATATTAAAAAAAGATTGATTATTTTTAGAAATTTTGTGTTCTGCAGATTCTCATATCTTTAAAAAATTAAACCAAACAAAATATATTTTTTTAATCAAAAACGTTAAACTGGCTGTTTCGTATAAATTTAACATTTTTGTTTATTTTCAGGGTCCGATGGCAGACTGTATGTCAACGATTTAAAAGAAGACAAATTCAATTTGGTGGGTCATGTCCCTTGGATATGTCATAGTTTAGAAGTAAGCATGACTTGGATTGGTGGAAAGCATCTCGCTATATACGGAGCAGATTATGCGCAGGAGGGAGCTGTACTCTCAGTTTATAATGTCTTATTCGGTGTAGGAACGTGCAGTCATCCTCTCAAATTATTCTGCAATGGCGCAAGACTGTGGTGTATTTGGGATTATATATTGTTGGAAGCTTCTCAACACTTGGCTATTGTTCCATTTATTCTAGACAATCATAGAAACATGATCGCCTTAATAGGTTCAGACAGAACCGATCAAAATTTTAACGAAATGCTTTTAGCTGATTGGGGAAAGGGAAAAACTTGCTGGAAATCAAAAGAAGCGTGGAATGAAATGGCCCTGAAGGGTATTTCAGAAAGAGAAATATCATTATCATATTTTCCTGGTCTGATCAATGAGCATGACACAAAATCAATCAAAGCATCACTCGAAAAACTCATTGATATTCCTGAGAATATTATTGTTGAATTATTATTATATGTTATTGGTGAATCAGTTAGTAATGATACTAACCAACAATCCACAATAGGCGAAATTAGTTTCATAAATGAAGATTTAGAATTGAGAAGTTTGTTAAATACGCTACTGTCTCTTCCTTTTGTTCAAGAGAATATGGTTTCTGTGTTACGAAAAATTTTACCTCTTCAACTTGTGTTACATTTAATAGGATACATTAGTAATGCTCTGCAAGATAAAAATACGGATGTAGAATTTGAAACGAAATTAATCCTATGGGCTACCGTCTTAATGGATTCTCACTATCAGCAGCTATTATTGTCTAACGATAGTGGAACCAAAGAGGTTTTGGCACACTTAGAATGCAAAATAATCAATGTCATAGATCAACTGCAGGAGGAACAATCTTTAATTCCCTTATTGAACTCTTACTTGAGCGGTAAGGATGCGAATAAATCTAATTTGGACGAGACATCTGCTTACTTTATAGAAGCAGTTATGTTACATGGTTTATAATAAAATTCTTACCAAGAAATGATTTGTTTTATTTCATTAAAAAATATCTTTGAATTTCTTACTTGTATCTCATCCTATTCTTTTCTTGAATTGGAAACTGTATTGGTCTGGATTCAAAATTTTGCAGTTGATTTAGTTGTAATGGTATTGGGACTGCCGAGAAGGAATTGAATAATGTTAACAAAGCATACCAAAGAGTTTTTTTTAGTATCAATCCCTCTTCTATTATCTCCTTTAGGAAAAGAAGAAATATCATCATACTAGCTGACCCGTCGAACTTCGTCCCGCCAGAGAATTATTAATAAATAATATTAACTTTTGTTGACATAAATGGCCATCACTGACATTATCAAAAATATAAGGTCTGAAATCTGAAGCAAAATGAATGGACATAAGTAAATAAGAACAAAAATGTTTCATGGAATTTAATAGTGATTGATTACTTGCTTACTACATCACTCAACAAACGAAATGCATTGAGAAAAGAAAAAAATGACCATCATATATTTTTTTTCAATTTTGCTACAGTTAATTATTTTGATATTACGGTTCCTTCAAAGTATATGAAAAAAAACATGAAGCTTACAATATTGCATGAGAAAAAAATACGTAAGCTTATATACTACAAAAAACGCAACAATTAGAGGTTAACATTGTGCACAACCAATATAATATAGACATATTATCTTACCGACCTCGGTAGCCTAGTGGCAAAGGCGCCGACTTCAGATCAAGAGGTCCCAGGTTCGATTCCCGGTCGGGTCAGAATTATTCTGTGTTTTTTTTTCTAACCCAATTTCTCGAGATACTAACCCAAATTTATTTTTATATATTTCTTTATTAAGTTAATGGCAAAAAATTTATATATAAACAAAATAACAATCATAATATTTTTTCACAACCTATGAGATTTACAACATACTTAACCCCTTCAGACCCTGGGTGCAGAATTATGCACATAACATTTGAATCCTTATAAAATTGTCATTTAAAAATATTTAGCCTACCGCCATCTCTCTGTGCATGAACCGAATCTTTCTAGTTGTTTTAAAATCATCCAACTAGTGCCATCTATTAGCAACGCTTTCAAACAACATAGTTTATGATCAGTCCTACAGTCATTTTGGTCAACGTCGAGGTAGGGGTATATTTAAAATATTTTTAAATGACTTGATTGTGATTTCTAACAAATACAATATTTCGGATGTTGAAAAAAATGATTAAATTGTGTGTAAATTATAAGATTGTGGGACAAAGTCTACAAAATACTTAGTAAATTGCGTTTGAAAATAGATGTGCATAATTATGCCCAATCTGTCCTAAGAGTACCAAAGAAAAGACAATTTAGTAACATCTTGCCCAAATTAGTGTTGCTTATATTTCATAAAATTGTTATGTATTTCAGCCAAATTTATAACACTTGTAATGAAGTTGATGTAAACATAATCTGTGAAATGTTAGAACAGGATTTTGACCGGGATTTGAGCGATGATGAGAAAGATGAGGATTATGAAAATTCTTCAGCCCCTTCAAGATGTTATGAAATAATTGGATCTGAGTCAGTGGGTTGTAACACACTTACAAAAAAAGAAATTTTTGTATAAGACGAACCTTTGCTTCTTACAGAGAAAGGAAATACCCAAATGGCGACCAAAAGACTTTGGGACCATAATTTTTAGGTAGTTTTTCGTTCCGTTGAAAAAACCATTGGAAGACTACCAAAAGCATATGCCTGATTATGGCTTTAAAGAAATACAGAAAACACAATCATATATGGACTTCATAAACATGGGAACTTCGAATAAACAGAACTAATGTATGTGAAATAAAATCAGTGTTTGAACTACACATAATAATCAGCACTTTATAATTTCCCAGAGAACGATTTCAGCTTATCATCTACTACAAGTGCTGAAACGAAAAAATATTTGTGCAGCAGGAACACTCAATAAATTTACAAACCCACCGTTGCTTTCCGATATGGAGATGAAAAAAGGCAGAGGTTCCATTGATAAAATAATTAAGTCAATGAAAATGTGGGTGGTGTTGACCTCAAAGATCAGATGTTCTCTCGCTATGGAATATATAAAAGATAAAAACGTGGACACTTCGTATGTTTTTCCACGCTCTAGATTTAGCAGGCATAGTTAATAGTTGGTTAGCTACATAAAGACTGTTGATAATTTAACATCGCAAAGAAAATGAACTGGATATGTTTCATTTTTTCTTGAGGGTTGCTGAAGCATTGATTGACTCCAAAAAATGCCTCATAAAAAAAACATGAACGTCCCGGAGATACCAGTTTCTCTGAAGAACCCAAGATACTCGTAAAAGTAAAAAGACCCAATGATGATGTCAATCCAATTTTATAAATGGAACATAATAAGATGATCATATGCCTTTTGAAATGATAGCAATTAAGAGGGAAAATGATGCAAAAAATAATTTATGTCACCAAAAAATTAATTCCTATTGTCATAAATCTAATGTGGTTTCGTGTAAAAAAGTTAAAAAAAACTGTTTTGTAGCATATCAAAGAAAAAAATAAAGTGTAGAACAGTTTACTCTATTACAAAATGTTTTTTTATAAATGTTATCAAATGACTTGTATGGCTCTCAGTTATGACATTTGAGACTCAATGTGCACAATTATGCACATGCTGGAAAATGGGGAAAGTTTTTGAAAATTTTGAAAAAAATCATAAATTTGTTTAAATGATGTCCCTATTACCAATATTCAATAATCAAATAATTTTTTATACCGTAAACAATAATTCAGGTCTGAAGGGGTTAAATATAGAATAGATATCAATTTGGCAAGACAGAACAAAAATTATATAAAATAAAAATAAGAATGTCAATCTTAAAAATGATTAAAAAAGAATCAGAAATAATGGAGCATGCAGTCATATAATAGAGATGTCAACTATTATCAACAAAAGCAAATTAAACATTAAAATATGTCATGTTAATAACATACCTATATTATGTGTATCAAATGATATGAATATAATGTCATTATGTCACCTATTGATATTTGATTGAAGCTTTTACACTAAAACACTTCAAAGCATATTCGATAGATGGCAGCGACTAATTAACATTTTGTTCATTAAAAAATATTAATTTTATTGTCTATGAAAAAATAATATGAGAATGTGTAATGACACTATGGGCCCCTTGCACCAAAGGATTTAACCTTGGTTAGTGGAAAAGAAGACCAAATAACGAAATTTTGTCTTGCACCACCACTGACCAGAGATCAAGCGACCAAATAAATAGCAAAAAGTTAAACCACCAAAATAGAACGGTTAACATCGCTAGTCGGGTACTAAGTTCGGTGCTTTCGAGTTATCAACTGTCAAATACGTTATTATGTATAATCAGTGGCCGCGGTTTTTGTTAAAACTACAATATCAAAATGACGTGGACAAATGTTGAAGAGAAATTTGGATTGCAAATGAAGATAGTAAGTTTTAATAACATTTGATATCCAATCAATTCTTTTTTGTATTGTTCATATGTAGTTATTATAAACGCAACAATATCTTTCATGTGCATTACCACCTTCCCGGCTTCAGTGAAATGTTTACCGTATATTATATTATTATCTAGTATGTTTACAATAAATGGAACTAAATTCAATTCGGTAATACTCCAGTTTAGTCACTCCTAATGATTTCGAGGTTATCTTATATACGATTTGAATATAACCTAATGTTAAATCTTGTTGTTGAATTTCAGAATACGCCGGCGGATATGGAGGAAGTGGCGGTTATGCTGCTCAATACTCTGTGCCCCCACCAGCAACTGGGGTGAGTGCCTCAGGTGCCCACGGCGCCCCAGCTAGAATTGCTCCCAATGGGGAAAACAAGGTTTGTGTATTTTTGATTCTTTTTATTTACAAAATTGGTTTCTTTCTCGTAATTCGCTTAAAATATCATTGGAGGCTTGGTGGCTAATATATAAAATGTATAATTGACCTCCTACCGAGTCCTACAGTGATGTTGGACAATTGGTAGCCTGAGTTGGCTCTCACATAGCTATCAGGGTTGAGATGTTGTTTCAGACATTTTCTCTCATGCAATATTGTTTCCTTGAAAAGTGTACCTACCCGTGCGACCAAAAAGCTAATTTTCAAAATTACTAACAACTATTGCAAAAGTTTTTAAATTTAACAATTTGACGTCGTGGTTCAGAGCATTTTATTTCTTTGTACATGTCTAAAAAAAGACTGTTCGTAATGTTACAGTCGCTTTTCTAGAAAATCAATGCATTATTATCCTTTTATTATTGCCAATGGATGAGTTACTGTTGGGCATACTTCCTCATATAAACATGATTTTTCAGGAGCAGACTACAACAACGGAGCTTATAATGTAACACCTAAGGAGGCGCTAACTCTAGAGGGTACGGTGGTGCCAACACCAAGAAAGGACAGTCAGGTGGTTACAGCGGGTCCAATGTCAGCGAAGGTGACAGGGGCTGCAATGCTGGAGATGGCCAGAATGGGTACGGGGCGCCTTTGAAGGCGGAGAGGGTACAGAAGGGCCAGTGAGGCCAGGGGACAATGAGCGTGGGTATGGAGGGGACAACGAGCGTGGGTATGGAGGGGACAACAGGGGGTATATGGAAGTAATGAGAGACGAGTATACAGGAGAAGGGGCGGAGTAGGATATGTGTAAGTTTTCCTGCATCATATTATTATTTTATACACATAATACTCTTAACATGTCATGTTTCCCTAGTCAACTGATAACAAACTTATTTCAATAGCAACCTATTACATGCAAATGTATTTTTATTTACAGAAATGAAACTGAGAAAGAAATCTAAATATTGAAGGGAGCAGTTTGCAGTGGAATTTGGTAAAATGCTACGATCTAGGAATATGCATCAGCGACTGCAGTAAATGGCCTTAAATTTCTCTTAAGGATATAATAAACCCGAGACAATCAAGTGGAATCCTTAGAGGTCCAAATATCATCATCATTCTCCTTTTGAACTCTATGTGAAAATGAAGATGAACGTAATTATGTAGTATGTTCTTTAAAAGTCTTCTTCCATATACAATGAAACTATTATTTATCATTTAGTAGCAGCGTGTAAAAGTTGGTACAAGATTTTGTCTACCAGTCAACATCTGCAACTCCTTATACTTCACAAGGGATTTAAGACTAACACCAAGGAGATCATTTTATTAAAATTAATTTATAGTAGGAGAGACCTGTTTAAATTTATTCATTTAAAGGAGATTCAAATATTAGTATCCTTAAAAGTTAAATCTTGTATTGATAAAATTTTTATGAAATGGTATAATTATTTCACTATGTATGATACAATTTTATACATAACGTGACTAAAAAAACTTAGTAATGGGTTGTTTTCCTACGGATACGCTGCTACTGTAAATAGCGGTGAATATGTCAGTTGAGAACATTGTCAATATTGTTTCCGTATTAACAAAAAACAATGACATTTAATTTTGAAAGACGCCGTCTTGTCAGACGACACACCGTTCCCTAGGAACTCACTGCATAAGGGATAGTTTTGGCCAAGTATGTGTACAATAATATGATCCATGGAGATCATTATACCCCTTATGATTGCCATATGATACCATAATATATTTGATTAACAAAACAATTATGTAATATAAAAATTATAATAAGTACTAAGTAAGCATGTTAGAAGGTAAATAACAAGAAATAAAGAATATGTAGAAAAATATTCATATTCCTGTTCCTTGGTAAAAATGAGCAATAATTTCTCAAATTCTTTCATGAGCTAAGGAACATTTTTTCTCTTTTACCTCCTTTTTAAGGACATCAATAGTACACTATTTTATACTATGCCCCTTATGTTTTATTTCATTCAATTTGTATTGCCTTTTATTGGTTGCCATAATCTGTAAATAAACGAGAAATCCTACTGTGTTTTTGCTTTTATATCTAACGAACATAGACCCAGAGCTGGAAAATAGAGTTTTAATCGTTGATATTGGACACCATGGAAACTACGAGCTAGAACCAATTAATGGGCGACGACAGTTCTTTGTCATTTTGTTTCTCGTTGTTAGTTTCTTGGTGACTATATCAACGATCAAGAACATATGCTCTATTTTCCAACTCTGGGTTTACATTCGTTTGGTATAAACACACCCGAATAGATCTTCAATGCTTTGGGCAGAAGGTGCTTGCTGATAATCCATTTCAAAAAAAGAAAGTCTTGTGTAATTCTATCACACAATGTAATTTCAACAAATTTTCTGAGAATGCCATCTCCTTTATGAAATGTAAAAGAGTTTTTTTTTAAACTTATTGTTGTTCATATTATGCATAGCACTTATGTTTATTATTTTTGTAATTAAAGAAAATATAAAAAAAAACAGTGGATAGTTTCATTTAAGCCATAGAGCAGTTGACAAAGAAATGGTGTTGCACAATGGAATATCTTCCAGTTAAAGCGTAGGTTCTCAACGGAGGTGCTAACATACTCCTGTGGGAATTTGGTACTTTCAAGAGGGTAGTAGAAGACCCGGAGAAAATGAAATAGTAAGAGGGTAGATAAAATAAAGTTTGAAAAGGAAAAAAGTCATCCTTGTGCATTTAATAATTGATCTCATTGGAGCAGTTTACTATCTACTAAGAAATAGAAGTCTTTGTTGTCATCACTCATCGCAAAGGCGAAAGCTGTTGTGATGAGAGGTGTTTATTTTAACTGTAATAAAGAAATAGGTGAGTGATCTAGGATCCGCGTTCCATGTTCCTAGATAAGCCAGTGATAGTATAGAGAAACTTCAAAGAATTTCAGGCGAGCACAAACGTATGCAAACAAATAACAAGTCAGATAAACCCAAAATCCAGTATGAGCGTTCTTAACACAACCACATTGAAGATTACAAATCTAATATAACATGAGATATTTGAAAGATTCCGGCTTTCCAAGAAACAAAAATCATTTTGGAACTCGCATTATAACATAATTTGACAAACGTCAAATGGTTCTAAACAATAACAACGTTTGTGCGCATGCGTGCATCTAGAGTGACCATAGTAAAATAATTATTTAAATTTAGGATATTATGCTGCCACGTTAGTCTCTAGAGATCATAAAATCACTTTTCGTGAGATTAATTGTCATGTAAAATATAAATATTTATTAAAACTTAATTAAGGTTAATTTTACAATCGATAAAGTTTATGTTATCATAAGTATATTTTTCGATAAATCTCGAGAAGTAACCCATTTATCATTATATACCTGGCATCCCAGAAATAGTAAACCATAGATCAAAAATGGCTGGTGCAAGACAATTTTATTTGTGGACTTGATCTCTGGTTTACTAGTTCCAGACTACGCCATATTTAGTCCGTCTGATGGCGCAAGCGGGCCATTGTAAAACAATATGGAGGGATAAACTGACATTTCATAAGTAAAATAAGGCCCGCTTGCGCCATCAGACGGACTAAATATGGCGTAGCTTGGAACTAGTAAACCAGAGATCAAGTCCACAAATAAAATTGTCTTGCACCAGCCATTTTTGATCTATGGTTTACTATTTCTGGGATGCCAGGTGTATAATGATAAATGGGTTACTTCTCGAGATTTATCGAAAAATATACTTATGATAACATAAACTTTATCGATTGTAAAATTAACCTTAATTAAGTTTTAATAAATATTTATATTTTAAATGACAATTAATCTCACGAAAAGTGATTTTTATGATCTCTAGAGACCAACGTGGCAGCATAATATCCTAAATTTAAATAATTATTTTACTATGGTCACTCTAGATGCGCGCATGCGCACAAACGTTGTTATTGTTTAAAACCATTTGACGTTTGTCAAGTTAAATGTTATAATGCGAGTTCCAAAATGATTTTTGTTTCTTGGAAAGCCGGAATCTTTCAAATATCTCATGTTATATTAGATTTGTAATCTTCAATGTGGTTGTGTTAAGAACGCTCATTCTAGATTTTGGATTTATCTGACTCGTTATTTGTTTGCATACGTTTGTGCTCGCCTGAAATTCTTTGAAGTTTCTCTATACTATCACTGGCTTATCTATGAAGCGGATCCTAGATCACTCACCTGTTTCTTTATTACAGTTAAAATAAACACCTCTCATCACAACAGCTTTCGCCTTTGCGATGAGTGATGACAACAAAAGACTTCTATTTCTTAGTAGATAGTAAACTGCTCCAATGAGATCAATTATTAAATGCACAAGTGCTTAGCTATGTTGAGAAGGATGACTTTTTTCCTTTTCAAACTTTATTTTATCTACCCTCTTACCATTTCATTTTCTCCGGGTCTTCTACTACCCTCTTGAAAGTACCAAATTCCCACAGGAGTATGTTAGCACCTCCGTTGAGAACCTACGCTTTAACTGGAAGATATTCCATTGTGCGACACCATTTCTTTTTCAACTTCTCTATGGCTTAAATGAAACTATCCACTGTTTTTTTTATATTTTCTTTAATTACAAAAATAATAAACATAAGTGCTATGCATAATATGAACAACAATAAGTTTAAAAAAAAACTCTTTTACATTTCATAAAGGAGATGGCATTCTCAGAAAATTTGTTGAAATTACATTGTGTGATAGAATTACACAAGACTTTCTTTTTTTGAAATGGATTATCAGCAAGCACCTTCTGCCCAAAGCATTGAAGATCTATTCGGGTGTGTTTATACCAAACGAATGTAAACCCAGAGTTGGAAAATAGAGCATATGTTCTTGATCGTTGATATAGTCACCAATAAACTAACAACGAGAAACAAAATGACAAAGAACTGTCGTCGCCCATTAATTGGTTCTTGCTCGTAGTTTCCATGGTGTCCAATATCAACGATTAAAACTCTATTTTCCAGCTCTGGGTCTATGTTCGTTTGATATAAAAGCAAAAACACAATAGGATTTCTCGTTAATTTACAGATTATGGCAACCAATAAAAGGCAATACAAATTGAATGAAATAAAACATAAGGGGCATAGTATAAAATAGTGTACTATTGATGTCCTTAAAAAGGAGGTAAAAGAGAAAAAATGTTCCTTAGCTCATGAAAGCATTTGAGAAATTATTGCTCATTTTTACCAAGGAACAGGAATATGAATATTTTTCTACATATTCTTTATTTCTTGTTATTTACCTTCTAACATGCTTACTTAGTACTTATTATAATTTTTATATTACTTAATTGTTTTGTTAATCAAAATATTATGGTATCATATGGCAATCATAAGGGGTATAATGATCTCCATGGATCATATTATTGTACACATACTTGGCCAAAACTATCCCTTATGCAGTGAGTTCCTAGGGAACGGTGCGTCGTCTGACAAGACGGCGTCTTTCAAAATTATATGTCAATGTTTTTTGTTAATACGGAAACAATATTGACAATGTTCTCAAGTGACATATTCACCGCTATTTATAGTAGCAGCATATCCATAGGAAAACAACCCATTACTAAGTTTTTTTAGTCAACGTTATGTATAAAATTGTAACACACATAGTGAAATAATTATACCATTTCATAAAATTTTTATCAATACAAGATTTAACTTTTAAGGATACTAATATTTGATTCTCCTTTAAATGAATAAACAGGTCTCTCCTACTATAAATTAATTTTAATAAAATGATCTCCTTGGTGATAGTCTTAAATCCCTTGTGAAGTATAAGGAGTTGCAGATGTTGACTGTATAAAGGGGTACCAACTTTTACATGCTGCTACTAAATGATAAATAATAGTTGATCCTGATGATTTTTCATTGTATATGGAAGAAGACTTTTAAAGAATATACTACATAATTACGTTCATCTTCATTTTCACATAGAGTTTAAAAGGAGAATGATGATGATATTTGGACCTCTAAGGATTCCACTTGATTGTCTCGGGTTTATTATATCCTTAAGAGAAATTTAAGGCCATTTACTGCAGTCGCTGATGCATATTCCTAGATCGTAGCATTTTACCAAATTCCACTGCAAACTGCTCCCTTCAATATTTAGATTTCTTTCTCAGTTTCATTTCTGTAAATAAAAATACATTTGCATGTAATAGGTTGTTATTGAAATAAGTTTGTTATCAGTTGACCAGCGAAATATGACATGTATTATGTGTATAAAATATGATGCAGAAAAACTTACACATATCTTACTCCGTCCCCTCCCCTGTATACTCGTCTCTCATTACTTCCATATACCCCCTGTTGTCCCCTCCATAACCACGCTCATTGTCCCCACTGGCCCTTCTGTACCCTCCTCTGCCTTCAGAGGCGCCCCGTACCCATTCTGGCCGTCTCCAGCATTGCAGCCCCTGTCACCTTCGCTGACATTTGACCCGCTGGAACCACCTGACTGTCCTTTCTTGATGTTGCCACCACCGTACCCTCGAGAGTTAGCGCGTCCTTAGGAGCCTATGCCAGTTGGTGTTACATTATAAGCTCCGTTGTTGTAGTCTGCTCCTGAAAAATCATGTTTATATGAGGAAGTATGCCCAACAGTAACTCATCCATTGGCAATAATAAAAGGATAATAATGCATTGATTTTCTAGAAAAGCGACTGTAACATTACGAACAGTCTTTTTTTAGACATGTACAAAGAAATAAAATGCTCTGAAACACGACGTCAAATTGTTAAATTTAAAAACTTTTGCAATAGTTGTTAGTAATTTTGAAAATTAGCTTTTTGGTCGCACGGGTAGGTACACTTTTCAAGGACACAATATTGCATGAGAGAAAATGTCTGAAACAAAATCTCAACCCTGATAGCTATGTGAGAGCCAACTCAGGCTACCAATTGTCCAACATCACTGTAGGACTCGGTAGGAGGTCAATTATACATTTTATATATTAGCCACCAAGCCTCCAATGATATTTTAAGCGAATTACGAGAAAGAAACCAATTTTGTAAATAAAAAGAATCAAAAATACACAAACCTTGTTTTCCCCATTGGGAGAAATTCTAGCTGGGGCGCCGTGGGCACCTGAGGCACTCACCCCAGTTGCTGGTGGGGGCACAGAGTATTGAGCAGCATAACCGCCACTTCCTCCATATCCGCCGGCGTATTCTGAAATTCAACAATAAGATTTAACATTAGGTTATATTCAAATCGTATATAAGATAACCTCGAAATCATTAGGAGTGACTAAACTGGAGTATTACCGAATTGAATTTAGTTCCATTTATTGTAAACATACTAGATAATAATATAATATACGGTAAACATTTCACTGAAGCCGGGAAGGTGGTAATGCACATGAAAGATATTGTTGCGTTTATAATAACTACATATTATGAACAATACAAAAAAGAATTGATTGGATATCAAATGTTATTAAAACTTACTATCTTCATTTGCAATCCAAATTTCTCTTCAACATTTGTCCACGTCATTTTGATATTGTAGTTTTAACAAAAACCGCGGCCACTGATTATACATAATAACGTATTTGACAGTTGATAACTCGAAAGCACCGAACTTAGTACCCGACTAGCGATGTTAACCGTTCTATTTTGGTGGTTTAACTTTTTGCTATTTATTTGGTCGCTTGATCTCTGGTCAGTGGTGGTGCAAGACAAAATTTCGTTATTTGGTCTTCTTTTCCACTAACCAAGGTTAAATCACCTTGGTGCAAGCGGGTCTAAGCTAAATAATTATTGTTTTACTTTGTTGCAATGTTTTTAAGTACTTCTATGGAGTAAAATATTTAAAAAATTTTATCAGGTCTGGTAGCTACATAATTACTCATCTATCTGGCTACGACAGTTTGACACAAAATGTGGCCATAAATTTTTTAAAATGTGTCAAATAACAAAATGGAGGAAATATTTTTCCAAAATCTTTCTTTAAATCTTTATTTATTGAGAATAATAAGATTTGAACAACATTTATATGTATAACAAATCAATCTCCAATTATTTTATTACATTTTCATACAGTAATACCAAGATTCCATTGTACGTTTACATGAGTAATTTTGTTTCCAAAAGATGGCTTACTGTCTTTTGTGAAAAATTTGTATGAAGATCTTAAAAAAATAAAGTTTTTTAAATAGCTCTAAATATATTAAAGTTAATTTATCAAAGAGTATTTAAGAACGCTCTCTGGAATTTCGCACGGCTTTTCGCATATCAATATCTGACCTTTACGTTTGTTTTCTATGATTGATGCTGTTTCAAAAATATAAATAAATAAATAAACGGACTAAAATATTATGTAGATTATATTGCAGTTCTGATTTCAAAACGGATGCTGGGTTGAACAGTTTCTTAAATGTTCATTATAAAAGTAAGTATTTGTAAAGGGCTCACACAACTAGCTTTGAGCCACAGCTTGAAACAAACGAAATTTCTCTGCTGAGAAGACTTCATTAATAAGTTGGCAGATTTACAATGATCAACTCAATAAAAAAAAAAAAAAAAAAACAAAGATTGTGTTTATACATTTATTAAAAAGTAATAATTACATTTTGTGACTTCACTTTGAAGTTTTTGCAAATTGTACAACCATAGGTTTGGTTTTGAGGATGAAGCCATTAGTTTCATTCAGAGCCTTTTTACATAATTCTACAGAGGGCAAGTTCACAAATGCTTGACCTTTCATTCTTCCTTCTTGCATCAGGCGAATATCAAACAATTCTTTTTCCTTATAATCACAATCAGCTAGGTATCTTTTATAAATTTTTTCTAGATCTGGTACACACACATCTTTAGCTAAATTTTTTATATAAAGCTTTGTAGAGGGCTCACCAGGTTGATAGTTTTTGAATACTGCTAAAATTTTCATATCCTCAACCGAGATTTTGTTTTCTAAAATATGTTTTAACGTTATAGGTTCACAACTATCACTATTGTCCTTCAAACATTCAATTTTGGGTTCAGTGCGATTAATTGTTTGTGTGTTAAGTTTCTCAACATGTTCTACAGAGGGCAATTGCAAATTATCAACTTTGAAATTTATTTTTTTAGCTGCATCTTGTAACGAATTGTTCTCAAAGACATCTTCGGTTTTTAATTTAGATTTTTTACAATTACTAGGATTATTTGTATACATTTTTAATGGTAAAATTCTCTTTATGGGTTTCTTAGCTCGCCGCCTCTTGATGGGTAAGTTTGGCACATCATTAAATGTAGCAGGTTCATTTTCATCACTGGATATTTCAGATTCTTCAAAGCTCATTTCATTTTTATCGAAATTTAAGGAATTTCCATTCTCAGTGTCAGTTTTGGACGTGGGCAATTCTATATTTAAATAATTTAACGATTCTAGTAAATACGTTTTTATTGTTTCACTGATTTCACCGAAAGGAGGATTCAAACACATTTTGTTCATTAAATGCAGTGTTTGAATATAAAATCTATTGTTTGTTAATAAAGCGTCCATTATATTGAAGAGAATTGGTGGAGTTGGTGGAGGATATTTATATGACAGATGTGGTGGTGGTGGTTGTTGAAAATTTAAAGAAGAATTCCAATTATTAAGTACATCAAAAAACTTCTGAAATGTATCCTCGTTTTTAGACAAATCTTCATTATTTGGCAGACTACTCTTATTTTTAAGGTATTCAACCCTTAATCTTTTCCCCAATATTTCCACTTGATGAAGTCTATAGAGAGCATTTTGTGCTGCTTGCACTGAAGGAAATTGAGCAAATATCGTGTCAATGTTTTTATTTGCATACCATACTTTTTGTGCTCCAAAATGTCTAAGGAAGTCTTCTTTTTCTGTTATGGTTAGTTTTTCACTAAAGTTTTTGACAAACAAAATATCAGTCATTATTAAAACTTAAAAAAATAAAACTTGAGGACGTGTACACGCTCAAACTCCTTGATATGAAAAAATGATATTTGATAAAAATACAGTAATTAGAAATGGTAAATAATTATGCGCTTTTAAAGTCGATACGAATCAAAAGTTGCCAAACAATTCGGCGAAAACTAATCTGACATCCACAGAACACAATATACTCTCTAACGAGAGTATCTGACATCTGTCAGTGTAAAAGAAGACTTTTCTATGGGGAAACAATCCAAAGATTTAATTACTTTAGATTCCTTCACTTTTTATCTATGTACTGTCATTGTCAATCTTATTGAAAAAGATCTGTCAACTGTCATAATAATTTTTGTGAAAAAAAACTGATAACAAATAAATGTCGAAACGAACTATATTCTTATTTATCTTTTTTTCAATTAGGCGTCCCGCGTGAAGTAGGATGATATAGTTAAAATATGATTTACTCGGTATAGGGATTAATCCAGCTATTTTAGTTGGACCTTATATTGAAATATAAACTTATGCGCAGTAAAGCACGAATGAATAATATAATCTTGTGTTTTCTAATAGGACCTATTAAATAACATAAATTCGCTACACAATGGCAAGTGGTTCAGTAGTTGATGAGTATTATCTTCAACTTTCAGAAAATCCTATTAGATTTGAGCCTGTCAGTCAGCTGACCAATGTATTTTTTGATGACACGAATGGGCAGGTAATGGTTTATGCATTTAACTTAGTGCGTTTTTCATTTCTTTGAGGACAATCTTCAAGAAGCTTCTGCTTAAAAATCGAAGATATATTTTGAATTCACCAGCCATGTTAACTATAAATTGTTAATAATGTTTTACTTTTCTATTTTAGGTATTCGCTGTGCGTTCTAGTGGTGTTACTGGAGTTATTGTAAAGGGGCCTGATCAAAAAAGCTCCACCACATTTCGCATGGAAGATAAAGGGCCAGTTATATCCATCAAATTTTCTCCTGATCTCAATATTTTAGCTATTCAACGCTCACACACGTCTGTTGATTTTATGAATTTTGAGCATTTGCTCCCAACCAGTGTAGAATATTCACAAAGCTGTAAATGGAAAAACGGTACAATTCTAGGATTTGTTTGGACCAAATCAAATGAAATAGCTTTCATATCAGATCATGGGATTGAGCTACTTCAAGTTTTTCCAGAGAAAAAGCAACTGAAAAGCTTGAAATCTACATCAATAGGGTACTATATTTTTTCAAATTATTTGTGATGTCTAAATTATACGTTCATAATATAGTTCACTTATCACTTTGGCGCCTTGAACTTTCCGTTAGAACTCCTTGATGCTTTTTATTCCAGTCCAGTCTCTAACATTACACAGCCAAGATATCTGCTTTCTCTCAACCCCTCTGTTTTTCCCTTCATGGTGAAGTTAAGTGTATTTATTACCCCTCAGCACATGACCCAGATTTGAGATCTTACGCATCTTAATAATCATGAGTAGTTCACGGTTACCTCTGGCTCTGCACAGGACCTCTGAGTTTGTGAATTAAGTGAATTAAGTTAGCTGTTTAGCTGTAGTTATTATGAGAATTTCTCGTGTTAAATTTGATGATGACCAATGTTTCAGCGTGTTAAAATCTCGTGTTAATATTGAAATGACTGTAACCTGTGTTTTCACTAAACTTTGAACGCCAATTAGGCGAAGGTCAAAAAAAAAAAAATTAAGGCTTATCTGATTTAATTTTATATTCTTTTTTCTAAAATCTTTATGAAAATTTCGGAGTTGCATTAAAATGGAAGTTGCATTATTAGGGCTAATATGGTATTTGTATCATAACATAACATAATTTTTTTTCAGTGCATTATGGTTTCAATGGTGTGCAATAAGCAAGCTAGTTTTAGTGGCTAGTGACAATGGGGTATATCTTCATCCATTTTGTGTCAACAATTCTATGATTACAAAACTGTCTCGTGTGGAAAGTGAGTATTTGATATCATGTCTTCAATTTCCTAGTTTGGATGTTTAAGAATACAGATAGATTATATTTCATTATGTTGAATATTGTTGTAACGAAATTGAAACGATTCACCACTTTATGCCCAAAATAATTTTAAAACATATTAGAGAAAGTCTTCAAACACATTATTTTCAACTTTGTAATACTTAGTCATTATAAATGTTTATAAATAAAACTAACTTTGATAATCTATTGTAATACTGCAAAGTTAGTTTTATTTATAAACATTTATAGAGAAAGTCTTTTAATATTTTGTACTATATTATTTCTTGACTCCATGAATTTTACTATATTGGTTTTGATCTTTTAAATTATTTTTTCTTAAATGAAGTGGAAGGATCCAGAGCTGTAAATGAGCGGGATGTCAACTCCGTAAGGCTGTATGAATCAAATTGGTGCTTGGTTTTAAAACATGGAGGAGAATGTCCCGCAGAAGTCTTGGTTATTCCACTGGAACTATCCGGACATTTCCACAAGACACATATTCTCAGAACAGGATTGGTTGGAAGATTTGCAATAAATCTTGTGGATGACCTCATAGTTGTTCACCATCAAGTGAGCATTTTTTTGATATCATCTCTTGATGTAGATTATTTAATTTGTGCATTTGAAAGGAAATATTCATCCATCATGCTCTATCCCTGAACTGTTTTTTATAAGCAAACCATCTCAGTTTTTTAACTTTCATATTTAACTTATTTGAACTTTGGGATAGTATGGATATAACATTTCGGATCTGAATTTGGATATGAATAAATTAATAATGTAATATATAATAATGTAAGTTACAGATACGGTAACAAATATTGAATTTTGAAGAAAATACAAGTAAATTAACTTTTATTTAATTATAGCATTCAATTTTAAGTATCAAATCTGACCAAAGGTAAATTATACTTAACAAATAGTTATTTTAAAATCATAAACCCGTCATTGCATATCTAATTTTTACGATACGAAATTATTTGAAACTTTTCGGTTCCATTTAAAGATAGAATTCAATGTTGGATATCCAATTGTTTTAGTTACAGCTAGGAAGTTCCATAACTAATTACAATGTTACCTTCACCACATTATTTTCTAATATCATATTTTTTTTCCATATCCTACCTATTATAATATATAAAGCTCTCACATTAACTGTATTCATTTATCCTATATTATTTTAAGAATTCTATCCCAATTACACATCTATAACATGTTTTAATAAAGCTTTTCATACATTATTTTTGCAGGATAGTAAGAGTTCAATTTTATTCGACATTATGGAAGAGGGAGTTAATGAAGGTGGATATATTGTTCATACTCCAATTTCCTCCCCCAAATCATTGAAGCCTGTCGTTTTGACAGACCAGCAGTGCCAAATGTGTATCCTTACAATTTTTTCATTTATTTTTGTTTTTCACATCTCGTTTCAGAAGCTTAACAGTTCTTGATGAAGTCTTTTTAGGCCCTTCATCGCCTGTTTTTTCTTATGGTACTGACCAAAAAAGTAATAAAGCAAAAGGCTGCTTCAGCTGGAAAATCGTCTCTCTTGACACTTCTTTCAGAAATTACAAAGGTTCCCTTTAAAAAGCTGTGTCAATGGACTAGATTACTCTTCCATTTTTTTAATTTTCGACCCATCGCTCACTTTATAACTAAATTGACTTTTGTGACTGAACCTATTATTCTAGATTTGATTGTTTATTCTAGGTTTTGTAAATAACTCTTACCATCTTATTTATAAAAAATTTGTTAATCGTAAGATTACGTATAACTCACTGATCAGTTTTTACTTTATTTAGGTATAAAAAAATATTTAATCCGCGTTTGTTATTTCTGATTTCGAGTTATTGATGCAGAAAAGGTACCTTTTTTATTATTTATTTTATATCAAAATATAGTTAAGTCCTTATTAAATCATAGGAAACCTTTATGTTTCTTATGAAACTAATTTATGTTTGATCACTTCAATTTTAATATTTGTACCTACTTAAAAAGTATTCTTTGAATATTTTCTTCAAAACGTCATTATATTTCTTATAAATTTAGTTGGTACATCATGGTTGTAAGCCCTCAATTGATTACGAGAATGCATATTTGCTTTGTTTCTTTAAAACAAAAAGCGTTCTTGTATACTCGAAACAACTGTCAGTTGACATTAAATCCAATATTGCGGGTGAAAATCTACAGAGCTCACAATCAAGCGATATGCGTTAAACTATCTCGATGATAGCTTGATCGTAATATTTTCTATCGCTGAGCTATTTTTTCCACTGATCGTAGTTTTTAAATAAAGCAGTTATATCTTAAGTTATTGTTAAATAATTATTAGTCTCAGGGGTTCCCAAACTTTCTTCTCTCTTATGCTCCTTTTCTTTTTTGTTAGACCCCCTTCTACTCACTTTGAATTATTTAAATTTCCAATATTTCAAATGTAATGAAGTATAATGTAAAAAATAAAAACTTGTTACGTTTCAAACATTTATTATGTATTAAACATTTAAACTGAAATGAACTCAAAGTTAAGCATATGAAAATCAACCAAAATTCATAGTGCCTATGCCAAAGTTTGATTTACAACAAGTTTTTTTTTTAGATTCCCTCTCATTTACCTCCATTTTTATATCATAGACCTCCAAATTTTATATTCAATGTCGTAGACTCATTGTAGACCCCTGAGGGTTGATATATAGACCACTTTGGAAACCACTGCTAGACATACTCCTTACTCAATGTAAAATGAACAGATTCTAGTAACTGGGTTGTATTTCAACCTGATATAGTAATAGACGCCAGGTTAGGATGCCTGTGGAAAGTGACGTTGAATCCCCAAGGTCTTCTCTCCGTGCCTCCTGCAAGAATAGTTGGAGTATTGTTAAGGAGGGTAGAAGGAAGAACTTCGGTCTTTAATATTCTTCAAGACCTAATCGCAGAAGGAGGAAAAAACTTAACACCGCTAATGGAGATATTTGATAAAATTAATGCTGTCTACAGGTTTATATCATTTTCATTTTTAATTTCTTACTTCTTGGAAATTCACTTTCACACATAGGTACCTACTAAACAAGTGGTCCCCTTGCGACCTCATCCCACTCCTACGTCAAATCCCTCAGTTTTGTTTGGAAGGAGAAGAACACAGTATGAGAGAGTCTTCCTCATCTTGCAGGAAACAGCACAGCTGATAATGCATTGATTGTGATACCTGCTGTTTGCCTCACTGGGGCATTTTGTTTCAAAAGGCGAGATTTGCTAAACAAATAAAAAAAAATCTAATATTAAAGGAAAAAAATCCTTTAGCATTATTCTCCGATAAAGTTGAATAACCTAGCCCATCTTACGATCATTATTTTTTTTACTAGCTGATAACTGTCTGGCTTTACATCTTCAAAACATGGCTATCTGAAATTCTTTCGTATGAAATGCAATAATTTGTGTAGGCTGGAAGAGATCCATCAGGATAAGTCCACTCTTTGAATCTTTTATACCATCATTCTGATTGCCTATTTATTATTTGTATCTAACATTACTAGAATTATATCTGCAAGGATCCACGACAATTAAAATCATACTTTAAGTCTGCAATTCATGCGTGATGTAATGATATACGAAAAACGAGTAATTATTATGTTGGTTTAAAAAGTTTGAAATCTGATTGCAGAAAATGGGCGGAGCAGGAATTGTCCAAGCAAACTGGTCAAAGTTCTCAATTTGTAGATTTAAATTATAGCAGTGGAAACCCTTCAAGATCCGTCACATACTCTCCACACAAAATAGTGATATCCCAACAGGATGTGTACACCAATGCATTGCAACAACATGCAGATTCACAGCATATCATTCAGGTACATTTTATTATTTAAATGGATAACTATGCATTGTGTGTACGTTTTTGGGTTCATCCTAATGCTTTGTTTTCCTAGAAAAGAAAAGCGGCCACAACACTATGAACGCAGTATTCTTTGAGACAAGTTCAAAGCATTCAATGTTTATCTCTTACACTGCCGGCAGTGAACAGTAAATAAGACGCCCACTGAATTAATTGATAAGATTGACGAAAGCACTCGAGCTCATATAATTTATCGTGAAAGTGCAACAACGTTGTTTTAATCTGTTAGATTTTTCTATTTATTACGGCCATTAAAAATATTGTGTCCGCTTTTCTAGAACACCATTGCATAAAGGAAAATTGTTTACACCAATGTTTCAAACTTAGAATGAGAATGAAATTTGAATCCGTTTTCCGAATCCGACACTTCCAGGTTATCATTCTGTATTCAATATTCATAATGATAATGTATTTGTGCCAACACTGATGAACTTGAGCAAAGCTTTAAAAATTTTAAACACTAGTAACAATAACAACTAGGAAGATATCTAATTGCCACCAATAATATTACAGAACTGTCTTAATCTTGTTCTTCTTTAGCAATGTTGGCTATCACTTGGGCAGAAGCCTCCCTCACCCTAGCAGCATAAATAAGTAATGCCATGGTTAGAATTACAATACACGCCCCTATATTGTGAAGTCATGACATATTCTGTCTTCTACCCTCAACCACATCTCTCCTCAATCTTGCCTTGGACGATGAGCTGCAGAAGCGAGTACTTATTGCCTCATGTGGTCCAGATAAGAGAAACTTGATGTTCTTTCTTAATATTAACCATTTCAACACTGACTTCAAAGACAATCTGTTAGTCCGTGTTTAGCTAACTTCTTAAAGAAAGATTTCTTACATAGTACCTAATTTAAGACAAATTTCTTATAAAAGTCGCAGCATTTTCTGAATAGAGTATGAAAAAAGCTTCTACACTAAAACTTTCTTAGGTGCTTACTCTTGTTGTAGGTGGTGATAACATATCTGTGTTCCCTGGCCCGACACAGGATATCTCCGCAGCACGCACTTACCGAGATGTTGGTTCGAGCGCTGGTTAAGACGGATAGGTTTTCAGATTTACACCAGTTGTTGCAGTACGGGGCCATTGGAGATTCTAAACCCCTGGCGTGTCTTTTACTCTCTTTGGCTAATCTACATCCAGCTGCTCATCAGCTGGCACTTGATATGTTGCATAGATTAAATGCGCATGAGGTGAGAACACAAAATACTACAAGTAAACTACTCTTTGTTGATATTACAAATATCCACCTTTTCAATTCATTATGTTGTGTATTCATTAAATGAAACTGATTAAATGAATGGAGTTCACTAAAAAAGGTCATTTAGTATCCGGAAAGGTGAAAATTCTCTGAAAGAAAAGTAGCCCAATTGGCGACCTGTCGCCTTTAAGATTTTTTCGTTGCCGATTCTCGTTCCAAATCGCCCACGTTGGCCACACTGAATTTGACATTAGACCGGGTTAGCAAGGGCACCTCTGGTGGCACAAAAAGGAAAAAAAACATCCCATTTGAATATTAAATGAAAGGGGGTATTTTGATATGGAACCTACTTAGTTTGCCTTCAGAGTATCATTGTTATTGATATTTTTATTACTTGGCTTGAAAAATAAAGCGAAAACAATTTTGGGTCATTATAGCTGACCTCTAGCCTAGTGGCATTGGTGCTTACTTCTGATTAAGAAGTCCCGGGTTCAATTCTGGGTCAGAATTTTTACAAGTGTTTTTCACTTGAAATTTCTACCCGGGTTTGGCATGTTGCAGATTGGACGGGACCAGTTTACTCGAAAATATTGCCTCAGACAATAAGTTACACCAGCTATACTGACACTTTTCTATAAAAAAATGTAAATTTATTTTAGATCATAGAAGAAATAATGAACATAAAATGTTAATTAGGTATATCTAATATTGTCATATTTTGTTATTAGGAAGTTGTTGAAGTATTGCTTGGTGGTGGAGAGGTTATCACAGCTATAGGAGTGGCCAGACAGTACAGTGGTGGATACTCCCAACTTGTATCACAGATTCAGTCTTCAGCCACCAGCAGTAGTGTTTGGAATTCCCTGCCTGCTAGGAAAATTCTTTCTGCCGCACAAGGGGATGTCAATACTTTTGTGTCTGTCTATCACGCGTTAGAGAATAGGAATAGACAAACCAGAAATACTCACAGCTTCTTCAAAGGTAATAATACATTAATCAATAAGTTATCGTAATCATATATAATTATGGCTTATGTCAGGGGTTGGCAGGAGTGGCTCTTTGCCCAGACGTTGGCTTTGCTTCTACTTATATTGGTTTGCTTTTGACATCTTAACATTAGATATTTCAGTCTTTCTTTTTATCGGATGTAAAATTGGAGTTCTTATATTACGAATAGGGACCACTAGATGGCACAAAGTTCTCTTTTTCACCAGCATGATAACTATCCCATTTTGTCCCATGTCTTGAACATATCTCGTGTTGCTAGAAGAGACCATTAATGTGTCATGAGGTCTTTGTATCGATAAGCTTTACATCTCTGAATTATTATTATTAGGAATAATGTGTACATTTTTAGGACTATTTTTTTTAATAGCCAATTATGTAGAAGTATTGCCTAGGGTTTTGATTAGCAAGATCAGGTTGCAAGGTCAGTTGGTAGGCAATCTCCACATAGGTACAGAGTCGAGTGGCTGAGGCTTATGAGAGAGCTCTTGTACTCTGCAGGGGGGTAATAAAAGATAGGATAAGGTGAGTGCAAAGATGGGTTGGTTTCCAATCATCCACAGGAATATGCTTCAGAGTTGGTAATGTAATATTGATCTTGGTTACTCACCAGTTCCAAGACGATTTAGGAAAAACTCAACACACTTGAATTAATTAAAACTAACAATTTAATTAAATTGAAATTATATTGAACAAAAATAAAGTTTTACAACAATAATTTATTTAAAAACTAGGTACAGAACGTTGCTCTTAGTGAACTAATTAATCTAGAAAACGACGAGAACTAATGGGCCTTAAATTCGCCATGTCTTGCGAAAATAGAATGTATTAAAGACATAACATACTTTATGATATTAAACCTTGTGAGTTGTATGTGAAAATATAAAAATATTTGATGCATAATATAAGCTATAAATATGTAAATAAATTTTCAGCAGTATTTTTTTTTAATAAAATATATCTGTGCTCACTCAAATACACTCTTTGATAGTATGCTACTTAAAGCTTGTGTCGTGAAAGAGGAAGATGGTCGGCACCTGGTATCGAACCCACGAACTCCGATACGAAACAGTACGAAAGCCGGCGTTGTAACCGCTAGTCTACCAACCACTTTTATCCGTAAAGTTTTAAAATAATCAACAGTGAAAATGATAAAAAAAAATGTAAATGGCATATTGTATGCTGCTCTTTGGTTCCTCTATTATCCTGTGAAGTTTCCATTTACAAAGTAACTCTTCTCTCTTGATAAACTAAGGTCGAATGATTGTAGTCTATTTGTATATTATTAAAATTATTCAATAAGTACTAGTAAAGCGAGACGGTTGGAAACCCAGCAATATCCATCCGAAAGGTTGTGGGTTTGAATCCCAGTGCCAAGCTTTGCTTTATGTGAAAGATCGAAGGTGTACTTGTGTTCACTTTGGGTGAGCCCAGATTCATTTAAAAAAAAAAAATTACTTATGGTTACCATATGTAGGTATATTTGTATAAATAGAAATTTAGAAAAATTGTATGACTTGTTTCAGGTGAACAGTGTGATGCATTTATCCAAATGTATTATTCCCTCTTTCCGGAATTTGTGGACAGATGAGATTTAATTCTTTCAGCACTGAAAATATTTATCGAGTACATATGAATTTATAAAAAAAAAATATATTTATTTTACATACATATTAATATTGTTATTATAATATTATCTAAAATTATCCAAATTATGAATAAAATTAATATGTAACATTTACAATATAGATTATTTTAACCATTTCCTCCCCTCTAAAAGGAGCTACACATTCCCACCCCATGTCCAAATCTCTCAGCTCTGTTTGAAAGCAATGGAACCAATATAGGAGGGTCTTGTTAATCTTCACAGCTCTGATGGGAGGGTTAATAGCGCTAAACACATGTAGCCATAATCCTTTTCTCCATTGTGGTAGGCAGTATCCAAGTTACATACTCATCTTATTTCGTTAGGCTATGGTATCTCCGTGAGATATGTAGCGTGGACTAGTAAGTATAGAAGTTAGATAATCCATAGAAAATGTTCCAAATCAAATTAGGTTCTCAAATGTCTATGGTACACCAAAGTAAAATCAAGCTGTTGCATAAGAAAGTTCACTAAAAGACAAAGTGTTTAATATAGGCTTTTTGTACTATGTTGGTAAATAAACTTGAACAAATTTCCCCAAGTATGTGAAATATTTATTTGAACATTGGTAAAATCAACACCACCTATATAAGAAGGCCTTAGCGCTACGTCACAGCGTGAGGCCCAGCATTCACTCTTCTATATCTGTGTGTACTTACCTGTACGCTATGATATCTGTCTACACGCCGGCGGTCTGGTGACGCGAGAGGCCAAAATGGCCGCCAGCACTAAGGCCTTCTTATATAGGTGGTGTTGGGTAAAATGGTGTACAAATTATTAAAATATAGAAATTTAGCAAAAAATATTCAAAGTATCTGACATGTTAAGAGACTGCTAGTTGCACAACACTGCGAATACTCTTTCCTTCGTGCATTAAATCAAACGCTTCATTGATTTGCTCAAAACTCAAATTGTGTGTAACAAATTCATTTATCAATATTTTTCCTGCTAAGTAGTCTTCGACTAACTTAGGCACACTGTCACGGCTTTTCCACCCTCCAAATGCAGTGCCCTTCCATGTCCTCCCTGTTACCAGTTGGAAGGGTCTTGTGCTGATTTCTTGTCCTGCTCCCGCTACTCCTACAATGACTGACACTCCCCAACCTTTGTGTGCCGCTTCTAATGCTGCTCGCATGGTGTTCACATTACCAATACATTCAAATGTATAATCCAAGCCACCAGTCATATCTACCAAAACCTGTTGTAGAGGTTTATCAGGATAATCTTTTGGATTTATAAAATCTGTAACACCAAATGCCTTACCAACTTCAAATTTGGAAGGATTCAAGTCAATGCCTATTATTTTGGAAGCTCCAGCTGTTCTACATCCCATGGCGACAGCCAGCCCGACTGCTCCCAATCCCCAAATGGCACAAGTTGAACCTTTTTCTACCTTTGCTGTATTCAAGGCAGCTCCAAATCCAGTAGGGATCCCACATCCTAACAAACAAACTTTATTCAATGGTGCATTTTCATTAACTTTGCTAACAGAAATTTCCGCAACCACTGTATATTCACTAAAGGTTGAACAGCCCATATAATGGTATAACATTTTACCATTACATAAAAACCTTGAAGTGCCATCGGGCATCATTCCTTGCCCTTGCGTTATTCTTATTTTTTGACACAAGTTGGTTTTACTATTCAAGCAATACTCGCAAGTTTTACATTGCGGTATGTATAGAGGCACTACATGATCACCGGGTTTCACAGAAGTAACTCCTTCTCCAATACTTTCAACGATACCTCCACCTTCATGGCCCAAAATAACTGGAAACAAGCCTTCAGGATCCGCTCCTGATAAAGTATAGGCATCTGTATGACAGACACCTGTTGCTAATACTTTTATTCTCACTTCACCCGGTTTAGGGGGGGCTACCTGGATTGTTTCAATTGTAAGCGGCTTCTTTGCTTCCCAGGCGACTGCAGCACGGCATACTATGACTTGACCGGTCGTATCAGACATCTTCAGCTAGCAGTAAAGTTTTGCTCACAGAACACATATACTCTATAACGAGGTTTTGCTATTTAATGCACGTAAACTATAGGTCCGTATTGTTGTATTCCCTGACAAAACCTAAGATCACTTACTTTAAATTGTAATCTTTGACTGTGATATCGAATAAAAACACAAAACGAACTAAGAGGAAAACAGAATGGATTCAATATTCAACACTTTGGAGTATGAATGACACGAATGTCAATGTTTTTTTTTGTCATAGATAAAAAACATAACCCTAAAAAATTATTATCTCATTTTCCACCGATCGAAAAACAACCTTTGACTTTGACCAACTTTTGACCTAATAATTAAGGATAATAACTGATAAAAATTATTATTAGTTATAAACGTATATTAGGTATACAAAAGTTGAATAAACACACAAGCCTATGTTTGAAGATGTGCGATAAAACAATAATATTCACACCTTCAACTACATTAAACTCCATAAAAGATAAAAAATATATAGAATTTGAATTACAATACATAATGAGGAATGAACTTATTTTTTTTGTTTATGGCATTAACTTATTTATATTTGACTAAAATCAACAATTTTAATATTTATTGTAGTTATTCCAAATGAAATGTTATGAATTTTGTGGATCTATGTTTAAGGGAGCACTTGAACGTTGAAGAATGGAAGATACATTTTTGTCTCATATTGTAGTATGATTATTGAGCATTCAGGTTTTGTAATGTTTTGAATGGTTTTTGGTCTAAGTATAATAAATGCTAAAAAACATGCATAAAATGTTTTTTTTTTATTTTTACATAAGATAAAATGATGTCGTTTTAAAAGGGTTAAATTTGCTGATATTAATATTGATTATTTTATGAACTCAGTGAACTTCAAAAAATGAGTCAGAAAATATCAATCATAAGGTTAAAATAATAATTATAAAAGCTACAGGCAAAAATACTAGCAAAATTAGAGTGCAGTTTTCAGGGATGCCAAGAATATAGAGGGACCTAGGCTTCGTCAAGCTATAAATTTGCAAGTTTGGAGAAAGCTTATGAAGAAATAAATAATGTGGGGAATTTTAAAATCTTATTAGGTACCAGCTATATTAATTATGACCACAGACCATGTTTGGCTACCTCAACTATGGTATTAGAAAAGACGGATCATCTCCATGGAAACTGAAAACCAATACAAACAAAATTTCATATATCTCAATCAAAGATAATATAAATATATAGGTACTCACTGTAATACATAATACAATCAATAGATCATTATAATTTGGCTTAATTCAATTTCTCTTTTTTCTACTTTGATAAATGAGTATTTAGAATACAAAAAAATCAATGACTGAAAAAGATAAAAACAAATCGAAAACTTTCAAAGAGAAACTTAAGGATAGAGTTTCTTTGATGAAACAAAAATCAACAGAACTACTTCTCAGTTCTACAACTAAATATTTAAATCAAAATGAAGAGAGAATTAATATGCAAGGAGTTGTTGATTCTTTATTACCTGGTCCTTTGCAAGAAAAAGAAATACAACAAGCTTTGAATGACTATGCCGGGAATAGTAGAATCAAGGAAACATCCAAACAACTTAATAAAATAAGAAAGAACCAGGATGATTTTTTTACAAGCACAGGACTACAAGATATGACAGAACTAAGTCCTGCTCCAAAAAAGAAAACTGATACAAATGAGGATCCTGATTTTTCTATAGATGTGATTGACAGTGAAAAAGTATCTCCAGCCAAAATCGGGTCTAATTATTTTGATTTGGAACTAAATAAACCAGACCTGATCACAGATTGCATAATTTCCAAAATAGACTACCCAAAGGAAGCTAAAAATTTATTTTGGGATGGCACACGACAGTCAGTTGGTGCTTCTAACAAAGATCATTACAAAGAAGATGGTTTGTTGAAGAATGACAAACTACAAAAAAATTCATCTCATATTGAAGCTATTTTAAGTTGTTCTGTCGATAGTCGGTAAGAAATATTTTAATAATTTGTAATGTTTTAGTGTTGCTGTAACACAAGTGAATGTAACACTCATATTAATGAATTTTAACATCAGCATGATTCTTCTCTACTGCTAGAATATTGTACTTAATATAATTAACCATATTCTTAAATGAATTGAAAATCTTTTCTAGTGACTGGTTCAATGAAAATGGTGAACTGATAACACTGAAATTTGATAAAAGGGAAATAAATAGCAAAGGTGAAGATTTTAGAATCATATCAAAAGATCAGTCATCTATATTTACGAGATTTTTTGAATCAGAATTAATAAAGGAAAAAACCCCAGGTTTAGAACCTAAACTAGAGATTATCAGGAGCAAATTATTAGAAATTGATTTGAATTCTATGAAATTTTATCATCATCATTTATTTTCCTTGGAACATATTTTGGCTAGCATCTTATTACAAAATTATGATTTATATTTAAATATTCAGTCCGAAAAAACATTGGCCACTCAGAAGGAAAAAATAAATATATCAAGAAATGAAATAAATAATTTTAAAGATGTGTTATTTAAAGAAAGTAATGGCAATCACAAAAAAGTTTATAAGAATCATGCCTTCCAAAAAATGGTAAAAGATCTATCGAACATTCGAAAATCTTATGCAAATGAATCATTGAAACAAAAAGAATTGGAAAATGATATATTAAAATCCTGGAGACTCATAAAGTATGTCAGAAAACAATTAAAATTTGTATCCACTGATGTTGTCATAGAAGTTGTTAGGAAAAACACCAATATGGATGAAGATGAACGTAATTGGGAAATAATGTTTGATTTAGAAGTGTCTGATACATTGAATGAATTAAAGTGTGAATACTTTGAAAAAAGAGCGTTTTATAATAAAGCTACGTCAGAATTACAAAACGAATTAGAAAAACCTGTTTTGGACATAGATGAGAAAAGATTGAAACGAAAAATATTTAATGATATGTGTGAAGTATTTAGACAACCAGGAGATCCGATTCTATTTTTCAATTTACTGCGGAATCCAAATCTGATAACAGAACAACCACTGCATAAAAATGAATTGAACAGGAGAAATGATGTGGACAAAACAAAATACACCTTTAAGTTAAAAATCAATAATCAAGACGTATGTAAAACTAAACCTGTTACGCTCTCTCAACATTTTGCAGTAGATTTTAAAACCAGTTTTTCTATTGAAATTCCTGAAAATACTCCCAACTTGGAAGTATTCATATTTGAACAAAATTCTTTATTGAATCCGAATTTGATTGCCAATTTCAAAATTGAATTACCAAATGAATCATCCTTCATTTCAAAAGCTACCCCTACTGATTACAGTTTTGATATTAAATACAGTCACACTAATAACCATTTTGGTGCTGGTAATTGTAAAACTATTAGTGAAATAATCAATAAAAAATTGACAGAATTTAAATTGGGGAAAATAGATTTAGAAAACAATTTGGTACCAAAAGGTATTGTTACTATCAACGTGGGATGGAACAGAGACTTACGCAATAATACAAAATTGAATTTAAATTATGATTCAGCAATAAGCCAAAGACCGTCAAAAGATACTCTTGTTAAACTTTTTGATAAAGTTTTAGATCCCAATGATCCAAAACACATGTTTCTCAACATTTTTTTTAGAAATTTCAATGAAACAATGTTATGGACAAATAATTTTTATACAAATGATTATTTCAATTTTAATATGCTGAATAATGAGAAGCATGTTGGAAAACAAAGCTCAATCATAAATGTTGGATACAACAGCGTTCAAACATTTAATTATCGTACAGACAGTGCGTCAGCTCATGTATCAAGAAGTTTGAGGGAGAGTGTTTTGGACGATGTTTCAATGTCAAACAAATTGTTGGAACCCATAGAACTACAAACTAGAATGAGTAGACGATATCTGGAATTAATCAATGAATATATAATGATGAATACCAATGGAGAAAAAGAGAAGGATCTGCAAGATATCTTAACATTTGTTGAGTACCACAAGATCAGGTGATTATTATTTTCTATCTTATTATCTTTTATCACTTACCTTAAATTGCCGCATGTCTCCTTGTGAACATTACTAGCAGACATTTCCGCTGACTTTATTGTTACAGCTTAATAATTATATTGCAGGAATATAAGGATGGACTTCTTAAGACCGAGGCAACCATTATTTCATCTTAGCAATAGTAAACAATCTTCTATATCCTTAAAAAGATCTATTGAACACACAAAGGAATACTTTTTGAAAGTTTGTATTTTAAAAGCGTTCCAGTTACCACAAAGAACAGATGAAAGTTATTCAGATGAAAATGGTAATCAACGGTTAATTACTATAAATCAATTAAATCAAGTAAATGATGCTACACAATGAAATATATTTTAATGTTATTTTTTAAAACAATATGTCATTTACTTCAAGGTGGATTGAAAATGATAAGTTTAAGACCATTTGTACAAGTATCGTGTCAAGGAACTAACCTTAGGACATTCACTGCAGTTGGAAATAACCCAACCTGGAACCAACAGCTATTTTTCACAGTCAAGTAAGTGCCATCTTCATAATATCTATTTGACAGACTACCAAAACATATGATGAGAGGGATGTTCAAAGTATTCTCGCTCTGGCTATGAAGAAAGACAGATTTTGTTTTGCTATGTAGTCAGGAAATCGAAAAACCAGATCGGGATCTCACGTCCTTAAACCTCAACCGGTCAGAAAAGGCACCATAGGCCTCAGTCGCCTTTGAGCGCAATGGAGAGCTCTTGATGCCTCCCTATGCCCCTAAGTGGGGTTCAGGCCCCCCGCATTGCGGGTTGGTTTGGGGGGGATCTGCGGCGGGCATGATTTGTGTGGAGCCGGCTTTTGGATTTGGTTGCTTCGATCAGGCTAGAGGGTTGGTTTCATGCGGGTCGGGTTTGCTGCGGATTTGTCTCCTCCGGGTTGGCTTGCGGTGTGCGGGGAGCCTTAAAGGGAGAATGTAGGTATGTAGTCTTCTGCAACCTCTTCTAAAAATGCTTTCCACTACTGTCTTTTTTCAATTACGGAAACAAAAAATTGTCGCTAAGGTAGTTAAGTGGGTGATTGATGTTTGACTCCTTAATAGCAGCCTTGGAAACAGGCGCCAAGTGAATGGGTGCATTGTCGTAAAGGGGCAAGATACTTGCAGTCAGTAAAAAGCTTTCCGACTGATTTCCTGACTTCGAATTTCTTGAAGGTGCTGTAACCTTTTTTGCCCGCTGCACTGACTCGCATTTGCTCTCAGGGTCATAGTGACGAACCCTTTTGGTTTCCAGTAACGATGTGGTTGAAAACACTACAAGGTTTTCAATACAAACACTCCTTACATCAGTTTTAATAAAGCTGATCAACAACTTTGATTGTAGGAATGAGGAGTCATCAGAAGTGAATCTTTATTTGTTTGATGAAATATATGAAGATTTGTTGGAAGATAATCGTCTAGAAAATTCAACGGTTTATGGCCAGTATAACGCAAAATGGTTGGCTTCGTTGAGAATTCCATTGAGAAATATTGTCACACAACCAAAGGTATACATACTTCTTTCTACTTCTTCTGTTAAAAGTCCTTTCATAAAATTTCAACAAATTGGTGACCACTGTGGGGAATTCCTCCATCTTGTGCCCATTTCCTGATGCAATACAGCCATATACAAATCCTTCTTCCAGCTTTTCGATGACCGACAATATTACTACTCAATACTAAATAAGGAACAAGACCTTACTTTTCAAACAATTTAAAATATAACATTAGTCAGTCTTGCTAAAACTCAAAAACGTCTGGAACTATATATTTATCTGATATTGGTTTCAAAATATTCAATGAGTTTTGGAAAGAATATTAGAAATGTTGCCAGAAAAATAGCAAAAATTACAATAAATTTTTTACATACAAAGCTTTCCTACTTGTTAGATGTGTCACAATCAAAGGGATTTTATTTTTTTGGTTGTAAGTGATTGGAAATGAAGTAGATAGGCTTAGGATATTAATGATACGACACTTACCGAGTTATCTTGTTGTTTAGTATAAAAATATTTAATATTTATATACTGACTTATTTTTAGTTGGAAGGCAATTTCTCAATGTATTCACCCGTGGAAGTTTTAGGCTATAAGCAAAGTACAGATGGACAACACTCGATGATATCTAATGGATTTCAAAAGCACATGACTGAGAAACTAAAAGGAGGTTTCTATATATCTTTACTACTTGAAACAAATCCAAACTATAGATACGAATCACAAACGCTTAAACAATTGTTAGAATCAAATGAAATGGAATATTTGATCAGATATTTAACTACGTTTACGGACGTATACAATAACCAATTTCCAGGGAGAAAAATAAATTTGCTGGTCCTTGATAAAAGTGGCAAATACATCTCCATCACAAGATTAATCAAAGCACTACCGTTACCTGATTTTGCGGAATGTATTAGGAATTTTAGTAAAGCCAATAATTCAAATATGGAAGATTCCGAACATTCTTCAAAGAGTTCAACACCAAAGAAAAAGAAAAAAAGTCCCGACGGTGAAGATGTGACATCTCAGAGCATAAAGTCACTCTTGTCTGGTGGGGAAACTGGTAGACAGTCAAAGGGAACTAAAGACAATTTTGATTTGAGAAGTCTAAATGATGTGCTGAATGATAGTGAAAAAGAGTTAGCTCTTAAAATCAATGCTTGTGTCAGATTTGTGTCATTAATACCATTATTTGAGTCTCATAATAATTCTGTAGCATTGACAGGATATGTAAGTATGAAAATATACCCCCTACCCCTATTCGAGTAATAGTTTTACAATTTTAATTTTTAACTGAGCTGGTTTTTTTTTCAGCAAACTCTGCATTTATCTTTAGGCTGCATGTTGGATCATGTAGTTCTACTGATGTCCTACTTTTTGCAGTTGGGAGTTGAATGTTGGTGTGTGTCTGGTTTCTCCCTATCAAAAGGGCAGTGCTCCTATGTTTTGGTCAGGGAGAATCCGAATGAGAACAATATGAGAATGAGTAAAACTTCATGGTCTAGTATAAAAAATATTCATTGGATTTATTACGTGTACGACGCGAGTGCTGGGGTCAAGTACAATGTTAAAGATCCATTCTGTCCCTTGCAAAAAATATATTCCGTGTGTAACAATGAAAATGTAAGTGAAACTATATTGGAGCCAACACTTTAAATTTCTACGACTGTTCAATTAAATTCAAACATTAAAATATTCGCAGGTTTGGGTAAATATTCAACCCTCTGAAAGATCGAGTTTGGTAAAATTTAATCTGAGTGATACTTCCGAATGGAGACCAGTTTATCAAAAACAAATAATGGCTTGTCCGGCACCACTTCCGGGTGGGCCTGCTGAAGAGAAGCTATACACATATCCAATTCAAGATATCGTGAGACTCAAAGAATTGATAGAAGAAAAAATCAAAGTAAAAATTCAGCGTTGGAGAGGACACAGGAAAACCATTTGGAACAGGTTTTTAATAGCCACTCTTTCAAATTCTACATCTATCAATTAAGCATGACCAGCAAATTTTACAACTAAATTTGCAGCAATATGCGTTGTAAAATAATATTTTTTTTTAATTTTTAGACACTGCAGCTGTATGCTGAGAGAGTCACTGATGAATTGGGAGAAATGGTGGTTAAACCCTTCCACAAATAAACCAAAATTAAATAGGAAACTACAGCAGTTGATGATGTCTTATCAGGTTTGATTTGTAGTCTGAGCTTTATCTGAGTAACTCTGTAGGGTGTCTCACTTAGAATGCTCTTTTTAATTTTGTAATAAAACCACGATTTTGACGAAGTTGTGATTTTTTTACTGGTAATTATTAAAGGAGACATATTCCGATTATGAAATAAAATACCCAGCAAAAAAACCCCCACAGCTCTGATAACAAACCATTACTCTATTCAAGTAATTTTTTTAGAGAAATTTCGACTTTTGAGAATGATGCTGACTTGATATATTCGGTGACACTATCGTTTATAGCAGCAATGTTTTCATAGACGGACTGGCAGGTTGACATAAATGAGTCTCAACAGCATAGTTGACAAATTGAGTGCTCATTTTCAACTGAAAATTTGGCGAAGTTTGCAAATCCTAGTGACTCTATTTTTGTAACGAGTTTTCACAATTATAACGAATTGTTTTTTTGTAGAGTATACCATTTTTAATAATTGTAATTGTTTAATGTAGATGACAACTGTCAAATTTTCACCTTCAGGAAAAAAAATACTAACACAAGATTTAAAAAATGTACTCCTACTGAGACAAATACATGTACTAAGTAACACTAACCACCAAGAACTAAGCAATATTAAAGAATGGAAGCCAACTGTTGAGCAATTCATATAAAGGAACATCTATTAAAAAAGGTAATAGAATCGTGTTTCTGTAATCAATTCGTTTTTTTTTCAGATATATGGATTTCCTTACAACACTACATACACATCGATGAGAGACATAGTATCAAATGTAAAATCTACAAAAATCCACTTAGATGAGCATGCACAAGCCGAATTTGCATTGGCTGTAGAAGTTTTCCCCTATCCCAACAGGATCTACAGTGTTTGGATATATATTTGCTCACTTGTAAAGAAAACGGAAGTCTAAATTAATTTAAAAATGTGTCAAAAATTTGAAAATTATTGGGTTGATAATAAATATATCCATGCTGCAGTCTTTATTTTCATCAAAAATCCTTTTTCCAACGAAAGATGTCTCATATTATGAATCAGGATAGCGGATAGAAATTTCAAGTGAAAATAGGTACATCTAGGGAAATTCGTAACATTTAGAACCTCAGCTTCTAGATGATTTGGCTACTGAGGTTAGTAGAATAATTTGAAAATAAACAGTAAAAACTCCTAAGAAAAATGACATAAGGGTGCATTTAAACCAAACGAGCATGGAGCCAGAGCTGGGAGTAGAGTATATTATTTTCTTGATCGTTGATATGGACACTAATCTGATATCGCCCATTTATTAGTTCTTGCTTGGTGTTCAATATTTACTTATTGTTCATATACCGCATAAAGCCATTAAGAATTCAAACAAAAACAAAATAAAGTATGGTATTTTTCTAGATTAGGCTCTACGTTTGTTTGGTGTAAACGCACACTTATCAATACTTCTTTCAGCAAGAACAATAATAAATTCAGAATTTTGACCAATAGACCAATTTGTAGTGTGCCAGTGTGACGAATGCTGTTTAACAATAATAATATTATTTGGGTTGAATATTTGTGGTTCACAATGCAACTATTTTAAGTGTAAATTTATGTACAAATTTATATAGGTGGGTACTCGTGTATCTACATACTATTAAATCTTTTCCCTTTATCTTCAGGGCAGCGAGGCCTTTGTGTTTGCTCCTCTTGCATGGTTTTATTTTTGTTTGTTTTAATGTGAAATTGTGATTTTTTTTATGTCATCTTATAATAACCATGGCGTTATCAAAATGTATAATATATTTTTAATGTAAAAGCAACAATTGTTGCGTAGAGAGAAATAAAATAAAATAAACATTGGATCCTTGGAAGGCCCTTTTAAGTAAGTTTAACAGCTGGATTATTATACAGTAAATATTGCAAAGAGCTTAAAATACATAAATTGAAAGACTCTAAGTGAAATATTACAGAATATTTATTAATATAATTATATAAACGGTAATTTTTGTTACACATAAATAATTTTAAAATAAAATGATACATTAAACTTGTGAACATAAATACACAGATATAACATATTTATTTACAATTTACCAATAGTTTGATATAGAACTGAAGGCGTATTTTAACCCTTGAGCCAACAATTTATCTATTTTCCAGCAGGGTATTAGGTATATTGATAGTATTTCTAAACTATGTCGACAAGCGCCTAACAAATTTTCTAACTCCACTTTGGTTTAAACTGATGCAACAATTTCATTTTGTTTCTGAGCTAAAATATATTCTGTACAATTTGACATCTCAAATATGTCAAAGCATAATTTCCCAACCAAACTTTAATTTTTAAAATCACCACAAATGTGAAAAATTAGCATTCTTTTTTAACCCATTCTCATTAAAATCACCACAAATGTGAAAAATTGGCTTCTTTTTTAACCAATTCTCATCAAAATATTTCAAACAATTTTTGAAATGGTGTACACATCCATGTACAGAAGGCGGGAATGGGTCAGTCGTCATTCAAAATATCAATTTGGAGTTAGCAAATTTTTTAGTACAGCCATCAATATGAGACTGAAGTCATTTGTACACCACGTCTTTTCTCAATTTTTTAACTCTTTTTATAAGAATCTGTTACATAATTGCTAATTATAGAATATTGCTTTTTCATATTGATTGAAAAGGAGACCGGATGATGTTTCTTATTTATTTATTCGCAACCATACACCACCTTATGTTTCCTTTATTATAATTTAATTGAAATTACATTGCTCATTTATTTCTGAGGTTGTTATATTTCTTTTTATGATTTTTACAAGGCAGTTTAATAAAACATCTCTATGCTAAAGTTATGCTTGTTATTTTTCCATCAACAATCACAGATTTTTTTAAATCAAATATATTGATACCACAACATGTAAAACATAACCAAAGTATTAAGTTGCGGTGAAGGTCATTGTTATGCATAATGAACCCAATTCACATCACTCTTGGCTCGGTTCATGCATGAAATGTTCTGTGGAACGTTGTTTTAAATGCAATGCTGCATAATGAATCCATCTTGTGGATCAAGATTTCTATAGAAAAATAACATGGATCGCACGTACCGAGCCATGTATGACTTGGCTGGGTTCAATATAATTTGGGAGATTTATCAAAACAGAGTGATTCTCAAGTGTGATCTGTAATTTCTGTAATCAATTTGACAATTCCGAATATCATATTTAATTATAAGGTATCTACTTTATTTGAAAATAAGGTATTTATGTGAAAATCTGAACTCTGCATAGATGCTCAAGATTTTGAAAGTTCTCAACAAATAATTCATGGCTTCTATGTTTTTTTAAAGAGTGTTATGTAGGTTGTTTTTCTATTAAAATTAGCCAAACTAAGTATTTGAAAAAGTAAATGTGTATCAAATCTAATAAATAAAACAACATGATGAGATGATCATGTCATTCACAAATCATGTTACATTTAAAAGCATACAACATGATTTATTTTACAGCAATTTTTTTCAAATATTATGCATTCCTATTTGTCCAAACAAACTTTGAAATATTTTTTAGCAATTTATTTTATAGTTGTCGGAATAAAACTCTTTGTATTATTTGATGAGCCTACAATTTTGATAAACTTCAACACAGTGTGTGGGATTTTCATTAAATAGATTAGGTTCAATATAAACATAGAAAAGTATACATGCACATATAAAATTTATTCCCATAATTCTGAGGAATAGCATCAAAATAATATTACACAATATAAATTATGGTGCATGTGGAAATTTTGTGTGCAACAATGATATAATTACTAAAAATATTTTCACTTTTGACAATAAAATTAAACATTTCCAACTTGTCGTGTTTAATTATATTCTGTTATTTTATTAGTTAACATAATAAATAAAATTATATTTTACTGCCACTATTTAAAATCTAGCAACACAATTTCATAACCAAAATTAATATGTAGCAGGTAGACTGGTTATTGTGAAAATGGCTGGGACACTCCGTAAGGGGTGAAAGCCAGATAAAATAGAAGAAGAAGAATACTAGACGGGTCTCTCAAAGCCTCTAACTATTTCATTTCATAAATAATTACTACAAAGACTAATCCATAGACTTTATATTGTATGAACTGCATACTTATTTTAAAATGGCTTTTTGGAAGTGATGATTTTATTATATAAAAACTTGAGACAAAGAGATAATTGCGAAGTCAAGTTACAGTGAAATATGAATTTCCATAAACCTAGAAGGGATTTTTGCACTACATTACTGTAAGCAGGCACTTTTCAAACTTTTGTATTATATTCTGGACAAAAATCTGTTACTGAAAAACTGTGGAAATTAAAATAACCAAATTTGAGTAAATACACTGATTGATATATTCTCATTTATTCCTTTTCCATGAAATAAAGTTAGTATAAAATTCAAAATTTTATTATATTTTCATCAATCTTAAAAAAGTATTCCTGCAGCATCTATACAGTTTTAATATAATGGAGTATAAAAAATAAGATCAGTTTACAAATTTGTCCAGAAATAATCAATTCACTTTCTTTTCCATATTTAAATTACCTACCGTCCCGATTTTTACATCACGGAACCAAGTCCATGAGTAAATACTTACTTAGTTAAAAATGAAATTAAGTCAAATAATAGTAAGTAGTGAGAAGTATAAATTGTATAAAAAGTAACATGTTTTTCCTTCACAGTGTGTACTAGTATCTATAATAGTGAATATGTACAGATAATGGTTTGGCTGCTTTGATTATGTTGGCTTAAAGTTGGAAGGTCGGCTGCTATCAATGTGGATTGTGTGGAAAGTTAAAATACTTCAGTTCTAATAAGTACACTTGTGAAATAACAAGCTGTTTGAACGGAATCCTAGACAAATGAAGAGACGCACGCTATGAATTAGAGAAGCTTGAGTGCAGTACAGTATTTGACCACATGTAGTGTTGAGGTGAGCGTGACTCGCTCCCCAACTATTATCACTCATGCACACTGCTAGACACACTGTTGTAGTACATATTTAAGTAATACATTAATCCTGATTCTGATAATAGTTAATTATTTGCTTCGCAGATCAAACATTTTTCGTAAAATGTTAATTATGACGAAGTTGATGGTTGGGGTTATGTAGGAGAATCGTTACAACCTTTGGAACGCCGCAGCTGCTGCAAGTAATGGCGCTGGATGGGCTTGTGTAGTGCTAGTTGAGCTAGTGCTTCCTCAATGGGAAACCATTGCCTCTTCCTTCCCATCTGTCGAGAGTCTTCCCACTCCGCCAACTCCTGCGTTACTGTCATTACGTACACCTTAGTGCGGTGTTTGTGCTCTCGGTTCTACGAAAAAATAATAAAAATCAGATAAAGACTTACTGTTCCATTAAAGCATACAATACCCATTCAAAGTAAATATAACTAAAAATAGACGTGATTGTAATCCGTTTATTCTCATAGTGAAGCAATGTTGCCTTGAATGGCAAATATTAATTGGGTGTATACAATGATATAAAAAAAATACCTATTCAATAATGTAAACATAGATAATAAGAATAGCTGTACAAACTAACCATGGTTATCTATACTCTTTCTGAATGCTAATTTTAATAAATAATTGATATTGTAGTGATTAAAAAACCAACCTCAAAAACACCGAGACATCTACCCAGTTGGCCAATAACGCCAGCTTCCTCTAGAACTTCTCGAATCGCTGTTACGGAAGGGTCTTCTTCAGGCTCTACTCCACCGCCAGGAACTACCCAATTGTCAGGACGACGAGAAGAAGTCACCAACAGAACCTGTTTAACATTTAACAAACAAAAATGATAATAGAGAATACAATTTAATGAGATTTTTTAGATTCGGATAATAGTTGATTGAAGTCGTTATTTTGTGTCCTCATGCATAGTGCCTCCACACTACTAAAAAGATAATGAGAATATTGTTTATTAATAATATCTAACTTAGGTTCCTTTTGCACCATGAAACTAATTGGGGTTATAAAAAAATAACCCTAGCATACAATTACTCAAGACTATGTAGTTTTAATATTTAAAATCATAATGATTACATATTATTGTGAAATCTTTCTTATTTCTTAGGGGAACTTTCCCAGATAATGAGCTGATCAATTGTATCAATAGTCGCTTCTTATAATAAAATTCAGTTTTTATGAGCAGGGATTTTTTTTTAAACAGGATCATTAATCATGAGAAAAAGTTCACAGTTGTTTTAGTTTGGATTAGTTTCCAAAATGATGGCATTAATAGGAGTAATTATTTTCGGTACTGAGAAGTCAGCAAATACAAATTAATATAGCTGTTAAAAATATTTTCTTTCTTAGTTCTTGATAGCACGAAATATTCTGATAAATTTGAATAATATAACCCAACACCAAGATAAGAGAAGTTATAGTTTATGAACTGAATAACTGTCATTTATTTTCAGAGAATAATATATTCGTTCCTTTCGAAAATACTAGCTTGAGAATGGTGAAGGAAAGTAATGTCAAACAATTCAACACTAAATGAGTAAAACAAATTATATGTAATAGTTATTACATCATTAGCAACACATAAAGTCAGCAGCAGCACACGTTCATTCGTTTTTGAAGTTTCAGCGCGTACGATAATTAAATAAAAACTAACCTCAGACTCCGAATCGGATCTCACACATATGCAAGCAGCTCGCCGCCTGAAACCATCTTCGTCGTACAATCTGATAGAGTTGGGCTTTTCTTTCACCATTTTAACGATACTCGAAATTGGCACAAAACTTCAAACCAATAATAGAATTGAATAACAGTAAACAAAAAGCACTCAAATACGAAAATTCCTAACTAAAAGTAATTTCATCAACAACCGCCATAGTGAATCGAGAACTGAAAACTCGTATTTTGATGCATTTCCACAATTTTAAATGACACTATTACACCGTATAATATAGACACAGATCTCGATTGTAATGATATAAGCTACCACTAGCTGTAGATGCAATATTTACGTTCCATGACGCGAGGCAGACATCTCCCCATGATAATTTAGGATAAATACCCAGGAATTTCAAGTAGAAATTCACGGGAAACCATCACGAAACCGACAGCCGACGTAACCATAGAAAAATAATACACGATATCTATGATAATATCATATTACATAGACATATTGTAATAATATGTCTATGTCATATTATTATGATGTTTGTACCATCGATAATTTTTTTTTTTTTTTCTTAATGGCATTGCATCCACAAAGGATGATACAGCCAGATTCAAATCAAATAAAGTAAAAATAAAACTAAAAGGTCCAAAAATAGAAGACAAATATATAATAAAAGCATATTTTTATGTATAAAATGGAACAAAATTTTATGAACATCTGGAGAATTTAGAGACAGCAAATAAACTATTCAATGGGGAAAACTGTTTGTTATGCTTTAAGAGGTAAATCAAACATTGGTGCTGGAAAATGATGTTATTGACCTTTATGGAAGGATTTTTTTAGGAAAAATAAGTAGATACTGAAAGTATTGAAAAATGTCATTGTGATAGAACTAATATGGTGTTCCATATTGTATTATTTTGGGAAATGGGAAAAGAAAGACTAGATTTCCTTTGTTCTTAAATCCCTAAATCGTTCTCCTTCGACTCATTAGCAATATTCTTGATTATTATTAAACTTACTACTAATCCAAGAAAGAGAGTAAATTAGCGAGGTAAAATTGAATTTACATTTAGGTACTACTGATAGTAGAGGAAGAGAGATCACTGATCAATTATTGAACCAGGGGGGTGAATACGTAAGGGCTATAGCACGACTAACTACTTCCTAGTGTAGTTAGCGCGAGTAAGTAACGTTACAAATGTAGTTAGTTGTGCGTTTCAGCGTGGTTATTATGTAGTTAAGCCGTGGTTATGAGTAGTTAGATTGATGTGTGGTTAGTCGTGCTATAGCAAAAGCTACGTACTCACTACCCAGTAGGTAATAAAAATTACTAAATTACCAAAGAATGCATAGAGTATAATAATACTTACTTAAAAAAAGAATGTTACTATGCATTTGAATGGGAATACCCACAGAGAAAGCAGGAACCCGCTTTCCGGCATGCCTATTTAAATGCATTGAAACCATAGACAACAATCTATGATATGATATCTCGTTAGTTGTTATTTTTTCTTTAAGATCTAGTCCTGAAAAGGTCTCAAGAATCTAAACATAATTAGAACGTTGTGCACCAACAAAGCCAATAGGCAATAAATATGAGACAGTAACAAAAATGGATATAGTCATATCCTGGCGCCAAATATATGACAGCAGTCGCAGTCTTTAAATTTGGTTGCTCTCTTGTTCTCAATAATTTCCAACTTTTCTTCTCTATTTTTCATTGATTATTAAATTTCTACTTGTTTCATACATGAGAGTTTTCGACATGTTGAGAATTCTCATGATTAAGAGTTTCGGAGACAAACATTACCACCTAATGGCGAACGTTGTTAACGTAAAGTGATCACACTAAGCCAGCCTTCGAAATAACAGTAGAAGACGGTCGTAAGCCCGTAGTGGTTTGTTCCATTTAAAAATCGAACATTAGTAATGAATTTTTAGAGTCGTTAGTTGTTATTTTTTCTTTAACAATCTATGAGCCGGTCGGCGCGGGTCGGAATCTGCTCTCTACGTTTTCTTACCCATAGGCAGCGGAACACCGTATGTATTCCAATCCAGTTCCCTCTCCTTATAAACTGACAAAAGAACCCTATTACAAAATTTGGAATAAAACAGAATCATGTTTTCTTCTGTAAGAACTATTGCATTTCCTAGGATTCATTTCTGTGTTCTTTGTCCTAATAGTATGCAACATCTTCAGAAACTTTATAATCATAAGGTTGGTGGTTTGAATACTGTTATTTCAGTTATGACCCTAACATCATTTTTTTACTGAAGAAATACATATTATTCATTATCTTTTTCTGTTACTACAGACATATGAATGTGTGATTGTAAAAACCCACCTCAGACAACTTTTTCTGAAAACCTGCATAATTTGATACATTTTTCTTCACTTCGGCAAGATACATCATTTAAGGATTAAAATACAGCCCAGTCACATAATGATCTCACAGAATTATAGGTTAGAATTTCTCAACGAATGTAAAAATACACTTTATCACAAATTAATAAAAGAATAATCTATAATAATTATTTAAGCATTCTATTTTAAACAAATATGTAATGTATTTCCAATTTTTAAACATACATAGTATAAAAAATAAAAACATTCTGTCCAATTTTTTTCACCACAGTTTTTATTAATTTCCCGAAAGTTTTGAATTGGTAGGTTTTTACAATTATGCAATCATATAATATAGTATGCCATTTATTAATTTAATTTTTTTTTTTTAAATACCTAAATTATAAAAAATAGAAAAAAAAATTAATAATTCATCAGGGTGTAAAAGCTCTCAAATTATCTTACAATTGATAATATTATATTAATATCCAGTATCATATTTCTAAGATAGCAATTTTGAATGAAGTGTATGTACTACTGAGTGATGTGTTGACATGACTAGTTTTACATGGTCAAATAATATGTAAATAGAATATTCTCTTTCCGGGACAAATTAAACAAATTAGATAATACCAAAATAAATATATTAATAAGAGTAAAACGTGTTTGTATATTTTGTAACATAAATAAAATAAATTATGCTCCTAATTATTGAGTTTCAATTTATATATTTCAAACAGTTTTTTATGTTCATCTTTCAAAAATCTGCCCATTTCATATAATAAATAGTGCGCATTCTCATTGTGAAAAAATAGTCTATCCAAAATGTTTATAAAGTCAACATAACTATTGTTTGATTTATATGATGAGATACACAGCTGAAACTGTTTATAAGATTGCTTATCTAGGAATGTTTTTACACATTTGACAAATTCACTCAAGTCTTTTGGGGCTTTCTTTATTGTTGCAGTTTTATTTTCTTCACTTTTGTCATGTTTAGATTCACAAGAAACATCACTTGGATCAACATGCTTGCTACTTGATTCACATATTATATTACTTGCTTCAATATTTTGATCAAAACCAAAAGGCAAGATTTTCAGTTTCTTTTTGGTTTTCAACTCTGCGGATTCTGATGACAATATGTTATTGGAAGCAAGTTGCCTTTGACTGCCTGATGCAATATTTACTTCAGTTACATCACTATAAGCATCTAATGCTTGGAATAAATCAGAAGTTTTGCGCACAGAATTTTGGGACGATGTTACAGGATTTTGCATCTTCTTATAATAGTCCATACCAATAAGAGCTTCGTTAGACTTGGGCAAGTTTGATAAACTTTTGACATTTTCTTTTTTGGGTATCATCCTTATGTTTGATTTCATCGATGCTAAAACATCTTTGGTACTAATTGAAATGCCACCAATTTCTGATTCCTTGAGGGGTTTTAGCCTGGGTGAAGGAAGGGTTCGCTCAGCATTTTTAAAAAATCGACAAAGTTCTCCAACCATTTCACCAAATCTATTACAAACTGACAGTCGACTCCTAACCCATGATGACAGTTGCATTTTTAAGCGAGGAGAGTTAAACCTGGAATCACAGAGAAGAATTGCTCCATAATCATTTTTGTGTCTGATGACTCTTCCTATGGCCTGGTTAACTGCTCTGGATGCCTCTAGTGAATACCATTCGTCTCCAGATAAAAATTCCTTATCTTTAGATCTTTGTTCCTCTAAATATTTTTTCTTCAAAATAATTCGAGGATCTTTCAATGGAGGAAAAGGTAAGCCTGTTATAATTACAGCTCTTCCATTCATATCTGCAAAATCTAAACCTTCAGAAACTTTTCCCCTACAAACTGCCATGAAGCACGCTCCTTTCCCCTCAATTTCATTAATTTTACTGTAGAAGTCCGAGATAGTACTGTTGAAAGTATCTTTGCGCTGAGGTTCAACGAAAATTGGCTTGATATCCGATATATTGGCCCATATTCCTTCAAGTTGCCAGTCCTGTTGACACTTAGACAAAATGGGATATGATGGAAAAAATACAAGTACTCCATCAGGCACTACTTTGCAGATACTTAGTATAGTTCGACCTAAGGATGATATATACTTGGGATTGTTTCTATTGTTGAAGTTGGAGTTGAGAGATTCATTGTCGGGTCCTTGACCAATAATCTTAACAAAAATTTGGTTGCTATTAACAATGTGGGGATTTTCTAATCTGACTTGTATAGGTATTGCTAGTTCTGTTACGAGAGGATTTAAAGGGGCCAATGTACCACTGGTCAGAATAACACATCGGATGTTTTGTTCCATTAACTGTTTCATTCCAAAGCCAGGACTGAAGCACCAATAGCTAATGACCCTTTCGTGAGAATTACTATTTCCACTTTTGATCACCGACCATGAATCAGCTTTCTTCTTCTTTTCTTCTAGATGTATATGTACTTTATAACACTTCATGACCCTTTCTTTGTTGACGATTTTTGAATCACTAAAGCAAATATTTAGAAGATCTGCAAACTTTTGTAATCCATTTCCCTTTCTTTGAAACGGTGATGTTCCACTGCCTGTTGTTAGAAATTGAATTAAATTTTCAATAAGTGCTGTAACAATGTGACTATTGGAGTCCGTTACCTGTGCTTTACCTAAAATATCAAATATATAATCTCCGCTGAAGGTAACACCATCTCCAACACTTACTGGAATATCATCAATCACCTTTTCTAAAGTAAGGAATATACTTTTCAATGTACATAAATCATCTGGTGTAAAATCTTGTTTTTGTGAGTTTGGAGTTTCATTTATAGCAAAGTCGGTCCCTTCATCCTGCGACTCTGTTATATGTTTCATAATATGTGTTATTTCTTCTATGCAGAGAGCTATTTCTGTAGATCGTATCTGCAATGATGCAGATTCTTCACACATCTTTTCTATATTGTGGGCCTCATCCAAAATAATGACATTGTTAGCAAGTTCAATGCCATTAGCTTTACGAGATTTTGGATCTAATAGGTAATTGTAAGGTAAAAATATGATATCAGCGGACTGTTTTAAATCTTTAGCGACATAATATGGACAACATTTCAATGTTTTACTAACTTTAACCAGGTCTTCTATATCCAATATAGTATTTTTAAATTTTGCGTCTTCTTTCTTGGACTCTACATTATTATGAAAGTAACACGTCTTTGTTTTTACTCGCGCTTGGCAGAGTGCCACTTTATTATTGTTGTTTAATTCTTTGGAAACTTCTGGATGAATACACAACTGATCTCTAGACCCTAGGATGGAAGCCTTTACATGTCTGTAACTCGACCTTTTCAGTTCTTGCATTGCTTGAGATAGCTGTGAGTGAGTTCGGGATGCATATATTATTTTTGGCATACCCCAACTGTTTGATTCACTTTGTTTGCCAGCAACATTTTTCAGCTTGTTTTCTAAAGAATTCATGAAAGATCCTTGATTTTCAAATATTCCCATCTGTGCATTGACTTGTATTTGGGCTTTTTTGACAAGTAGCCATCCAAGTGAAGAACACAACAAGCTCAGTGTTTTTCCAGTACCTGTTGGAGACTCAAGTACTCCGTTATAACCGTTTTGTAAGCACTCTATTACTTTTTCCATGTATGCTTTTTGAACATCATAAGGTTCAAATGGAAACGATACAGAAACACCTTTTATCATGACTTCTGCCATTCTTGGGCCACTTGTATTTATATACTTGAAGTTCAAACTTAAACTACCAGAGAGTATTAATTTTATAAAACTGAGTATTAATTTTATAAAACTTAGGTTTTAAAACACTGATATTATCAAAAATTACTATTTCCCGCCAAAAATAAATAATACGTATCACTTTAAAACTGTCATGATCACATTTTAGAGAAAAATAGCATGGATAGCAAGTTATAAAAAATATATCAATAAAACATTAATAATAAAAATATATAAAATCTGTTTTTATTTCAAATCTAGCATTAACCTGTATGATTGTACGACTGTACGTCAAATCAAACATCAAACACGGTTTGATCAGTGTTGCCAACGGATTTTGGCCGATGTCGCCGATTTTCAAAAAAAAGTAGCCCAAAGTCGCCGAACTGAAAATTTGGTAGCCCAAAAGTCGCCCAACTGAAAATTTGGTATCCGGAAACATGAAATTTTGCTAAAAGAAAAGGTCATTCTGAAAAATTTGGTATCCGGAAACATGAAATTTTGCTAAAAGAAAAGGTCATTCCGAAAATTTTGATAGTCCGGAGAGGTGAAAGTTCACCAAAAATACGTCATTTTGTATCCGGAGAGGTGAAAAATCGCTAAAAGGGAAGTAGCCCAAATGGCGATCAGTCGCCATTTAGATTTTTTCGTCGCCAATTCTCATTCCGAGTAGCCCAAATGGCGATAAATCGCCCACGTTGGCAACACTGAGTTTGATTTTTTTATCTATGCCAATCTGTGGTCATGATTGATATGAGAAAGTGAGGAGAGTGCCCATAGTGCCTCTAGGGACGAGCAAAAAATATCGATATATAAAAATATCTACCCTCTGCTTCTCTGCTTGTACCGTAAATATTTGAATTTTAGCGGTACTTTTGCCGGCTACGAAGTTGGTCGCCGGTGCCGGCTGGAGGCACTCCCTAAGGTGAGCAGTGAATATTTTCTTCTTCTTGAGCATATATTTTTTTCTTGAAGAGTTATTGGCAAAAAAAATCGCCCTTAGGTATCGCAAATCACCAAACAACACCCCCTCAATTGGATTACGTAGGCATATAAATAATAATATAACTTCTGCGAAAAATAACGTGCGTGTTTTAAAGTGATTCTTGCTCGACGCAAATTTGTTTAAAAATCTATGGATGGAAAGAAATTGACAACTTGACATCTATGTCCTCTATGTCTATGGTGTTTGTGTCATAAATAATTGACAGTATATGTTATATTATCTATGAATAATTGTTGAAAATTTGAGGTTCGGTTGGCCCACGAGCGTTGAAAATAAATAAAACAATTCATACTTAATTACTTCAATTAACAAGTTTATCTGCGAATAACTGTAATACTATCTCTTATATTTAAAAAATGTCATCATCAACAAGTAAAGAAGGAAATTTTGTGCAGGTGTTCTACTTATTTTCTCTTCAGTCATTTCACTCATGAATTTCGAATTGTATGAGATTGTAGTACTTTATGACTAACTGAAGTTTCTTTTCTGGTTTTTTGTTTATTTTATCTCGTTTTATGTTTCAAGGGTTTTTTACAATAATTATTATACTCCCTTTAGTACTGATTGTTCTACCAATCATGAACGCCTACACTTTTTATCCAGTTTATTTAGTAGTGTTAATGTTTTTTATTTTTGCAGGACTATAGCGATGTTTCTATCACTTATGAAGATCAACAGAAAATAAATAAATTTGCACGTTTCAACGCTAAATTGGAAGATATAAAAGAGGAATTAAAAAACAAACAAAATGATATGAAAGCTTTAGAAGAAGCTTGTGATGAGTTGGCACTGATGGATGAAAGTGATGGCAAAATTCCTTTTCTCATTGGAGAAGTCTTTATTTGCCAAAGTATAGAAGAAACTCTGGTAAATTTTGATTCAATATAATTGATGTATAAGTAAATATGCATACTGGTGCACATGGTTAGGTCATGTTTTAAAGGTGACGAATAACTGTTGGCATAAATTGAAGTGGTTGGTAGACTAGTGGTTATAACGCCGGTATCGTACTGTTTCGTGAGGTGGTCGTGGGTTTAATCCCAGGTGCCGACCATCTTCCTCCTTCGTGATGCAAGCTTTAAGTAGCTTACTATGAAAGAGTCAAAGAGTGTATTTGTGTTCACGTTGAGTACCGTTGAAAGTAGGTACCTACTGTTCTTCTTTCCATTAGAACTCAAAAGATGTGGCAGAGCTCCCATTTCATTGTCAGCTAAAAGATTTGGGCATGGGGTGAAAGGAGGTCTAAACCCCCATTCAAGATCACTCTAAATGGGTGACATCAACTGTGACACTTGAGATTTTTTTCAATTATTATAACGATATTTCTCTACCTCAATACATATCTTTTGCTATTATTAAATTTAAAACAGCAAAACATGTACTCTGTTGGAAGGATGATGACAAAGTGAGACGAAATTGGACCATGTTTTTAACACTGACAATCAATTGACGTGATGACTTGGACCACGTCTACTCGACTTTCCTTATTGACAATCCGTTTGGAGTGATGGACGAATGGCTTGACGCGATTGAATTTTGGACTGATGGATATCTGACTCACCTTATCACTCCCAAGTCATCTAGGTATTTGGTTTTCCCCACTCACGCTCATTTTTTGGAGTGACCTCGCCCTGTTTGGAGAGATTGTGAATGGCGGCTTCAATATTTTGCTGGATTGAGCAAAATTAGAAGATTCTCGTTTAAATATACGAAGTGGTTGGTAGACTAGCGGTTACAGCGCCGGCTTTCGTACTATTTCGTATCGGAGGTTGTGGGTTCGATCCCAGGTGCCGACCATCTTCCTCTTTCACGACACAAGCTTTAAGTAGCTTACTGCGAAAGAGTCAAAGAGTGTATTTGTGTTCACTTTGAGTGAGCACAGTTTCATTTTTATAAAAAAAAAATATAAACAAAGATAAGTTTTCACTACTGTGGCCATTGTGAAATAAATATTTTGTGTTCGATAAATATTGAAGGCCAGAAAAATGCACAAGGAGTGGCACATTTTGCACACTAGTCTGCCAGTCTAAGGTTACAAATAAATTTATTTTTTATATAAATTATTAGTTATTGTAATTTTTTTTCTTTTTAGAAAAGGCTAGACTCTGCCAAATCAGATAAAACCAAGGAAATAGGAAATTTGGAATTGGAGGCAGAGGGAATAAAAAACAATATGAGTGAATTGAAAGTTCATCTTTATGGAAAGTTCTCCACCCACATCAATTTGGAAAACGAAGATGATTAAATGAAATATAAAATCTCAGTTTTTTTTTATTTCTTTATTTATTAACACAATTTTTATTAATAAAATCCTTACTAATAAAAATATGTCACAGAAATGTAATAATGTTTTGTTAATATAATAGTTACAGTAGGCGCCGGTTATTGTGATCACTGGTTAATAGAATCAGCCGCTTTATAGAATCAAAAGTCCAAGTCCCGATTCAAAATGAAGAATTTCATACTATTTCTATCGGATAATAGAATCACATTTTCGGTTAATAGAATCAATTGTTCCAAAAATTTATAACACTTTCTTATATTTTAGCCGCTGGCATGCACGTTTTTTGTATTGTTTTTTCAATTTCGACTCAATAGACAAAGTGCGCATTAGAAAACATTTATAGCTCAATCGAGGTCAGTTTTGAACTGTTTCCAGCTGTGCGTGTGTTTGTTTATTGTATGGTTATAAAAAATACGAATCCTGGAACAGGCAAAAAGGTAAAAGTCCGAATAACGGTGAGCAGCGCTATGACCGACAGATGACATTTTAGTTTTGGAAAGAGCAAATCTCCCAGATGTTTTAAAGACGTGAAACACTTGCTAGTGATGTAGGTAGGTATATTTTTTACACAAATGCTTGAATGAAGTCACAGATTTCCGAAAACTATCAGAAACATAGGGACAGACTCTCTTTTGTTTCGATTTCTTTACGATTTTTTTGACATAAAAAAAACCTTTCTTAGGTATATATTGCGTAGGTACCTATGTTTGTGTGAAATATATGTAGGTGTGTACTAAGTACGTATATTCTATATGGCCGCCGCTTATTAGAATCGCCGGTTAATAGAATCAAAACCACTGGGACAAACGTGATCACAATATCCGGCGCCTACTGTATCTGTTTAAATAACAGTATTTTTCCAACTTCATTCTTTGTGTTTAGCTAAAAACTCGTAGATTGATGCCGATGACTTAAATTTACTTTGCCAGCTCATTTTACTACAACTTTTTTATTCAACTAACACTTCAATCACGATATTGTAGAATTATGGTAACCATCTTTATGTACTCCAATTTTATTATAATTTAAGCAATCTTAAATAACAGAACTGTTGGAAAAATGTTACAAAATGAACTATATTTTGACTTTTTATTGAATTGTCTTGATTTATGCGTACATGTTACTGTTTCAGTATTGTCTTTTGCTTACTAATCAACATTAAATAAAATGCAAAACTATTTTAATTTTTTTCCTTTCCAATGGTGATTTGTTGATTGCAGACGGTTAGCAAAAGAAGTGGATTGGGCCATTGATTTAATCGTACTAAATATTTTCTGAATATACACGTTGTAACAGAGATAGTGGATAACCCGAAGCAGGGAGGTAGAGGACCTCAATACCCATCGATTTCACCCCAATGTATGTTCAGCGATATTGGGTGGTTCAAAAGTTATTAACGTTATTTCATACTAAAATACAGAACTGTGGCCAAACCATTGATTTTACGATCTTGATTTTTTCTGTGAATGGTTTGATAGTGACAGTAATGTTATGTAATATCTTTGAAAATCAGAACCCGATAGCTTTTTTAAAAAAAAAAATCTAAATTTTTTTTTTCATGCTAATTTTTTCCATAAATTTTCAAGGGCTCTAAGAGCAAAATTTTATATAACTTTTTTTTCTACGGCTTATCTTAAATACTGCTACTATTCATGGAGAACTACCTCTGAAAATTTCATTTTGCTGATTTAATGGGATCATGTTAAAACGCTCCCATAACTAGTGCAAGTATCAATTTTCAACATTTTTTCATTAAGACACAGCCTCGTTATATGGCTGGTAAAAGCCAGTTTTGAAATTATTTGTGGTACCTAACAGGAATATTGTGGATACCTGTGGAAAAAAATGTTGAATACACATTATTATTGTCATAGAAACCATTGGCTTGGTTAGTTGGATTGGTTTGGTCATATCTTCTGTATACAGGGTGACTGGTAATTCGATACATTCCTTGAAAGGGGTTATACTAGAGCAAATTTGTAACAATTTTGTTCCCAGTAACCAGGGGTACAATGCCAGTGGTTTTCGAGTTATTAACTTTTAAGAGTTTTTTTCAATTTTCCACCTTTTGACCTAAAATTAAAAATTGTAAACAAAGTAATATATTTAGTAATCCATTTAGGAAAGTAAAAATACACTTTTCCAATAGCTGAAGAATAAAGGAATAGTTAAAAGAAACAATCAAGAAGAAAATTTCAAAAACCTCAGAAATACAACGTTTTAAAATCACAAGTCAGTTTTTTTCATTTTTTATTTCGATTTTTCTAAGGTGGTTACTTCAAAAAAGTATAATATACTTAGCGTACAAAATACAGGAAAATCTTCCCCAATTATTAAGCTTTCCGAAAAGGTATGAATGTTGTCCATTTTACTACAGTTTTGGCAAATAATCAATATTAAACAAAAAAAAAAAAAAAAAAAAAAAAAAAAAAAAAAAAAAAAAAAAAAAAAAAACAAAGCCAATAGGCAATAAATATGAGACATTAACAAAAATGGATATAGTCATATCCTGGCGCCAAATACATGACAGCTGTCGCAGTCTTTAAATTTGGTTGCTCTCTTGTTCTCAACAATTTCCAACTTTTCTCTCTATTTTTTCATTTTATTATTAAATTTCTACTTGTTGCATACATGAGATTTTTCGACATGTTGGACATGTTGAGAATTCTCATGATTAGGAGTTTCGGAGACAAACATTACCACCTAATGGCGAACGTTGTTAACGTAAAGTGATCACACTAAGCCAGCCTTCGAAATAACAGTAGAAGACGGTCGTAAGCCCGTAGTGGTTTGTTCCATTTAAAAATCGAACATTAGTAATGAATTGTTAGAGTCATTAGTTGTTATTTTTTCTTTAAGATCTAGTCCTGAAAAGGTCACAAGAATCTAAACATAATTAGAACGTTGTGCACCAACAAAGCCAATAGGCAATAAATATGAGACATTAACAAAAATGGATATAGTCATATCCTGGCGCCAAATACATGACAGCTGTCGCAGTCTTTAAATTTGGTTGCTCTCTTGTTCTCAACAATTTCCAACTTTTCTCTCTATTTTTTCATTTTATTATTAAATTTCTACTTGTTGCATACATGAGATTTTTCGACATGTTGGACATGTTGAGAATTCTCATGATTAGGAGTTTCGGAGACAAACATTACCACCTAATGGCGAACGTTGTTAACGTAAAGTGATCACACTAAGCCAGCCTTCGAAATAACAGTAGAAGACGGTCGTAAGCCCGTAGTGGTTTGTTCCATTTAAAAATCGAACATTAGTAATGAATTGTTAGAGTCATTAGTTGTTATTTTTTCTTTAAGATCTAGTCCTGAAAAGGTCACAAGAATCTAAACATAATTAGAACGTTGTGCACCAACAAAGCCAATAGGCAATAAATATGAGACATTAACAAAAATGGATATAGTCATATCCTGGCGCCAAATACATGACAGCTGTCGCAGTCTTTAAATTTGGTTGCTCTCTTGTTCTCAACAATTTCCAACTTTTCTCTCTATTTTTTCATTTTATTATTAAATTTCTACTTGTTGCATACATGAGATTTTTCGACATGTTGGACATGTTGAGAATTCTCATGATTAGGAGTTTCGGAGACAAACATTACCACCTAATGGCGAACGTTGTTAACGTAAAGTGATCACACTAAGCCAGCCTTCGAAATAACAGTAGAAGACGGTCGTAAGCCCGTAGTGGTTTGTTCCATTTAAAAATCGAACATTAGTAATGAATTGTTAGAGTCATTAGTTGTTATTTTTTCTTTAAGATCTAGTCCTGAAAAGGTCACAAGAATCTAAACATAATTAGAACGTTGTGCAATATTAAACTATCAGATGGTGCTATGAAGGCATAGGCGCAAAACAGGGAAGTGATGAGAGTTCAATACAGATATTTATCGCTTTTTCTACAATATATGTCCTGAGTCGCTTTCTGTTCAGGATCAAGAAAATAATTCAAAAGAGTGTTGCTGAGACTAACCATCAGATTATTTGTTTCAGAATATTATGACAGTCGTTCCGAGACAAGTCATACTAAGATTTGATACATGTAGTACAGATAATAAAATTGACCAAGTCATAATATACACTTGTCTTTATGATAAGAAAGTTTACTATTATGTAATTTAGGTCAAAATGAGAATGATAATTTTACATCTATGTCATTTTATTATAAGTACCGAGATGTTTTGGATAGGCAGAGAGAATGATTCTTCCAATTTCCGAACTTCTCCAGTTTCTTTTACTTTTTACCTGGTTTATTCTTGATGTCTTGATGATGTAGTCCATGTCTTTCTCAATTGACTGTTTCCTATCACATTATTTTTGAGCTCCCTATATGTTTTATTCATTTTTCTTTTAGCATATTCAGTGGCATAGCAATACCATCTGGGGCCCCCCATTTGATTAAAAACGATTATTTCTGAGCTAGCAAGCTCTTCAGGTCGGGGGCATTTTGTCACCCCTGCCACCCTGTAGTTACGCCATTGAGCATATAGAACCAAATGTTTTGATGATTTTTCAAATATCAAACTACTTATTTCCAAATTTTTCTGAAATCAAAGTATTGAATATTTAGGTTATTATAAGATTTAGTTTTTTTACTTTTTAACCTACGTATCAATAAGAGTTCTTATTCAGTGGCATAGCAATACCATCTGGGGCCCCCCATTTGATTAAAACGATTATTTCTGAGCTAGCAAGCTCTTCAGGTCGGGGGCATTTTGTCACCCCTGCCACCCTGTAGTTACGCCATTGAGCATATAGAACCAAATGTTTTGATGATTTTTCAAATATCAAACTACTTATTTCCAAATTTTTCTGAAATCAAAGTATTGAATATTTAGGTTATTATAAGATTTAGTTTTTTTACTTTTTAACCTACGTATCAATAAGAGTTCACTGTGTTAATATTGCTATCAAACAGAATGGCCTACATTCATATTTCTTTGTTATCTCATCTTTGTTGTGGAGTTGGATATACTCTAATATAATTATTTGAAATAAAATTTGGTCAAGTCTGGACATAATTATTACCAGCTATTTTTAACAAATGGCTAAAAGTGGTTTAATTGTATTATTTGCAATTATTTTTGCTTTTCAATTGTGTGAAAATATCCAAATTTTCAATAGTGTTGGGAAGCTCAAAGTGACAATATATACAAGCAGTCTGTGTAAAGATACAAAAAAGTTTCTTTTGAATCAATTTATACCTGCGTATCATGAAAATAATTTGAAAGATTACGTCCAAGTGGAATTCGTGCCTTGGGGAAAGACCAAGAGGACGGTTGATGGAATTCTCTGTCAATTTGGACAGAATGATTGTATGGCGAATAAAATACAATCGTGCGCTCTTCATTTGTTGGGAAACGATCAGGAGAAAAAAATTCAATACATTGAATGCGAGTTTGTGAATTTGTTAGCTACAACTGGTAGTACACAATGCGCTGTGGAAGTTGGTTTATCTGGTGAGGATATCAGTTTGTGCTATGGTTCCACATTAGGACATGGCTTGGAGCAAAGAAATGAAATGAAGACACAGAGTATTCCTCTGGCTTTTGTTCCTACAATAGTTTTTAATGATGAATTCAATCAAGCCCTACAAGACGATGCGCTTAGTAACTTCAAGGGTACGATCTGTCGGTTGCTGGCTTTAGAGTTTGCAGGTGTATGTGGCTCCTTGAACATGTATAATTATTAATGACGTTATCAGAGTTTGAATGTGCTATTATTTAATGTTTTATTATATGGTGTCAAAATTTTGCGCTTGATATTTTATTATATAAGGGGGCGTTCAAGTATGTCACGCAATTTTTGAAGATTTTTTTACCCCCCCCCGTAACGTTTTTATGTACCCCCCCCCCGTAACGTTTTTATGTACCCCCCCCCCCCCTAAATGTTACGTAACACCCGAGAGACTTTTTTTTTTTACCCAAAAGTCTATTTAAGTCTTATTTAAAAAAAAAAAAAGTTACGTGACGCGTTGTTCAAATCCCCCCTCCCGCCCCTGCAACGCACAGTAACGTTTTGCAAGACCCCCCCTCCTCCAAATTGCGTTACATAATACTTGAACGCCCCCTAACTAGCTTTCCCGACAGACGTTGTCCTGTAGTCCTTACTATGAATATTGATTTCAAATTTGTAATTTATACAAAAATACGTTTAAAATATTTTTGAATGTTAAAATTTTTTTTCTTTAAGCTTGAAAAAAATTCCATAAAAAATCTAGTTACCAATAGTTTTAATGTCAATTGTTGTCAAATAAACAATAATTTTGTTGTTATAGAATTTATCATAGATGGCGTTGGCGTCGCAGGAAATCCATTCCATACTAACTTTAATATTATATTTTATATTATTTCTTATGCATTTTCAACTTTTTAATAGTTATTATGTTATCCGGAGCGGAGAAGAATCCAATAAATCAAGCATCATAAAAATCTGTTCAGCCGATCTCGAGTTATAAGTGTTCGCACTAACCCGACTATCATTATTTATATCAGAGATAAGATATGTAGTACTAGTACCTAAGTAAATAAACAAAATAATGAACCTTTTCCGATATTTCCGTTCTTCCTTCAAACACTGTTTTCAAGAGTTTTTACAAGATTATCTACCTTATAAAAATGAAATAAATAGATCCTTGCCTGGCTTTTCTGTATTATCTGCCCTCTCTCCTAATTTTTTTTAATTCTTTCATTCGTTTTTAGCTTCTCTTTCTTGAGCAGGTCAAGGTCTGAACAGTTGTGCAATGTACCTGTTCTATTCTTGGTCAATTGTATTTTGGCGTTAGCAATTTTTCTCTGCATGTTTTCCCACATTACCGGTCCCAATCAACAGACTCATGATTCCAATTCCAACGCTGCCTTAGAATGTTGTTGGACCTATTCTTGCACCCTCATAAGCGGAAGTTAGACTTGGTATGGGAGAAAGTCATTCACATAGCCCAGGATCTAGTCCAGGTTTTAGCTGGTTCAAGTTCAGCCTTACCCAGCCAGAAAGGACGGGTGTCCATGAAGATATCCCCCCCCCCCCCACAAAACAAAAAAAAAAGGATCGAGTGCAGGGGAAATATCCTGTATCCTCCATATAATTATGACTAAGTATTTTATAGGTAAGTACCTACTTAGATATTTTTGTTGATGTTTAGCTAGTTCCTCATAAAATGAGTATAACATCTAGCCTCATATTATGAGTCATAATGCTAGCTTATAGTAAAAATATGCAGGACATTATTAGAATGCGAATGAAATATACATTTAGCTAGGTATTATATTACAACCGTACCCATGGAATTTAGCAGCACTAGTTTGTGTTTGTATGGACTGCAAAGGTTTAAGTGGCAGCCCTACTTATATAAAAAAAATCGTAGGTGACGGAAATATTTTACTTACCTTTTTTCTGTTGTATATCATAACATTCATTACTAATAGTAATGTTGTATGCCAAGCATGCAATGTCTTGGCAATGACAAAATATTATCAGGATCATACCATGATGTATTACATGTAGGTAGTATAGGATGTAAAAAAAATAGCTTAGCTAAGTTATGTACCTAATGAGGAAAATTTGTGGGGTAGACAAAAATATAATAATTAGCACATTATATTATTATCTTTATAAAATTCACAAATAACAACAGATACCTAAGTAATGCAGAAGTCATAATAAGCACACTTTGATGGGTGTCTTTCAAGCGACTTTATGGACACAATGCGGGCTCATTCTCCAATAGGCTGCACACGAATCTTCTGAAGTTGCTAAAAGCTGAATTCTGATTATCGGCACTGTAGGTGTGGTTGTAAACTATCGTCGGGACAAACACCATTCGTATTTCTGATGTTCTTCTTTCATTCTCGTGTTCAAGCACACGACCTAAATCTCCATCGGCGCAACTCCTGACCACTCCCTCGTCCAATCCAACTCTGTTGACGCACGTGTAGTCCTGAGTCACGGAGGAAAGCGTCGTCATCTCGCAAGAGATGTAGTCCATCTGAGCATTCTGATCTCCGTTGAGGTGATGTAAGGCGCAGGATTGCAGGATGTTCGCGGCGCAGTCCGTTGGACCAAACTGACACGAGACACTTCCGTCAGGTTGTCGCACGGATTTTCCCCAAGGCACGAAATCGATGTTCAAATACTCCTTGAAATCTTGGTAAACGCCCGTCAGTTGGCGATTGATGAAATTGACAGTGTCTCCGCATCTACTAGTGATGTAGAAGGAAAAGTCTAGTAGAGTGGATTCACTGTGACTCACACACGTTAGTGCCAGGATGGCTAAAACACTGAATTTCGTTAAAGTCTTCATTGCAAGTTGTTTTAGTCGATATGAGTAGGTACCTATTCGAAGATATGTTTCAAGCTGATTTGATGATCTTATATTCTTGTGGCATATTTATATTGGGTATCTGAAATAACAGATTTAAAAATGGATTAGGTATAAAGATAAAAATGAAGGTAGATAATAGGTATTAATTATTGAGAGGGGGCGATTGAGGGCAATACAGCCGCTCTAAGGTTTGAAATAAAATAAAAAGGTATTTCGTTCATTGTCAGTGGCGTAACTATAGGGTCTATAGGGTGGCAGGGGTGTCAAAATACCACGGGCCTTGACACGAGAGTTTGTGAGCTAAGAAATAATCATTTTTAAAACAAATTGTTTAATTTTTTGGGGGCTTTTCAAAAAATTGCCACTGGCCCCAGGTGTTAGAGTTATGCCACTGATTATTATTCATATAGGGAAGGGATCGGGTAAATTAAAAAAAAAAGTTTGGGTCATCTCTGATATGTGTGTCCGAGGCTTCCCGCTTTATTATTGTTTTTGATTGCTGAAATTTCCATATTAATTTTTCCCATATAAATAATTGTCATCTACTTTTTTATTTTCAATGAATATTATTAGTGATGTTTAATAATTCATTTTTATCAATAAATAATGTAAATATGAATGTGGTTAAACGAGTTTAATTTATCCATTTTTTTATTTATCCGACCTTCCTTTAGGCTAAAATTGGTAACACCATTATTTTTTTTTAAAGGAAAACGCAATGATTGCTCGAAAAAATGCGCCTCCTGCCCCCGCTTACCTGCCTCAATATCACTACACTTATCTATCAAACTAGCATTTGGCCGTAAAATTTTAAAACTTATTTTGTGTTTCATTTTAATTAAACTAGCTTTCCCGAAAGACATTTGTCCTGTAGTCTGAATATTGATTTCGAAATTGTAATTTATACAAAAATACGTTTAAATATGTTTGAATGTTAAAAAATTAATAATTAAAGAAATTCTATCAAAAATCTGCTTACCAATGTTTTGAAACTCAATGGTTGTCAAGTATTCCATTTCCGCTTTCACGACAAACGCCTTTGCTTAGTGTGAAAGATATCAAAAGTGTATTTGTGTTGACTTCGACTAAGCACAGATTCATTTAATAAAAAAAATTGTGTTGTTATTTTTCACAGATGGCTTTGTTGTCAGTAAATCCGTTTCATACTAACTTTAATATTATATTTTATATTATTTGCTATCCATTTTTCAAATTTTTAATAATTATTCTGTTATCCGAAGCAGAGAAGAATCCAATAAACCAAGCACCATAAAAATCTGTTCAGCCGATCTCGAGTTATAAGTGTTCGCACTAACCCGATATTCGTATACTTATTGGGAAACTGAATTAATTGTTCTATGATGAAATTAATTTCTGTAAAGTAAAATCACGGTAATAAACCATTAAATACATTTGGGAATAAACCATTAAATACATTTGGGAATTAACCATTAAATACATTTGGGAATTAACCATTAAAAGCGCGCGTATTACATTAGTATTATCTAGCAGAATAGTGTTTTTTTTGCTTTCGATCTTATTTTCTGGTAAGTTTATCATCTTTTGAAAAATTGTTGCTTTTGACTAGAAAGAAAAAAGAGAAAGCGGGTACAGAATAAGAGGAATCAGACGAACCCTATGCCCAGCATGGGAGACGCGACTAGAGAAGAAAAGGAAAAATGTCTTTGAGCTTGAAACGTTTAAGTATCTGATAAATTTATGTTAATAGAAATAGGTCAAAACAATATTATTTAACAAAATATACTTACGTATGAGGAATTTTGAAAATCTGATACTTACCTACCTAATTTAGGGTTTAACACAACAAGAGGATAATAATTATAATGTAGGTAGGTATAGGTACAGATTTATTTTTAATATTAAAATTCTTTCCTTATATCTTATCGTAAGAATCAGACCATCAACATCAAACTGATTTAACAGTAGTAAATTAATTTGTTCACCTACCGAGATTTAGATAGCGAATACAGTGAAACCTCGCTTGAGGAGTAATTCTCATAATGCGTAAAATTTTATAACTCGCAATCTACATAATAATTCAGAAATGTTTTTTTATTTGCTTTTTACCGTATGTCATCGCATCACGCCTAAACGGCTGAACGGATTTCACTAATTCTTTTTTTGTCGTGTTGGCTTTTATCAGTAGAAGGTTCTTATGAAAGAAAAAATTAAGAAAGTTGCGTGGTAAATTAAATAAAACTCGCATTAGCCCCTCCTTCTCTATCTACATAATAATTCAGAAATGTTTTTTATTTGCTTTTTACCGTATGTCATAGCATCACGCTCAAAATACAAATGCCACGTCAGATATGAATCTGCACAGAGCCGTGCAAAATGCCGGAGAAGGTTCTTTAATACAATTTGCTGCATTAACTTTACTATATTTAGAGCTATTTAAAAAAACTCTATTTTTTAGGATCTTCATACAAAATTTTTATGAATTGTGAAAGTTTCATTCTTCTTTTTCTGTGCTTATGTCAGTTATAGAGGTCTGCAAAGCAAGGGGAAGCTTGACTAGAACCTGTTTAATTACCTACCGATCAAGCTTGACATTCGGATCAAAAACGTAAAGCAAGACGGGTATAAGCTAGTAATAAATATATGTGATCACACTGATCAAAGCATTGTTTCGTGCTTTGGACGTTATTATTTTTTCTAAATAGGAACATAATCTTTCCGTAAACTTTTTAAAATTTTCCCCGAGCAAAAAGCACCAAGAATACAGACATATGTATGATATTAAAATTAGTGAGGAAAAGAATCGTCAAAATATTGAAAGCGAGAACGAGATGTGAACGTACCTAGATGATCAGGCGCGAGCTTACAATCGTTATATTATAATACGTGAAGGAAAACCTTTGTGACTATTTTTACGAAAATTGCGCGGACGGAGGAGTATGAAAAATCGCATACTTATAGTTAAAATAGAGAAGCAGTGGCAAATAAATGTTAATAATTTTTTAAAATTTTGCTTAAAAAATATATTAAATCAATGAAAAAAAAAACATTACAAGCACTACTGTAATGTTATATATTTTTTTTCATAATATTATGTAGATACATAATTATTACAATATTTCTTCTTAAAAACTATTTTCTTAAAAATAAAACGTTACATGAATACCCTCCCTTGAAAAGAATAATAGGTACTTGTGTAAAGGGAGGGGAGCACAAAAAAAAACCAATCTAAAACACAAGTTAATCTAAAACATAGTTTCAAACTCCATAATATAGTTAAATCATCATTCAATATATTTGATACTCACATACCTACACTTCCACAGACTACCTACTTATAAAGATCATCAACTTCAAAGAAACAAATGTAAAATGAAAAGCACCTCATAATGGACGCAGAAAGTTTTTTAAGGCGGTATATTCAAATGGCGGGATATAAACTGATAATAGATTAATATTGTTTGTCTTTAATAATAATAGAAAAAACTTTGTAGATATTAACATTTCAAATTTGACGTATCCATCCATGTCATTGATTTTGAAAGAAAATTTTGAAATATCACTCGCTCAGTCTTTGATAATGGAACCTTAATAATATTCGAACTTATAATTCAAATAAGTTATGGTCGAATTTCGAGCACTGATCGATCACTAGTCCAAGTAAATAAATGATTTAAAAACAAGAACGCTAAAGATATAAAAAAATATATAATTAGGTAATCATCATGACCGCATGATTGTGTTATATGAGAAAAAATGTTTCAAACATAGCGACTCCCAGGATCACGAATAAGGCGTGTTGTGAGAAGTATCACTGTACACAAAAAATACATACCAACAACAACAATATAAAAAAACATACCTATAATATATTATTTTACTATGCTATGTAATATGTTTCATGACGTAGGCGTATATTATGACATGACATTTATACATAAAAACCTACCCTAGGTTTGTTTAAATCGCCGTGTATTCCCAAAAATTTGTCTACGAAAGATAAGCCAAAAGTCATAAGTTGGTAGCTATCTATTGCTAAATAATTATAATCTCTTATCATTGGAATGACTGCTGATTATAAGAAACTAAACTATACATAATAATTGAATTAAGCTGATTATCAATAACTATTAATTAGAACATTTTTGGGAATAAGTTATCCTACTTCATAGTATTTATAATATAGAGTTGAAGTATCAGAACAGATTTAAGCTAGTGTTTACCTATAACTTGTGGACTTTATAAAAACACGAAGAAAGCATTGAACTATTATTTAGGTATGTACTAGAATCGGTATCTCCTATTAAAATGGGGCAATGACAAGTAGGTATTTAACTCGTCGTCTTCCTTGAAATGGTCTTCGTTCGATAAAAAGGTCGTAGTAAATAAGATACCTACCTTTTATTTAAAGTTTCTTGATACTAAGACTAATCTATCCAGCTTCGACCAATCATTTAAAACAACAGTATGGAATGAAACAGATGAAATATGACGAAAACGTTCAAATAAATTTGTTATTAAAATTGGCTCCGTTTCACATAAATAAAATACCTACTCGTATTCGCAACGAAAACGCACTGTAAGGTTGGTCACCTAATTAGGATTAGGTAAGTATGTGTGATGATTTGGCATTATCATTACTTTTCTCTTCCCTTCCCTCTTCCCTCGACGTCTCTTCCCCTCCGTACCTCATAAACAAAAATGTGACAAAATATTTTGAAAATTTTGTTACAAATGGTTGCGAGGTGGTTGGTAGTCCAGTGGAGTCGTATTGGAGTTCGTGGGATCTTTTTTTCTTTTTCTTCGTTCTTTTTTTGTCGTGTTGGCTTTTATCAGGAGAAGGTTATAAAAAAGTTGCGTGGATAATTAGAAAATCAAAGAAAACTCTAAGTAGGTAACCTTCTTAGTACTTTTAACAATATAATTTTTATTCCAAATTGAAAAACTGAAGTTAAATTAAAATTTAACAGAAACTGCGCCTAAATCACTCAATAATGAGTGCATGGAAGTAAATAAATAAAAAATAACAGGAACTGCAGTTGTTTGAAAGTTGGTGCGATTGACATAATTTCGATGGAAAATATATGGTTTGATCTAAATTACATTGGTTAAAAGGTAAAAAGCTTATCATTATACAAATTCGAATTCTATATTCATCGTTAGGAACACAGGACAACGTCTGTCGGGAAAGCTAGTTACTAATATTTATAGTCCAAGAATGCCACTCATCCAAATAATATTCCCAAATTTATAACGATATTATTGTACAAAGCATGTGAGATGTGCTTTTTCAGTAGTGAGAGTGAGCTGTCCCGGTGTGTGTTGGCTGGCCGCAGTAATCACTAAACTTTCATGTCGGAGCAATTTATCAGAGAAAGATCTTATTTGGGGTTATTTGAAAAGTTAAGTAATATAAAAGTTACAAAGTATTAGCACCAAGTTTATATCTAAGTAGGTAGCTGCGAACGTGCTAGGGCCGTCATATTATCTCCACGAGTTAAGACTATTAACCTTTATGTTATACATGTAGGCGCTTTGACGAATATCGCTTAGGTACTCAGTGAAATTATACCAATAACTCCCATCAAATAAGTGAAATATAAATAATTACAGCAAGAGAGGTTTGCTACCAGAAAATTGAAACTGTTTGGTCAACAAATAACTGCTTTAGTACTATCTTAATTGAGGTTAGAAAGACAACCAGATCGTTTCATCTACATAATATTCAGTAATGTATAATATATTTTGTTTGTTTTATTCACTCCAATTATTGTATGTTGGAGCATCATGCTAAAATTCTGCGTTGAATTTTTTTCTTCGCAGTTTTTCGCAAATACAATTGTGGTAATCTGAGATACAAATATTTCTATTTCATCAAATATATTTTAAGTTACATATTAATAAATTTCTAAAATTATAAAATCTTCATAGTAAAATGTCAGACAACACAGATGGCCATCTTTTGAAAACAAAATTACTCGTGTAAATTTTACACGGAATCGGAGTAATGTGGTATGAAAATATATTAAAAAGAGTGAATATTGATTTGAAATACAAAAAATGTAAATACAAGTCTTATAATTCTTATTTACTAAAGATTTTCATAGAACAAAATAAAATAATATGCGCCATGACAGGAGGGTAAAACAGGAAGTAGTATTGTTGTCTATGGCTCTCTTGGAGAGACCCAGAGAGAATGTAACATACCTATCGCGAACTCCAGCTAAGTAGGTCAAACAACATAACTATAAGTAGTAGGTAGGTACCTATATTTTACATTCATACAGTTTTAGGAATCGAGGTAACAAAATCGCATTTAGTCTTTGAATTTTGATGCAATGTGACTGGCAGACTATTTTTTCTTCTTTTTTAATAAAAATATTGAAAGCGTCATTTTTCTTTTTCCTTTTTCACGTATTTAGCAGTGACTCTTATCTTTTCCTTTTCTTCTCTTTTTCATAAATATTAAGAACAACATTCTTCTTTTACTTTATCGCGTTTTGAGCAGTGACTTGATTTTTCCTTTTCTTCTCTTTTTTATTGAAAGCGATAGCATGCTTCGATTATTAATATGTATGAAACAAAAATAATAATATACAGACTCGTGAGCAGGGGAAATCTATAAACCTGTTCAGTAACCTACTGCTCAAGTCTGACTATCCGAATCAGCAATTTTAAGCAAGACGGGTATCAGCTGGTTCTTAATATAATGCTTTGTGCAAGACATATCCATTTCATTTCAATAGCTGATTTGCTGACTATAAAACCTGGAAGAACTATCTTTATCACAAAAGTGATCAGGATTATCTCTAACATAGAAGAAATGAGCCATAATTATTATTCGTGTGCTTCTCATAAGGGAGGTTGGCAACCATCACTTTGAACTCCACACGATCTTAAGCCAGCCTTATTTTTATTATTAATGCTGCTTCTGGCATGTTTCTCTTAGATTTTTGAGCCAAGAGACTCTCTTCCGTCCCATACCCCATCCTCTCTCTATTTTTCTTGGATCATAAGTTGTAGGAGAGAATATTTTACATGGAATATGTGACCAAAGTATGTGGCCTTCTATCTCTTGATAATGGTTAGGAGCTCTCCTCCTTTTGCAATAGATAATATTAATTGTGTATAGTCCCGTATATAAAATATTTTTCCCCAAGCATTTTTCGTCGTAAAGATAAAAATATGGAACAAAAGAGGGCTGATTATGAAGATATTATAAATACGTTTGGGGGTCAAATTCGAAATTCATCTTTAATATTTCCCGTGTAATTTATTTCATCAAGACAATTAGATAAATAATGTCTAAATGTTCAAATAATATTTGAAACACAGGAGCCGTGAATGATATCCAGGAATTTGGGGGAGGCTGGATTAATTACGTTGGGGATGAAGGGGGGGGGTTTAAACTGTTCTCCACTTAATGAATTATACATCTTTGATTATTTATTTGGCCGTTGAGATTACCCACATATTATGTTTTACTGGATTTTTTTAAATGTCGTATTGCTTTTTTTATTTTTTTCTTCCACTGTTCCGATATGCATGTGATGATTTTGATTGAACACGAGGTTCCAGGTAGGTACAGTTGGATTTTAATTGTCGGTGGAGTCAGAGCTCGTTTAAAATTTCTACCTTCATCCTGTCCTGTCCCAAGTTAGACGGAACCGGGTGACAAGAAAAATTGCCATCAATGACTTTATCAAGATCTCCACTATTTTGATTTAAGTTTAAGCGCGTAGATTTAGGAATGAAACTCAACACAATATTCTTAAAGCTTTTGTACCAGCGCTTTACTTTATACTTAATGGAATATTTCATTTCACATTCATCTTGCCGATATCCGCAGATTTATAAACAAGATATTGAAAGTACTGCATTTACATTTCAAATAGGCTGCGAGCACCTACCTACCTCCTGGTGGATCCAAGCACAGGTGCCCTCCACCCTTAGGAGAAAGTTTAAATGACCGGATTTACCATGGCTGGTGCGTAGGGGTTCTCCAAATTGTATCACTCAACCTCACCCGAAAATATGGGGACGAATTGGTACATTGAATTTTCAACGACTTTTTTTTTTCAAATTTATCTTCGGCTAAAAATATTTTTTATCACCAAATACGAGAAACTTTTTTTTTTTTTTTTTGGAAATCAATATGCAACGTGGAAGGTTCTTGACAGAAAATTTCGAGAAGAAGAAAAAATTAAAACTAATTTTAATATCTTGTATTATTTTTCATTTAACACAACTTATTACCTATTCTAATATTTGCTATGTATATTATTATCATTAGCGTAACTATATACCATCTAGTGCCCATGCCATGGCATATTTTTTGGATGGGGCTCCCATAAAATATCGTCACGAAGGGACCCCTCCGTCCCCACTAAAAATAGTGTTTTATTTGGTTAACTGAATGAGGGAACTCCCCGACCAATTTATCACCATCTTTTTGGTCACACATATACACATCTACCTATGTAGTGCTGCGTGAATACTATTTTTAGAAACGGATACACAAACAACCCCCCTGGGTACCGCATAATTTTTATTGTCAATTTTGTGTTGTGTACACAAGAACTTTAGGTCATCATCATTTATTCAAATTATAATCACGTCACATGGCGACACCGTCCTCTAATTAGAAATAATAAGCGTTAAAATAAAATAAATTTTCGAAATTTTAGTAAGTTCTTGAACAGAATGTCATTTTTTCAAGAATAAACTAATTTAATATTTCTGTTATAAATTCTATTGAGAAAATATCATCATTGATGGTGAAAAATCGAGAGCGAGGTACAAAAAAGGATTAAATTAATGTAACGTCACTTACTCAATTAATTAACATTGTAACTTCAAAGAAGCTATAACAGGTATCTATATTATGATAATTTTTCTATAATAATTTGACTTCACTGGAAGGAAAACAATAATTTAAAATAATTGTAAATTTTGACAACTAATGTCAAACAAAAAAAAACATAGTTAAAATACATTTTGAAATAGGTAAACATATTCTACCAATCAGGTACTTATTAACGGCGTTCGCATAGCGATTTCTTTTAGATAGGTACTACATATCTGTGTTATTGTGTATTTCAGATACTTGATAAAACGAAATGTGCTGATATGAAAATAAAAAAAAAATTTACTTCAAAATAGGAGCGCGGTATTTTTTGAAATGATAATTCAGTTTTTGTTTCTTTTTCAAAGTAAGCAGCGAATTTACTCAAAGTGACGTCATTTTTTCCATGTGTGATTCGAATGCATTCTATTTGAAAACTAGAAAATCTATCTAGCTTAGAACATTAATAGAACTAGTTATCAATATCAAACTTTGTAAAAAACATAATTTATATATATTTTTAACAAAAACATAGTTATGTTATTTTTTTATGATGTGTAACTTTGAATTTGGGTCATTAAGGGATTTTTTTGTATATTAAATAAAGTTTGTGGGTATAGACAATTTACTTATTTTCAAAAGTCACTATGGGTCTATTATTTGTTTTTCGTTATCATGACGACTTTTTTTCAAAATTTTTTGTCTGAAGTTCGTTTGATCAATAGTTGTAAAATACATCCGTATAGATGTTATTGATGCTCCAAAAATATAAATTATGAAATTATAACTTTAGGGAGAACAAATTCTATGATAAAAAATAACAGAAGGCTTATTTGGATAAATTTTAATAAAATCGGGTATTTAAGCAAAATGTTCTAAAATAATATAAACAGCAAAAGGCGGAAATTCAAATAGAAGTCACTCATTTGGAAAAATAAGGGAAAGTTTTGTTTATTTGATTAGCGTATCAATTATCATGTGGAAAATAGTTTTGTACCTACATAATCTGGTTTGTGGAATGATCCGTTTCATAAAATAGGTAGGTAGTCTAAGCACATTTTGTTTTCTCTAAAACAGTAAACTATGTTAGAAAATAAGCTTTATGACCGAATCGTCAATCCTTTGTAACACGATAGATCCACAGATCATGAAAGTGTATGATAATGTAGGTGCGCAAGTTGATGGAGCAAGCAACTACCAGAATTGATTCGAGAAAAAAATGGTAGGCACGTACGAAAGTCGGCGACGGAACTGCTAGGCTACCAAACAGTCCAAACACTGCAAGTTAATGGGCGATGACAGGTAACGCGCGCCAGAACTCTTATTTTTGCTGTTTGGTGTTTCTTTGTGTCAATATAAACGATCACGAAAGAATTATCTATGTTTTTACCTCACTTCGATTGGTGTTAATGCATCCTTACGTTTGAGCTCCGTGTAGCTGGTAGCTTAATGCGATGTAAGGGAATCTGATATGGTCCATGGTCATACCATTCACTCTTTCGCTTTCTACACCATTTGACGATATCTTCATCTTCGAAAATCTCTATCACTATCGTATTCCTTACACGGACCCTCAATATTTTGTCATTCCAAGATTCCAACATCTTTATCTCAGATGTTCTGAGTATGTGCAATGTTCATGCTTCTGGTGGTATCAGCTTTAGCTTGTACACCGTAGGTCATGATGCCTACATTAGCCTTATTATTATATGACATTTTCGCTCTTCATATTATTTTTGTTCTTCAATACGGTTGACTTTAGCTGAGCTTTTGAGAGTGCAGTTGTTTATTGAACTTTGTCTGTACTTCTTTGACTAGCATTGGTTCATTTTTTCTCAGCCAACGGTATGGCATTGTCAGCAAAACAGATTACCTACTTCGATTTGTTCCTCAGCCATTCTGTATTCAATTTTGTATATGTGTCTCGTATGGTATAAAAATGCAAATCACGAACGTCTGAACATAAGGCCTTGTTTGAAGGAAGCGAGGTGAGTTGTAGGTACTCCACACACCTTCCTTCGTTTTAAGTTTTTTGAAAAGAAAATATATATAATTTCCATGCCATAAATATAATCGGATCCCAGTCGAACTCCAAAAGTAATTTAAAATATTTTAATTTAAGAAGTGAAGCGTACCACGTAATAAATATGCAAATTCTTGTAACAGCTTTGAGATGTTGTTTTGTTTGCTCAGATGATTCTATTTATTTTCGCAGCGACAGATTCGCTAACTGTCTACCTATAGCTACAGCTACAAGTACTGCTCTTCATATCTACACAGCTTGCCGCACCGTTATCCAAACACACATAGTATGAATCACATATTATCATTCGCATGTTTAAGCTGAAAAGCCGTCATCTAATAGCACGATGTTTAACACGGTTTTAAAATCAAATAAAAGTATTCAAAAGCTTTGCTTACATTCTTAATATGTGGAAAAATCTAAACATATACGGCGTAGCTACCACCTTTTAAATTGGGTATTCTTTTGAAATGAAAAAGAATTTTGAGAATTATTTTTGTTTTTCTCTGCAACTAAATAAATCAAGTAGGTACAACCTATTACAAATAAAATTACAAAAGCTATCAGGAATAATCAGTTTTATATGAATGTTGGAAATATTTGAGCGATTTTTCTTCTTCTGGTTTAATTAAATACCTTGATATTCATCCAATTGAGTAGGCACCCACCTACCTATTAAGTAAACATATACCCCTCCCGTTGACATAACAATGTCAACATAGAAATTCTAAATACAATATAAGTAAACAGTCTCCACCAAACAGAACAAAAAAAGGAGAAATACAAGTTTAAATAGTAATATTTATTTACTTACACTATGAATCTCAACAAAAAAAAATATTCTTATCAATAGAAAACATATTATTAAATAATTAATGATTCAATGCTGAATTAAATTAATCAAAGGGCAATGGAATCACTTTTGTTATGGATCTTGTATAAATGCCTGTCTTTGTTTTGACAGAAACAGCCCTTACACGACCATCCTTACCCGAAAACAATTTGATAATTCTGCCCAAGGGCCAAGAATGAGGCGGTGCTTCCTCTTTTAACAAAATAACCAAATTCAGCATCAAATCAGGCTTTTCTTTGAACCATTTATATCTCATTTGTAATGAATTTAGATAGTCAGTCTTCTACCTCTTCCAGAATAAATTCCTCATTTTTGAAATATATTGATACAATGATAATTTACAGTCAGGAATATTGGATAAATCACCCTCTGGAAGTGCTGTAAGACTTTGTCATACAATGATAATTTACAGTCAGGAATATTGGATAAATCACCCTCTGGAAGTGCTGTAAGACTTTGTCATACAATGATAATTTACAGTCAGGAATATTGGATAAATCACCCTCTGGAAGTGCTGTAAGACTTTGTCATACAATGATAATTTACAGTCAGGAATATTGGATAAATCACCCTCTGGAAGTGCTGTAAGACTTTGTCATACAATGATAATTTACAGTCAGGAATATTGGATAAATCACCCTCTGGAAGTGCTGTAAGACTTTGTCATACAATGATAATTTACAGTCAGGAATATTGGATAAATCACCCTCTGGAAGTGCTGTAAGACTTTGTCATACAATGATAATTTACAGTCAGGAATATTGGATAAACAACCCTCTGGAAGTGCTGTAAGACTTTGTCATACAATGATAATTTACAGTCAGGAATATTGGATAAATCACCCTCTGGAAGTGCTGTAAGACTTTGTCATACAATGATAATTTACAGTCAGCAATATTGGATAAATCACCCTCTGGAAGTGCTGTAAGACTTTGTCATACAATGATAATTTACAGTCAGGAATATTGGATAAATCACCCTCTGGAAGTGCTGTAAGACTTTGTCATACAATGATAATTTACAGTCAGGAATATTGGATAAATCACCCTCTGGAAGTGCTGTAAGACTTTGTCCTATCAAGAAATGGGCTGGTGTTAAGCATAATTCATCCGTAACATCGTCTTTTAAACCAACATTTACAATAGCTTCAATTTGAATTTACAAAGTACTCAATTTCAGGACAGGTCATTTTTTTTAAATAAATGAATCTGTGCTCACTCGAAGTGAACACAAATAAACTCTTGACATCTTTCACACTAAGCAAATGCTTGTGTCGTGAAAGCGGAAACGGTCGGCACGGCCGGTATTCGAACCTACGACCTCCAATACGCTGAACGTACGAAAGCCGCCGATTGATACCACTGGATTAACAACCATTGACCAGATAAAAATTATATTTTAAGTACATTTAAATTATTTTACAACAAGATAATATTTATAAGATAACTAGCTTTCCTGACAGACGTTGTCCTGCAGTCCCAACCAGAGGCGGTCCGTTCATATGTGCACTGCGCCCCCAGAAACAAAAATATATAATAATCCGATTAAGTTACTAATAAAATAATAGATAATGTTAAAATATTTCTAAAACATCAATATTTCATTCGTATTCAAAGCTCAAGCGGGAACAACGTGAGAATATAATATGCGCGCGCACACATTCTACCTATGAAGTAGGTACCGACACGAATGTGCCCGATAATTTTGTTGACTTTGCGGTGGAGTAATTTGGATGGGCTCCTGTAAGAGGGGCAATCACGTATGTGAGAATGAGAGGGAACTACCCGCGATGGCGTTAGCGCGTCGCAGGTGATCCGTTGCATACTAACATGAATATTGTATTTTATATCATTTCTTACCCATTTTTTCAACTTTTTATTCTAGTGTTCGCAATAACCCGACTTTCATTTGTATTATAGATGAAAGCATGAAAAGCGAAGAAGATCCAACAAGGGAAGGCAAGCGCTACGGAAAATCCACCATAGAAGGCAACGACTCTGGTTAATTCTTTTCCAGGAAATCACGAATCATAGCGATGATTCTGTCCTTTTCTGTGGTGATCGCCAAAGTCGGGTTGCCCCTATTCGGCTCTCTCAGAAGAAAAATACCATGACGACAGTCAGTCATTTTCACTGAATTGTCCACATTTTTTCCATTGAAAAAGAGACATTACTAATGGAGTCATAGAAAGCTTGAAATTGAAGTGAAAATAAAATTAGTGACTTAAAATACTGGACCTTTCCGGAAGGCTCAAAGAAAAACTTGATATTACGGCCACATCTTCCGCAATGAATGTCCCTTTTCAATTAGGTATATATTCATCGAAACAAGAAATAGGGGAATGGTCTTAAAGATTAAAAACGTAAGAAGATTTTAATTAGGTATACTACAATGACATTTTTTTCTCACGATACATATGCTTAACATTGATTAACTATCTTTCCCGACAGACGTTTTTCTGTTGTACTATGAATATTACTTAAATGAAATCCGTTCCATACTAACTTTTATAGTATTTCTTATTTAGAGAAGAATCAAATAAACTAAACATGATAACATTCTGTTCAGCCGATCTCGAGTTATAAGTGTTCGCACTAACCCGACTTTCTTTTATATTATAAGATAATTTTGCACATGATTGATTACAACGGAGCCCTTTTGTTGTCTCACTGTGGTTCAGAATGAAGTTTCAAATGGAAAAGTGTAGGTGTATCATTTATATGTGTTTATATGAATGTTTCATATATTGGTGAACCTGTATAATATTTTGCGGTGTATTATTTGTAAGCGCTAGAAAGGAAGCACACAGACTCGCCGAATTCAACATTTGCAAGCAGTTTTTAACTCATAAATAACTGAGGGTTGCTGACGTTCAAATATCTGAATCTCTGGAACTTACAAAAAAAAAAATAAAGGGGCGTGTTTATCTAAAATCTTACAGTTTTTCAAAAATGTTATTTGCACGTTAATATAATATTTTCCTCGTTTGTAAATAGACATCCGCAATAAATAAATAAGATAATAAGATCAGCTTGCGACTATATAAAAATGATGACTCCATTTTTTATAGTGTCCTTAGAAATTGGTGTGAAAGTTAAGCTTCTGAATCGAGTACTCCTATAGGCCATTGAATCACTCGCTTGAACATAAAGCAACCACCATAAAGAATATGATGCAGTTTATGGGAGAACCATAAGGAGATAGGTTCTTACGCATCTAGGATTAGATTCAGTAAAGTAAAAAGGTACAGGACACACAATGCCTATAGATTACATTCGAGTGGTAGGTCTCCTTTGATATATTATTGTATTTTGTATCTCGCCACAGTATAACGTCGTAAAGCGACTGACTACGAACATAGAAAATGTAAACGTTGATATAAAGGTATTTATTTTTTTGAATTTTGTAAAAAAGATATTGATAATGATTCAAATGGCGGATTTATCTCGAGGGATTTCTTCTAACCAACCCAAACCGTTGAATAATTATTGTTCATATTTGGGCGAGATTTTTAAAATATAATCTCCAATAACTACTATCTTTTTTTTTACCCATCACGCCGTTTTCCGAAGGGGGTAGGCAGAGAGTACGGATTTCCATTCTTTCCTATCCAAACAAACCTCTTTCGCTTCTTTCAAACGCATAACATTCCGCATACATGCTCTCCTATTTCTTTTGCTCCTGACTTGGCCCTCCTCTAAAACTGAACCGATATGATCGGACCATGTCATTCGAGGTCAACCTCGTCTGCGTGCACCCATTCTTTCAGATTTATATATCCTTTTTGTCATTCTTTCCTCGTTCATTCTCTCTACATGCCCAAACCACCTTAATTTATTAACTTTCATTCTAGTCACTACGCAAACATCCACTCCACATTCCTTTCGAATATTCTCATTCCTCACCTTATCAATCAGTCTCTTTTCGCATATCCTACGGAGTGATCTCATCTCCACAGCATTTATTCCAACTTCCAGATTTTTCGCCCATGTCCATGTTTCACTCCCATACATCATGGATGGTATCAGCTGTTTGGATTTAAGAGATACGTACTTATTTCTCATTAGAGGTCTTAGTGCTCCGCCAACCCTTCTACCAGCCAGTTTCCTTCTTTCAATCTCCTTTTCACATCTTCCATCTCTACTAAATAGACTACCTAAATAAACATACTCATCCACTTGTTCCAAGTTCTCATCATTCACATTCACACAACATTGCGTTCTCAAATTTTCTCTTTCAAAAACAATCACCTTTGTTTTATTGACATTCATCTTTAGACCATTCATTTCACAATTTCGATACACAAGCGTCACAAGTTCTTGCAAATCACGTTCGCTTTCAGCCATCAATACTAGGTCGTCTGCATACATCAGAGCGCATACATTCATCCCATTCAGATCTACACCCACTGTACTATTTTTTATATCACGCACGCAAAAATCAAAATATAGATTGAACAGCCAAGGTGACATCACGCATCCTTGCCTCACCCCTCTCGTAAGACGGAACTCTCATGACAGATGAGTATTCACCTTGACACAAGCAGAACTATCAGAGTAAAGGGAAGCAACAGTGCGTATCAGTTGTCTGTCCACTCCATAAAATGACAAAACCTCCCACAATTTCTTTCGGTCGACTCTATCATACGCTTTCTCCAAGTCTACGAAAGCACAGAAACGCTTTTGATGTTTGTTCAATAGCTTCTCCGTTACCATTCGCAGAGAGAAAATTTGGTCCGCACATCCTGTTCCATTCATAAAAGCACCTTGCGCATCCCAGAACTTACATTCAGTCACATTCCTCACTCTATCTATTAAGATCCTGCCATAATTTTTTCCTACAGATAACTCCCGCAGTCCAGCTTTGACCCCTTCCCCTTGTATAGAGGACGTAGAACGGCCTTCCTCCAGTCTTCTGGAGTTCGTCCGGTCCTCCAACATTGGTTAAAAAGATCTAAGCACCACTGCAGTGTCACTTCACCGCCCAACCTAATGAACTCTGTGGCCACTATATCAAATCCAGACGCTTTCCCATTTTTTGCCTTCTTTAGTGCATTCTTCAATTCATTCATACTTTTTTCTTGGCTGTCTTCACTTTCCTCGCTCTCTATTACAAATACCTCGCTACTACATCCAGTCCCTGTCTCAAACAACTCTTCAAAATACTCTTTCCATCTTTCAGCTATGTCTTCACCATTCATCAACATACACCCATCCTTACTTTTTATGCAGCATACCGCATATCACCACCAGATCGCATTCTTCTGACTTCCTTCCAGAACAGTTTTAGATTACTGTTCGCATTCTCACTTAGTTTCTTACATTCATTCTCTTCAAGCGAGTTTTTCTTCATCCGTACTACCTCTTTTACAACTTTCTTTTGTTCCTTGTATACATATTCCTTGCATTCTCTTTCATACTCGATAGGATATATATTACGTGTATTCTCCACGCAACTTCTTGCGCATTTTGGTTCAATAGGGATGAAACTTTCTGATCCTTCTCTCTCTAGGGTGCGAGTTTATTTAGTTGTCTTCTAACCACTATAGTTCAAGGATGATATGTACCTAGTCAATTCGACGAGCCAAATCCCATATTTCGTTTTTATCACTGGGTCACAAAAAAAAACACAGTATGGAGATCTCATTCTGGCCTTAGATAGGGGTATTTTATAGAGGAATTTTAATTGTTATCAAGCGAATTGATAGGGTTGAAGTTTGCAGAATAAAATAGTGGAGGTTAGGAGAGTCCACAATACGAAGACTGATTGCAGATAAAGCAAATAGGAGGTATCCGTTACCTAGCGTATCCCACCAAAGAGCTTGATTCTGTGTCTTATTCGTGAACTGGCGCGACACTCGGGCGCCTCTAGTGACTTGGAACCTACCCGCCTCCACCCAGCAGCCTCACTGGGGGCGGAGATGGGCCGGCTATACACTCTCAAGTCAAGTATTTTATTATATGGCCAAATAATAATAATATAAAGAAAATAAAGTGATACGTGCAGGAGCTTCACAGGTTCGAAGTGAGCGGGGGTCCAGATTGAATCCTTCTTTATGTTTTGTCGTTCCGTTTATCTGTGACGTTTTAAATAAACTTCTAGTTTCAAACTGATAACAAAATATTCTATACAAATACATCTTCTTCCTTGAACGAAACTTTTTTTTTTTTTTTTAAATAAAAAATGAATCTGTGCTCACTCAAAGTGAACACAAATACACTCCTTCACTCTTTCACAGTAAGCTACTTAAAGCTTGTGTCGTGAAAGAGGAAGATGGTCGGCACCTGGGATCAAACCACGACGTTCGCAGTACGAAAGTCGACGTTGTAACCGCTGGTTCACCAACCACTTCAAAATATTTGTATGAAAATACTTTATACGTATGAAATTTGTGAACGACTTCAGTGGTGTTCTATTATAGATGTTTAATTGCCAGTTTTCTGAAGAAAAAGTTCTGGTTTCGATTCCATATCCAGTTACTTTAAACGAATTTTTACGAGACGAATATTCATCTTTATTCGTGGTTTGTTCGAGATTGATAGCTAGCAGAAAGTATTGATCTCAATGATGCACAAATTTATACGTAAAATCGGGCAATCCCGTTGGGGCAAGATATTTTCATAAGAATATCGAATGTCAAAGATAGGTTCGCATATGGATTTTGTTGAGGATGAGAAATTTAAACAAAGAATCATAAATATGTTAAACGAAAATGTTACCATAATAATGCAATGGGCTCCTAGGGAGCGGCACGTCGCACTGACGAGCATTTTACCTCAATAACCGGATATTTGGTGCAATTATTGAAACAATTTGTTTTTAGAGGTATATTTTTTAAAATTTTAACCACTACGGGCTTACGACCATCTTCTTTTGATGTTCAGAAGGTTAAAGTTATTTATACCTATTTTATTATGGGTATAAAGCTAGTTCGCCTCCTCGTGGTGTACCCTGGATAACGCTAAATGAGCTAGCACATAGGTCGCCAGACAATTGCTTACATCTAATCTCCTGGCGTATGTCACATCAAAGCTAAAACTACAAAGCAAATCACCAGAGAAAAAATTGACAACCCATGGGCGATATTTTCAATATTTTAATAATTAATTTTTAATATTTTTATTTTAATGTTTTTAATTATTATTTTTGTATACCTATTTATTTGCAAGAATATTCTGTATTAACTTACATGAGATGTGACAATGTGACATACATATATGACCATACGATAACTAATAAATTATTATTGGAAATCAATAAAAATGCATGTACATGGTTAGCAAGCTGCATCAAATTCTCCCATTCTACCATCCTATTTATTTTTATTTTATTTATTTTGTCAAAACACATTACAGAGGACAACTACATTAAAAGTAGAGACAATGTTCTTGTCTCACTTACTGGTTCACTGTTTCACTCATATCTCTGTACTGCTTCTTGCTATCGTAGTTTTTCCGTAATTTGACGTAGTGCCAGAAGAACCCTTACTTACTTTTCGAGTCCGGACTTCAGACTTTGCCACTCCAGTATATGCAGCGACGGATATCGCTTTGTCATTCGCCCTCACAAGGTCCTTCACCTCACAAGTCACCTGCATCGACGGGCACGTCAACAAGTGCAGGTCGTCCTGCAGCTCCCCACAGTCACAGCTCACGTCATCACCCTCAAGGAATCCCCATCTTCGTTGGTTGGCCCTGCATCTGGTTACCCCCCACTCTGAGCCTATTCAAAGTTTTCCAGGTAGGAAAGTCAAGGCTGTGCTCGGTATTATTGCCCTCCGAAAGCGCCATCCAAAGTTTGTCACCAAGTTCGAGCTTCCATTGATCCTCTCTGTGTTGTCTCATTGACGTTGAGGCATCCATACTAACTGGTGGTTGTTTTGAGGAAACTCTTCCTCAATGCCAGTCTCTGAGGGCCGCCATCTCATGGCCGAAAAGGGGGTGTCTTGTATCGTGGACCTGCCTATGCCTCTCCGCGTCCGCAGCAGCCCTTCTTCTGGTGTTGGGTGAAGCTATGCCAATAATTGGATATAATTTGTGCACTGGTGTGGGTTTCAGGCATTCGGACACCAGCCGTGCCATTTCATTTACAGCAATATCCACCTGTTTGGCGTGCGTAGACATCTGCCAGACCGGACAAGCATACTCGGCCGCAGAGACGCACAAACTCAAGGCAGTGGTGCGGAGGACACTTGGAGATGCTCTCCAGGATGTCAAAAGAACCCTTTACAATCTTCTGGTATTTAATACTTATTACCTCTTATCAGCTTCCTATTGACTTTTGATTATATAATTATGGTTTATTGTTGTCATCCCTTAATTTTTTTTGTGAATACCTAGTTTTGTTAATCTGTTAACTATTGAGATTGTACTTATTGTTATGAAAAAGACGAACCCAAGTGTCTCGCTAGAGACCTAGGGGAGATAATAAAGAATAAAGAATAAACAATAGAAATTTATGGCCATAAACTAAGTTGACCTCCATGGAGATGTGTCATTTAACAATATACGGCTTTCAGACTTTTACATGTTAAAATTAATTACATATTACTCATTAATGACATATGTCGGCGCATAGGTGAATACTGTAATGTCGGCTGACTTTCGAAGAAAAATTGGAAATAAATATATGAAACATTAATTAGCGCAACAAGACATAAGGCACAACAAATTTAAAAAAAAAATCCTTAAAGTACCTGATTTTCATAGAATTCAAGCAACAAAATAAATTCAAATAGTTAGAAGGTAGGTAATAAAAAAAACCTTAAATTTGAATGGACATTTTCTGTTTTAACCTTTAATCTTAACTAGTGGACCGTGAATGTCACACAGCCAGACAGGAATCGCTTCAAGTGAAGTTGTTGAACTGATTTGGGTCCATCAAACACCGAGCACCATATATAGAGGTAGGTACTGTTTTAACGACAGGTGTGCCTATTGACATTTCTTCTATTTCATTTCAGTTTAAACAGGCAATACAATAAACGTAGAAGTTAGATCTAAAGGCCTCAATATAACACGTATAAAGGAATTTCTGGGTGGTTTATTTCAATAATTTCAGGGAAAAGAGTTTGAAATTCATATATTATTGGCTCGGATTTACAGTGTTAGAAAGTACAATATTTTAATGATCATTTTGTGCACAATCCTACTTTATTATTCCTTCATTAATGAGTATGGCATTGAAACAACTTGATGAAATTTTGTTTTTAATATAAAAACATAGCTAACTAAACACAGGTATAAACAAAAAAAAAACAATGATGGATTTTCGCAAATCATTTTCTAACCTTACATGGTTAAATATAGAAAACAAAAGTATATAGGTACCTAAGCGTGTCAACGCTCCATTATTAATTTTTCTATGGCAAATCCTAGAATGACGGATAAAGTATTAAGAAACAAATACACATATACAAAACCTACGAGTAGGTAGTTATAACATTAATTACGAGTTGAATTAAAAAATTTAATCGCGGAATTAAAATTTTTTAATGATCTGTAAATAAATTATAGAATCAAAATATGACACTAAAGAAGAGACTGAAAGATTTCTGAAATATACGTTATTGAAAAAAAGCATCGGTTTACCGTCAAGTTAAAAATGGGTAGGTACTTCAATTAAAATCCGTGCTGAAAAAAATGTACAGGTAATTTCATTTAACCTTGCCGACGCCACGTTGTCGCTGCGATCTTGACTGTATTGGTTAATCCTTTCGTATTACGAAAAAAACAAAGGTGCATAGTTATTGTCTAGCGTTTGTGGTGGAAGGCCTTTTGTTTCTTCCTTTAAAATACCGGGTGATAACGAAATTTCTTGTGTTTTACAAACATGTCATCGTGTTCAAGCAAATTGGGTAAAGGAAGAGCGCTTTGTTGGCAAACGAAAGAAGTAATTTTAATTAATGTTTATGAACATTTTAAAAAGAGCTACGATAGATCTACTGAGGTAAATACATGGACTCCCTATTATTTTATTTAGATATAGGTATATATCTTTGATTTATGATTTATTTGAATGTACTGTGTTTTTCATCGTATCATACAGATCCCCAGTTCGATTCTCAACCGGGTTCGCTTTTATGGTTTTCATTGGGAATTTCTACCTTGTCTTTTACCTGTCTCAGATTAGAGAGGGTCAGTTGACTATAGAAAAACAATCACCTAGGACAAAAATTCGCGGCGGCTATATCATCTTTTTATAGTGTTCATAACCATACGAATTTTAAAGTTAATGAAATTCATTACATAAAATCATGTGAATGAAAAAATAAACAGTTAGTATTAATAAAGGATAACAATCACAAGTATTATTATAGCCACGCTTGTGGGCACATAAATCATATACATTTTATTGATGTTTGATGACATCGTCTTCAAATCGAAAAATAATGTTACATTGTATCTAATATTACCTGTACACCCTATACGCAGGGTTCCCCAGACAACGTGGAGTCGGCATTCTAAAATGAAATAAACTGTACTTCCTGGATTTTGGCCGCTGATTGGACTGCGAGCCAAAAAAGATCCCTGTCGGACGACGGGTTCCGCTGCTAGTAGGTTAAAAATAATATGATGCTACTTGTGAGAAAGAATACGTTAGTGAAAACTGACGTCTGAATCTATAGTGACATAGATTTTTGGCTATTTGATCCTTTAGATAGAATGAGCTGAGAAAGAGGGTTGGGTCGTTCGCTGCATAAATAAAAACGTCTCAAGGTGTGTATATAAGTGCCTACCTGCAAGAGAAAATATTTCAAAAGTGCGGAAGGATATTACAGATAAGAACACACAAGAACCTGCGGGCAAGGCGCGTGAATTTATAGGATACGTGGGTATAGGCAGTAGCCACCCCATTACATTACAATGCCTCGTGTTATACAAGTGTGCGCGGGGCTCTCTCCAAGAAGCCAGGAGGTCCCAAAGGGGTAGCGAACATTCGTACATCGTTGGTTTGAAGGTAGGTACTTGCGGAAACATTTGTCAGAGTTCCATGACGAGGCTCACTGTTAACACGATATACCTACGTCTATCCTGATATAATATTCCACCCTCAAATAATACACTGGATCTTTTACCTACAAATCGTATTTGAAGGGCTGAAAATATTGCCACCACCTGGTAAGTGATTTTAGTATTAGTATTATGAGATAAATATGAGATAAGGGGTTGAAATATATCAGCAAATATCTTCATTGACCCTAGTTATTCGGATGGCCGACTTGAAATATTACATTTAATTTGTTTACAATACATTTTGAGCATTGTCCGCAAACTGTGGACGAATCTTATTGTGAAATTTATTTCAAACTAGCCTTCCCGACAGACGTCTCCTGTGGACCCTGTGGTCCTAGCCAGAGGTGGCCCGTTCATTGTGCACTGCACCTCCAGAAATAAAAATAAACTAATAACATTTAAATATTAATTCTAAAACGTCCATATTTCATTCGTATTCAAAGCTCAGACGGGATCAACGCGAGAATAATATAATAATATGCGCGCAATTTGTTTGACTTTGTATGAAAAATTTCTAAAACGCCCGGAACGGTGGAGTAAGTGGGATGGGCTACTGTAAGAGTGGCAATTACGTATGCGAGAATGAGAGGGTGCAGGTGCAGTATATCATAATTTTGTTGTTAGATTATTTTCAAATATGGCGTCGCGTGAAATTCGTTCCATACTAACTTTAATATTATATTTTATATTATTTCTCATCCACTTTTCAACTTTTTATTAATTATTCTGTTATCCGGAGCACACATCGGAAGAATCTGTTGAGCCGATCTCGAGTTATAAGTGTTCGCACTAACCCGACTTTAATTTATATTAGAGATTTGCAAGGCACCTACTTATGTCATTGTGCTGCATCTTAATATACCTATGTCTCAATATTCTTAAAGTGGAGCAGTGACCGAGACAATCGAGACAAAAGAAGGTTACTACTTGTCAATAAGGGTTTGTAAGAGCGCCAGTTTGTGAGTGAGAGCGAGACACAAAACGGTCTTGACAAGTGGTGTCGCGGGTGTCGGTCGCCGCGTCTACCTCCACCTTCAGATAGTTATGTAATCCAGATGTTATTCATAAAGAAATATCAAATACCTATAAAAAAAAATCAATGAAAATTTCTTCGACCTCAGCCTTCTTTCGACCTTTGTTGGAGTTATAGCTCCGCGTCAATATTTTCAATATAATTATTTTACTGCCCTAGGCGTCACCCAGCTGATTTCCTCCAGTGATCCATCGATTTTTTTAATGGGACAGCTCAGCACAATGTGTCCAGCAGTCTCGATCCGGCCACATTCACAAAAGGGATGATCCCTTTTACCCCGCTTGTGTAAAAGGTGTCCACATCTACCGTGACCAGCCTATTAAGGGTTGTCCATTGCCTGCGGGGCAGGTCAAACCCGGGTTGTCTGACTGTTGGATCCAGGACAAGCCGTCCAACATCGGGATTTTGTTCGTTCCACTTGTCCCGCCAAACCCGTTCAATATTATAGCCCTGCTCAATGAGGTCATTACCTAGCTTCCAGGAAGGGCACCTGGATTTTAGGCGCATGGTGTGATCAGATGGAGTGTTCTGGTGGAGGGGCAGTTCCGGACAGGCGTAACATTTGGTCCATTCCCTTAGAGTAGCTTCCCTTCTACGCAGTTCTGGTGACGCTATGTTGCTAAGAACTGGGAACCATTTAACTGGTGTTGGTTTGATCGTACTGCTCACCAGACGCATGGTGTGATTTAGTTGTGCGTCTAAGGTACTAATGTGAGTGCGGTTTGTCCAGACCGGGGCGCAATATTCTGCGGCCGAGTGCACCAGCGACAGAGAGGAGGTTCTGAGTGTATCAGCCCGTGCTCCCCAGCTGGTGCCAGTAAGTTTTTGAATAATAAGGTTCTGGCTAAGGCTAAGGTTCGGTCACGAAACAATCGTGACCGAACCTTAGCCGCCACACCGGCAAGGTAATTTTTGTAGGTGAGCGACCTATCTAGTGTCACACCAAGGTATCTTGGGTGGAAATTATGGAGAAGAGTTTGACCATCGAGTGAAACGTTGAGCTTATAGTCTGCCAGTCTCAGGTCTTGCTCAGGTGAAATGCTGTTACTTCAGTTTTGGACAAATTCAGCTTCAGTCTCCATTTTTTGAAAAAGTCTGCGAGGCAGGAAATATCTGCATTTAAATCGCTCTCGCAGGATGAAAAGTCAGTATTGTGGGACGCCTGGAAAATATCGTCAGCATAGATAAATTTTCTGCATTTTGTCTGTCTTTCGACCTCAGTAGCCTAGTGATATAGGCGCTGACTTCTGTTTGAGAGGTCCCGGGTTCGATTTAGTGTTTGTTTTTTACATGAAATTTCTACCTGAGCCGGGGTTGGCCTGTCTCAGATTGGACGGGAGCAGTTGGCTAGAAAAAATGCCTCAGACAATTAATTTCCCAAGCTTAACTGAGATATTTGTTTAGAAAACTGTTGATTTAATTATTACGTTCCATAAAAACGTAATCCCAATATCGAGTTGGCAGGTGGAGCAGCGAAACCAATCAATGCTTTTGAGAATCTTTGAACCGATATTATACTATTAGTGTGCAATCTTAGAATGTATAGTGCCTGTAACTAAGTCATAATCGATAAAGGTCATTCGCCAAAATGGTATGATTATAGCATAATAATATGCTTTTCACACTTCTTGTTCGTAATATTCAATGCATACATTATGAGTGTGACATATTATGTATAAAAATAGTGAGTGTGTCACTGTGTATGTGCGGAGGCTGCCGGCTGTCACCGCGAAATGAGAAAACTTTTGAGGACGTGTTGTAATTTTTTACCTCCACCCGAAGTAACATAATTTGTGGTAAATAAATGATTAACGGTCGACTAGAGCCCTATTCACCAACCGTGCCTATATAGTATGTGCCTTGCTACAGTTTTCACCCTCAAATACTGCCCACTCATAAACGTTTTAAACTTCCGTTTTTTTAAATCTGCAAACCCCAGACATGCGCTTAACTTCCCACAAATCTCCTGACTAAAGGCATTGGATGACGTTGTCTGTCAGAAACAACAGGTCATGCAGTCCCTTTAAATATGTAAACAGGGACCACTGGCTTAAAATTCTTGTCATTCCACATTTGTGAAGGTATTGTTTATGACATACCCATACCCATTTTATCGATGACAATAAGCCATTTAGAACACAAACAAAGGGCAACGCCAGCGAAATATGGATTAAATAAAACCTTCCACTATGTTTTTTTTTAAATCTTGTCAGAGGCGAGATATTTCTTTAGAATATTGAAGATTTTAATGTCGATCAGTGGTTATAAATTTGATCATGTAGGTACACATAGAATAAGTCATAGGTACAGGTACTCCATACTAAGTAAAATAGTCAAACAAGCACCAATAATTTGTATGGTAATAAATCATGTATGTATCAGTTATTCATATTATTTTTCTGGTATGTAACGTAAGTGGAACAGATGGTTGGAGTTTACAGTACCGGACTAAAGCCCTTCTCTCCTCCGCAGCATGCACTGCTCTCGGTCGCACATCCATCTAGCACACTTGACGTAGCACGGTGGAAACCATCTTAAATAAGCTCGGCTGAAATCCCGTCTCTTAATCACCCGCCTTTAGATAACCGAGTTAGCTGTGGTGAGATTGCCAATTATTTTCATCACCTAAACTCACTTTTAATTATTTTTCTATTAATGATTTCTTCCATTTTATCACAGCCCACTGTATTATGGCTAATAGGATTAATCAAGACCTGTATCGTTCGTAAGACATATAAAAAGAAAAAAACACTGACATGATACCATAGAATTAAATTTACATACTATATCTATACCTATATTAATACGTGAAGCAAAAACTCTTTTTTTACGAAAATTGCGCTGACGGAGCAGTATGAAATTTCGCACACTTATCTCTAATATAAATGAAAGTCGGGTTAATGCGAACACTTAATTACATGGAACGGATTTTCTGTTGAGGACATTACCGCCATCTGTTGGGGAAATAGGGAGATGTCTGGCAGATTGATATTTTGGTAGAAAGATTCTATAGATCAATGTTTTCCCTATGTTTCCACAGATGGCGATAATGTGATAACCATTGAAATTATTTTTTTTTTTAATTTTTTATAGACCTCCAACCGGGAAATTAAAAATATTGATAGTACGAAAAATTTTGATGGTACTTTTTTCAAGCTTTTTTATAATTTGTTAACATCTATCTATAATATAAAAGAAAGTAGGGTTAGTGCGAACACTTTTAACTCGAGATCGGCTGAACAGATTTTTATCGTGTCTAGTTTATTAGATTTTTCTCCGCTCCAGATAACAAAATAACAACTATTAAAACATCGAAAAATGGATGGAAAATAGTAAAAAATATAATATTTAAGTTAGCTTTCAAGTTTTCAGAAATATTTTTTTAACATTCAAACATAATTATTTTGAAGCATTTTTGTATATTTAAACCAATGGATGAATCTGCTTCTAGTTTTTTAGTTATGCAATTAATTATCATCTGACTTATTAAAAAATCTCTACTCTCTGACTTATAAATAGTGGCGTTTCTCCCATATAAATTTAAAACATAATTTGGGCACTTTGACCATGAAGTTTCCTTTATTTTTTATTTATTAAAGTATGAAAAATAAAATTACAAAATATTTATAAATATAAAAACATAATATTAAATCTTAACAATGATTCTCTCTCTTTTGACCTCATTGGAGGGAATTTGGTGGATATAATGAAATAACACAAAAAACTGATCTGTCATTCTCATCAGAAAGTTTGTGATTTTCGCGTCAAATGTGTCGCATACCTAATCCTAGAAGCACACGCTGTGCATCCGCTGGTATTTAGTAAAAGTACAGGAAAATAATCAAATTAATATGCTACATTTATTAAGTAAATGATCCACGGTGCATGCGTTATTTCTTATCTCACTCGCTCAAACATCTATCCCGCTCCATAAGTTTTTGAAGTTACGACGAGTTAAGCTGATAGAAAATTGATGGTGTTCTTAACCGTCAAACTATTATTATTCCGTTGAAAAGGAAAATAATGCCTGGGTAGGTCCAGACTCTGTACATATAACAGTCACTCCAGGGACGTGCACACGTGGTAGTCTTCTGAACTTAGGGGCGCTTCATTGCGGTGATGTGGATAACTATGTTAGTAACAGACACCACCCGGAAACCAACCTATTATGGTAATTATATATTAATGTATTTCCATGCTATGTTATGTTAAAGATGAGGGTCGTTAATAGAGAAAAGGATTCTGCACACTAGGGCATCTGCACACAATTTTACGCCTAGTATAAAAAATATAAATAAAAGTCGGGTTACTGCGAATACTTATAACTCGAGATCGGCTCAACAGATTCTTCCGATGTGTAATTTATTGGATTCTTCTCCGCTCCGGATAATATAATAATTAATAAAAAGTTGAAAAATGGATGAGAAATAATATAAAATATAATATTAAAGTTAGAATGGAACGAATTTCATGAGACGCCATCTTTGAAAAAATCTAACAACAAAATTATGGTTTTTTGCACCTGCACCCTATCATTCTCGCATACGTAATTGCCACTCTTATAGTAGCCCATTCTACTTACTCCACCGTTTCGAGCGTTTTAGAATTTTTTCATAAAAAGTCAACCAAATTGCGCGTTTATTATTATATTCTCGCGTTAATCTCGTCTGAGCTTTGAATATGAATGAAACATGGACGTTTTAGAATTAATATTTTAATGTTATTATTTTATGACTTTATTTTTGTTTATGGAGGCGCAGTGCACAATGAACGGGTCCACAGGCAACGTCTGTCGGGTAGGCTAGTTATAAATAATACTTTACAAAATAATATTTCTCACAAAATAAGACAAACCAAAGATTGTTTACAGTGATCCAAAATATGTAAAATTGTCAAATTTTGTGTACTTATATATAAAAAAAAAGTATTGCTGAGACAAACAACTTTGAAATTCGACCAGGCAAAGCCAGATTTTGGGTATTGAAATAATTTTATAAAGGGTACATAATATATGCATAATATGATAAGATGGTATTCAAAAGTGAACACAATTACACTCTTTGAATCTTTCACAGAGATTGCTACTTAAAGTTTGTGTCGTGAATGAAGAAGATGCTCGGCACCTGGGTCCTGCGTCCGCACGATACAGTTCGAGCAGCCGGCGTCGTAACCGCCAGGCTGCTCATTTTACATAATCATGTACTACATATTTATAAAATTTTATTTTGTGTGGTTTATATTTGTGTACCAGGAATGATGGCCAATAATTTTCCCGAAATAACTTAAATAATAGTAATCTTTAGAACATTGACATCTCGTGATCAAGTGTATGTAAACCAAAAAACCAGCATTTATATATATATATATATATATGTAGATTGTTATTTCGGGTACTGTCGCGTTGTGAGTTGTTCCCGATGTTATTTGGAACATTATTAAAGGTGTTGGTTTGTTGGTTAGATGGTGGTATATATTTCGGAGCCATCAGAGACTCCATCTTCAGCCTTTCGTCGTATTACAGAAGTAATAACGCCGAAATTAATCTGCAGTGACGAGACAAGGGTGTTATTCGTTGGCTCGTTGAGCAGATTATGAGGTATTTTGTCTCGTGAAACGCGGACTATTGCGAGATGTGTTCGTAGCTATACTGTCTGTTGGGGTAGGTGTATAGGAATGTGAGGCAGTGGTGTAGTCTCTAGTTGAGATCGAGTTTGTGTTATTTGATTGGAGCTGTGTTTGTGGGGTGTGGGCGGTAGTATTTGTGTGTGTGGGGTGGGTGGGTGGAATTTGGTCTATGATGTGGAGGTACGGGGGGTAAATTTTTAAAGTTTCATCACGTTCATTAAGTGTGTGTGATCTTTTTGCGATATTAATTGCTTCGTATAGTATGCGGTGAGATTCACGGTTTGTTTTGTGTAGTGTTGTTGTGTTTTCGAAGTCTATTTTGTGGCCTTCGGTCATTGTGTGTAGCGCTAGGGTGGAGGAAGGTTTTTTGTTTTTGACGTCATTTTTGTGTTCTTCGGTTCTGACCGAGACTTTCCTGTTTGTTTTGCCTATGTACACTTTGGGACAATCTTTGCAAGGGATTTGGTATACACCTTGGTGTTCGTTAGGGATCTTATCAGTAGGTAGAGGTAAGGTTGTGCAAACTTTTTTGTTTGCTGAGAAGACAGGGCGAATTTGTTTTTTCTTGAGTATACGGCCAATCTTTTCAGATACGCCTCTGACATAAGGGATATTGCAAGTGCCGAGGTACCTGTCGTTAGGTGGTGTTGACAGATAAGGGGTGGATGCGTGTGATTTAGCTGCACTCAGCTGTTTGTTAGAGTACCCATTTTGTTTTAGGATTTTGGTAAGAGCGCGTTCTTCATCTTCTCTATGTGTATTATCTGTCAGTGACACAGTCCTGTGGAACAAAGATGTGGCGACCGCTTGTAGTTGGGAGGGGTGATGATGAGAGTCTGCTTGGAGGTATCTCGAAGTGGAGGTTGATTTTCGGTAGATTTTATGTCCTAGTGTGCCGTCAGGGTTTCTGCGGATGAGTGTGTCGAGGAAGGGCAGTTGGCAATCGGTTTCTATTTCCATCGTGAATTTGATGGTTGGATGTAGATTGTTTAGGTAGGTTAAAAATTCATCTAGTTTTTCTTTTCCGTGGGGCCAGATGACAAAGGTGTCATCTACGTATCGTTTGTATAGGGTGGGCTTGTATTGAGCTTGGCTTAGTGCGCGTTCTTCGAAATCTAGTAAGAACAAGTCGGCAAGTATTGGGGATAGGGATGAACCCATACTAGCACCTGATACCTGTTTGTATATTGTGCTTTTGTATGAGAAGAAAGTATTGGACATGCAATGGGCTATCATGTTAATAAACATTTTAGGTATTTTGAAGCGATCTTTTAAGATTGTAAGTGTTTCGTCTATGGGAATGTTGGTGAAGAGGGATACGATGTCAAAGCTTACTAGCAGGTCTGTTTCGTTGGTTTTTATTGTTTTGATCAACTCTATGAAGTCGAAGGAGTTTTTTATGTATGAGTCGCGTTGTATGGAATCGGGATAAAGAAAGTTTGATAGGTATTTGGAGAGGTTGTATGTTGGGGTGCTTAGTTGCGAGACAATGGGTCTTAGAGTTAATGGGTTTTTGTGGATTTTGGGAAGTGCGTAGAACTTGGCTATCGCCGAGGATTTTTCTCTCGGAATTAGGCGTTTCTTTACTTCATTAGAAAGGGTAGATTTAGTGATGATTGCTTTCGTGGTTTTTTCTAGGTATGTGATGGGGTTTGTCGGATGGACTTTGTACACGGAGTCATCTTGCAACAGGACTTGAACCATGTTGTCGTATTCAGTCGAGTTCATTACCACGGTGGCGTTGCCTTTATCGGCTGGGAGGATGACAATGTTGGGGTTTTGTTTAAGTTTTTTGAGGGCTTCACGCTCAGCGTGCGTGGTGTTGAAACCCTGGCAGAAACCCTGACGGCACACTAGGACATAAAATCTACCGAAAATCAACCTCCACTTCGAGATACCTCCAAGCAGACTCTCATCATCACCCCTCCCAACTACAAGCGGTCGCCACATCTTTGTTCCACAGGACTGTGTCACTGACAGATAATACACATAGAGAAGATGAAGAACGCGCTCTTACCAAAATCCTAAAACAAAATGGGTACTCTAACAAACAGCTGAGTGCAGCTAAATCACACGCATCCACCCCTTATCTGTCAACACCACCTAACGACAGGTACCTCGGCACTTGCAATATCCCTTATGTCAGAGGCGTATCTGAAAAGATTGGCCGTATACTCAAGAAAAAACAAATTCGCCCTGTCTTCTCAGCAAACAAAAAAGTTTGCACAACCTTACCTCTACCTACTGATAAGATCCCTAACGAACACCAAGGTGTATACCAAATCCCTTGCAAAGATTGTCCCAAAGTGTACATAGGCAAAACAAACAGGAAAGTCTCGGTCAGAACCGAAGAACACAAAAATGACGTCAAAAACAAAAAACCTTCCTCCACCCTAGCGCTACACACAATGACCGAAGGCCACAAAATAGACTTCGAAAACACAACAACACTACACAAAACAAACCGTGAATCTCACCGCATACTATACGAAGCAATTAATATCGCAAAAAGATCACACACACTTAATGAACGTGATGAAACTTTAAAAATTTACCCCCCGTACCTCCACATCATAGACCAAATTCCACCCACCCACCCCACACACACAAATACTACCGCCCACACCCCACAAACACAGCTCCAATCAAATAACACAAACTCGATCTCAACTAGAGACTACACCACTGCCTCACATTCCTATACACCTACCCCAACAGACAGTATAGCTACGAACACATCTCGCAATAGTCCGCGTTTCACGAGACAAAATACCTCATAATCTGCTCAACGAGCCAACGAATAACACCCTTGTCTCGTCACTGCAGATTAATTTCGGCGTTATTACTTCTGTAATACGACGAAAGGCTGAAGATGGAGTCTCTGATGGCTCCGAAATATATACCACCATCTAACCAACAAACCAACACCTTTAATAATGTTCCAAATAACATCGGGAACAACTCACAACGCGACAGTACCCGAAATAACAATCTACATATTCCGCGTCGCGAAAAGCTTTATATTAACATATATATATATATATATATATAGCAAAGACAACGCCTGAAGATCGTTAGACGTACTCAACAAAATGAATGGATTTGGGATCTATGGAGATATTTAATGCTAATTGGAGAAAAGAAGAACAGTTTAAATATCTTTCGGCTGAGATAAGATTCGTGTGTAAAGGGAGGACAGGGTGGAGTTGTGTGAAAAAAGCCGAATATATAATTTGAAGGTAGTCGAGGCAATATATCACCATCAGTTACAAAGCCAATAATTCATTTTCTCGCGAGTCCTACGAAAGTTTGTTTAAAACTCACCGCTTATCTGTTTTTTGCTTATAATTGTATATTCAATGCGCGTTTACAATTGAGGATTTTTATTCCGTCTCTTTCCCACCTTCCCATTCAAATTATATTATTATAAAAGACCGATTTCAAAACCTTTCCAATGTTCTTTTGTTAAAATCCCAATATTTTCGATTTTAAGAAATTTGTGTAAGTACGTTTTTTATTCTAGGCAACTGGAAAACAGTTTCTAGTGTTAAAAAACCTTAAATATTGATTTTTTTTAAATACATTCGGATGAGAGGTGGCAAAAACACATGGACGATTTAAATGTCAACCTCACTTGCAGGTGGTAGGTCTACCCTCCAATATAATATTAACGAGAATCAGCGCTATAATAACCGTATACCCTTATGGAACTAAATCCCAATTTGTAACTAGTAGAAAACCTGTAGAAAGCACATAACAAGCTGCCTGGAAAGAGTGATATGTCATACTTTCAGTAACCGTCCAACTTAATCAACTTGATGGGAGGTTAAGCAGTGGATCAAGTGGCTGGAACAAATAAATAAATAATAGTTTTATTCATCAAAAAACAAGATAACAGACATTAAGAAGAGATCATAATCATTAATAATTCTATGTATTTAAAAAAAAATCAAATTAGCATTCCTTCTAAGCTGTATTGTGAGTAGGTACTATCAAGTCCTAATACACTTACAGCCGGTTTCATAAAAAGCTTCAAAAGAACACTTTAGTTAAAGTTCCTTTTAAAATTTAAAGACTCCTTTAAGCTGACGCGATTCATAAAAATATCATAGGTATGTCAAAAAAATATTTTAACCATGGAAATCTATGGAAAACATAGGTTCTTTACTAATATTTTCGCGAAATTTCTGTTGATCTGTCAATTTCATTTCTCAATAGAGCATCAAAGTGCCGTTTTTTGTGTTAATTTATTATTATTGTTTATGAATTAGTAAACGAAATCTGTAAACAACAATATTCTTCCTGTTTTGCTATGTTTTCCGTCCTATTTTAGTCATTTTTGTCCACAGTGTCACCGCATACAAAATGTTTATCTTTGTGACAGGGAAAGCGCCACGAAATTTTCTATGAACTCCGGTGGTAAAAAATTTGAACTACCTAAAGTCGACTTTAACTAAAAATAATAATCAATAACGGTACTTTAGCTAAAAGTCGGTTTTAAATGTCGTTTTGTTGTTATGAAACCCGTTATTTTCTAAAGGGAGTTTAGAGTCTCCTTTATTTTTTATGAAACTAGCCGTTACAATGTTAAATAATTATCAAGGCAATGGTAATAAAATCAAGAGCAGTGTTCATCCTCCCATCAGGATCCCGAAGTCGTCTTCGACCCTCTCATACTGTGTTCCGCTTCTTTGAAGAAGAGCTGTGGAATTTGGACATGGTGTGAGATGAGGTCATATACATTGCGCAAGAGTTCTTGTTGCCTCCCTATGCCTCCGAGTTTAGAGGAAACAAGGTAATGAAACAATTGTATTGGCAACACCTATCGACTCTTGTGAAAGGATTTTTCAACAATTTTTGACAGTATGTATAAGTTGGCTCGGGCACGTCTTCCGTATGCCGCCGAAAGCGTAGGCCAAGCCAGCCTATTTTACAATCCGGACGGCACAAGAAAAAGAGGAAGACCGTGCCTCACCATTGTACGAGCCTACACCGCCGACCTGCAGAATATCGGACTGACCTGGGAGGAAGCGGAGCGGCTGGCACAATATAGAAGTGCATGGAGGGACCTAGTGGCGACCACATGCTTCATATTGGGAGCGAACGTTGACAGGTAAGGTAGGTAAGATTTATTTCTTTGCTTTTCTCAAAACTGTATCTCATGAGATGAATACCTACATATTGAGATGAATCCACTTTTCGAAAACGTATTTTTTCTGAGCTTTCATCATCTAGCCAAATAGAAGGAATATTTTCAAAAAATGGCAAGACGGCCGCGGCGCGGCGTACCAAATAAATTTAAAAAAATATAAACCTTTAAATAAATCTTTATCTATTGGTCCGGCAAATTTTCAAGTAAGTAAATTTTAATGAATTGTTTTATACTTATTTATGTAAATACAAATGCTTTCTCATTCTATGATTAATTTTCAGCATTTAATTAAGCTATTTAAAATAACCGAATACAAACATATGAATAAAAACCAGTATTGAATTGGGGAATTCCGTAATAAGATGTCAACAATTTACGTTGTGGAATACGTGAAGTTGAACGTGTTAATTATTTGCATGTAGTTAGCTCCACCATAGAATATTCATGCAAATAAACCAAGTCGGGATAATTCTCTTGCCTACTCAACTACTCCAAGATGTGGATGCAGCGTGTACCAACACGAAGCTAATATGAAAACTTCAAGATGATTCCTCATTCAAGATACACGAAACTTATTTGAAATTATTCTTTAAATGGGAGGAATCCACTTCAAGTTTTAGTCTTAAAGAGTTTTCCCCACTGAGGGTTGATAAGTCGTCAGGTGTAAACGAATCCTAAGAGCAGTGCCTCACCACATCCTACCCCCGAGACACCTAAGACTAATTGCTAAATTCTAATTAGCCCCTTAGTCTGCCTGTCTCCCAGCGGCTCAACTGCCGCCACCCCGTCATCACATCTCCATCATCCCCCCCACTATCCAGGGGGGCGAATTTACATTTTCAGTCGATTCTCTGTAGAAACGTTGACGTTTCCCTATTCCGTCCGTGATGAGCGAATCTAAAAAGATTGTTTTCGTGTATAGTCGCCCCGTGTTTAACGGTTCTAAGGCTGCGTTTACTCAATCTACCAAATAGAAGCACAATGGCCAACCGCCGCATTTTAAACTATGTCATGAAAACGCTCTGTGATTATTCAACTGAAATAGACGTCATATTATGATTCAAACCTTAAACAAAGTATTCCACAGACACCGTTTTTTGTAAAATGTAGATGTTGTTGTTTGTTTAGTTTGTGGTTGTAGGGGTGTAATTTGTTCGTGAGTAGTCTGTCACCTTGCTGTCACCTTGCTGTCACCTTGCTGTCACCTTGCTGTCACCTTGCTGTCACCTTGCTGTCACCTTGCTGTCACCTTGCTGTCACCTTGCTGTCACCTTGCTGTCACCTTGCTGTCACCTTGCTGTCATCGAACGTAATAACGTTTAATAGAACGTAATCGAGTAGTAACGACGAGTAATAATTCCCTCGCCTGTTATTCTTACTCATTTCGTTTGACCGCCAAAAATAACTTTGATTTCGTTTTAGAAAGCAGTAAAATAGTGAATGAAACTTTATTTTTTTTTTTTAATTTAAATAAATTAAATAAATAAATATTTATCGTATGGTCTTATAATTGTATGTCACATTTCATGTAAGTTAATAATTTGTTTTTTCAAATAAGTAAGTATACAGAAAATCAGCAATTAAAATATTAAATACTTATATCTCCTATTGGATTGTCAAAATCAGTAAAATGAAATTAAATAATTTAAAAACTAAAATAAATTATCGTTTATTCAAAAGGTTAAAAACAAACAATGGTACATTGGAATTGTGTCTCCTTGTCAAATATTAAAATTGCTGTGGTGTAAGTATTCAATCGCCTTTTCGTTGAGATGAATGAAATCGAGAAAGTCGCCATCATAGGCTCTGGCCCTGCATTCGGAAACTATTTGTCGCACCGTCTGCCTTTCCGCTCCACAGTCGCACTCAGCGGAATCTAGCCATCCGCATTTGAAGAAGAAGTCAGCACATCTGCCATGACCAGTGCGGATTCTGTTCAGTGATGTCCATTCTCTTCTAGGCAGCTGGTGTCAGGTGTGTTAGTTATGCAAGGCAAACCTCAAGTCTCCCGGCTCGAGGCCTCTTCCCATCTGACCCTCCAGATATCCACGCTATTCAATTTTTTATCGTAGAGAATCTTTCATCTTTCTTTAAATAATCTCCGATAAAACAATTGTTACTTAAATATCGGCCATAGAAACAAGAACGATTGAACTATGTACCTAATCGATTCTATTTACTATAGTTTTTTTTTTTAATTTTATAATGTAATTTTTCACTTCTGTGTATTTTTTTCAAAATTTAACATCTGCTCAAAACTATTAAGCATAAAGATTTTGTACGTATTGCGTAGGTACCGAATAAATCCTGGCTTAGTTTGGGGCGACGCTGAGCCAAACTTGCTTGTTTTATCTGCAAGTATTTATACGTAATATAATATTAGAAGTGAGATGAAGATCACGTTCATTTAATACGTGCAGGTATTAAGTGATTAAAATCTGTGTATCTGGGAGATGTATGGAGCGAGGGATGTGTAGACACGTACGTAACCACACATGCTACTAAAAATAATTTGATTTGCAGAGGGGTTCTTGCTTACTCGCATACGACAATCCATGAACGCGAGCTGGAGTTACAAGTGATGATGAGGTTTTGACAATATAAATAAAGTGATTATGTATACCTAGACCCATTGTTAGGAGACACTCATCACGTTTGACATATTATAATGTTTTATGAATTAAATAAAACACAGTTGCACTTTCACAAAAATTTTATATTGAATCTCAAGCGCTTTCGTCCAACTCACGCAGACATTGTCAAGAGTCTCTAACAGCCGGTTAAATAAAAAATAAAGGAGACTTTAAGTTTCCTTTAAAAAATAACGCGTTAACAAAATGACACTTTATGTTAAAATCCCGTTATTGGGACTTAAAGTCGACTAGTGTAGGTCAATCTTTTGCCACCGGATTTCATAGAAAATTTCGTGGCGCTTTCTATGTCACAAAGATGAACATTTTGTATGCGGTGACACTGTGGACAAAAATGACTAAAACAGGGCGGAAAACATAGAAAAACGGGAATATTATTGTTTACAGATTTCGTTTACTAATTCATAAACCATAATAATAAATTAACACAAAAATGGCACATTGATGCTCTATTGAGAAATGAAATTGACAGATCAACAGAAATCCCGCGAAAATATTAGTAAACAATCTAGGTTTTCCATAGATTTTCATGTTAACACTACCAACTGCTACTAACTTTCATATATTTTTTGACATTTTAAACTTTAGCTAAAGTATGCGGGAATATTTTTTATGAAACGCGTCAACATGAAGGAAACTTTAAATTTTATAAGTTCCTTTAGCTAAAGTGTTCTTTAGCCGCTTTTTTTTAAACCGGCTGTATATCAATTATAGCTGTTGGTATTGGAAATTTGTGAAATAGATTATATTGTTTAAAGTTTGAATGTCAAAAAATTTATTTAATGAAACACAATTTCGCTCAAAACATATCACTTTAAAAAAACTTCTAATATGTACCTATTCAGGTTGAGTTTATTTATAAACAAACATGAAGGAAAAAGAGAAAATAAACATTGGTTATTCTTTCGATTTAAATATAATATTTCAAAAGTCAGACCAATAGATAAAAAAATCTAATGGATTTAGAATGAGGAATTTCACAAAAATAAAACATCGATAAAAGGCGAACATCAATTTATTTTTTCAATTGCGGATCGGATCAAATACGAACACGTCATGAAATCGAATAAATGAAAAAAAAAACTTTTTGAAATAGTGAAGAGGTGGCCGGATATAGGTATTTAGGGAGGTGACTATGGACTTGAAGCTCGTGGCTGTTGACAGTTGGTTCAATATAGAACGACACAACACAGTAGAATGAAAATACAGATTAAACAAACATGTACTTCGATAATTTTGAAAATAGTGCAAAACCAAAAATAAATATCATTTTTATATTTGTCTTCTTTTTTTAGCCTTTTAGAGACTTTAATATTATCCAGTCAAAAAATGACAACAACAGATTTTCAATTGAACAACTTATTTTATCCTTTGGTAGTCCAGGTATCTAACTTCATAGGCTAGTCTTTCCGGCAGAATTTTTTCACTTCACTGGATTCTGGTCCATCGTCTGATATTTCTTAGACAGGACATCTGCCGTCTACCAACACCTTGACTTCATGATGCAAACTGTATTTTAGATTAGAAATTCTTCTTCTTTTGATACTGGCCAATTTATTCATTCATTTACTTCATTCTCTATCTAGTTCAAGTCTTCGCAACTAGGTATGTACTACGTTAGTGATCATATCAGTCGATGGAAGCACATTTAAAATGCTTTTATACGGTTCAATATATTTCAACTTTGAGGGTCTTATGCAGTGGGTTCCTAGGGAACCGAACGGTCCGTCATTTGACAAGACGGCGTCTTTCAAAATTATATGACAATGTTTTTCGTTACTACGGAAACAATATTGACAACGTTCTCAACTGACATATTCACCGCTTTTAAAAGTAGCGGCGTATCCGTAGGAAAACAAACCATTTAGTCTCAACTCCGTATAGTAGGTAATATTACCAACCATAATATTTGACCATTCTCCGTATTAGTTTTAAATTATCACCTACTATATTATCTTAACTTTCATTGTTTATTATTTGCCCTCGCCAAATGGGTGGAGTGAATAAATAACATAGAAAATCATTGCAGAATGTCATCTCATATTGTTGACAAATATCAAGTTCTGAAATATATCCTACTCTGGTTATGAATTTAGAGGGGAAAATAACCATTTTCTGCACTTGATAATTAAGAGACAGAGAGAGGGTCGGCGAAGGGTGGGCCGACGGCATCGGCAGATATCCTGGCTCTGAAATATTCGTGAGTGGAGAACAACTATGTTTAGAATAAAAATCAACTTTGGGGTGACCTAAAAGTGCGTTAAAAAGAAAAAGATATCATATTAAGTACTAAATGCGGCTATCGCCATCTCTACTCTATATTTCTCCTTTTTCTCGGGGTCTGTGTCTGTTATGAAAAGGTTCTAACTCAATCAGTAGTTGATGGTTCTTACGTCATGTCAGCTATTTCAGCCAGGAATCGTTCATTTATCACCAAATCGGTTGACTAAATTTGACTTAACTAAATTGGACAATCGAAAATAAAATTTTGTATAACTGTCGGACTATATATACCTACTCGATATGGCTAAAGTGCACCCCACCCTATAAAATCTGAACGACCGTGAGTGCAGAGGCCAGGTCCAAACCGCTACGCAATATCATTCGTATAAATTAGTCATAAAGGTTCATCATTTCTTCATTCAGGCTGAATGTACGTATGCAAAATAAGGGGTAGCGGAAGTAATGAACAGTCTAACACACCCCTAATTTGCATATCGCACCAATGAAAAATAATGTCCACCATGTCCATTTCAATAATAAGGTCTATCAATCGACATACTGTCTTTGCATGCAAAATTTGAGTCATTTGTGGATGTAAAAACAGAATACGATTTACTTGAAATTCGCACATAGCTCAAAATTTTCGTGCAACGGTAGATACATTTCGTTCATCCTACTAATCCGACTGTTTTGAATCCCGTGAATACGAGCCTAAATACTTTGAAATATACATTTTGAATTGAAAATTTAATGACATAATGTCAATAATTGATATTGATTATGTCATTGATTCGTTTATGATGCAAAATATTGAAATTTCAACGAATATGCAAATATACATATGGTTGGTACCTATAGTAGGCAAATGAATATAAAGTAAAATAAATATAGCATGTATCCATTGAAAATTGAACACTTATTGGTGTTATGGTAGCATCACAAATTGCGTGTATCGGGACTATAAACAAGTAGGTAGATAGCAAGTCACTGTAAGGAGCCAATAATTTACTTCATAAAAATGTACGTTGTGTTGTATAGGAGTTTGACGTATATATTTTGTAGTAGGTATGTGAGATTTGAAATTACATTCTGACCAGAGCCGTAGCCAGAGGGGGGTTCTCGACCCCCCCATAAAATTAATTCCTGGTTTCGGGACTGAATCTGACTATAAAGATCCATACGATAATACATACCTATTAAAATAATTATTAAATTAAATGTATTTTATCGCAGGCAAATGTCTTTAAAATAATAATTATTGTAACCAGTCGTCTACTGGGAAAATTCTATTTGAGTGATAAAATGTGAATTCAGTTTGTTATTTTTTATACCTACTCTACAAAATATACAAAGATAAAGTTGAAGCCAATAAAAAATAAATCATCGCATCATTTGGGAATAAAAAGTTTCTTTCATTCAAAAAATAAAATAAAGTATAAGGGTATGTGAGAATAGAAAGTTTGTTTATATTTTAGGTCGAAATATAAAATAAAACTTTCTGAAAAAAAAAGTAGGTAAAGTTTTTTTTACGATCCGTCCCGTGGCAGATTGGGAATCTTTTTTTTTGCTGTCCTCAAGACCGCTGCTTCCAAAATAATTTTGCTTTTTTTTAATTCTCTTCTCTTGTGCGAAGGCGGTGACGGCAAATAAACACAGAAGCTAAAAATAATTTCCAAAACCGTAATGTTGTTTCAGTGGACATTTAGCGGACACGTAAAGTTAGAAAGTTGGTTATATTTTTTCCTTCTTTTTTATCATTCGGTATTGCACCCGTTAGTTAGTTGGTTGAAGCTGCCATTTGTATTTTTTTGAACTAAATAATCATTTTCATATTCATTATAGATATATCACCGCTATGAAATAAATAACAAAAATATCATGTGAAAGCATAAACAACGTCTGCCATTCGATGGTTCAACTGAAAAATGTCTCACAAATTTTCATGTAGGTAATGAAAAGCTTCAAAGTGCAGTATTGTGGTGGAAAAATTAGTCACTCATTGAAGTTTTTGTATCGGTGTCATCATCGAAAGAAGCCCGATGTTACAATGTGTACAACGCCCGTTTTTGTACTATTTCGTACTGGAGGTCGTGAGTTTGATTCTAGGTGCCGACCATCTTCCTCTTTCACGACACAAGCTTTTAGTAGCTTACTAGAATTATGTTTATGCTGCGGGTGATTATGTTTTTAAAAACTATTTATTTATCACAAGCAGATAATATAATATTAAAAGTAACAAAGGTTCGACGATAGCTTAGGTGCGTGAAAATGACAAGTAACGACTGACCCCGAGAGGTACATCCTGTCCTCTTTTATACCGTGCTCCCGTGAGAATCTCGGGAGCTGCTGAGGGCACACGTTCCTAGAACGTGGTTGCTGGTATTTGCGTTAAAGCACGTACCGGAGATCGGGTGACAAGACTGTTTACATCTCTGTGACTTGTCCGGGATGTAACTCTAGTACAGTAACTTTATAAATCACCGTATGCGTTAAATCCGGTAGTTCTGATTTTTTGCAGGTTTGTTTATGATGTTGGCCTGATAAGTAATCCAAGTTTGTGACCTCGAGCGCCGAACGCTGATAAGCACGCTCGAGGTTTATGGGAGGAATTTGCCACCGAAAGAGGGCCTTCCATGTCCAACGAACCTTCTTGCCAAAATTCAGGCAAAAAAAAACTCCGAAGGTCCGAGACTGGCCCAATTCGATGCGACCTCACGCCTCGAACAGGTTCCAAAAGGGGGCCGAAATTCGGCTATCAGATATAGACAAATGAAATAGGTTCCTGATGGTGTACAGACTACAGGGGCTGGAAGCTATCTTTGAACTATCGAACTCTTGACTCCAAATACCTAAACGTACTTCCGGCAGAGACTCGAAATAGGACAGGATTTTACTACGCGAAAAATATGCCACGACTAGCTACAGTCAAACCACGATCCTGCCTATTAACAATTTTACTGACTATCTCGCGTGTATTTAATGATTATCGATCTCACTATCAAAATAAACGTGTAATTACTTTATCGACGAACTAATTAACCTTCTAGTCGAATTACCGCGGGCTGTCATAATACCGCAAGTTTTTCTCATTGGAGTTCCAAATCGCTCAACTGCTTCGGTCTTGGCCCGCGACCTTTTCGCCAGGGAACCTCATGAACTGAGCTGAAAAGCGTCCAAATCAGCCACAGCCCATTCTCTTGGAGAGTCATGTGAGGTATATCTTCAGTCCACAGCCCTCCCGACATACTAAATATTATTATACGGCTCCGTAACTGTAACTTCAACAATTCATTACTAATGTTCGATTTTTAAATGGAACAAACCACTACGGGCTTACGACCGTCTTCTACTGTTATTTCGAAGGCTGGCTTAGTGTGATCACTTTACGTTAACAACGTTCGCCATTAGGTGGTAATGTTTGTCTCCGAAACTCTTAATCATGAGAATTCTCAGTAACAGTAGAAGTAACAGTAGAAGACGGTCGTAAGCCCGTAGTGGTTTGTTCCATTTAAAAATCGAACATTAGTAATGAATTGTTAGAGTCATTAGTTGTTATTTTTTCTTTAAGATCTAGTCCTTAAAAGGTCACAAGAATCTAAACATAATTAGAACGTTGTGCACCAACAAAGCCAATAGGCAATAAATATGAGACAGTAACAAAAATGGATATAGTCATATCCTGGCGCCAAATACATGACAGCAGTCGCAGTCTTTAAATTTGGTTGCTCTCTTGTTCTCAACAATTTCCAACTTTTATCTCTATTTTTCATTTTATTATTAAATTTCTACTTGTTGCATACATGAGATTTTTCGACATGTTGAACATGTTGAGAATTCTCATGATTAAGAGTTTCGGAGACAAACATTTCCACCTAATGGCGAACGTTGTTAACGTAAAGTGATCACACTAAGCCAGCCTTCGAAATAACAGTAGAAGACGGTCGTAAGCCCGTAGTGGTTTGTTCCATTTAAAAATCGAACATTAGTAATGAATTGTTAGAGTCATTAGTTGTTATTTTTTCTGTAACTTCAATATATTTACAACGGCGCGATCAAAATACATAATCTATCTTATGCGCGGGCAATAACAAGCTCAGAATATCATAATATCGCGACCGGATATTCATAACAAAATTACTCTCTCGGGGAACACGCCGACGTACCCACTTTTACAAATGAAAATTCTACACTAAGCTTACTAGAAGGTTCTAAATATGAAATTCCTAACCGGATTCAAAAATAAACACTAAAGATAGGTCACATGGATAGGAAAATGGGGTAACCCGCAAATGACATATAGCAATTCGCGACGTGTGTTTGACAGGTGACGTGTGAAAACAATACAGGTAGGTACAGGCTGCAATACTCGTACAATAAATCCATTGGCACACAGAGATCACAAACATTCATAAATATGCCGTAGCGCGTCGGCCATACATCTCTCATCTAAAACCACTTCGAGCAACTTGCTCATAAGCATGCTTTGCGGGTCAACCAAGCAACGTACAAAATACTACGTCGATACCTAATATCTCTGTGCCCGATAATCGTCCTGGGTAGCTGCCAGCGACGGAACAAAATACACTCTAATAAAAATATGTTAACTCACCCGAAATTCAGCATACCTACAAAACGAAAATAAACACGTCACATTCATAGTTGGAAGTTAAATTATCACGGGGCTGTCCAATCTAACGTTCCGCCACGCGTCCTCCCCTATTTTGGCCAGCCCAATTAAACAATAAATAATATATTATAATAACTAGCCTTTTTACCCGTCCATAAAATTGTTGATGAAGTTTGTTGAGAAAAATGTGAATTACAGAACCTGATTTATGGATTAATAAAATATGGTACCTAAAAAGTATGTCCCTAAGTGGAGTAAAAAAATGGAGAATTGATTGACTGATCGAGTTTGCATTACCTATAAGTCAGATGATTTGAATTGGTAAATAGGTAGATATAATTAGATAGTATGTGAAATTTGTAGAATTATTGCTGTGGAGGCAGAAAAGGTGAGTCATAAACATAGCATTTTCTATACCTTCCCCATCAAGTACATTTAGATAGAACACTTGATTTCTGTAAATGCTTTAGTTGTTCTTCTGCAAAAATTAATTATGTACCTACAAAGCTTTATTTATTCTTAATATCAAATTTAACAGGTAGGTACATAATTATTTTAAGTGTTAAGACCTCTACCCGAGCCAGTGATTTTGTACCTAAAAATCTTTTGTATGAAAAATTGTCAGTATAGCCAGCAAGAAAATATTGCATAAAAAACTCCTATAAATATTCTGACCCATCTGGGAATTGGAACCAGAAATTTCTTACCAGAAGTGGGTGTTAATTATTTTGAGCATAGTAAAGAATTTTGTGGCCAAGGATTCGAACCTGCACCTCACATCCAGCCTTCGTGTGAATAGAAAAATCAGTGTAGATTGCTTATTAAAAATATAACACAGGAATAGGGTAATAATAAAAATTTCAAATTGCTATGGCAATAATTCCACAAATTTATTAAATCCCTATGCCCCTAAGTGGGGCGTAAAGGGAGTTTGGATTTCAAAAATTAATTTTACTTACATTAATAAAACAATCAATACAATTGGTAAAGAAAAATAATAATAATAAAGAAAAACACTTTTATAATAAATAACTAAGGTATTTTGCAGTTGATCTTTAAACATCATTTTTACAGGGTAAAACTTTTTAATAAATGATAATTTTGAGTATAAATATTTAGGTACTTCTAGAGAATTAGAACTCTCATCTCTCATAGGTGCTTAATATAAGTCATACTAAGAGTTGACAATTAATAAGAGATATACAAAACATTAAAGTAAACGTTATTGTTGTGAGAATTGTTGAGAGTATCTTGAAAATTTTGACACACTTTAAAATTCTGTAGACATTTTGGCATTGCATTCATGATAAGATATAATCCTATGAATCTCAGCTCCATAGACGAATTATGGAAGGCATAAATGCAACGGGCCGTTGGCCCGGTGGCTAGCATCTCAGCAGATTGTTGAATTTGTCGAATACTCAAGGATTTCAATTTGACCACCTAAATAAGGAACGTTGTTAACGTGAAGTCATCACACAAAGCCATTCGAAATAGCAAGAGAAGAAAGTCATAATCCAGTTAGTACTGATCAAATTGAAAAAAAATGGCATTTTAAAATTGACCATAAATAACGGTCTAATGTTGAATCTATCAGTCTGTAATAATATGACACTTTTCGATGTTACAGGAAAAGAGGTCTGATTATAGAAACTTCAACTAAATTTCAACAAAAAAAAACAGGTTTACAATAATAATAACTCTGAAATTAAAATAATCATATATCTAAATTTAAAAACAATTAATAGTTTGGAAGTTAAGCTGCTTTCGGCTAACAATTGTCCTCCAATGCAATCACTTGTAAGTTAATGATGTTGCTAGGTTCTTTTAACAAATCTATGAATGCTCTTTTTAGTACTTACGTACTTAAGTACTTACTTAATACACATAATCTGCAAATTAAATATACATAGGTAATCTTCATATTCATAAGAATGATATTAAAAATTGTGAAAATTTTTTATAAGTACCTAAATGACGTTTTAATCGGCCTGGTGTTGGTTATTTTAACATAATATCTTGTTAAGATTATAAGGCCTATTCCAATTAAAATAATCAAAGTGTTAAATATCAAATAAATATTTCTTCTTCCGATGGCGCTACAGCCTAATTCAGCCTTGGCTTCCAATACTCAACGCCTAGAGACAACTCTGTCTCTACTTCTGTCCTGATTTCGTGGGTCAAGAAGTTTCTCGGCATCCCTCCTGACCTCATTCTCTCATCGCAGCCTAGGTCTTCCAGTTCTGCTGGATGTCCACCCATAATTCTTTGGTGCTCGCAATGATAGCATTATCTGCTCATGTCTGGCCCAGCGTAGTCTATATCTATAATAATAAAACCAATATTAGGATGGGACTTTCTAAGGTTAGATAGGTATCTCAAAATTTTCTTATGCATAATTTTAAAACAAATAAGAGATTACACTTTTTAAATAAAGTAATGGATATAACATGAGTTTAATTAAAAGAACATATTTTAGGAGTGAGAAGTATAATTAAATGTACTGAATAATAAATTCTAAAATAATATGTTTCATATTTTATTTTTTGTATAAGTAATGGGGATATTTGTTGAGTTAATACCTGCTTCGTTTTTTTTTGTGTTGCTGATGAGGATATTTATAATTTGATGCTTTGTTTTATATTTGATTTTTTTTATGTGGGACTGATGAGAATATTTATTAATTTAGTGCTATGTTCTGTATTTTATTGTTTGTTTTTGTGAGTTTTGAATTGATATGATCATGTAAAAGGCTTGTAGCCGTGTATTGTTGAAATAAATAAATAAATAAATCTATAATTTTAAATAAACATTGATAAAGTTATTATTGAGAAGATTCAATACTTAGAATTGATTTGTGTTCAAGCAAAGTTATATTCATCATTCTTATCAGTTCATCCCCTTGTCAAAATATTATCAGATATTGCTCTGCCGTCTCTGTGATTCCTTGCAATGACTGGCTCTTTCATTCTATCAGGCTAGAAACTTATCTGCAACAAAAAAATTATGTGTGTGTTTTTATTTAGCCTTTTAAATTTGCTGCATTTAATGTCTATTTCTTTTTATAATTTCCAATAAAACATTGGAAGGAATTTGGAATAATGTTCCACAGGTTGAAAATGAAAGTGATGTTTGAATAATATGTATTCATAATTATTTTTAGGTTATAAATTATATGTTTTTTGAAACTATGACTAAATAAATAAAAATACATGAAATAGGTTACCTGAAGACCAGAAATCCAATATTAATGAATTTAAATCTCAGTCCATCCATCAAACTCATATTGACATATGTTTTTCCAAGGAATGAATCAGATTTGATGTCTATTTTCGATAAACCACTCTCACATTTAAAATATATATTTTGTACTAAACTAATTCGCTATATAACTCAACATTACACAAAAGTCATAACTTATTGTCAACACAAACACGATAATATCATTACCGCCAATCTCTTCGATTATTGCGTTTTCGTGCCAAATTGCGCTGGCGTACGTATTTGGATTTGCGTATAAAATTTGACAGCTCATACGGAAGCAAAAATACCATAGATGAAGACAGTGCATACAGTACAGAAATAATTCATTATAATATTGTAAAAATATTTATAAAATTGATTATTGAAAATGTTTTTTATTCATATTTAAATAATTAAAACCTTTTTTTATTTAATAATTAATTATGACGTAGCAAAGTAACTAATTAATTATAGACGACATTTTATTCCGCTATACATATATTTTCTTTTGATAGTGTCTGTAAAACCAACCTTCATAAAAATATAATATGAAGTAGATGTCATTTACACATAAAATAAAATATATAAATTGGTTAAGCAATATTATTATTTTTTTTATTATTCTTAGGCAACCCATCCTGGAAGAATGATTATTTGTGAAAAATACGCTGCTTTATTTTAATTAGATTATAGTGCGCCACTCAACCATAGATTTACTAATACATAGATTAGTAGAATTCATTGTCAATGTCACTCAATATTGATAAATATTGATCTGTCAAAAAAAAATAAGAGAGTGATGGAATGCTTCCAATTTCAAAATTAAAATAATTATTTGCTGCTCAATAGATATTTTCGGTAGGTACCTAATGTTGTTTAATAAGATTTATTATATTATCACTTCTTTGTAATTTTTAAGTACTGACTCAGAAACATAAAAAATGATGACCTTTTCTGTAACATTCTTTCCATCACTTAGTATTTTATTTTTTTAGTTTAAGAATGCATGAATCCCTTTGAAATGTTAACCGAATTGGAAACAAATGAGCTAAGACAATCATACTCTTTTTGAAAATATATAAGCAATATGATTTATGCTAAACTATAAGATTTGATTTTAAATTCAACCATTAGTGCAAAGGGGTTAGTAAAGAAAAATAAACGCAAATATTTACTGACTGATGATTAATTTATTCATTTTCAGTGTCACAAACCTTGGTTGCTTTTATCTGTCATCAAATTGGGCTGTGACAGAGTCACTTTTGGTTTTTTTTTGCGTCAAAACTTGGTCGAAACCTGTCAATCTGCACATACCACATCCAACGATTGCAGTTTTGGTCTTTGAAGGATTCTTTATTCTACAGGATCATGTTTGAGATGTATAAAGAGAATATGTTGTTGACGGAAGAAAGTACTACACCAATTATCCCATACCATACTTTTTTAATATAATGCTTCTTGTCGTATTATGAAACATACGTGAAGATTGTTATATTGACGCAATAAAATATATTTGTAACATTGTTTTTAATTTATCTTCATACCTATTATATAAGAATTTAGATAATTTTGTTATTATAATAGCAAATAAAGTGATCTTCGAATAAAGTGATATTCGATGATTCTATACACAAAAATCTGTTTTATGTGATTAATTCAGATATGAATATTATACAGTATTTCTTAATTATTATGAGGTGGATAAATAAATATATTTTTTACTATAATAAACATGCACAAATACCTGACAAATCCATTATGATTTTGATAAACAGGAACGTCATTAGTTCCTGTCAGATTCGCTTTCTTTCAGAGTTCTGTTTTATCGACCAAATCTACTAAAGAATTTTTATACTCATTTCAATTTTCAAAAATCATTTTTACGATTAATATATTTAAATGTATTATGAATTTAATGTATCTTTATTATTTACCAACATTTAATATGATTTTATCATGTACTTACTCATCTAATGGCTACGACGGTTTTACACAAAATGTGGCCATAAATTTTTTAAAATGTGTCAATTTTCAAAATGGAGGATTTTTTTTTCCAAAATTTTTCATTAAATCTTTATTCATTGAGAATAATAAGATTTGAATAACTTTTATATGTATAACGAATCAATCTCCAATTATTTTATAACATTTTCATACCGTAATACCAAGATTCTATTCAACGTTTACATGAGTAATTTTGTTTCCAAAAGATGGCTTCTGTCTTTTTTGAAAAATTTGTATGAAGATCCTAAAAAAATAAAGTTTTTTAAATAGCTCTTAAGATATTAAAGTTAACGTTGCCAATTGTATCTTAGAACGTTCTCGAGCAAATTTCACCGCTCTGCGCAGATTCATATCTGACGTAGCATTTGTATTTTGAGCGTGATGTTCACATATACGGTAAAGTATTGTCAAAGGCAAATAAAAAAACATTTCTGAATTATTATGTAGATTAAACAGAAGGCTTAATCCAAAACCGAAGATTCTAAGTTTTATCAAACGCGAATTTATCAAATGTGATATTTTAACCTCCAAAGATACACACCAAGCAAGTCGTACGCAAATCCCGTATTAATAACAACACACTCGGACACACCACGGTAGGTACATAATTTTTTTTTTTTTTTTTTTTTTTATCTTTAATGAATCTGTGTTCACTCAAAGTGAACACAAATACACTCTTTGACTCTTTCACAGTAAGCTACTAAAAGCTTGTGTCGTGAAAGAGGAAGATGGTCGGAACCTGGGATCGAACCCACGACCTCCGAACGAAACAGTACGAAAGCCGGCCTCGTAGCCGCTAGACTACCAACCACTTCATATGCGAAGGATATTAAAATTACTCAAACACTTCAACACAAAATTAAAGGACGTCTCTCATCGGAGCGTGGATCTAGACTAAACTTCAAAAAAACTATTTGTCCTATCGAGGGCCAAATATACTATCTCAAAACAAGCAAGCCTTGCCTTCTCTACTAATCCCTTTATAAACCCCATTTTTTCTACTGGTTTCCCGGTACAACCATTGAACGCGTAAAAATAACCAACTTTCTAATATGCCACAAACAACCACTGTTTTTCAAACTCTTTACCATCGCATTCGCAAATTTTCAAATAATGTCTTAACAATATTTTGAATAACAACACATATGAATAAATCCCTTACATCAACGCAGCTTTGTCAAAAATCGAAAAAAATTGTTATTTTTTCAAATTTTGGCGATTAAAACCCTGAAGGACCATTTTTTGAAAAAACCTTTTCGAAGACGTTTTTCTCTCTCTTCTTCATTTCCTCATTACTGAGAGTCGTGACCCATGGAACTACTGGGTGCCTGTTGTGAGCACCAAACGCCTCCATCCAAGTTTAAACCAGTCACGTAGAAGGATAACATGTAATATACCATAGTGACAGTCTCCTATTATTGGAACATTGGAGAATACACGTTTTTTCTTTATTTTGCTAATACGAAGTTTGTTTATGTTCCGTTGTTGTCTTCATAATCAATCTTTATTATTATGCATATAATGGAATTTATAAGACAATATTAACCGATAAACAACGTAGTAAATATTATCAGGCCTTTGTTATCAATAAACCTTAAATTTTTTAACTAGATTTATTAGTATTTCTGTTCGATCTTTTATTAGTAATTTTGCAGAGACTGTTCAAGCTCTAGGTAGAGAGGTCCAGCTCTAGCAATATTGTATAGTGTACACAGTGTATCTGTATTAGACATCACCGAACGCGTATTGTGTAAGATCTATATAAGCAAACGAAGTCACTCGAGGGATCATGTCACTAGAATGGGTGATAATATAGTCAAGGAGGCAGCTGATGGTATTCCACAAGGCAGAAGATAGCTCTCCCATAAGGTGGAAGGTTGGTGTCCACGGAGGGGTTACCTGACAGGAACAGATCGCAAGATCTAGAGCTAGAGATCTAGACGCTTAGCTTTATCTAGGTGGTCTAGCTAGAGAAAAAAACAGCTCTGTAGTTTTAAGAAAGTTCTAGAGCAGTCTAGTTGGATAGCGCTTACTCTACCTAGATAACTCTTCATTAAAGGCATCTAGATTCAAGTATGAAGTGCTTATTAAAACATGGCATAAAATATTCAACGAAATATAAACAAAATATTAAAAATATTCTGTGGGGATTTTTGATAGAAAGCTTTATGTCAAAGGATGCTAAAATTTTACTATGAAACATAGATAGGCGTTCGTGTACTATACATATATTTTAATGCAAGTCATTAAGAAAACATGTCATAAATATGCAAAAATATTCATTGACTATGTGTGTACTGTCTATCTAGCTAGATGATGGCAGAATCGCAGGGTCCACGGTGCGACACTTCGTATATCTACTTTTAAAAGCCTTTGTTCGCAGTGTGATGGAAAGTAATATAATTTTTGATAGCACTTGCTGACTGATTTTTAAGGTTTTTCATACATTCATTGGTTTGCTTGTTTGTTTTGGACAAATGCCGCGATTAATTCATAACTATCTTCTCGATAGGTAGATAGTAGAAACTTAAAAAAAGCTCTCAGAAAGATGACAGTGCACTCTACTAATTCTTTTAGTCATATTTTTTTTTTTTTTAATATAGTTTTGGGTCCAGTTGCATGCACCATCCAACTTTTAAGTTTGTATTCTTACTTTTCAAATTATAGCAGCGTGTAATGTCACATTAAATTACCTACCTGGGAGCAAGCATCATCACCACTGGTGACCTCAGGGTGTGAGTGGCGCATTTTAACATGCCCAAAATATGGAAAACGGTGGCGTTTAGTGACGAGACGAAGCTGTTTGATGCGCGTCTGTTGCCCATTTTCCTGTATGAGTTTGAGTAATTAAATTACAAACAATTGCAACTAAACGTAGAATAATGCGTTTTTGCGACCGAAATGAAGTACCATTAGATGTCACTACCATCCATTGCAAAGAGATTTCAAGTGCTTAGAGACTCCACCAACGCAAAGCGACCATTTTTGTTTAGTGGAACAGGACTCTTTGCAATCTGCTAATTGAATATTGCAATGTCGAAATGTTCGATCGTGGAAGATAGCACTGATGTTTGTCTAAATTTTGAGAAAATCTCATAATATATCGCAAAGTGGCGCTTCGATCGAAGGTGTTTGTTAAATTTTATGATTTTTGATTCAATAGAGATAACCTGTACAAAAAGGTATTTTCATCTCGTAATAATTATTGTATCAAGAAAATTTGTTGTGTTAAAAACACGGGTTGTTTTCTTTTGAAGACTCCATAAAGAATAGAAGAGTATGAAGTAAATAAAGAAAAATAGTCTTAGGGATAGAAATAATTCTTTTGTGTGAGTTTAGTGAAGCCAAGGAATTTCCATCAATCACTAGAAATTTCGTAGCTCCCATTCCTACCGCACTCATCATTTTCTTTTGAGAATTGAAAGAAGTAGTCGGTCTGAGATTAAATCCACCCGACTGTGAATTCTTCCCATCCGACATTATTGAGAGTTGATACATTCAGCCAGTGCCGGAGCGAATCATCACAATGGGGCCTCCCTTCTCGAGGGGTCGTGTCCCAAAATTATACGCGTGGATATCAATAAAATCGTAAACACGTTTTGTTTTTATGCTCGTTTCTATTCGATTGCGACAAAAAATTTTGCTCACTTCGCCTCGCACCTAAATACTTAAGAGTTTTGTTTTCCATAAAGATCATCGCCCTAATACAACAGTGTATAATTTGTATGTGTTTTGTTTACAAAACATTTTGTGTTTTGTTTGTTATTCGACTTTTAAAGGATTATTATAACGATCCGAATATGGATATAATATTTGGAATGTTTGTAGGTTTGTACCTACATCTATGTATTCAAAATATTATTTAAACACACAACCTTGAGATGAGCAGTTAGAAATCTAATAGATATTTTTTCAACATTTCATTGGAACAATTCTACACAGGTGGAACATATTTCAATTTCTAATCAAGCGGTCCCATCCAATATAAGACCCCAGGATGAAATTTTACAACGGAACTGGAGAATAGTGACCTGACTGGAAATCTACCCAGGACTCCTTATACTAAATATATGCCTTATTAACTTGATCGGAAGAGCTATGAACTAGGTACTACAATATTTCTAGATTTTTGAATCATGCTACTTACCAAATGATTGAATCGCTTTGATACAAATTGAAAATTCTTTTCCTTTCATAAGCACTCTTATATATTTATCTGTTTATCTTTTTTCTATGCACATTCTTCGCGTTTACACTTGCTTTTTGTTCTCCGAGTTTTTGAGACATTTAACAATAAAATACATTAAAAATAAATGTATTGATTATTTATGATAAAATAATACCTATTTATTTTTTTATTTACCTGAGGGACGAACAATGGAAATACAAAAACATGGTTAACAGTTAAGCATCAATGAGGATCTTCATGGAGAAACCTTAATATTTCACAGCTTGCGGCAATGCCCCTAAAAGTTCTCACAACATCCCCCTCCCGTACCTAAGGATATTGACAGCTTTCTCTACTCGTTTATTCCGCGTGTCAGACAACTTGGAGAAAAGGGCTGGAAACGTAACTTTTTCAATAAAACCTTTTTACCTACCATAGAAATGCTAAGGTTTGATATCTACCGGAAGTATAACAGCACTATTAACGGAACTGTGACAGTTTAACGAAAACTTATTTAAATTCCGTTATTTTGTGGGGACGTGCGTGCGCTAAAGTTTTCCAGTTTACTTAATGTTATTACGTATTAAATAAACATTTATTCGCTATTTTATAAAGATTTATCTGTAAATACATTTCCAAATGGACCGAAGATTGAAACCTGTAAAAATGGGAAATCTCCCCACTTTTTTGCACTTATTAAATTCTGTGATCAATGAGCGCAGTAGGAGGATTTCTTTTGTCCAAGGTGAAGAATATATCGATTGGTTAAATGGTTCAGTTCCTTGCTTCCTACTTTAAAGGTTTAACAATTTGGATTTTTCGAAGCGCGTAAAATAAATCCAGAATATAATGACATAACGTTCTGTATATCGATTGATTTTATATGCGCTCTCTAAAGTTCTACTCAATATTCATTTATACCTACGCTTTAAAAATTTAAATGGCAAAAATTTGCAACTGGTAGATACCAGATTTTTATTGAAAAGCAACGATAGGTATCTACCTATCGTTGCTTTTCAATAAAAAATATAAAACATACTTGCGTTTATAAAAACCTGAAGTCAAAGATCACTTAGATGTTGACTTGGATGCTAGCGTCTCATCGTTGGACATCTAGAAACGTGGGTCGATTCTTTCTTTGGTAGTAATAACCACATCCGTTTCCTAAATTGATGCCAGTTTTGTCACCTTTGTCTCCATATTTCGCAAATTCGTGGATTCCTCATTATGCACGCGAGACTTCTGCTAACAGTAGCACTTTAAGTTCTTATCATCAACACTTTCTGTGACAGTTTTTTTTTGTGAACGTAGATACTCACTTCTTCCCCATATCTATAAATTTGCTTGACCGTTCGGTTTTAACTCCACTTAGGATTGGGAGGCAACAAGAACTCTCCATTGCGCTCGATTTTGTATGGGAGACACTATCTACCTGAACCTTTCCCTGATGGAATCCACTTAGTTCTTGTGCCTTTTCTGACCTTTGGGATGCTTAAACCCCAAACGTTCTTAAATGCGAGGTGGTCAACCTAATATTTAATCAGATTTTTCGATTTCCTGTCTCTTACAGGATGTTCGAAAAACCAGTAAAAGAGCAGAGGTGCTACTCTTAGCCGGCAACCCCACGGATGATAGTTGTGGATAATTTACCGTTTTTTTTTCTTCCTTCGTTTGTCAAGGACGGCCATAATATTTTTTTATGACATAGCACAAATAATTAATAAAAAGAGACTGGGTAGGTACCTACATATATTATGTGAAAATAGATATTTATTCAAAGAATGACGTATGAGGGTTGAACCAAAAATACCGCATCTTAAATTCACAATGCAAAACGGCGATTCGTAACTTACGTCATAAATATAATATTTAAAAACCTACATTTCAGGTAATGATCCAGACAATTACAAAATGATCCTTTCATGTAAAAAAGTTCATGTTGAACGTATCAAGGGTGGTTTTTAGATAGCGGAACTTTTTACGTTTTTGCTCGTTTTGACGGGAGTATGTTGAGGTTTTAATATCCCAACGTTAACGTGTTTGGTTCCCTGAAAGCTCACCGCGCATGATCGCCGAATTATGTGGTGCGCTTGCGTAGTTACCTCGTTTCTGAAATCATATCTCGACTGTATAGTACGTACATACTTTCTAGCACACCGTCGAGTTTTCACACAGCCTCTCAAGAGAACTCCGATTCAGTACTTCTTTGCCGGTCAAGGCGGCTCCGATGTCGTGCGGTGGTGTCGCTCGCGTCGCTTTCGTTATTTATAAAAAATATTAATTGTAATTTTTAATTGGGTGATGGTTCGTTAAGAGGCTTAGTGATGCAATGTTCCTCTAATTTATGGGACGGATTGTATGAGTTGCATCGCCTGTCATGGTTTTTTTCAGATTATTTGATAATTTCACATAATTATTATCATTATCAATGTTTGTAGTTTGATGTTGTGTTTATTATAAAAAGTGAATTGACATAGTCACTAAAAACAGATTAAAAATAAGATATTCGTTCTATTGAACTCATGTTATAGTTTCAACCAAAACCTAAACCTTAAACCAAGAGATAAAAATAAATAAATATAATAAACGATTATTTTATCAGTGTTTTGTAACCACGGTAAAATAAAATTTATAATATCAAGTGTTGACAAAATATTATTATTATTTATAATATATATTATAACGTTATTAAAGGTCATTTAAGCACGAAGTATTTTAAATCATGAAGGTCATATTTCAATCCACAGACCGTCCTTCGTCGTTCGTTGAGAACTTTACCAATTAGATTTATAGATCTGTATTAATCTTTTGATGTCAAAAGTTTTATTTTTATAAATTAAAATTTCGTTAAAAAAAACGTATTTAAAATAAATTAAAAGCAATATAGGTACCTATAATAAATATTAAAAATATTGTTAAAATATTAATGATATACCTAGTTAAATTTAAATGATAAACTTTTATAAGGAACTTTGATACCTATATTTAAATTTGGAGAAAAACTGCATAGCTGATGGTGGGAGAAATGTTTTCAATAGTGTTAGAAATTTAATTAAAAAATACATATAGGCACCTGTTCCATATACAAGATATTCACATAAAGGATAGTGCAGATCTATGAAGATACTCTGATATGGTAAGCATATATTTTTCAACAATTCTTTTCAGCAGTGGCTGAAGTATCACAGTAAAATTTTTAATGTTTTCATTCATATTTACGAACATGAAAGAACATAATATGTAAGTTGGGTGGGGGTTCGAATCCACAAACAAACGTTCGCAGTATAAACTCGGCGACCGCTAAACCACCGATCACTTCGCTGCTATTGTTTTTACTTGACCACTCATCTATTTGTGAATCTTTTACATCTCTGTTTTGAAAAATGGTAAATGTTTTTCCTTTGGATTCAGCAGCCTGAAGTTTCACTATAAAAACTGAATGGTCAGCGTTGATTAATGTAATCTTCTAGCTCCATCTGTTTTCTAGTTAAACTATATACAAAATCCTATCTTTCATATTTTTGTGCGGAACTTCAGATATGCATAGAACTTCAGATACCTATGCCAGAAACTCCAGATATGATATATAATATACATAAGAAGAATAAATCAGATATGCCTGAAGAAGAATAAACTCCAGATATGACATGATCTATATTATTATACCTACTATGTAAATATTAACAAAGTACATTCCATTTCACTGCAAATTCACTACCTCTGGTACTTGTAATAATTAATGATTGATTTATTGGTAAACCTGCTTTATCATCAGCATCGTTTGAATGATGGTTGTAATAATTATAGTATCACATTCTGACAGCACGTTGTGTCGAACACGTCGAACCGTGAGTAGATAGGAACAGAGCTATGATGTGTGTACTATAATCAAATGAACACATCAAAGCTGTGTATATGTGTAGCATTTTGATATGATGGTTACTAAAATGCCCACATATTATGATATCACTTGAATTGTCGCAAAATCTAGATTCATTTTTTTTCTTAATTAAGGCGTGGAGTTAGCCTCCTATTTTCCTTGCAGGGGAAATCCGTCATGGACAACCGGACCATTAAGTCTGGGATAGTATAGGATATAAACACACTAAAACCCCTCCTTCGTCTGTTGCACACAGGTCCATACCTTTCGATCTTCCACGTAGTGCAACCTTTATCTAAAATTTTGCCTAATGCTTGGTCTGTCCAAATTCTGAATTAGAGAGCGGGACAAACATACATCGAAAATGTAATTAGACAAAAGGTAGAGAAAGAGTGAGAAGATAATAGCCTCCTACGAAGATGAAAACCAGCTGACCTTTCACCTGCCTAGTAGCAGTCTTCCATGGGATTGGCCTTGTGATGAAGAATTCTGGATGAGTGCATTTTTTCACAGCAACCATTTTAAGCTGTCTTTATACACTTCTAAACACACTCACCAAAAACTATTTAAAGACCAATGGGGTGCCACATGATTATACTAATGTGTGATCAAGGTATTTGAGGTTGCTTTGATTGCCTTTACTGATTAGTTGTTTTAAAGATTTTTAAGAAGTGAATCTTTCTATCTTCTTCTTCTTCTTCATAATCATGATTGCCTTGAACCCACTTTTGGACGATGCAGCCATAATGATATAATGATGCATTAGCGAACAACTCAACAGTAAGTTACACAGGATTTGATCCACTGTACATTGATCCAATCAATCATCCGATTCTCATTGTTAAACCCCGTTAAGAGCTTTTCATTGGGTTTGATCCTAAGATTCAAAGATAACAAGCTTGCCAATAACCGATCCAAGGGAGAATAAAACTGGCATATTTGTAAGCTACAAATTATTTTCCTCACATGCATAACATTATATTGGTACATTTACTGTATGTAATTCAAAATCAATATCTTGGTTTCTTGCTACATTTCAGCGTACTTCATACTTTTTTTCTTAATTTAGAATTTCCAATATTGTCTCTTATTAGATTGTCTTTCAAAAGTGTGTTAGTCACGTACCAATCTTGAAACTCTTGTACTATAAATTGTTGTGGAAATGTGTGCAAGCGTTGATATTGGTTTACCACTTGTTTCATGAAAAAAAAAAATCAAAGATTCAAAGCAATTAAAAGAAAAAAATATATAAGAATCTTTAAGCCTATTTCAAAGTTCGATGCTTCAAAATATATATTTTTTGCATTGATATGTATGTATATGTTATATTTCATTATGATGAAGCGAGAATTTAGGCCAACCATCATTGGCTCCAGCCATCCAGCTTAGCTCAGTTGGGGTGGGTTACCTAGAGTTTCTTTGGAGATTAAAAAGAAATAACAAATTTTAAATTACAAAAAAAAAATTATTAAATAAATTAAAAACAAAAAGTCAACAAGAACAAAAATAATAATACTATACTTTATCAATTCTCATCGTCGTGTTGCCCAATTCTTCGTTACATTATTTTTTTATATCTTGCCCACAATTTCTATCCGATATGACCAATCTTCATTATAAACAAATTTCCACCAAAATAATAAGAAAACTCTCCTAATCAATGTTTAGTCCAACAATACAAAATATCCATACAGAGCATTATATGCTATGAACTACATTTTCCACTTTGTTTTCCAAAAAAAAAAAAAAATAATATCCAATAATCACTCTCAAACACCAACCGTGTTCACCTTTTCTTTATTTTTTTCTGTTTGATGAAAAGAAAATAAAATAAAACAAAAACCTGTTCCAAACATAATTCAAATTCAATTTTTTTAGTGTCTAACTGTATTGTTAATCAAATAACCAAAAATTATAAACGCGTGGGTATCTTTTTCAAAGTAGGTATTTATTTTTAAATTTAGAAAACAATTCTATTTGTTTATTGTATTTTTTTTTAACTATATTGAATTGAATGTGTTCCTGTCCCTGCATATCACAACCAAATGAGATTTTAATTAAAATAAAAGTTTATTTTGCCGTGAGGTTGCCGGCTAAGAATAGCACCTCTGCTCTTTTTGCTGGTTCTTCGAGCATCCTGTAAGAGGCAGGAAATCGAAAAATCAGATCGGGACCGCGAGGTTGACCACCTCGCGTCCTTAAATCTCAAGTGGTCAGAAAAGGCACAATGAGCCTCAGACGCCTTCGAGCGCAATGGAGAGCTCTTGTTGCCTCCCTATGCTCCTGAGTGGGGTTTAGGCCTCCCGCATTGTGGGTTGGTCTGGGGGGATCCGCGGCGGACTTTGTTTGTGTGGGGCCGGCTTTTCGGTTTGATTACTTCGATCGGGCTGGAGGGTCGGTTTCATGTGGATCGGGTTTGCTGCGGATTGGTCTCCTCCGGGCTGGCTTGCGTTATGCGGGGGGCCTTAAAGGGAGTATGTATGTATGTATGTAAAATTTTAATTAATTTTTTTCAAAATCATCGATTCAGTTTATAATCGGAGACAGATTTTCAACTTTTGCGTAGAATCTCATATTAAAACTTAAAGAACCAAGGACTTCCAATTTACATAGTAATTCTAAGAAATACGAATTGTTTTAATTCATAATTAATTCGAAATACGAATTGTCCAATCAGTTCAGCCAGTAGTATTAATTTGTGGTCTTCATATTTTCTTTGTGATCACTGGTCACACTCGAATTTACACTTCAAGCACACATTAACATAAAGTAATTAAACTAAGCCAGAATTCGAAACAGAACTAGAAGATGTTCATAAGCCTGTAGTGGTTTATATTTTTGTTAGGTAAATTTATCTCGAACACTAGTTAGTTCAACAATTGGCATCAAAAAGTAAGTTGCAGGTATATGGAAAAATAATGATTCTTTGTTGAGTTACATCAGACAGGCAGGAAGACTTTGTCTGGGAAAACTAAATTGTTGGTTTTCTATTTTCCTCGCAACTTTTCTATATTTTCTGTAAATAAGTACCCCGAGCATATATATTTATAATATTTAGAAACGTAAATTAACCAAATTGGTCGAGACGTTTTGACTTTATTATAGAGAATTCATGAGCCTATAAAAAAAAAAAATTATTGATAACCAAACGAAGGGGAATTGATCAAAACGTACAAATTGTAGCTAGAAAGCGTAGCAAAATAATTCTGCAATAACTTAATTTCGTTGTAAATTTAAGAGTTAATTTTGTGTTGGGGAGGCTGAGTTATATTTTCTGCCAAGATTTTAGACTCCATATCTTTCAGACTGGATACAAAAGTAGTTCACGAGGTGTATGAAAATAGGCCCAAAGGAAAATAGTGCCAGTCGAAATTTGCTTTTTGAAGCAAATTCGCTAATTCGTTTTTCATTTTGTATTTTATCATCACGAGATGATTTTTATAGAAGAAAAAAAGAAGAAAAGTGTCAGAAAGAAGAAAATCATCATCGTCAGCCCAAAATCGTCCAGTATTAGAGATAGGCTTCTCTTTTCGACTTCCACGATTCTTGCCTTGCCCTTGCTATTCTATGCCAACTGATTTCCGGTCACTCTTCTAATATCGTCAGACTATCTCTTGGTCTCCACTCCAGGTCTTTTCTTAGTCTATCTGTCATCTTTTGTTTTCACAAAAAATATTGAATTCATGTACCTAGTATGAATTATGCGGTGATAATGTGAATTATGACATTGTAATGCCTAGTTAGCCAAGCGAGGATGCTACATTTGTAAAGACTTCAACAGAACATTTAACTTATTTATATCTCAATTTATCTGTATCTCTCTTATTGAAAAAAGTCTTCATACTTTCAAAAACTACTCTTCTACGAGTATAAGTATATTTTTGTATTAAAACTCCTATGTAATAAAAATGACTTTATGGTGTTTTGCACAATGCGATTGTATTTGGTACGTATTTTGTTTTTATACGGGGATATAGAGCAAAAGCGTACTTACTTAATATTGGACCTTTGCCATTTCCATGGACGAAGCAAGCTGTTGACCCGTATATGATAACGACACAAGCGAGCACACACTAATGAATTATACCCAAGTAATTCTACTTCAAAGATATTTTTATGGTAATATAATTTGAGACCGTTAGTGTTTCCTGGATGGCCTACAGCATATCTCATCATATTAGATATTTTTCGTTACATTCGTTAACGACTTCTATTATTCCTACATAAAAATATATTCGTTTTTTTTTTACAAAGACAACGATCTTTAAAAAAAATTTCAGCGTGAATTGGGTGTGATTTGACAACTATTTTTTTTGTGCTAGGCAATTTTTTCTGCCATTTCTTATACGGAACAACATCTGCGCTCGATATTTTCATCACATCTTTCACATTGCATAATCAAGAGATTTTCTTTCAAACAGGCTTAAGATTTTTTTAGTCCTTAATGAAATCAATAAATAACATTCTCCTATAGGTACCTTTATATGTAATACTTTGAATAAATTTTTATTTTACAAAAAAAGTATTAAGTTATGGAAAAAGGGCGAAAATTAATTCAACCCCTTATATTTAATTTTTTTTAATTAAAGATATTTATACCGTTTATAAAGTGATATTGTAAGGTTTTGTGTGAATGTATGAAACTAATGTTTTTATTGTATAAAGACAAAAATAAAACTCTCTTAATATTTTGTAATAAAATAATTTCTCGTTCTTAACAAAGAACCAAAGGGAGTAAATTAAGGGCTAATTTATTATGTAATTTAAAGAACATAACATTTATTTGTATTTTGATTCATTACAGTATATATTTCATAAAATCCTTAGACATAGTTTGAAGAAAACTAAGTCATCAACTGTGATCTTCTATGAAAAGCTAAAATATAAAAAAGGGTATTCATACAAAATATTAAGCTATTCAGTAGGCTTCCATAAATATTTTAATATTGCTCTTTAAGCATTACGCGGAGGGTTCTTTTCTTTGAGTAAACTCATTAAATATTAAAAATTAATTTCAACTCTTCTGTGAACCGATTTTATAAAAAAAATAATGAAAATAGACGAGAATTTTTAATAACATTGTGTATAAAAAGACTACAATATAGTTTTTTGTTTCAGGTTTTTCTAGATTTTGTTTATAAAAATTTGCCCAGTGTTGGGTGAGAACTTTGATAATAGCTTTAATATGAAATTAAAATAGAAAAAAAACTCACAAAGAGACTATCTTTTCCGGCAAACGTTTTCCTGTCTCTGCTATGAATATTGAATTCGAAATTGTATAATGATTAATTAATTACATATTTGACAAATATGATTCCGACAGAAGAATATGTTTTCAACAACGATATTGGAATCATTGGATCAGTGGAAATAATTCTGATTATCGCGCCAACTTGGAAACAAATGACAGTTTGTAAATTTCGATTAAAATAGAATAAAAAAATGAAAAGAAATGTTTATATTGTTATGAGTAGGTAATTAGAAGGTAATTAACTTTTCTTATATCTTCTAATGTTTTGCATTCTTATGTTTTCTTTCATAAAAAAACTTCTTCTGAAAATAAAAAAAAAACACCATATTAAGAGTACGAGAATGTGGTCTAGCCTTGCACGTTACAGTGGGAAATTGGGATCCATTTTTGTATATACAGGGTGACTGGTAATTCGATACATTCCTTGAAAGGGGTTTCACTAGAGAAAATTTGCAACAATTTTGTTTCCAACAATAAGCTTTCCGAAAAGGTATGAATGTTTTCCACTTTACTGCAGTTTTGGAAAATAATCAATATTAAAATTGGAAACAAAGGGTGGAAAATTGACAAAAACTCTAAAAAGTTAAATAACTCGAAAACCACTTTCATTTGACCCCTGGTTAATGGAAAAAAAATGTTGAAAATTCTTCCTAATACAAACTCTTTCAAGGAATGTATCGAATTACCATTCACCTTGTATAGAGATAGATGTGCCGCTGGGATAGGAAGATATAGAGGTTGCATACATCTTTTACCATAGCATTAAAATTACAATGTTTAACTGCTTTATATTGATTCAATCCTACTAATACCTAATTAAAATAAAAGATATTGGGTTGAATGATGGAAATCTCATAGAAAAAGATGCTGACAATGCCTATTCCAAAGATCAAACTAACTGAATTCTCTTGCCTTAGGGGCGCCCTTAATGTACTGATTGTGTCAACGCACAGCGTTGGAGAGGTCGACGCTCGCACCTATAGTGATGCAGTTGGAGAAAAGATATTCGAACAAAAATAAGTACATATAATTAAGGTATTGGTGAGTATTTTCTACTCAAAGGGATCAAACTAAATCAGCCATAATGATGAAGGAAAAAGCACTAATGGTATAGCTATACCTACGTGTAATATTAAAAATATAGTCCATCCATCCATCCACGGCGCTATAACCCATTGTGGGTTTGGCCTCCTCAAGGAGTCGTCGCCGTCCTGTGACGCCTGTTCCTTATTCCTATAGATTCCAGATCTCTGCTCACGCAATCGAACCATCGAAATTCGAACCATTAAAAATAGCACTGATATAAAAATGTGATTGTTGTCACATATTATATTGAATGCGTAAAATTATTTGACACAGTCCTAAAATTTCACGAATTATTAGCCCCTAAAATAATTTGCGTGACCCTTAGGTATATTAAAACGTGAAGCACTCCTTTTTACGAAAATTTCGCGGACGGAGGAGTATGATTATAATTTCGCACGTAGGTACTCTAGTTTATATAGAGGAGTGAATAATGCTACTATTTTCTTTAAATTTAAATACATTAAATCAATAAAAAAAAACATTACAAACGCAATGTAACGTTACGTATTTGACACACACACACACACACACCCTCTCTCTCTCTCTCTCTCTCTCACACACACACACACACACACACACACACCCTCACACACACACACACACACACACACACACACCCTCTCTCTCTCTCTCTCACACACACACACACACACACACTTCGTTGTGTTTGATATTGAAACAGACACACGTCATATTCTTTTATTTATCTGTGGTCAAATTGAGAAAAGATTAATATTGCTTGTCTTTAATAATAATTAGAAAAAACCTTAAACACATATCAACAATTCAAATTTCACGTACCCATGTCACTGCTTTTGAAAAAAAATTGTGAAATAGCGCTTGCTCAATATATCTAATATAAAATATCAATATCACTTAGTTATGGTCGAATTTCGGCCTCCGGGCGACCAATATTTATAAATAAATAATATTTATAAATAATCACAAATCCTCTTTTTAATATGATAACTCCCCCTTTAAAGTCAAAGTTATGAGAGTTTTGGAAAATGTGTCAGTCTCTCCAGTTATTGGCAGCTCTTTGAACCGAAACCCTTCAGACTTCATTATCCCACTATGGCTTGCTTGTCAACACGAGGTGGATGAGGGGAAGGGAGCGGTGTTTTGTCTTTGACTATTTGTTGTATCTAAGGGCTTCTAATAATAATTAATTGCGAACCTCCGTCTGCAATATATACGGACGTTGTAATTAAGTGAAACATTCCCACTTATGTTGACCTTTGTTCCGCAACCACAACGCCTTAATAGCCCGTTTTACTTTGATCGAAATCACAAACAACTTCGCATTTCACATCAAACTCCAATCGGGTTAATTATTACCCTTAATCTATATGCATATAATATTATGAAAATTTGTTAAATTTCGGATAAGATTACATTTTTTGAAAATATGAAATTGAATAAAACATATTATGTCGTTTGAATAAAAACAGGTTGCTTACTTTAAAAGGTAAAAAAATAATTGAGAGGAAAAACCACATTAACAACAGTCCAACAGGCAAAAAAGAAGAACTATCTTGATCAATATACGAGTACAATAATTATAAAGAGACTTTCTTTTCCCGAAATACTCGTTCTTTTTTCTGTCCATTATTTTTCTATCATAAGAAACACTGATTGTGTAGGTAATAAAAAAACAGATATTATCAAAATTTTAATATGTATAAAGTTGATCTTGTTTTCAAAATAAAATAGTTACTTACTTAACTCGACTCAAATATTTAATCCAAAAATTCCATTTTAAAAACTATTTATTCTGCGTATTTTATAATAGGGTACTTCATAGATGGTTTTTAAGCTGAAGGTTATTATTTTTGCAATCATCCCATTTTTAGGCAAATTTGTTTAAAAAAAAAAAAACATTTCGGGGATTTCGATAATATTGTTAGAGGTTAACGCGCGATTTCCCCTGATATATGGTGTAAACCAAGGCTTTGTTGGAAGTGGAAAACATTAGAGAATATTATTTTTATCAATATGTTTAATCTCAATGGGCTTTCAACGTCTGAACTTAATCTGGAACGATAGAACGTATAATTTGTGAAGCCAAATCTTCATTTTGTAACATGAAGAGAAATAGTACACTGTGTACTTGAACAAATAGTTATTTAAGTGTTATACACATAATTTCATGCTGCAAACAGGGTAGACATAGGGAACGGAATTCTATTCTTTCCTAGCAAGGCATTCTGAATTTTGGAATTATGAATCAAGTCAGTTCAAATACGTATATTCATAATATTATTATTATGATCGTAGTGCAATATAACAAAGGTTTTTTTTAAAACCATTTTGACTCTACAGTCTAAGGCTGATGTACCATTTAGAAGCTACCAACTTTCAAATATTTTTTTGACATTTCAAACTTTAGCTTTGCGGGAATACTTTTTATGAAATGCGTCGAAAAGTACCTTTAGCTAAAGCGTTCTTTAGTCGTTTTTTTGAAACCGGCCGTAAGCTATGTTCCGTAAGTTGTCACAGTATTCCGTACTTCGAAGTATATTGTAAGTATAGTATATATATTTATTCTATGGAATGTCTATAATAAATATATATACTATACTTATATACTTCGAAGTACGGAACATAGTAAGATCGGAAGCTTAAATCCTAGGTCACCGGTGGTGGTAATTGGTGTGTTCTAAATAAATAAATAAAGATAATCAACGATTTTCTATTAAAATATCTACTAGGTAGTTATTAAACATAATTTTCACCATTCAATAGTTTTTCAACCCTTTATCCGACATTCTACATAAGAAATTAACAATTGGAGGGTTGTATAAAAAGGCATGTAAAGTATGTAATAAAATATGTGTTTGATATATTCATTAATTCAAATATACAACATTGGACATGAAATAAAGTTATAAAACCATCAATGTATTTTATGTGTGATACAAGTACATCGTCATGGATGTACTGAGTGAGCATGCATGCCGAGATAGACCTAAGGCAGTAAACCCGAACGTAACACATGTCGGCTGTTGGAACATATTAACATGTAAGCGTGTATGCTATCAACATCTCATTTATCAGGGGTGACGTTAATCGAAACTTAAACCTCGCTAGGAATTTTCACTAGGTAGAATCCTGTTATATCGAATCATCGGTTTTTGAATGTAATGTTAACGTATAGAGAAGTGGGCATTTTTTAATGACAACCTTGACAGTCTGATGAAGGTGTACAGAGTTTTAATCCCAGTCGGATCAGAATTTTTTAATTAGTTAATATTTTTTGAGGTAGAAGCCCCCTGCATTTATAATTTATTAAAGTGGTTTCAGTTCGAGACCTTAACACTGGTTTTACTATATGACTGAGATGATTCTAATCCCAACATATGTAAACATCTTAAGGAATTTTCACTAGATCTGTTACGGAACCATTGATTTATAAATGTGGTGTTTATATTAAAATGATCATCTTATTTGTAAAGGCCTCGGAAACCTGGATTAAGGAGTCCCAAGTTTTTTATTTAGGTAGAAGCCCCCTTGCGTAGTTTGCTGATGACATTATTATCTCTTTGGCTAGGAGGTTCCAGACCGAAACCGCAATTCTGGTTTAACCTTATTACAGGGTTGCCGCTTATATCAAAAGTTAATAAACCTCTATACTACGTTTGTTGTTATAAATCGAACCATCGCTTTTTTAATTTGATGTTTTTTTTAGAAAAGTGACTAACTATCTTCTTATAAAGTTTTATAGCTTAATTTTGTTAGCCTAAACGAAGTGTTCCAGATTTGTCTGCCAGTCGGGTCAGAACTTTTCAAGCTATATCTAAAATTTAATTTGAGGAATAAATTAAGCGGACAGTTTTTTATACAAATCTTTCCGTTCAGATGGTTTGCACAATTACCATAAGCAAGAATCCAAGCGATTGGAAGCGGCTCATGAAGCTATTTAAGTAACTAAAATAAATCTTGTGAGCAAATGAAATTTTTTGTAGTTAAGGCGTTGTATGAAATTGTGAAACAAACCTGAGCACTGTATATAAATATCGTATATAAATTGAAAACAATGAAAAATTGGTTTTGTTTAATTTTAACACAAACAGGGTACCTACATGATATTGATTGTAAACCGGTTTTATCACTACCTTCCTATTCATAATTTTACATCATGATTTTAACTTAAATGTATGTGGTATCAATTTGATACCATGGGAAAATGTTGAAGTGTGAAAATGGGCCCTGTGGCATTTATTTATCTATTTTAAATTTTACGAATTTAGTGACGACGTCGAAACTGGAGGTGACGAAAATGCGTCGCATTTAGTTTTCCCCATTCGAATGCGATGTTTTTGATAATCGAATGAATATCCCCTTCCTACATGTTTTGTACGACTACATAATATTATGTCTGCACGCAAATTCGTAATAAAAGCAATACACAGTTGACATTTTATGAAGGAATAATCGTAAACATGTTTGCCATACAAACAGTCAACTTATAACGAAACAAATACATATGTTGAAATCGCAGTTACGTATTAGCTGCTAGTGTCTGCAAAGTTTGTGTTGGGGGTTTGTTGCCGGAAATAGCGAGACATGAATGAATGGAACACAATGACGCCATGACAACAAAGACATCAAACTGTCTTATTATTTTAATAATATAGATTTTCGAAGGTTGTTTCCATTTCAAAGGATTCCGATACTTTACTCAACATTTATTTTGTGATATAATACTATGTACAGTAAGTTTATTACTAGCGTGTTATTCTAGTGATCTCTTTTTATATCTGAATTGCTTGAAGGTAACTATTTTAAATGTATACCTTCTATATATACAATCAATCAATACTCCCTGTCCGACCCCAGTCAGGGGCAAAGGGAGGCAACAAGAGCCCTTCACCGCGTCCAATCCTGCGCAGCTTCAATGACCTCCTCCCACGCAATATCCAAATCCCTCAGCTCGGCTTCCAAGGAACGGAACACTGTGTTAGAGGGTCTTCCTTCCTTGTCTAGAACAGCGCTCTCCCCGATCAACTGTCATTCAGCATCCTTAACACATTTCCCAGCCAAGTCCATCTCTTTTCCACAATGGTGGAAGTGATGGGACTACGTTGAGTGCGCCGGCGAATAACGTCGTTCATGATGCGGTGGTACCATCTTAAACCCAAAATTCTTCTGAGACACTTTATTTTAAATGCGAAGGTTTTGTGCCTGAACTTTGGCTCAGTATCATTCATCACAGTTGATTGCTTGATCGCTTGTAACCTGGTTTTTCCGGGAAACTAATGTTTTTTAAGTCTTTCACTCGTTTTTGAGTATAGGAACTAATGCCTTCGAATCACAAAAATCTTAATATCAATTTACCCACTAAGTGTATTTTTACGAAGAGTTCAATAGGAACAAAAGTTGTAAGAGATCAAAACTGAACCATATACAATATTAAAAGATCCAAATGCGTTTCACATTGTGAAATAATTTGATTTCACTGTAGGCTTAATTGAATTTATCATCATTCAAGTTTACATTCCAGCTATTTCAGTAGTAGGTACATAAGAATTTCAATAATCCGATATTATTCGCACGAATCAAACAATGCCTATATAAATTAAGTTGGTGGGTATCGGGTGAGGTGTGTACAATTTCTGGGTCCAGTGAGCAATTAGTTGGAGGGAAGAAGAGAGAATGGATGGCCCGAGGATTTATTACTGCATGGGTTTAAGGGCTCTCCGGTGATTAATCAAACACGCACTCCACATCCTTGGGCGAGTCATAATATCCTAGAAGCGGAGAGGAGAAAGAAATAATGTAATAACTTCTTGAACCAGCGCTGTCCGTATGTTGGTTTCATGCCATCCCCACCTAACCTAACCTCACCCGACTTCATTATTTATTTCAATTCCTCTTCTTCTAGACAATCCATCCGCATGCACCAATCGTTAGCTGTGGTGTGGTTACACCTTTTGTCCAGTATTTTTGATATCTATCATTTTTACTGTCTTAATTAACCATGCGTTCATCCCTCGCCCAAGACGATAGTCTATTACTACTTTTAAAAGTTTCTAAGAATTTGGTCTAAGAATTCGAAATTTTAAGCAGACACAAGAATATTTATGAAACTGCAATGTAAACTGTTTGATGCCTGTATTGATGCGCATTCTCCTGTATGGGTGAAAGTCCTGGCACAAAAAATCTCTGCGTTTGAAATGAAGTGCCACAGAAGAATTTTGGGTATAAGTTGGTACCACCGTATCACGAACGAAGCTATGCAGCGGCACACTCAGCCGAGACCCATCTTTTTGCCATTATGGAGAGAAGATGGACTTGGCTGGGACATGTCTAAAGAATCTCTAATGACAGTTAGCCAAGGAGAGCGCTGTCCCTAATTGGGGCCAAAAGTGGAGTAGTAAGTTATAAGAAAACTATATTTAAAATTAATTTCTATACATTTGAGCAAAGTAGGTGACATTGCCAAGATATATCAAGCTTTAAAATGTCATTGATGGATCAATAGATCGATTGAGCTCTTGAAATTAATCGTGAAAGTGCATATTATTGGTTAAAATCCATAGATTTATAAAGCTTTAGGTATATAGCATTAATTTATGTAATAATTAATCATATAAAATACAAAATTTACCTTCTTTCCATGTTTGTAGTTTCCTACTTGTGTATTTTATATGTTTCTATTTTTATATTGTATAACAAATATGAAAGTTCATATGACATGTTGAAGGAATGGATGCTAAAAGGTTACCAAAAAGAATCTAAAGGCAAAACGAGAAATACAAAGTCGTTAGAAGAAGTTAAAGAAAATACTGCTGGTCAGTCGAAATCTCAGAAATAAAAAAAAAACAGTGGCAAAAACTGCTCCCTTGGATCTATTAAAGAAATAATGAAAATAATATAAAAAAAAAAAAAACAATTTCATATGTTATAGTTTAAACTCCACTTCCTGGATGGTCTTAGTTAGCACTCAAACACAATATTATAATAGCAGCACCAAACGTCCTAATGAAGCAATAACAGCGAGGGCTTACTCTGTGGTGGCCTTCTATAACCTCACATTCTACAATCAACCCTCTTTTTATACTTTGAAAAAATTCTGGAGAATTTTTTCAAAACCTACTTATACAACTATTTAGCTTAAACACTCGAGGGAAAATGTTCATCAATATCATGAGATGTTTGGAAATTACCAAATCTTTCCACATGTTCTATATAGACTGGCGGTTACAACGCCAGCTCTCGTGCTGTTTCGTATCGGAGGTCGTGGGTTCGATCCCAGGTGCCGACCATCTTCCTCTTTCACGACACAAGCTTTAAGTAGCTTACTGTGAAAGAGTCAAAGGGTATATTTGTGTTCACTTTGAGTGAACACAAAAAAAACATAATTATTTTTATTCTGTCCATGTCCAAGTTCTGTTCCGTAGGTTTATTGACGATATCAAACTAAAAGGTTCACTTGGGCAAAACAAATAAAATTCATCTTCATCTGAGCCGCAAAATGCACAAAGTTTATCTATCTATGGTTGCGAAAAATCGATAATATTCATAGAAACTTACTTGGGTCTATTTCAAATAATAATAAGTATTATAATATAACATTCTTTATAAAATAAATATACAAATCTGTTTCGGATTGTAATCCTATGAAATATTATTGTAAGTAGCAAGTAATTTAGTAATTTAACACAATCACTTGCTTTGGGCTCACTGGCTACATATGCGTGAACATAATATAGTTTTGGTTAACTTTATAAGTTGCATCATCATGTGTTACGGACTTTTAAAACCCTTCTAATCAATGAACATAGGTCAGTAAGAAATTTAGATACGAAATAACTCGCTTTTAGACCTACAGAGAACTATGTAGGTTTAACCGAAAATAATTGATGATGACAACGGGATTGTATTTTGGAATATTCACTTTTTTCTCAGGCGATGAATCGTTGAACGCGTTAATGTCACAAAAAGAAGTTTGATTGTGTTATTATTAAACGTAATAATTATTTCGTCCGTTTGGACAACTCGCACATACCGAGCGCAATCACTACAGCCGGCGCGGGGTTCAAGAAGTAAGCAAGTACCACAATATGTGTTAGTTCTACCAGACAAGCAGAAGTTTATAAACAATGTTTTCATTACGGCGCTGTTCGCACTTCATCATCAACACCGAAGCAGTTTGGAACCGCCAGACAGCACGTCTAGCATTTTGTTAATTAGTTGCGCGATAACTTCATTTAGGTAAGCTAATGACATTCATTGCTTGCTTAGGAAATTTTGTTATGACTTATTATTTTTTGAAAACTGCGTTGAAAAAATTATTCAGCTCATCGAATGCAAACTCAAAAAGCGCATTTGTTGTGTAAACATAATATCACCCTTTCTAACTATTTGTTAAAGATTGAAAAATTTGCATGTAGGAATAGACGCTTCGGCTTTGCAGGGTCTGTTACATACGAAGTTTGGAATGCCGTGTACCAGCTATTTTTAAATATTTTTAGAAGTCTTCCGAGTTTGTGGCTGCCTGATAGAGGGTTGTTGTTCGTTGGGGATTCAGGTATTGTCCATCCTAGCCACGTGGTCGCGCCAGAAGCGTCTCTTTGTTCAGTCCCATCTGCCAATATCTTCATTGTTGCAGGTGTCTCTGATGGTAGAATTGTGTATTCTATTCCTCCACGATTTTCCCAGAAAAGCATGCAGAGTCTTTATTTCAGATGTTTTCCCTGATACAGTTCTATGTGTTATTATTGGCCTTGCCATGTTTTATAGATCTACACATTGCTCTCTACCTTGGCTTGGTTCCTTTGTTTTTTATACAGATCGTTTTTTTTAATTACTATGTATAATTTTGAACAAAATGTTTATAAACAAATAATATTTGTGGATATTCACAGCGTGTTGCAGGAATAATGTAGTTTTTACGTGAAATTTATATTTTATTTTAAGTTGCAGGTTCATGTGTCAACCCCATTACGGCGTTTAGGCTTTAAGTATGATAAACTAGAGAGGATGTGCGAGTAGGCGCCCCTCTAATATATTCCCGGGCGTATGAAGGCCGCGCTAACCACTCTGTACAGTGTACACGGAATAATGAAATACATACATGCCCTCCAACTTTGACTGTATCTATGAAACAAATCTTATTTACATATTTTGATGGAAATCTTGAACTTGTTCTGTGGTTTAATCTCATCGCAGTGTTTAGGACTGAGCTCGGGTCGGTCCGGATAAATTAATTTCTATAACTAATATTTTGCTAAGACTCTGTCTACCCGACTATCAAATTAGTTCATTACTAAACTTCTCCAGGGATTCAATTTCTTTTTCTTGAACACCGAAACATTTCTCATTTCGCATTTAATTAATTGAACTTCTATCTATACTAATGATGGTACAATGCCAAAATATGACCATTGAGGAATTTTGCAGTACCCAACTATAACAACTTCAATTTCACAAACAACTCGGATCTTTTAAATTATAAAACATAGGGTTATCGAAATTTTGGAATCTCCTGCACCTTTATTCATTCATTTTTATTCTCTCATTGTGACCAAATTAGGAGGTAACAAGTTGCGCAGCTTCTACCACACCGTATTCAAATCTCTTAGTTCTGCTTTGAAGGAGAAGAACAGAGTATGATAGCGGTCTTTCTCCTAATCGGGACCGTTATGGCTAGAAGAACTAAGCTTTTCTTGGACAGCTGTTCGGAATCCTTAACACAATATGTTACAGAAAGAAAAAGGTGATAAAAAATTGTGCTATCTGGCATAATATAGCGTCGTTCGCAATTCCATAATTCTTCTGAAATTCGTTTAAAAAGTGGATAATTTTTGTTTTGGGTAACATACACATCAAACAGACCACATTTAGTCTCGATGTATTGGTTTGTACTGCACATTAGTAACATTTAGAGAATGATTAGGTATCTCTTTTTAATGACGTGGCGTGAGAAAATTCTCAACCTATATAGAATGCGTGTTATTGTGTTAACATCTACGGGCTGTCAATTCATTCGTTGATCCACACTTTCTGCTTTCATAAATCTAGGGCATCTTTAAAATACGCAAAGTTTCAGATACGTCTCATGGAGAATTTAAATCATAAGAATTCCCATCACTATTGGTTCTTATAATCTTGTTTAATATAAGTTGTGAGGGTAATGAAGAGCCAAAGTGAGTACTGAGAAGGCACCACGGAGGTTCGGGTTAAACTCAAGACGATCTTGTTGTGAATATTCATTATTAAATTACAATGTTAAACATTTATTGTGATTAGTGAAACGAGGACAGGGGAGAGACGCCGCCGTGAAATTAAGGCTGTGTTTATTTAGTGTCGGAAGGTGAGGGGGATACAGCGCGCTCTCGCTCTTGCATCTACCACCCTCCTCGTATTTTATTAATATTAATAATTTTAATAATCGCGGGATAAAATGTTTCAGTTTCAGGTTTTTTTTTTATTATCCCATGTCTGTGCCATTGATTTAACTGCGATTCAAACAATCATTATGTTAGTCAAAATTTATTTTAATGAATTAAAATTAAGTAGGTATCTACATAAAATTTCTTAATTATGAAATTTATTCAAGCTCGAGCGCTTTTGTCTAATAATAACACTAGTGATATGCGGATGAAAGCACTCGAGACGCAAATTAATATCTACCTATCGTAAGACGACTTTGTTTACATAAAAAATATTATTTTTTTAATCATAATGAATTTTATGAAAGATCCAACTGATATAGTATTGTTGAACCAAAATGGATTTCGAAAAGTTAAAAGATGGATATTAATCATATCAAATTCACAAATCTTTATAATGACCAAAGATTTTTAATTAATATGTCGTGTTCAACCCTATCGAATGCCTTCATAAAATCTTCTGCTCTTGAAAATCAATCCGATAAAATGTTACCGTTTATAGAAAAAAATCCAAAGATATCTGAATATTCTCAAATATTGTTGTCTATAACGTTACAACACTATAATAATATTATCATATTATATTTTTAAATAAATAAATAATTTTTTTTCTATTGAGTGTATTTTTATACTATTAATATGATATGAAAGTATAAAAAAATAGATAGGTATAGAAAAATTACTTAAATTTTTTCGCATATATACTGGATTACAATACAATACAATTTCGCGTACACACCAATTGTGGAACTATTTTCTTGCTCAGCAACCAATATCTCAATATCAAATGACATCTTTTCTAAGATTGGAATTGGATCGGGATTGCGATCTTAATGAAGAGTAACGCCCCTAGGTCTGTAAGAGAAGTTATGTTGGCGACAATGTAATCGTTATGTCGATTGTTCGATTAGTTACAACTTTAAAAATAAAAATAATATAGCACGCCATGATGCTAGTTTACTGTAGAGGTGCTGGTAAAACAGCTACTTTGGTACTGCAAAACACACCATAAACTTCTGAATAAATAAAATATTTTACAAATTTGCATCAAGTAGATAGTCCTCGTCGCTTGATACAAAAATACTGCAAGTTGTAATAAGTAGAGTGTGTGAAATAATATATTATGCGGAATTGGAACACACAACCGGGACGAATATAGTCGCGCATCTGTATGCAAAAGACACTTTACAGATTATTTATGTGCTCTCGTGTATTGCGTATTATATTGGAATAAAATATTGCCGTCCTATGTACGGAGCGGAAGAATGTCCCGAGAAAGCTTTTTATTCTAATGACATTCTGATAAGAAGCTTCTTTGTATCTCATAGATGTCGGTTTACCTGTAACGATATTCAATAATAGAAGTAGGTTTGCCATTTTAGGTTATCTCTCATAGATGTCATTCATCGGACGACATCGAAAATAATAATTATTGTCCCATTCACGATCACTCAATCCGTCCAAAGGGAACGATGTCACTCCATTTTGACAGATGTGAAACTTGAGTTTTTTTTTCAATAAGTTTCACGAAATGTTCCTACACATATTACAAGGTACAACAGAAAGTGTACCTTGGTGGAAGGATGATGACAAAATGAGACAAATATGAACTAGGTATTTTACACTGACGAACAAGTGACTTGGACCACGCCCACTCGAGTTTCCCCATCGACTATATGTTTGGAGTGATGGACGAATGGATTGACGCGATTGAATTTGGAGTGATGGATATTCGACTCACCACTCATATTATCCATTTGATTTTTTTCAATGACGGTCATTTTTTGGAGTGAATCGCCCTATTTGGACGAATGAAATGATAGCGAATGGGGGGCTTAAGATTGTTAATGTAAATATACCGCTTGACGCTGTTCACTTGTTTATTTATATGAGTCTGTTATAATAATATGTACTTACGTTTGAAAGACACACATTAGGGGTTAAGTTGAATTGTTTAAAGGTATTGCCAATTTAATGTTGCAGATATAAAAATCACTGCAGGTATGATAACAAAAATGCATCTGTAAAATAAAGATGAATACAAACAGTTCTTTTCACTCTCATCTCTATGAAAACACGTCGAATGTGATAAATGGGTAGTATAACAATAAATTATTAAACCTGCAAATGAATCTAATAATTTCATTGTATAAACTTTGATATTTTAATATAAAAAACAAAATAAATTGATAAAAGTTTTTGTAAGTAAAAGCAGATTTAAAAAATATCAGAGAAAGGAAATAAGACTTCCACCAAGTTCTGCTAACGACATGTAAAAAGATATTTTCATTAAAGTAATGATCAAATGCATTGTGTTTCATTCCACCGCGCACCGTTGGAAAGTTCGTTAGAACCTCTGTACTTAGCAGTTAAATAAAAAACAGATAGGTACGACTATTTGGTAAATAGGACTTGATACGCGGTTCTCTTGATATGCTAGAAGCATTCTAGTCAGTAAGGTATAGATAAAGATACTAAAGAGTATCGTAAAATGTATTGCATTGTTAAGAAATATGATATAAGTACTAGCTGTGCTCCGTGCTTTCACCCGTTGTCTATTCAAAGGCGGATCCAGCTTTGGCGTCAGGGGGGGGGGAGGGTCACATAGTAAAAAAAAGTCATTTCCAAAATTTGGCACCTATCTTGAAACTAAACTTTTCCTAAAAAAAGGTTATTTCCAAAATTCAGGGGGAGGTTATGACTATAATTTTATTATGATCATAATAGAAAAGTAGGTATTTTATTAATAAATGTAAGTACCTACCGTACTTAAAAATAGATAAAATATAGGGCCTAGACCCAGCCAAGGGGGGGGTCATGACCCCCCTGACCTCCCCCTGGATCCGCCATTGTGTCTATTTATAAAGAAAATGTTTTATCATACATTTTATTGCAAATTGTGCAGTCGTGAGACTTTTCTCCGCTATCAATTAATCTTTTAATCCCTTACAACCAGCTTTCTAAGGCAACTTGTATACATTTTTTATACGTACAAGTGTTATAGTAATAACTATTGTATTACAATTAACAACAGCCCTTCTCAGACGGGAAATTAGACCTATTGGAAATATGCTACCCGACTTTCATTGCTCCCTGTCGGCAGCCATCCTGTGCCACTGATGGTCCGTCACTTTCTTCATATCGTCGGATCATTGTTTGTGGCCTCGCTGGGTTTCTGCTACTGGTTCTCAATCACCACTCCAAGGTTTTTTTGGTCCATTATCATTCTGACCAGGTGCATGTACTGGCCAGCTCCATTTAAGTGATGCTATTTTTATGTCACTCTTGTCCGAACTTTAATCCATTCGTTGCGTTTTTTTTCTCGGAAATTAAGCATACCTACTAACAGATATAATTATTAAGAATTGGCAAAGTAGAGTGTTATCGTTCCTATCTGAGGCATGTGCTCAAGAGAGAGCAGTATGGTCGATGGTCGACGGTCATAGATGGCCGAAGAGAGGTGAGAGAGATCGATTTTGTATAATTTATATATTGGAGTGGAATTTTAACAGCCGAAGACAGGTACAAAATAAATACTCTCGGCTAATAGTCATCGTTGTAGGGAACCAACATCTATATCTATAATATAAAAGAAAGTCGGGTAAGTGCGAACACTTATAACTCGAGATCGGCTGAACAGGTTCTTCCGATGTTTGATTTATTGGATTCTTCTCCGCACCGGTTAACAGAATAACTAATAAAAAGTTAAAAAAAAAATACGTAAAGAAATAATATAAAATTTGATATTAAAGTTAGTATGGAACGGACTTACCAACAACAACGCCATCTGTGAATATTCCATAACAACACAATTTTAATTTACCTGACAACCATTGAGTTTCAAAACACCGGTACGAAGTTAGAATTTCTTTCAAGCTTTCAGAAATAATTTTCAAATATATTTTAAGCCTATTTTTGTATAGGGTAATTAAAATTAAAATGCAGAAAGTGAATAAATGAGATGATTTTAGTATGATTAAAAATTGGATCGCTAGAAGTGAATAAATTTTTTTGTTTGTTTGATTAGAGAATTTTTATTTACCATGATGTTCAGAAAGTAAGCAGATGTTTTTGAATGAATTATCGTACGAAGATGTTGAACGAAGTTTGACGGGTCAACTAGTTACACATACGGAAGTTACAGAGGCAAGAGTGTTACAAAAAATAAGATTTCAGATTTATACATTTATACATTACAAGCATAGATCATTACGAAGATTGGTGTTTGTGTGTTTACGGAAGTGACTTTGTGCTGTGAGCACACGAAGTCAGAATAGTGGATTGTCGCAACAAAACTTATAACTCGTTTATGCTTATACATATCTAGATAATATTCCTATACTAGCTGATACCCGTCTTGCTTTACGTTGTTGATTTGGCTAGTCAGACTTGAGCCGTAGATTATTGAACAGGTTTTGTATGCAGCTTTCCCCTTCTCAGGACCAGTAGGCCTAGACAAAATGCATTTGGCAATCGACTACAAACGACTTCGACAATGTAGAGTAGGAAGAAAATTAACTGTCCACTTTTTATATTTTATATTATAAGGATCATTGTTTGGTTTGAATAAATGTTTATATGTTCCAGTGGACAGTTAATTTTTTCGCACTATACATTAGCGATATCTTTGTTTGTAGTCGAACGCCAATTTGAATTTGTCTACGGCGGCAGGAGTATATATTATCTTAATAACTGGGTACACACGTAACGATTTATCTAAAGATAAGAGATTTGACCGATAATCGCTCATTTTCAAAAAAAAATTTCGCTAAGATTTAAAAAATGAGCGATTATCGGTCAAATGTTATAGATAATCTATCATTTTCAAAATTTTTCACGTTAAGATTTAGAATGTGTACCCAGCTAATGTTTCAAAAAAGGAAAAAATAAGAGTCACTGCTAAATATGTGAAAAATTTGAAAAACTAATGTCACTTTCAATATTTATAAAAAAAATAGAAGATGAGGAAAAATTAATACTCACTGTTGAATACGCGAAAAAATTAAAAGAAAAATGTAGTTATACATAGGTACCTTTTTTGGTACCTATGTATAACTACATTCAGTTTGACCTACTTATGACTGTAGTGATAAATTTAATGAGGTAGGTACCTTAGGAGAGAGAGGGTGCAAGCGAACTCTGCTTTACCGGTTTTAGTCATCTGTCATGGCGTACATATTTTATAAGAAGTTTCGGTGAAAATCTTTATAAAATAAGAATTAAAAGACTTCTACTTATATTTTTTGTATTTCAAATCAAACTTCGATCGATTTTGTACATTTGCATACCGTAATGCTACAGTTCTACACAAAATTTAGACGTATAATTTTACTTTTAAAACATGACTTTCTCATTTTTGTATGAAGATTTTAAATTTTTAGAAATTTGTAAATAATTTAAAATATATTTAATGAAATGTAAATATTTGTATATAAGATTACCACAATTGTATTTGCGAAAAACAATATTCAACGCAGAACCTACGGTTTTAGCGTGATGCTCTGACATACAGTTGGAGTGAAACAAATAAATATACATACATTACTGAATTATTATGTAGATAAAGTCGAGGAACATAAAAGAAAACTTACTGCCTTCCCTGATAAATTGTTTGTCGAGAGTTTCGTTGTGAACTTTCCCAAAGATTTCCCATTTTTATTCTCCTCGATATTGTACTTTACAGCTCTGAACTTATGTTTTCAATAATTTTGTCGCATTAAGTTTTGTATTGAAAATTTAACTTTTCACAATGACCCATCTCTGAGTCAGACATTGATAGCGCGGGATCAATTGGCAACTTTTGAATTTGATTTTCATTACAGTTTGAAGAGGTTTTTTTACGTCGAGAGTTTTTTTTACTTACGAAACTAAAGTTCTATTTGCTGACGAGAGTTTTTTAAGTTATTGTAGGTATTTTAAGTGTGGTTTTGAATTTTAAATTCTAGAATTGGATTTGATTACTTATTCTTCGGGTTTAGATTTCTGTATTATGTCTCGAAGGGTTTTACCAGCGATATTTTTGAGTAGCTACTTATATTTCGAATAAGACTTTTGGTTCTGATTGTTCTGGCTCTGGCCTATTTCCTTGTTGGGTGTCCATATGATCATTTTTCAGATGTAGTATCTGTTTCAACTCATCCTCTTATTCGGCTATGTTTTCTAACAATATTCAATCACATAGAATAAAACACATAAAGAACTGCAATTTCAAAACTAGTTAAACATTTGAAACATAAAAGTACTTTGCTCAAAAATGAATGTAGAATGAGGTTTTATTAAATAGTTCAGCTGGCTTAGGATGCATTTTGATTTTTTTTTCTGGAACTGCTTTCAAATTTTTTATCGATCCATAACTCAAAAAAGTAATATTTTTGAAAACGTAAGATGCTAAAAAATGTTGAAAAAAGATTTATTGTAATAATAATTGAAATTTGTCTCATTTATCTAAAAAATATTTCTTTTTATCCTAAAGCAGATAATTAAGTTGAGTTCGAACAAAACTTTTTCGTGAATTAGGGGGGTGAACTAGATTAGTCGTTTTTATCCACGTAATTGCGACCTTATCCAACACTTCATCCAAATCCATCACTTATAATGCCAGTGAAGAGAATATTTTGATATGAAGGGTCCTTTCTCGGCAATTGGAGCAGATTACTATACATCATTAGGTGATTTTATCACATTGTATAACTTTTCCACCAACTCCATTATATTCCTTTCCACGCTTTCTCTCCATATTCACCGAGCAAGCTAGACATTGTTCTGTGCATAAATGAACGGTGGAAAACAAATTTGTCAGAATAATGTTGGAAAATTTTCCAGGACGCGCCACTGACGACGCCACCGAAGTGGTAGTGATTAATCACGCGTCCATTCGTGCATGGGGCGCCGCGCCGCACTCCTGGGGACGCGTTGCTTGTTCTCATAACTCCATGGGACCTGATATAGATGAGCTAACGGTTTACTTTCTAACTAACTTTAAACAAGAGAACGGGTTGTATACAACTTAAAACGTTCATACATAAATATGATAAAGATAAGTTCATACAAATAATATGTAGGCACTAAGACAGAAATGAATTTGGAGCGGCATAATTATTAACATTTCAAACTTTTTATCGTTTTATCGGAATAATTATGTTTAATTTGATTGATTTTTATATATACCTACTACGCACAAGATGCATCGTTCGAAAAAAAGTTCAAACTATGAAAACGATTTCGCTAATTGTTTTTTTGTGTTTGGTATTTATTATTTTATTATTATTTTTTTTTATTTATTTATTTTTATTATTACCACTGGTCACTACCACTGTAAGATTCCGCCGACTGACCTGGCTGGGTCACGTACTCAGGAAGCCTACAGAGGACATAACCCGTCTTAGTCTCAACTACCATCCAGAAGGCAATCGAAGACGCGGTAGGCCCCTCCAAACAATTAAAAGGCTCTACGAAGCTGACCTTCAGGCCGCTGGTGTTGACTGGGATGCGACTGCTGGAATCGCAGGGGACAGGACCGCATGGCGAGGATTTGTGGAGTCCATATGCTCCAACTAGGGAGCGGACATGGATGAAGAAGAATTGTCAGGAGGAGGTTTTTATGAAATAAAAATTACGAAAAATGTGCGTAGGTACTATTAGAAAATTGAAGAAAACTGAACATAAGTTTAGTTCTTAGTGCTTTTGACGATATTATTATAAAGTTTTCTATTTTTTGAGTTAAAGTTGACGTTTGCACAGGCAACAGACAGCTGTTGTTTGATAATTGGTGCAACTGAAATATAGTGTGCCTTGCAAACATCGTTCACCGCTGCATCGGTTATATTGGTTAAAAAATAAATCCGAAAGTCAATATTTATAGTTCGGATAGTAAATATTTATGTCAGGCAAGTGCCCTTTCATAGCAAATATAATAAGGCGGGGAGTGCGGGGACATATTTTCGAACAATTTACCTTCATTCCATATTGCTTAAATACTGACAGTCTTATTTCTAAAAAATCGTCAATCGCACGATTCCTTATGACTCACTGATCAGTTTTTCCTTTATTTATAAAAAACAATATTTAATCCGCGTTCGCTATGTATGAAGATGACATTTCACACAAAATTTTGTAAACAAACAAAATAATAGCCGGTCAACACGAGTGTTTACAACCAATATGTACTATGTCACTTATATCAGATTTGAATGATTTCGAGTTATTGATGCAGAATAGGTACCTTATTTTTTAATTATTTATTTTCTATCAAAATATAGATAAGAATATAAAAAGTTTTATACGAAACCCTTATGTTTCAGCCAATATGAGCTATATCATGTCACTTCAATTTAAATTTTGCGTAAGAACAAAGCAGTATGATGGAGTTACAGTTGGTTTTTTATCTTTCTTAAAAATTTAGATGGTGCATCATGGTTGAAAGACCACGAATGATTACGGGAATACAATATTTGCTTTATTTGTTTTCAATTTTCTATTATTAAAATGATAAACCAAAACAAAATGGACTAAAATATGAAGGGAGCACCTAATTGGACGGGAAAAAACTTAAAAACAGTATATTTATTACAGAAAGCGTTGTTGTACACTCGAAACCATTGTCAGTTGACATAAAATCCAACATGGCGGGTTAAATCTACAGAGATCAGCTCGCAATCAATCGATATGGGTTAATCTACCTCGAAGACGGCTTGATCGCAAATTTTCTACTGCTGAGCTATTTTTTTCCACCTATCAGAGTTTATAAATAAAGTAGATGGTGTTTACTGAGAGTCATCGAATACGAGTATAAAAACATATACCTACCTACACATCATATGTTTCGATTGAGAAAACTCAAACGTTCTTTTAACAAGCTGAGTTATCCAAAAGTAATGAAAATGTATAGATAACATCAGCAAAATAAAATATGGCGAATATATTCGTGAAATGTTAATTCTTATGCAAATACATACGTAATGAATTTCAAAGTCTTGTTGAAATTGAATGGAATTCTTCAAGGAGCGAACACTTGGCCTAGTGTGAAGAAACAAAAGGCAACTCGCAGCGCCTGAACAACCCACCCCTCGTCTCATTGTCCCATACATGGCAACACTCATCCTGCTGTTCTGGGGAGGAAATAAATAATTATACAGTTAGGTACGATCCACCCAAACATGCTCAAGAGGCCGACTTGAGAGATTTATAATTCATCACGTTTTTGGCAACATTCTCTTACACCTACATTAAGCACAATATTTTGTTAAATGTTTTACCCGATTTCATTTTACAGACTCTAAAAGATTTCATTCTTTTAAAAATCCACTTTGACCAACTCTCTAAATTTGGAAGAGATTCAGAAACAACATAAATTTACAATGTTCTTACCAATTTTTGTTATGGTTCGCCTTCCTATACAAGTGGTACTTTGTTATTTGCGAACGTGAGCATTTCAATCGCTCCTGTTCTTTAAACAATGATAATGAAGAAACCTAGTTTCTTAATCTACGTACGTTTGTTACATAGGAGGAGCGTGTGGCAACTAATCAGAGCAGCTCAACCTTCTGGTCATTCTAAGAAATCATTCCAATCCCGAATAGAATTCCACCCATTGGTGTCCAATAAATAATAAATAATAAATAAATTTTATTGAGACATAACAATGTCCTATTGAAAGTCAGCTTAGGTGTTAATCAGTTTTTTATACAAAGAAAAAGGATGCCATGATATTTTGTGTTGAAAAAAAAAAATGAAACCACCTATATCTGCCGTAAGAATTTTCCGCTGTTTTCAATAATATTCTTTGTCAACGTTGTGGCTACGTTTAGTAAACAAATTATTATAAAAGGGCGATTTTATAACCCGATATCTCCTTCCGTAACTTTTCTATAGAGTTTCTCAGCTTATTAATAAAATGATAAGTGAGGCATTCAAGAATATGAAGCGGGACTACAATAAATATGCTAATTGAAGGTTAGGAGGACGCACGGTTGATTGAGTTCCAACTCGACGTCGGTGACGCTGTGGAACAAAGGTACCTCCAAGTGTCTCCGCCAGAATTTATGATTTTTAATTCCAAGTCGTTATGGAGAAAATGAAAGAGAAAAATGCGAATTGTTCTTCCTTCGAGTTTCATTAAATTACACTCTCTTCAAATTTATTGCAAACGATGATAAAAATAACGATAAGCGAAATTAGATTTAGCTTCGGTCTTTAGCTTTTTTTTGACACAAAACTCCTCAGAGTTTTTTTCTAGACTTACGAGAAATATACGTAGTTAGGTACGGCGTTACAAAGTATACTTTTTGATGTTTTAAAATTGACCTTTCTCAGTACCTTCTTACCGCTTTTATAAATTAATACATTTATTATTTTGATGGACAAGATAGACGAACATCGTGGGTTAGGTAGAAGGCAGATCTCCTGGTTACGAAATGTTTGAGATTGGACCGGAATAGGGCGAATGCAGGAGCTATTTTGGGTAGCAAAAATAAGAGATGCCTTCAAAGAACTTATTGTCAACGATGGGAATACCTGATAGAGTAAGTACACGAAGAAGAAGTAGAAGTATAAAAACATTCTGTGGTATAAGAGGTGACACTGGGCTAAGCTGGGCACATCATACTCATGAAGGAAGTCAGCCACACACACGGACGTCGTATTACAACTGGAAGACCCAAACTACGGTGGATGGATGGTTTCAATACAGATGAGTGTCATCGGACTGAGGAGCTGCAAGTCTAAACTTCGCGTTAATTGAAAAATACAATGATATTTAGGTAAGTTTTAATAAAGGCCCGACCTTATGCTTTTGAAGTCTAAAATTAGCAATGAATTCTATGATATATTTGTATTGTTTTTGTACCAGCAATCGTACCCGGTTATGTATGAGTTCGGGATAATTTTACCTGATGTGAGCCGCTGTGGATAGACACAGACAGACGCGAGGAAGAACACATAGAGTGATCGTAAAAGTGTATTCAAAGGAACATCATTAACATTTTTCATATGAGCCATTTCCAGTTTTGGATCAATTTCAGATAAAGCCGCTTCTGTTATAACCTTTTATTGCTTCGTGTTAGGGATTCAAATATGCGCCCATAAATATTTATAGATCATCGAATTACTTTCTCCATCAACAATAAACTATCAGCTATATTCACGCTCTCTCAAAGCTTCACTTCATTATTCTATTTTATTTTCTTCACTCCATCCTTGTACTTAACATTATTTTCTATTTCTTGTTTTCGCATTTAATGGTCATGGTAATCATTAACAGATTTCGACGAAATTATTTTTCTTCTTCTTCTTCTCAGCCTTAAACCGTCCACTCCTGAACGTAGGCCTCCTCCGTGTTCTTCCACTTCTCACAGCTTCTATAATACCAACCACTTCAAATGAGATATTATTTATGAGCATCAATTTTTTCTTTTAAACATTTTTCCACAATATCCCTTTCTGGAATAAGCCCGTAATTTTTTGTTAATATACCCTAAAGGCTAATGTATGGAATTGGCAGCCCTTTTATCTTCGTGTAGATTCTGTACAAAATACATAATCAAAATAACAGTTTGTGGTTTATTTACAATATTTTTATTGTGAAGTGGATGATAGCATGTTGGCGTGTTTCTGGTCTCAATCCTCCGCCAAATTATATTTTATAGCTGTAATTTGGATTGTGTTGTATGTAAGACAGCATTTATATTTTCGTATTGATGTGTTTATTTTTTTCGTGGTTTTTTGTTGAACTTTGGCTTATTTGATAATAAAATTTAACCTTCTTAATAAAAATTCAAATTTAAAAATGATTCTTAATTAATTTTAAAATTTTCTCGTTTAGCATGAAACGCTTCTTTCAACAAGCCTGCCCTATTTTACCACGAAATAGGCCGGCATCTTGTTTGTTTGTTTGTCCTGGTGGAATCTTGCATTCGATTTTGAACCAACTTTCCGAGAATCTTAACACTTGAACTTTCAGAATAGCTCAAAACAAATGATATAGCATTATTTTTATAATTTAAGCCACTTTGCGCCAAACTGAACTAATTTTCTGTAAATTTAGATTTGTACGAAAAATCTCAGTTGATGATAGCGGCAGATTACTATAGAGGCATAACTATACAAAACTTAAAATAAAACATTAAACTTCCCCCCTTAAAGTGTAAGTGAAATTTATACTAACATACAATACCTATTTTCACCGAATAATAGGTCTCAATAATACGTTTTCTCTATTACTGGGTTTGTACATATATACAATACATAATACAAGTTTGTATATACAATACAAAACATAACAATAAAACTACGTTTGAGCAGTTGTACTAACATACAGTGATAGAATAGTTTACAATCGTGTGTGCAAAATTGAGAGAGACGGACGCTCGAAGAAAAGGAAATTTCCAATTAAGGACGGATATGGGAACCATTGGAGTTTATGTAAACGGTCTAGAGCGGGTTGATGGCGGCGTACGATCACGTCATACAGACCGTATAGCCTGCCCCAGCCGCTCTTTACAAGTCATTTGTGTCTGCTTCTAACTGCTTAATAGATGATTACATGGAAATTATTCGGAAAACAACTAGTCGAATGCACATTCGTTCGAAAATCATTTTTTGGATGGCAATTGTTTGAAAAGCAGTTGTTTGAGGTTGTTTTTTTTCTTTAAAGATAATTAAAGTTATTGAATTCTTTGAAAATAACATAGTTATTGCATAGAACCACGCTCATTCGAGTTTCCTCATGGAGTGATGGATGAATGGCTTGACGCAATTCTATTTTGGACTGATGGAAATCAAACTCACCCTATCACTCCACATCATCCATTTGGTTTTCCACATTCACGGTCATTTTTTGAAGTGATATCACTCCATTTGGATGGATAGAGAGATCGCGAATGGGGGGCCAAAAAATTTCAAATTATTTCAAAAAATATTTACCGACAATTTTTTTTTTATATGGCAGCAAGTCGCCTGATAGAAAATTTTATAAAAATATTTAAGTACCTAGGTAGGTAAATTGAGACTATTTTAAGATGAATAATCGGATATGTGTTATTTAATGGATGGTTGGCATTGAATAAAAACTTCATCAAAAGTTCCAAGGTTAACATTTCTCTCGGAATATATTTTTAATTTAAATAACTCAAATGTGACTTCAAACTGAGCTTTCATACATTGAAAATGATTGAAATTCTCCTATAAAATTATACACAATAGATAATATTGATAGGTACTAAAAAGAGATGTGTAATTTAAAGAGGTAGACACGCGCTATTAGAGAAGGTAGATATGAATACTTTTTTTCTTTTGTACTCGCTGTGGTTGTTAACGAGAAAGTAAGTTGGTACAAACCTGCGTGTAAAGAGGCGCGCGTTTATCTCCAGGTGTTGTAAATGTGAGGGCATTATTTTATACAAATTCTACCCAGCCATCAAACAGACAAATAATTTACCTTCCTCTCTTCATTTTTCTGAAATGTTTGATTTAATATCTAATAAAAGCAGATAAATAATAGTAATTTTCACCACTTTTCTTAACCACATCAATTATACCTATCCCCATTTTTTTGTTATTGTTTTCCCGACAAACGTTGTCCTGTGGTATTGCTATCAATATTATATCTATTGCTACGAATATTGAATTCGAATTTGAATATAAATTAATTTTTAACCGATCTAATTTCGAACGATGGATCTGTTTCAAATCATATTAATTTTCATCCGCATGAAAATGTCAATTGAACCATCAAACAACTCTATATAGTTTCAGTCAAACTTACACGCAACTTTCTTATTTTTTTAATTCATAAGAAGGTTCTCCTAATGATATCAAACAAAAAGAATAAGCAAAATTGGTCCAGTCGTTCACGCGAGTTGAGCTGACCATGGAAAATAAGGCTCCATTTTTATTTATAGAAACATTTAAAAAAAATGATTCTGGGCCCACCCAGAGTGAACACAAATAACTTTGGACATCTTTCACATAAAGAAAAACTTGTGTTGTGAAAGTGGAAATGGTCGGCACCGGGATTCAAACCCACGACCTCCAATACGATGTGCGTACGAAAGTCGCCGACTGATACCACTGGTCTACCAACCATTATTTATTCATCTAGTTGATATTTTACGTAGGCAATAATAATTGTTCTGTGGAGACCAACTGACAAATAAATTTTAATTGTTGTGACTATAGAAAGAATGTGGCTTTGAAGTGTCTGTCTATCTGTATCTGTCCAGAAGCTATTTCTTCGCGGAAAGGTATAGCTAGAACAGATAGACTTAAAGAATGTTGCAGAACGAATAAAAAAAATTCAGTAATCGAAGGGGTCATGTTCTAAAATTAAATTTAAATATCCGTCATGGGTAGGTTCTAGGAATAATTCTGGTCGTTCCTTCTTTTAACAATTGGCTGTGAACAAATTTGAATGTAACGGTTCGTTCAATAGGAAGCCCAAATAATACTATCCGCTATTTCGACAGTTATGTAAATTTCGCAGCAAGTAATTTCATTATGCAAATCACACTTATGCAAATTAAGTGTTGTTTTGATTTCCGTGGGTCAATCGGTAGTAGCATGAGGGGTGACCACAACATTTTCAAAACAATTACGTGAAAAACTACCCTTGTAATTTCTGAATATCTTATTGAAATTAAACACTAAAACAATATTACAACATGAAGTACTATCTACGCACGATTACATAGATTTCGTATATTTTTATTTTGTTTTAAAGTCTTTGTGTAAAAAGTATAGATACTGTTGATGTGTATTCAATTTTCTTTCTTTACATGCGAGCGTTTGCCAATCGTTTGGTCCAAAAGAAAGAAAAACAATTTAGATAAACAACTACTGGAAATTCATGCATGAAAGGGCTAAGGTAAATTTTTCAAGACCTTTTTTTTTGCAAGCGAATAAAAATTCATGTTTATGTTGAAGGTCTTAAAATAAATGTACGTATGTGAGGCTGTCTAGTGTTAGGGGGTATGTATGAAGTATATAGGAGGCCATTGTTGTGTTGGATGACAATAATCATAAAAGAAACTATCAATACATTCAGCTTTATTTTCTTTGTAGGCCCTCAAAGTAAAATACTTCGAAATAACGCTTTGTGGGACCGTACGAAATAAATTGTTTACGTTCAAAACGAAACATTTTTTTTTTAAATTAACCACATACAATATACAAAAAAAAAATCTGTTTGCTTTTCTAGTGTAAACATGTATAGAGAAAAAAAATAGAAAACATGCGTAGCGCTATTTGTAAGCCTGTTCTGTAGAGATTATATTAAAAAATATTGAGTGTTTTATTAATTACATAATTGTATTTGAACAGTGTACGTGATTTTTGCTCAGCCGTACAAATATGATTTATATGGCAGCCATCAGCACAACAAAACCCACTAAAATAGCTATATGATTTTAGTGATTTTATTTTTTTTTATTGCAGAGATAATATTAAGGAAAATGAACAGAAAGTATAATTGAACAGTGGCTTACTTCTTGGGGAGGTATTTTTTTAACATTCCAATCCAATACAAACTCCCTTTACGCCCCACTTAGGTGCATAGGGAGGCAGCAAGAGCTCTCCATTTCGCTCGATCTTGTGCAATGTTTATGACCCCCTCCAACACCATGTCCAGATTCCTCAGCTCTGCTTCGAAGGAGCGGAACACAGTGTGAGATGGTCTTCCTCGTCTTCGGGACCTTGGGTTAGGAGATGTCGAATTTGTATTCGTGTTCATTTTCAGTGAGTTTAGATTTAAACTTTTCTTTGATTTACCCAATTGGCGACCTTTGGCTGATAGATATTTAATTTTTTTAAAATAAATGAATCTGTGCTCAATCGAAGTGAACACAAATACACTTTTGACGTCTTTCACACTAAGCAAAGGCTTGTGTCGTGAAAGCGGAAATGGTCGGCACCACCGGGATTTGAACCTACGTCCTCCAATACGCCGTACGTATGAAAGCCACATGCCACTATATAATACACATCTTTGTAATGGTGCTTGAGTTCTGATGTTTGAAATGGGCGGATACTCACAAATACCTACCCAATACAGATACCGCATCAGTTCTGTTATCAATAGACCATTAACGGCCACGTGGATTTTGACATTAGCCGGGAGGCATAAACATAAACAAAAAGTTTAAGAGTTGGTATGAGTGTGTTTATATATAAACCCATCACTATGTATGTGTGGTGTGTGTGTGTGTGTCGCAATGGCCGCCATTTTGCATCCAGCCTAATGTCAGATGACGTCATCATTTAATGGTCTATATTGTGTAGACAAGAATTTCGGGTATCTGCCTAGTAAATACGCGTCGAATCGAAATCACATTTGCTGGTGGCTGGTGATTCCTAGTATGTTGAAATACGTAGGTAAAGTTATGTAACTGCAAATTTTTACTTGTTTTAGCATAAAATTTACATTAAGATGAATAATTTTTGTATGAATTGTATTCAATTATTTTAAATTCTATGGTATAAATACCTAAGATATATGTAAGCATTGTATGGTATTAAAGGCTCCCTCCATCGTGGATGCGGAGACGTCACGCAACTCTGCGTTTGCCGCCGAAGTGTTGTGTCATCACGTCCAGAATACTCACCGGGTGAATAGATTGTAAGAAGGGTTTGGTATTAGAAGTAATGAAGAGGATGAGTGAAAAAAGGGATGAAATAATAATAGGAAAAGACGTTGTCGAAGGGAATTCTCTTGTTGTATAATTGAATTGGCTGTGTTAAACATTAGATTGGCGGGGATCGGGCTTGAGTGGTGCGGACCAACAGTAGATAAACTCATACATATTCAATACTAACTTGTATTTCCTCCAGCACTCAATATTATTCTAGCTAGGAAGCGATCAATGTCGAATGGTCTAAAAACTTCATCAATTTGATAGAAAAAGACGGTTAAAAGTAGTAACAACCGCATTTCAGAATTTTCTGTGATAATTAACATTTACAACGAGTGCAAAGGGTTTAAAAAAAAAAAAAAATAACATTTACGATTTGATAAAACAGCAATAGAGTAAAATTATAAATTAATTTGAAATTCATTTTTGTCCTTTCCACATACTCCTAGACTTCCTTGAATAATATGTAAACATTTCTGTAAAACGCCCACATGTGAGGGGATTCTATCATTTCAACGGCAAGTTGCCATGAATCAACGTCAAAAATATCCACAACAATTGGTTACTTGAGAGCTTCAAGGCATATTATCATACATTCCAGGAGAGATCACTTTCGTAAAAGTGGGGTCACGTAAACGTCGGCCGTAGGAAAAGTGTTACAAAAGATAAAGGATAGTGTCAAGTGCAATCTATTTACAAGTACGAAGTTTGACGAACTCAAGTAGAGGAGGAATCTATTTGAGCTGTGTTCTTAAATTTAAATAAATAGAAAATCGACCTTGTGCTACTCTCTACCTCATTTGTATTAATCCTTACCTGTAAAATTGTAATCAATGTGACTGGCAAAAGCTAAATAAATAAATAACATAGTGCAAATAGCTATCTTTGTAGGTATTGCTAAAATAATAAAAAAACAAAAGATCAGCGATATCGCATTTATTAAAGTGAAGTTATGATTTCTCAAGAAATGAAGTATCAGCCACTTGTACTCCCTCCGCTCAAGAGGCTGTGGGTGGAAAGTTCTATGCAACAAAGGACAATTATTAGATTGGGTCGGTAGGCACTCAAAAGCATTAGTGTTCCACTTTGTTCTGATATTCCACTAGAAACCTCTGAGATCAGCGGAAAATAAACCGCAGACAATCTCATTATTGGCAGTCTTATGTATTTCCCTTCTTTGTACATACACACGATGATTCCTTTTAATGTTTCGTATTATAACGTTACAATAAACAAAGACTGCTCTAGTTTGTACCAGTACCTAATGTTTTTAAGTGAGTTGTTTGGGAAATGACTGTATAGTGTGTACCATGACTGTCTTGGGTAAGAACCAATATATGTTATCGTGTTCGCCACAAAATGTCTAGTTCAGTATCCTTCATACCCGTTGTGAATGGTTTCTATAGTGAGCTTGGAATTCTTCACCAGTTTTCACCGCTCGGACGTGAATGAACTTTTGTAGTTAGTATGTCTGCTACTTAAAAAATATAGCAGCCATTATCTAAGTTTTATAACTGATTGAAGCTCATCTAATTTTTAACAAAATATCTAGTCACTGTTTAAGTTTGTTGAAAATAGCCTGGAAAGAGAACTTAGGTACTTATCACCATTGATGTTTCAATCATAAAATTACCCCATCTCAAATCTGTTCTCATGGTCTTGGCAGTAACGGTTTTAAAATATATTAAATTTTAACAGCATTGTTAGATACGTTCTCTGTTGTAAAAGTTTCATAGAATTTGGAAAACATTTTGACAAGCACACGAATATTTAATAAATCTGAGCAAGAATAACAAACATTACATTGAAAATATAACGGCTTAACTTTTACATGGCGTCTTTTGAGACTGGAACAATATGGCGCATAATTTCCCGAGTTAAATGGTGTCAAAATAAGTTTTCTGTCATAGCTGTGACTACTTTGCATTCATTGTGAGATGCAAAACTTAAAAATAATAGAAGCAGCAGCGCTTTGAAAGCACAATATTGTGTCCTCAACAAGCGGATCTGAGGTTTTTGAAAGAAAAACGTCTTTCCAGGTGCTGGAGAATATTTTTGTTTTAGTAGTAGAAAAAGCAATAATCTAGCCAGGGAACTTTATCACCTCATCGTGTCAAAAATGGGATTATTTACAGAGATCACCAATCTTTTCCCTCAAACTGATTGTTGGATTAAAGAAAAGACAGTTGGTTTTCTTATCATGATATTGTTTTGTCAATCACCTTTATTTAAATGATTTTTTTAGTTTTGGGTCGCCAGAGCCTCGTAAGCTAAAAAGCAGGGTGTACCAGGTACAGGTGAGGTTGACATTTGGGACTGCTGGGCTTTGTTCGCCATCTCCAATTATTACGCTTTACTTAGTAATTTGTTCGTTTATAATACTTGATATTTTAAGCAGTAATGCCATAGGGTGTTTAGATAAGGCTTTTGATGTCGTTTACAATCGAAGATGTTACGGAGAATGTTGTTTTAGTTTAATATTTAAGTAGGCATATAATATAAGTCTGAAGGAACTTTCAAAGTCAAGTGTTCAAAGCTATTTTTGTTTAAAAAATAATAAGGGAAAATTTGAAAACCGTTTGTACCTTAATCAAATTAAAAAAAAAACTATTTGACATGAAAGGATTCATAGATTCCCCGAACGAGTTGTATTTTAGAACAATGATAAAAAAAAGGAAAAAAAGTTGGAGCTGATTCAGTGGTTTAAAATTTTTTGTCTTGTTTAATATAGAAAAATATTTTTTAATGTCAGCAGTTTTTTTTGATACGTCATCCGCATTGCTCCACTAACTGTTATATCCGTAGTAGCCCTGATTTGGTATGTCCATATAGTCACTAGTGAGTGTTCTTCCTCTGACTCTAGATCCTTCAACACCACCAAGGATTACCATTTTTTTTCAGAATCTCTTTATCTCGTCTGGCAATGTGTCTGAAGAACTGCAGAATCCTCTGTAAATATAAAGAGGAAAGTCTGTCTACTATGTTATGCTCAACTCTCTCAAAATTGACACATACTTCTGGCCGTCCAGGGGATTCGAGGCAAACGTCTTTAGCACAGATCACGAAGGCATCAATTATTTGCCTTTTCCGGGTTTTAATTGTCCATGTCTCGCCCTCATAAGAAAATATTGGGAAGACTAGTGTCCTTACCCAACGAAATTAAGTGGTTCTGGAGATGCCCTATCCAATATCCATCCTTGTATATACCTACATATTAAAGAACAGACAATGTCTGCCGTGAAAGCTAGTATTATAAATTCCTAAAGATAATTATATACGTAAAAGGATTGGGAATTGTAAATATTTAATCGGTTATAAACAAAGAGAAAGGTAGATACGTTCCAGAAATATTGATCGTTTATTCGTGTCTAACCGGAAGCAATCGTCCTATGTGATTCCTCATAACTGGCTTGTTCAATGTTCATCCTTTTAAGCGATCCCAACAAAGACAAATTCCCGTGTCACATTTGCACCGCGTGGTCTGGAATATTGTAACAGACTTAACGTGAACAATCGCACCATCACGTAAAACATTAAAATTGTCACAATTAAAATGGATTGCCTCTAGTCTGGGACGCAAATGTATGAACTTATTCCTGAGTAGGTACGCCACTGCACAATTCAAACCCGTTCAAGTATTACGATCCTCGAACCATAATATTATTCTTTTTATCGCTTCAGGAAATAATAAAATATTTTATCAGATATTGTAGTTTCAATTTTTCCGATACGGTCAAAGGATAGATTACTTTCTGTTGCCGGTAAACTAATAGTAGTGCGGATTGCTTTCTAAAAGCTGATTAATACGAACAAAGAAAATATTAATTAGAATTTTATAAACTTAACAGATACTTAACCCGAGTTTTAAATTTTTTTTGTTTTTAAGTAGCTTATGATTCTGTAATTTTAATCCGATTCTACGAAAGTCAGCGGTCGGGAAATTAGAGAAAATTGAAGAAATCATTTCTCAATTGAATTAAAAAATTTGAGAAGAGCTCTGTGGCCAAGCATTTAAAAAAAACACGGTTGTGGCTTTATTTACAGAATTGATATGTTTTATATACGTCACTGACATTCTCAAAAATAAACCTGAAATAAAAAAAAAGTACCGGGAACTTTAAGGAGTGGTGATGGTCACAATCCTCAGCAACGGAGGAGCGACAAGCAGGGCCGTCGCGTGGGTGGGGCGACCGAGGCGGTCGCCTTGGGCGCCGCGATTCGAGGGGCGCCGCCGTGGGAAAAAAAAATCCATTTTGATTGTAGTACAGTCCAGGGATTCACATGCGAACTCATAGCTGAGAAAAGCCAAAGGAATGCAATATTTGCTATAAAAAGTTTAATCAATTTTAAATTTAAATCTTAAAAATACTCTAACTAAATTTTATTTTCATTGCAACCGAGCAAGCAACAGGTATTTTTTGGCTAAGAGACGACGCCAATCTAAGGAAAGAGCGACTTCATAGCGGAGAAAAGCCATAAGAATGCAATATTTTCAATAAAAAGTTTAATAAACACCCATATTATGCTATCATCGCGGAGAGATAGCTTCTAGACTAGAATCTGTTTAAACGAGTCTGACTAACGGAAACAACGACGAAAAGCAAGACGGGTATCAGATAGTATAAAATATGTAGTATAAAAATAAATTCGAGTTTAATAGGGGGAGGGGGGGGGGGCGCTGATTATGATCATCCTGAAACAAAACTGGAATGAACAAAATTACGAGATTTATAGGGAGGGGGGGGGGGTGCTGATTATGATTATCCCGAACCAAAACTGGAGTGAACAAAATTACGAGTTTTATGAGGGGGGGGGGGGAGGGCGCAGATTAAAGCCTCCCCTTGGGCGCCTGAAAACCACGCGACGGCCCTGGCGACAAGGATGATGATGGTGATGATAGTACTAACGATGGAAGCCAATCACTTCCCTTGCATTGTTTCTTTACCGTTGAAATCAGTAGCTGTATTACCCCATGCCATGTTTTTTTTCCATTGGCATCAAAACCACTTAGGTATGTAAATTTTAAGCGGCGTCAGGTCCTTTCGGCGATAGCAATAACTCTGGCGAAAGCTTCTCGGTCTTGCCGTAATTTAGTGAAATCCATTAAAAATGACCTTATTTAATGAACTTATGTACCGATGTCTCATAAGTGACGCACAATATCCGTGAAATGTGCTAATTTGGCGAACACCTCCATGCACTTGTAGTAACTTGTAGTTGCACTTGTTATACGCAAGTAGCTACTAAGCTACTAGATGTGTAGCTGTAGGTATTCATACAAAACACTAACACAACATATTGTGCTCATGCTTAGACACTTGAAACTTGGGTATTATAACAATATGTTATTGCTGTTCGTGACTGTGTATTCAAATAGTCCTGTCTCGCCGCTAGTTACTCCACAAACTGTTGGGGATTGTGTACATAATAATGGGTACCTCATAGGTACTTTAGGTTCATGCTTATTGCTTATTATAAAGGTGACTCTATTCAGTCATTTGTAATGTGCATACTTAAATTTCATGCGTTCGTGGAAATTTTTTGAATAATCATGCCAGGTTTTTTATGATCCCACAATAATACATTGAATTATATGCGCTACGTACTAGAAGCGACATCTATACAACAATACAATGACCTGTCTGTAAAAAAAGTTTCTTATTTGCTATCCCTCTTGTCATAATAATTAGCAATGGGATGGAAAGAGAGAATAGGTAATGTGTAAAAATAATAAATTTAAAACTCGGGTTAAGAATCTATTAAAACTTAAAAATGAAAAAAACTGATTGTGATTTTAAAACATTGTATTAATGAGGTTTTTGAAATTTTCTTCTTAATTTTTTACTTCAACTATTCCTTTTTTCTCGAGCTATTAGAAAAATGTATTTTTATTTTCCAACATGGAGTACTTTGTTTGCAATTTTCAGTTTTAGTTCAAAAGGTGAAAAATTAAAATAAACTCAAAAAAGTTAAATAACTCGAAAACCACTGGCATGATCCCTGGTTAATGGCAACAAAATTGTTGCAAATTTTCTCTAGCATAGCCCCTTTCAAGAAATGTATCGTATTACCAGTCACCCTGTTTAACGAAAGTTATGGTAGCATTTTAAGATATCTAGAGGGCAGCTTTTTGGGTACCATTCTAGTAAAAAAAAAAAAAACATATTTCACACCTAGTTGATGTTACAACTAACATAAAAAGAAAATGTTTATTCACAAAACCGATAAAAGTAGGTAATAAAGTTTCATAAAAATATCTTTTTTTTTTTAAATCTGTTTTTCATCTAGTTGTATCGGCTGTAAAGAAATTATTGTACTTATATTTTTAAATTTTAGTCAAAGAAACACGGACTTAATTCAGAATTCATCTCATGGGTATCAACATTAATTTAACCCTTGAAAATAAAATGAAAACAAAATTTATATTAATTTTAAAACAAACAAAAATATTTCATGCAGATATCGGAGTAGACTAGTGTTATTTATTGCCTTTAGATTTATGCAAGGTATTTAGCAGCACGTGCAAGCGAGGCAGCAGGGTACCTTTACAATATGACGAAGGAGTTTCATTTTTGAAAAAGCTGTGTTATGGAATAATACGAGTGTTTGTTACTGTCAGTCGTATCAGATATCAAATCTTTGAATTTTACTCTCTCAATATACCCACCTACTATACTCCTCGTGTAATATCTCTTATAAATTATTCATCTTGTACGTATGTTACATGCGTCTGTACCTCTGTACGTACGTACTTCCGGGGTAGGTTTGCCCTTACTTTGGCTTTCAAACACTAAGCCAATATGTCAGTTTCTGTTTCATAGTGCCGACACTAACAATACATCGCTTTGTATTCTGTTGGTGTTATGAATTTAGTCAGTTAAGCTCTCTATTATCTCCGTGAATGCCTCTGAATGCCCGCCACAACGCAACGGTATACAACCACTAATACAATAGAATAAATTTATCAAATTAATAAAAGCTATTTAATATAATATACTAGTGGTCGGCCAGTGCTCGAAATTCGACCATAACTAATTTAGATTATAAGTTTGAACATTATTAAGATTCCTTTGCGAGCTCTATTACACAATTTTCTTTAAGTTCTAAGCAGGAGCTTCTTGCGTTGAGTTGGAACGTGAATTTGAGAATACCAGTCATTGACATGCATAGGTACGTCAAATTTAAAATGTTGATATGTTCAGAAATCTTTTTCTATGGTTATTTAATACAAAAATATTCATCTATTCTCAATTAGACCACAGATATCACAAAAGATCCATGTCAATGTCAAATACATCGAAGATCGATGTGTGAGTGAGTATCAAAATAAATACATAACATTACAGTAGTGTTTGTAATGTGTTTTTATTGATTCAATTTTTTTTTTTCGCATATTTTTAAGAAAATATTAGCATCCTCCACCCTTTCTCTATATAAACTACAAGTGTGCGAAATTTTATACTCCTCCGTGCGCGCAATTTTCGTAAAAATAGTCACAAAGTTTTTCCTTCACGTATTAATAATATATAGATGACACAAGTACTTACTTATCTTGTCAAAATTGCTTGCTTACTTTAAAATTATGAATGAGAATATTAAGAAGGAATATGGTGTAGAGGTTAGTGTTGTGAAAAAAAATTAATGTTAATAAATTGAGATGGTTTATTTCAGTGGAAGAATGGTCTGCAAACAGACTTACAAAGATAACTGAAAAGAAATGTTTAAGAAGTGACAGAAATAGGAGAGGTTGTATAAGACATTTATTTTCTCATTGCATGTCGTTGGAGGAATAGAAATATGGGTGCTTGGATAGAAAAGTGTGGAGGTCCGTTCTCTCTGCTTCCCCGATTATGCGACATGGCGAGATGGGTAAAAAAAGTATGTACGAGTATATTGAATGAAATGCTTTCCTCCTCCTCACGTTATACCTGTAAACTTGCCTGAATATTTTTAAGAACAATTGGATGAACGAAACATTAACACTTCCAAGTCTGGAATATAAATCAAACGAAGTGGATGTGTTCACTTTACTAGTGGTCTAGTTCATTGGTCGAAATTCGACCATAATTAATTTTAAGTATAATATATTGAGCGAGCGGAATTTCACAATTATTTTCTTTCAAAAACAATGACATGGACACGTCAAATTTGAAATGTTGTGTACAAAGATTTTTCTATTATTATTAATAAAGATAACCATGACCACAGATAAACAAAAGATCTGTGTCAAATACGTCGATGTGTGTGTTAGTAGAAATACAAACATTACAGTAGTGTGCGTAGAGGTTTTTTATTAATTTAATCTATTTTTATGTATGATTTTAAAAAAAATATTAGCATGCGCCACCCCTTCTCTATATAAACTATGTGCGAAATTTGATACTCCTCCGTCCGCTCGATTTCGTAAAAAGGGGCAAAAAGTTTTCCCTTCACGTATTAATATATAGATAATACTTCAGTCTCAATTTTGAAGCCCGTTTTATGAATTGTTTCTATTTTTCATCTGGAATCTGAGGGGCCAGCTGTTTTTTATTTTATTTGACCTGATGTTAATTTTTTTTATTTGATCATTATCGAGTCCCTCGTCTGTAAATTTTCGCTCAATGTCGAAAATTGAGTGTTTTTTTTCTAAATCGGACAAGTTGGTTAATTTTCAATTTCATTTGATCAATTAAGTTTGGATTGTTTACATTTTCGGATGTTAAGATATCATACAGACGGAAAAAAATCGAATGAATAATATGATATATTCAGCTCCCATGCATCTCACGCATAGAGACCACAAATTCAGATTATTATTTATTTTGTTCAAATCATGTAAACCCTCATGATCATACAAAATATGCACAGCACATCAATTATTATTGAAAACATTAAAATAAAGTATCTCTGCTTAAAACCTACGGCTGCTAGTTACGGCCACCTTAAAAATAATACTAATCGGGAAAAAGAGGAGCGAAATTTTTATGAAATGACTTGATATGACTAAATATGAAGAAGAAAAAATATTCATTTACATAACCATTCAATTCAAGCTTGTTGTTTTTTATCGACAGGCAAATAATTATATTTCATCTCGATTTAGTATTTCTGCATTTGACACGTTGCGATGAAAGTACCTACTTTGATGACGACGAACTTGAATATTAAAAAATCGTGATAATATATAAAATAATAACTTAGATTTAAAAAAAATATGACAAGAAATAATTTTGAGGGGGAAATCCTACTTGTACGTGTTTTCCGTCCAATCTTTATAATATATTCACGTGAGCTCTGCACACATTTCCTACGCGTCCCTCTCAGCTAACATCTACGTACGTTCTCTCTCTGTATTTCACAACATTCAAGTTATATTTCTCTCTTTAGAACTCTCTTCACACGTATGTTTATGGAAAATAATAAAAAACCTACACCATAACTTTACACGGAAATAGTATACGGACCAAAAGGTTTTTTCGGAAACGTTTCGAGAGATTGTATCGTTTATTTTTACAAAAAATTTAAAGGTTTGCTTTATTTCTCTAACTATTATTTAAGTAGTAACTTTACTAATATACTCAAGCTGAAATTTTCAAGATTTAAATATTCAATGAGATGCATTTTTTTTTCTTTTTGTGGTGGTGAATGTAAAAATGAAACAATATTATTTTATATGTAGTGGTCGATAGCCTGGAAATTAAGACGCCAACTATCGTCCTAGAGGTAGTGAGTTCGATCACAGATCGAAGGTGCCGACCATCTTCGTCTTATACAACACAAGCTTTAAGAAGGTTCATTCAAAAGAAAAAATAAAGGAAGTTGCGCGAACTATTACTTAACTTAAAGTAGGTAACCTTCTTAGTGCTTTTTACAATATAAACTTTTCTGGCTGGTAGAAGGGTTGGCGGTGAACTTAGACCTCTAATGAGAAATAAGAACGTATCTCTTAAATCCAAACAGTTGATGCACAATGAAATCCTGATACCATCCATGATGTATGAGAGTGAAACATAAACATGGACGAAAAATCTGGAAGTTGAAATAAATGCTGTGGAAATGAGATCACTGCGTAGGATATGCGGAAAGAGACTGATTGATAAGGTGAGGAATGAGAATATTCGAAAGGAATGTGGAGTGGATGTTAGCGTGCGTCGTAAGGACTAGAATGAAAGTGAATAAATTAAGGTGGTTTGTTTGGGTATGTAGACAGATAGAATTAACGAAGAGAGAATGAAATTTCAACACGTAATATAACTCAATGTTATGCTATACAACATTACGTCTCGTTATATTACACAATGTTAAGCTGTACAACATTGCGTAACCTTATATTATACAACGTTATGTTATACAACATTGTGTAACGTTATATTACACAATGTTATGTCATACAACATAACGTAAAGTAGTGTTACACAATGTTATGTTATGCAACATTACGTCACATTATATCACACAATGTTATTGCGTAACGTTAAATTACACAATGTTATATTATATAAAATTCCGTCTCGTAATATTGCATAATGTTATGTTATACAAAATTCCGTCACGTAATATTACATAATGTTATGTTATACAACATTACGTCACCTTATATCACACAATGTTATTGCGTAACATTAAATTACACAATGTTATATTATACGAAATTCCGCCACGTAATATTACATGATGTTATGTTATACAACATAACGTCACCTTATTTCACACAATGTTATTGCGTAACGATATATTACACAGTGTTATATCATACAACATTATGTAAAGTTTTGTTACACAATGTTATGTTATTCAATATTACATCACCTTATATCACACAATGTTATTGCGTAACGTTAAATTACACAATGATGTCATACAGCATTACGTAACGTAATATTACGCAATGTTTTGTAATACACTATACATCTTATTATACCGTTGTGTATAGTAATAAAGTAAATCAATAAAATAAAAAAGTAAGGGATGTAAAAAAATAAAATTAAGTAGGTATTACAAATAAAAAAAAAAAAATAACAACCGCGGGATATAAACAGGATACCAAAAACATAATAAGACAACGTTATATCAAATAGGCAGTGAAACAATACGAAAAACTTCAATGTTACTGTGATAAAAGTAGGTACTAACAAAATATCTTATAATAAAATGATTTTTTAAGTAAAAAAAGTTACCTCAGTGGTTCAAGTTTGATAACCAAAATACCTTTTAATATCTCCCTAATCGAACAACCAATAAATAATTGGTTGTTCGATTGGGGAGTGTTGCTTTCTTACGCGGTGTTCAGACGAGGCGAATATCGCCAAGACACTAAAATATCGCCAGCCAATTGAACCGTGTGAACAGATTGTCGATAAATCTGAAGCGATAAAAATGGTTGAAAGCGATATCGCCTCAAGTTGAACGCCTTTCAACTTTTGTACCAGGTGGAACGATTCACGCATGCGGAGATATGCTCGGCGTCCGTATGTTCTGTTTATTGACAGTTGACAGCACTGTTCTAAATTTATTTCTCCTTAGAATCCAATTCCGCACCCAATATCTGCCTTTTTTTTTTCATTTTTCCTCAATTACGAGTCTCCTTATATCGTCTAAAACAATATTTTCAACTAACCCAATTACTCTGCGACTTCTACCTCGACGTCCGCCATTTTTAAAATTATCAGCGCACCTGAAAGATTTAATGTATGTCGGTGGACTCGTGTGAACACATCAGACGATCAATGGGCGACGGAGCGATATTTTTTTTATGCAAGCGAAATCGTCTGGCCTTATATCGCCCCGTGTAAACACCGCATTAGAAACTGCAGGAATGGTAAATGGTTGTACGGTCGGGCTTCCTTCGTTGGTTGTGGTAAAACTATATGAACAGAATGTACGGAAATACTCTCCCTCCCCACATATATAGAAAACTGTGTGCATTGATGTAAAGAAACAGTCTTGTTTTTTCGAGATAAATCATTCGTATATTATCCGTAAAATGAATTTAGCGCCATCATACGTATTATAAACGACAGAAAACAGTTGTGTTTTGTAAGTCATTTATTGTGAACGTTATAAATAGGGTGTGTATAGTGATGTGACCAATCGTTTGCGACGATGTTCATCCCAATAATAAAAAGTAATAGTCCATTTTTTCGTTATTTGATATTTCGACCTCGAGTAAAATCGAAACAATACTATACGCATTGGAGTTTTCCCATAATATGCGAGCTTTCAAATAGAAATTCGAATATTAAATTAAGAGTCGTGTCGGTAAAACAGTATCCTGTAACGAGCTGATATGTTTTCTTGATCTATGAACATTCAAATTGAAAAAAACTTTATTTACAGAAAAATTCTACATAATTATTACAAATATCAAGTAATTAAACATAGATTTTCCCTTGAATATTTTTTGTATAACCACTCCAATAGAGCAGCGCTCGTTGAGGAGAGAGACACATTATTCGTCTTTACTTCGTTGAATAAATATTCGGAACAAAAATTACAAAAAATTATGTTGTATCAATATAATATTTTTACCATAATTGTCCTTGTTTTTTTCCATCTTGATGTTTAAAATTTTTATGATCACCGAGAAAACAAAAGTTATATTTTTGTGTAATTAAAAAAATACAGATAAAAGATATTTCTAAGAAAAATATATTTGAAATGTAATGACCTTTTGTTGAAGACAGACTGTTGGTTTGCATAATAAACAGATATGTGACAAAACAGCCTCCTTTTCATTTTATGAGGAGTTGCCGATTCTAGTACCTAGTACTCAATGTAACTCAATGCTTTCCTCCGCATTATACTAAAAATAATATTAGGTAGGTAGGTATGAGAGTTTTGAAAAATAATCGAACCACTTTTGAACAGATTTGTCGACTCGAATTGAATGTGACTAACAATAAGACATAAGTTGCGTGCAGTATTTTTGACAAATAAACTGCTACAGATAGCTTACATGAAAATCGCGTAATTCCTTCATGTATTTTCATGCTTTCCCGACAGACGTTGGCCTGTGTTCCTAACTAATTGTTGAATTTCGTTTTGTTCTGTTGAATTCGAATTTGTATGGTGTTAATTTTTTTAATTTTCTAATTTTCCATGCATTTTTTCTTCTAAAAGGACATTCTCCTGATAAAAGCCTACACGACAATAAAAGAATTAGCGAAATCGGTCCAGCCGTTTAGGCGTGATGCCATGACATCCGGAAATAGCTCTCCATTTTTATATATATGAAAATAAGAGCCCCCCCCTCTCCTGTAAATAATCGATTTTGAGAAAACATCGATGTTTCTATCAGATGCATCGGATAAAATTGATGTATAGTTCCAATGCAACGCGCATCGATGTATTAGTTATCTAAATAACCGACCGTTCTTTACGCGATGCCCGTTTCTTGTACATACCTACCTATATCTTTCTCTCAATATAAAGAAAAAACCTTAACATAATACCTGCTTAGAAAACGAACGACAATTTTATGACGTTTAAAAAAAACACAAACGATTCTTAGGTCTTATGTACGCTCTTTAGAAATAAAATCACCCTTTTTACGAACGCAGTTGTTTTACTCGATCTTTTTTTGACATATAAAAGTTCAAATGGGAGCAAAAAACGTAAAAACTAAAAACATTAATTAAAACAGAAATATAGTATCTAGAAAGCCCCTGTTTTCATCTAAACCATCCTTGGGTAACCCTCGATATCTCCAATTTTTTTCATCGAAATCCGTCCAGTAATAAAGGAGGAGTTAGGTAACAAAGAAAACGGCTAGATTTTTATAGAGTAAGATTTTCAAATATTTTATTTATAGAATGTTTCTTATTTTCTTGTACAGAAAATATGTTATCAATTCATGTTTGTAAGAATTAAAAAAATGGGCTTTATTATTCTGTGTGTATTTTACGATGATAAAAAAAAACGTTCAGGGAAAGTACAGAATTGCCACATTATTAATGCGAAGAACCCCAGCTGCCGAGATCTTCTGAGAGATGAGCAATGGTGATTATTATGAGTCAAAGCTTTTTGAAAAAATTCTTGTTTCAGGGTATAAAATAGGTCTAACAGAAAATATTCTTTATCTTATTACTAGCTTCTTCTTCTTCTTCAGCCGGTCCCTCGATGTCAAGGCTCCTGACCGTCATGCACTCTCCAACTTCATCCATCCCTCCTAGTCTTTAGCCATTACTCAAGCCTTATTTATGTACTGTGGTCCTCTGCGCCCGCTTGATTAAAATAAATCAAGTAAAATCATCCTCTTCCGCTACTGACCTGAATATCTCTAGCATTATCTTGTTTTCCAAGGAATCTGGCTCTTTTTATGTGATGTGTAAGCCAAATCATTCGTCCTATGTTCAGACTAGTTAACATGGAGCAGACGATGTCTCCAGCACCACTTGTTTTAATCCTTCGTCATTCCTGAGCCCTCAGAATCCAATGGAAGACACTGAACACTATTAGATGCTTGTATGTTTTTGTAGCCAGATCCAAGAATTCACAAGAATTAACGAATTAAATTATCTAAAAGCGAAGTTGTGATTGAATAATTTTGTAGTTTTTTATAATAAACTCAGTATTGTTACTACCGAAGTGCTGTTTGAAAAGGGCGTTAATTTCCGTTCGTTCCTTCCAAATATAGCTAAGAAATTCTAACAGGGCACAAGTCCAATATAAAAAAGCAAGATACTTACTAAAATTTAGTGCTTTTATTCGGATAATCAAAAACGCAATAAGCTTACTCTTGTAAACATAATTTGTAGGTTTTTGTAAATCATAAATTAATAAAATATCTAACAAATAATTAATTTTATTTACAACTTTTATTATCATTCTAAGTTAAGTACCTACCTATTTTATTTATGATCTGCGTTGGTAAAATGAAAATAAAAAAAATTACCCACCTTAAATACTTTAGGCACCATCACGTATGTATAATATTTTCAAACATTTTATTTATATATAACTTTTAGAAATTTCTTTTTACGTTAATTTTAATCTTTCAACACGAGCAGGTATTCATGAAGAAATATTCCCACATTAAAATTTCCCGTTTTCATAAATGTCGTATAAAGTTGTGGGTTTTATTTTCTTCAAGGTTCCTTAGCTCGCCCTCCCCTCTCCACATCCATTCCCCTTTATTATTTCATCCAATAGAGGAAACACTTTTATTCCTTATATTACATCCTGATTGGTCAAATTTTCATTCTGTACGTCTCCTTTTTAGCAACCCTCAATTTGTACAATATTATGGAATTTCTTTGTTGTGTTTACTTAACTATCAAATAAAAAGTGCTAACATCTCAATATTTTGTCGTTTGAGAAAAAATATAAGTACTAAAAGGTATTTTTTATATACTCAGACCTTATTTTCATCGTCATATCGTGGCCTTCTACCAGCTCAATACATTTTTCATATTTATAATATAAAAGAAAGTCGGGTTAGTGCGAACACTCGAGATCGACTGAACAGATTCTTTCGATGTTTGATCTATTTGATTCTTCTCCGCTCCGGATAACATAATAACTAATAACATAAAATAATTAAAGTTAATATGGAACGGATTTCCTGCGACGCCAACGCCATCTATGAAAAATTTTATAACAATAAAATTATTGTTTAACTGACAACCATTGACAAAAATATTGGTGCGCAGACTTTTGATTGAATATTTTTCGAGCTATCAGAAAAATTTTTAACATTAAAAAATATTATAAACGTATTTTTGTATAAATTACAAACTTGAAATCAATATTCATAGTAAGCAATACAGGACAACGCCTGTCGGGAAAGCTAGTTAGGTATAAAAGAAAGGAGCTAAGATGGGTTTTCTCAATTCATACCCTCATTAATGTTTTTAGAAATATCTAACATAGTCCACAAATAGGAAATCACATTAACCAACCCACCACACAAAGAAGATTTTTGTGTACGTACATAATTGAAAGAAAAACGTGTGTAGAGAATGAGTATCAAAGGATAATTTGAAAAAAATCTTTGGTGTACAATATGTGGTTCAAAAATGAGTACAATGTTATATGAATATTATGAAGAAATGTGGTTTGGAAGTCAATGTTGTAACAAAAATGAAAATAAATACTTTGAGATGATACGAGCATGTTAAAAGAATGAATGGGGTACACATATAATTAATCTAATAAAATAAATGTGTCAGAAGGTGTGGTTTACAGTTAATTACGTGGATCGAACAAACTGGTTCCGTCCTCATGAAGGGCAGCTCAGAAAGGAAAGAAATAGGGTAGGCTGTACGAGAAACATTATGTCAGCCTGTTTCGTGTACGCTATTTAAATAACCATAAATTTAACAATATTCGTCAATAAGATTTCAAATTCAAAATGTCACAGTTCCCTGAGCATTATTCAAAAAGCGCAACATATCCAAACTAAGATTCATGACTCTTCAGCATTATATCCTAATGTGATTCGTGTGTTGGAATTCCTCATTAGAGTCAATTGTCAACCTTCTCCAAAATCCTAAAAAAAAGTTTAAAATCGAACAAATATGTACCTAGTTGTTTGTAGAGTAGTTGTATAGGTAGTTTCCTATTGTTTATACATATACACAATAGATAAACGGATGCTGGTGTACAAAATAATAATATGATCATTAATCTCATTGTGCATGGTTCATTTAATTTATAGAGGCCCATTTACATTACAAGGTACCTACGGGAAAACAAAGCATACAGTAATATCGACTTATGTATCGCCCTATCAGTGCTTAGGGCACATTATTGGATTTGATTCGCCTAAATAGGTTCACTATTTGAACTTTATAACACAACTAGCAGAAAACCCTGTCGAATGACAGGTTTAGAAAAAGTCATTGTTTAGATCAGATCGTCACTTAGTGTCCCAATTTTTCTTTACCACGTTGAGGACATTGAGAACAATTAATTATTGTTAGAGAGCTTATGTGGATGCACCGAACCGAAAATTAGTTCCTTTATCTAGTAGTCACGTGGCTGAAGATAAATTATTATAATAATTCGTTTTCATTACGTCCAAAAGCACAACAATGAAAACCGAATTTTTTTTTAACTGATTAAAACATAAAATGTCTATATTTACGCTTAAATATCAATAAAGACCGAATCTCACAAACTACTAACGAGAAACGTTACAGTTTGTATAAGTTTAACAACAGTCACATGGTGCGTGTTGGGACCATGTGCAGTAGCACATTATTTCTATTCTTTTTCTTCTTTGTGTGCCCTGTCAGGTCCACTTCTATAAAAGCTACTCGGTACTGCACTGCTCTGAAGAACATTATTAAGAATATTACCTATTTCTATCCTATCATTTATTTTCAAAGACTGAGGATTGCGAATTTTTTTTTTCAGTTGCAGCATTTTGTTGTAGGACCCCTGATCAAGTATTACAATGATAAATTTCTTCCAAATAATATTTCCCACGAATATCTGGTATGAATGTTATAGTGACTATCGACAAACAGATGAAAATCATAAGTATGATAAATATATTTGGATTGGTTTTGTCATACTTATGAAAAATAATATTTCGTGTGGGATCTTTCAAAGAAGATACCAAGCTACGAACGAACATACAAATTGTTATATATGATGTAGAAAGTTTTCATATTATCTATTATATAAAAAAAAACTGGGAAAAATTCAATAACGTAGATAAATCAGTAGTTTTTGGTTTGTTAAATTTATCGAATTACACAGTTCTATAGATTCGTGGAAATCAGATACAAAAAGAAATCAATAGATTGAGGGTTGTGGCCCTGGATATTTCGCGAACCTTAGTTCTCATTTCATCTGGATATTATAAACGTAAACAATTAAAAAAATCAATAGGACTAATTCTTATATCAATTCATTAAATGTGAACCATAACGACTAATATTTCTCTCTTAGATCAGCATAAGATTTTTTTGAAGATCGCAAAAAATCACTACCTGACTTCCAACACCTTGCGTAAATTGATTACAATGTGAATTGAATACTAAAATACACCTAATCTTCATCTTCTAAGCATTCATGGCTGTGGATTTGATAGCTTTAAGGGAATTGTGAACCTCTTAAACTGGGTATTTAAAAAGGTTCGTTCTTTAAATCCCGCTATTTCTACTTCCAAATTTAACCTCTTTGAGTAAGTAAGTATGAGGTATCGTTTATTAGTTTCATACGATTAGTATTAAAAATTTGTCACATCATTTTAACATATAAAAACACAAATCAAAATTAAGACATTGCTCAAATCAAATCAAAATAAAATATGATACGAGAAAACGTGTTATTTCATTATTTTCTTAATTATTAAGAAAATACTTTGCATTCTTTTGTTTCATTTTATCAATATTATGTATAGAAATGATTGAAAAAAGGATTTTAAAACAGGAGTCAAATGCAACCACTTAAGCATCTTCATAGCATTGCGGCGATATCAATATATTTTTATATACGCAACGTTTTTGTTTTTTTTCTTTCGGTCATAGTTACTTTGGCCGTTCCATCGCCGTTAATGTTTTTTATGGTTTTGTATAAAAACAGCAATAAATATCGATATAAAAGTACCTCAATGGTCCTCTATGTATGTTTGTCTCACTCACGCTGTAGTTATATTGTATTCACGGCGGTTTTCTTTCTCCATTCTTCTTCAGAAAGACAAATCGCTTATTGATAGCGTTCACGGTATAAAAAATATCTTATGTGTTTCGAAGCTTTTGAAACATTACACAACTTATGTTTGTTGTGATTCGGAATTTATAAAAAAAAAACTATACGAAGCTATAATTACGTATTACGATTTTAAAAAAAATAACAGAACTTTGAAAGAGAAGACAATGTGGCATCTGCATAAAGTGGATCCAAATATCAACAGCCTTCTGAGAGTCATTGATATTATTTTGTTATACTGTTAAACGAAATGGAGATTAAGCAACTTATATTTTTATCATATACAGATATGAAAAAAATATCAATTTTGCACAAATACGGAGATATTTGTGTGAAGGTATAGTTATACGAATATGGATACGGAGGTCACAATTTGAGTTGATTGGATAAATTTGCAAGAAGCCTGAATCTGTAGTAGATATTCGAAGAGAACATTATCAATTTTTGCTTATTTTACCTGTCTCAAAAATGTAAAACTGTCAAAACATCAACAATGGATACAGAAAATGGATAAATAATATTAGAAAATAGGACTTATCGAAATATTGCCTTGACCGTAGAACGCTAGTTTCATTTTCACAAAACATGCAGATAAGCATTGTTTATTTATATGCTTATAACAAGACAATTTGTTCAACCATGAGTTAAATGAATGAGAAAATGCATGAACAGTTAATTATTATGAATTAAAAAAAAAATATGATTTGTAAAATAAATGATATTTTGATAAGTTTCGGAAAACAAAAAAATATTTGTTTATTTTTTTAAATTTTATAAGTGACATTGATTGCAGGAATCTATGGTTAATATGAACTTGTGTACCGCACTAACAGCTTACCTGAGACAAGACAAAAATATTATTCACAAGATCCACAACAGTGGGTATTTTCAATTAATATAAAATCCATAGCCATATCATGGCGAATACCAATAATGATACTCGTTATTTAATCTAATGCAATAGTTTTCTAGGAAATCGATTCTATCATATAGCGGTCATAATACAGCAGAGCATAATGCCACTTTGAACGTTGTCTATGTAAACTAAATGGCATGGTTTCCTCGAGAGCGGACAAATATACCGTAATAGTTTATAATTTATTTTGCATCTATAATAAATACGGCCGCTTTACATCAGCACCAATTTTCTAGCAATTTCAAAGCATTAGTGTATTTGTTGTAAGAAAAAACAATGCACCACGAAAGGTGGGTACGATACTCTGGTTTATTCTACACCTTGAAATGTTGTCAAAATGAAGAAGATTCAACATTCTCGAAAAACATTGATTCGCAGTTTGTCAAAACATATTTCAGAAAAATTATATTTTTCATGTGAAATGGTTCCACCAAAATATTGATATTCCGAACCATATTTGTATGGACATACCCACTACATACTTACTATCACCTCTCCCTCGGGTCACCGTCGTATCTTGGAGCACACACCCTTCCCATAATCTTCTCTTATCCACCAGGAATTAGGAGGCCTTTTTTTAGGTCAGATCTAATTGAAAACATAAAATATTTTGCGTTGTTGATACGTTGTTAGATTAGATCCTTTTGTAAACGTACATCCTTTATATTTAAAGGTTTAACTTTTAGACTACTTTAATAAGATCGAGACGGCAATTATTGAAATGGATACTTAAATTAATGTTTGGATTCTTCAATTGAAGACATACTATTTTTGTTCTAAAGACATACCTACAGGTATGAAACGAAGTACTGGATAAGCATGGATAAGATAATAGTTTGATTTGACAAATCTGATCTTACAAAGAAGTCTTAGGCTAACAGTGATTACAAAACTACTATTCATAAATGAGGTAAATCTTAACGCTTTTCATACAAAAAATATTGGAAACAATATTAACTTACTTATTAAATCCACGTTCGCTTCCTAGGTGGAGCGTGTGGTTGCCACAAAGCCTCGCCAAGCATCTCTATCCTGGGCTAGATCCAGGGCGTCATTCCAATTTAAGGTATCACGAAGGTCTTCATTATAAGCTCTCTTGATCGTGAATCTTGATCTCCCACGTCTTCTTGTACCACCTGGTGTATAGAATAAGCTTCAGTAATCTATGGACTCGAGGGACATACCTGCGTAGGACATGACATAGCCGAGCCTGAAACAATATTAGTTGTTGTTATTCGGGGTTTTAAAGCAGAGAGATTTAGAAAAGCACCTTTGTTCTTTTAACTGGTTCATCGAGTGTCCTAAAAGAGGCAAGAAATCCAAAAATCAGATCGGAACCGTCAGGTTGACCATCACACAACCTTAAAACAAACTGGTCATTTTTTTGACATTGTCTTTTGGCAATGTTAAAATGAATACAGAACCATCGAATTAAATAAGGTTCTACGTACTAGAAATGTCAAAATTAATACCATAAAATTATCAGACCAAGTTGTTTTTAATAATTATGACAAGCGGGGAGGAAAAATAAATAATAAAACATTATAATTTGTATTTTCCAGAGACTTTTGTTTAAGGTATCTCAATTAAATATCCCAGAAAAAGGTGTGTTTGATAAAACAACAACATTAATCCTTGCGTTTATTAGGCATGAACAGACCTTTGTATGCGCTTAGTGGGCATGGAAATTTAACATATCGCTGTATGCCTAGTAAGCGCAAGCGTGCCTAATATTGCTTCAAAGGCACATTTACGTAGGAGATGCTGCTTTTAGTAAGTAGTGGGTAGGTACACATTATTCAATTTTTGAATGATAATTATGAATAACATTTGATAGTGAAATAAGACTTCAATAAAATTATAATTATTATAAACTAGCTTTCCCGACAGACGTTGTCCTGTGGTTTTAGCCCCAAGTGGCCCGTTAATGTGTACATGATGTGCACTGTGCTCCCGTTAAACAATACAAAATTAATTCGATTGAGATTTATTAAAAAAATAACATTAAACTATTATAAAATAATAGCATTAAACTATTTCTGAAACAACTTGAGAAAAATGCGCTCGCGCACATACCCTACCTCGCCAACACGAATGTGCCCGATAATATTGTTGACTTTGTATGAAAATTTTCTAAAACTATCGAAATGGTGTGGTGGAGTAAGTGGGATGGGCTACTGTAAGAGCGTATGCGAGAATGAGAGGGAACTACCCGCGATGTCGTGGGCGCGTCCCAGTAACCTTTTCATACAAACTTAATTATTGTATTTTTACATCATTTGTTATCCATTTTTTTTTTACTTTTTATTAGTTATTCTGTTATCCGGAGCGGAGAAGAATCCAATAAATCAAACATCAGAAGAATCTGTTGAGCCAATCTCGAGTTATAAGTGTTCTCACTAACCCGACTTTAATTTATATAGTAGATTACATCGAAATAGATTTGGAAACGTAGACAGACTTTCACAATAATCTAGAAAGACCAGTCCAAATTCATCCATTTTTCATGTATTGTTCAAAATAACATCCACTATGTTGGTACTGTTAAACAAACTGCGAAAGCTTGGCAAAAAGTTTTGTGTGTATTTTTGGGTTAGAAGAATCACAAAAAACCCAATGGCACTAGATTTTTCATTGACGCAAAATTAGAAGTCAGTGTTAACACTAAACACACATTACATGCGAAGTCAGTCAAAATTAAATTCTTATCTAATAAGTCAGTTTTGTCAAGTAGGTACTTACATGAGACATATTTTTTGGGAAATTCAGCTCTGTTATTTTCCGCTAAGTATATGATTCAATAAAGTTATATTTTTAAGAGAAATATGGTAGAAATAGGTCAGAAAGAAAGATAGAATAAAGAAAAAAAAAAGATAGACGGTAAATTGTTTTGTGAAAGCGGGTGATGTTATTGTGTGTTTATGCGTAGGTTTGTATATATACCTACATATAAAAATACGTGTAGGTATTGAAAGATAGCAGCTCACCATCGAGCTTATAGGTAGAAAGGGTAAAACCTTTTCGTATTTCTGTTTCATGAAGATATTCAACGGAAAATAATATATCAGAACGCTACATTAAACCTTCTTTTGAGTATTGTTCTAGCTGCTGATGCATTTCTTTAAACTAGTCAGTTATGATTATTTATGATTAAATAATATATTTTAAAAGCTTATTTCTGTGTTGCTTTACATCTTTAAAAGATGATTAATAACCAAAGGATCATTTTTTGTTCTTTTATTTAAATTTCACTATAAAGATTCTGTTATTAAAAAAGTGATAGATTTGAATCTAACATTCCTACAATTATGATTAAAAAGTTCAGCGATGATTAAAATTCAACATAAAGTCTGATATATAATATGCGTATGCTATGACATAAGAAAAGAAGTTCATAACTGAATCTTCATATATCTACATTTCTACCAGTTTATTTTCCATGGCTGAGGGTCGTGCCCAATAGGGCCTCTTCGTAACCACCAATGGCCCTTCAAATATATTGGCTCTGAGCCAATTGCAGTTCCTCAGCTATCGTCTAGTTCATTATTAGTCTTGCCCTAACCTGTTCTTCTTCTTCTTGTGGAGTCATACTGAATGTTTCTAAATATAACATAATTACTACTAAATAATCTCTGAAAGACATCTCAGGACCAGGAAGGACTCCCTCATCCCACCAGTCGTCAGTTCAAAGCGAAGAGCGAAGGAGTGACCATGATTCCCACAGGCTCACTAGGAATCCAAACGTTGTTGGGCAGAATATCGTCTACAAGACCACGGCCAAACAGCCGGGAAAACAAAGTGTCAACTTGTCATTATTACTACTACTATCACAATATCTACCCATTTATCAAACACAACAAATATATAAATAAAGTCAAATAATGAAACTTTAAAATAATAAAAACAAATGGCTTAAAATAATAAAACAAAACGGTTGAGTCAAAATAATAAAACCAAACGCTTAAAATAATCTTACCTCAAATTTGACCATAATCAATTTTTGCATGTTGTTTGTTTGTTTGTTTGTTCGAGAATCAAACACGAACAGATCCATCTCGCTATACAGGATATTCAAACGACTTGTTCGCGGCTTTGGCAATGGAATATTCGGAACAAAATAGCCCGCTGAATATGTACCTACGTTTATTAATAATATTTCTTTATACATAGAATTTTGAGATTTTTATTCAAGTCAACCCCTTGGTAGATTGCTAATTAGTTCTTGTACTCGGAGCTTTTCAAAACCCGTACCACGGGTACAAGTGCTCACCCACAACCCCGCTATCTGAGCTTGTTCGTTCCGTATTACATCCCTTATTTCCGGTTTAAGAGAAAAATCATTTCCTACATTCAACATTTCTCGCAGTTAAATAATACGGAGTTGAAATAATTGCAACACAGATTCCAAGAGAAAATAAAACCAACATAATTTGAATTTTATTTTAAACCAGATTTTTTTTTGCACTATGGTATTTTTTTAGGTTATGTCAGAATTTAATACCCACAAAATGTTACCAGAGATGCCTCCAGCGTCCTAAAAAAATTATGCTTAGTTATTTTTCTACCCTTTTCCCCGGAATATTGAGTTCCAGATGCCCATCATTATCATCATAAAACACTAGAGAGAGAGAGAGAGAGAGAGAGAGAGAGGAAATCATTTAACAAAAGTGTTGTGCAGGGCATTCTAAAATAGCGATAGGTACCTCTGACAAGCCAGAAATTAATTAGGTATGTTAACAGCTGTATATTTATACAATGTAAACTGATCATGTAATACTTGTCGAACTTTACAATTTCGACATACGGTCATGTATATTTTATTCAGTTTCATTAAACACTAGCTGATGCGATGGAATAATAATTATTCTAGAAATTGTTTGAAATTGGAACAAGTTTTCATGCTTAGTAAGAAATTAATACTACGTCTTGTTTTCTTTCCAATGTTGCATGATATACATACATTTATATTGTTGAAATCAAATGATTTGTATGATCAATAGTCCGAACAGATTAATTGCGAATGAAATAATAATAATATGTTGAATAATATATGAATGAAATACATAATAATATTGTGGTTGGATGTTAGAGATTGCTTCGGCTATAATCCCGCCATTGCCACTTGTTTATACACTATTTTTTGTACACTATTTTTAATATGCATAAAGAATAAAATAAATAAATATTATTTTGCTGTTTGATTTTTGCTGTATATTTCAGCCAGTTGTATATCGTATGACAAACGCGTTACTACCAGGTAGGTACTGTAAGATATCTGATTGTACTAACCTTGGGAGAAGAGCAAAAAAAAGTTAAAACAAAGCAATAACGCAACGCATAAAATATGAGTAACCATTAAAACAAAACATGGTCGTAAGCGTCAGTGAAAAATATGCCGTTGCACGTCGTTTGAGTTTTTTTTCGTCGTAACGTGATTATAAAATAGCGTAAAGCTTTCTCTATGAAATAGTATATCAAATGCAAAAAGGTATTTTTGTTCCGATAGCTCTAAAATAGCGTAGATCAATCTCTCGAGAGTGGTTTGCCGCATTAGAGAAAAGAAGATGACAGTTTCTGGGATCAATAATAAACCTGTTTCAGATATATATTATACTAAAGCACGAGTATTACTAAAGGTGCTTTGTAATTATGATGTGACGTTGCTGAAATAAAATCAATAAGTGATGTGCATATACATAAGCTTAGTGATATATTTTTCGTTTTTAAAGTGCTTACCTACGTGTAGTTTAAAAGCAGCCTTACCGAATGTTTGTAATGCTAAGGTAGACGACAGCCAGAAATAAGAATAATATAGGAAACCAGGTCGCAGTCAAACATGCCAACCGCTTACTGGGTTGCAACAAATCAATATTTGTACCACATCGATGGAATTTTACACTATGTTATTCAAATACTAAACATTTTTAAATATGTTACTCATTTTATAAAGCGATTAGCTTTCGCAACAGTATGCCTAGACAAATTGCATTTGGCGATCGACTACATACAAATTCTTCGAAAATGAAGAGTAGGAAGAAAATTAACTGTCCACTTTTTATATTTTTAAACAAGTGTCTTTGTTTGGTTTGAATAATTGTTAATATGTTCCAGTGGACAGTAAATTTTTTCGCACTATACATAGGCGAAATCTTCGTTTGTAGTCGAACGCCAATTTGAATTTGTCTACGGGGGCAGATGTTTCCCTGTATTTACAATGAATACTGAATTTGTATAGTTATGAATTTTCCTCGTGACGAGAAAGACCCTCTCACACTTGTTCCGCTCCTTCCAAGCAGAGCTGAGGAATTTGAGTGGTGTGGGAGGAGGTCATAAACATGCGGAACGCAATGGAGAGCTCTCTTGTTGCATGCTTATACCCCAAAATGGGGTGTAAAGGGAGTTTGGAGCTGGATAGAGATAAAAAAATTAGGTACGTTTAATTACAATCATCTGTTCTAAACTATGTTTACAGAGAAGATTCTGACAATCATATATCAACTGTCAATGAACTGATAATTTGTCAAACACTTATTAAAATTAAAAAATTAAAAAAGTTTTTATTGTCAAAAGTAACCTACGTAAGTCAAGTTTTCTCTCTTAACCTTCCCCTGACAATGGAATCACAAAAAAATAACTAGCGAAGTTGGTTGAGCCATTTACGTGTGATGCGATAATCAAGAGAAATAGGGCTCCATTTTTATATATAAAGATATGCTCTAAATGTGGGTAGGTATAAAAGTAATTGATGCTTTACGACGTATTCTTCTTAATGATTTTCCTAAGAATACGGTACTGCTATAACAGCGGTGAAAGTGTCAATTTGGAACATTGTTTGAATGGTTACCTTAATTACAAAAAAATATTGTCGTACCTGCTTTACGATGACTTCTGTTTTGTCAGATGATGGACCGCCGCGCTCTCTAGAAATCCACTGCATAAATCCAATCCAATCCAAACTCCCTTAAGGCCCCACTTAGGGGCATAGGGAGGCAACAAGAGCTCTCCATTGCGCTAGATCTTGCGCAACGTTTATGACCTCCTCCCACACCATGTCCAGATTCCTCAGGTCTGCTTCGAAGGAGCGGAACACAGTATAAGAGGGTCTTCCTCGTCTTCGGGACCCTGATGGGAGGAAGAACAGCGCTCTCCTCGGCCAACTGTCATTCGGCATCCTTAACACACTGCATAAAACATAAAACATGTCATTTTGTAAAATAAAGATAAAGTTTTGATAATTTTTTAATGGTTAACAAGAAGGCAAATGATAAAAAACCTATATTTTGGGATTGGGATTGACCTGCGTCAACCAATCAATCCCAGTTTGTTTCTATAAGTAAGTAATAATGTCCCTGTATGTACTCTGAACAATAAGGTATTAATTAAAATAAGATTTGAATCAATGTTAGGGCCCTTCTGAATTCTTGAATAGGGTTCACCATTGACGGATTCTCAGAAGGAATCCTGTTTGTGAGTTTTGTATGTAGGTACTCGATTGAACAAAATTGTTATTCATGTCAAAGTGTAGTATAATTAAAAAGGTGTATAGGGCGGGGACAAATAATGGGGAATATGTTCGTGATGTAAGGGTGGTTTTACGGAAAAAAGTTATTTTTCAGTAAAACAATAAACTAAATATTACATAATTTATGTATTAAGGGCCGCGTGATTACCAAAATATAATTTTACCTTTACCAACATTGTAAATTTTTATGAAGTAAAACAAAACAGCGTTAAGATTTATTCCTTTTTTATTTCGGCAGGCATACACAATTAGATACCACAAGCATTACCTATCAACGTTATATTAATGAAATTCTTTCTTCAGTAAAATTTGGCTTTGCAGCTTACATCTATATAATAATTTAGAAATGTTTTTTTATTTGCCTTTGACAATACTTTAACCGTATATGTGAACATCACGCTCAAAATACAAATGCTAAGATAGATATTAATATGCCCAGAGCAGTATAAAATGCTGGAGAAGGTTCTTAAATACAATTTGCTGCATTAACTTTAATATATTTAGAGCTATTTAAAAAACCTGTATTTTTTAGGATCTTCATACAAATTTCTCAAAAAGACTTTTGGAAACAAAATTACTCATGTAAACGTTGAATGGGATCTTGGTATTACGGTGTGAAAATGTAATAAAATAATTGTAGATTGATTTGTTATACATATAAATGTTATTAAAAGCTTATTATTCTCAATAAATAAAGATTTAATGAAAAAATTTGCAGTTTGATTCTGAAGTTTGACAGATACAAATCACCCTCTATGGGTGGGTTGCCCAATTAATATCAAAGCAGGCAATGTATGTAGCTAAGATTCAAACCACAGAGCTCTCTCTATGAAAACTTGCAAATTATGTCGGTAGGTTCGTATAATATTTTTTTTATTATTATAGACCTCCAAAAAAAATAAAATATTATACGAACCTACCGACATAATCAGTATATTTATATTATCTGTGGACATAATTTGCAAGTTTTCATAGAGAGAACTCTGTGGTTTGAATAGGTTCGTATAATATTATGAGGTCGGTAAAACAAAAATTGTAAAAGTGTCATTCTTCTTTTTCTGTGCTTATGTCAGTTAAAGTGGTATGTTAAGCAATGGGATGCTAGACTAAAATCTGTTTAATTACCTACCGATCAAGCCTGACAATCGGAATCAAAAACGTAAAGCAAGACGGGTATAAGCTAGTAATATATAAATTGTAAACCTATAAGGCCCTCCCTAGCTGGTCGCATGATCGTGCGATGCGATGATCGCATGAACGCGGATGCCCTGTTCAAACATATAACATTGTATGAACGTGTCCTAACTGGGCAGACGGACAGAAGTAAATTCGATCGTCCGATGGGTTCCTTGTTTAAAATGATGGCGCGTCGCTTGTATTGCTCTGTTGTATCGATAATTAATACGACACCTACTTGCCAAAAGTTCTTACTAACATTCATATTTATTTGTTTGCATCGTCAAGGAAAGTGGACGCGCAATCATGCATGCGATAGCAGTTAGGACACACAATTTTTCATTGTGCGATCACAAATAATTTGTTCATGCAATCATGCGACCAGCTAGGACATAAAGTGATACTTTATTGAATGTTTATGATGATAATTATTACCTATTATTTATTTCAATATGTTTCGCTAAAAAACAATCGTAAGAACATCAATTATAATATTCCGTACTACATATTTTATCTTCAAACTTGCACTCAAACGCAGAGAGGGAACAAAAGTTCTTCATTGTAATCAATCTCATGCAGAGCAAATAATCTCATTGAACACCATGTCCGAACTCCTCAGTATTGCTACAAAGTAACGAAACTGCTTGAGGGTTGACAATCAGTTGTCAAATGTTTTTTTCAATTCTTATTCTCCACGTCGCCCTGTCGTGAGCCATCCTCTATCATTTGACACCTCGTTTATGAAACAAGTACTAAAAATCACCACCGACATATTCGACCAATCACTGTAGCAGAGTGGTGTAAAGACTTATTCATACTATCGATTTTACGACCGTTTTTTACCACAAAGTCACAATACGTAAACAAAGTTAATAAAGTTTTTTCTAAGTCGGGTTAGTTTCGTGTGGATTGGAACATAATCGTAAGGTTGATTGATGCCTCACGACCCCACAGCTAACAACGGCAAGGTCCGCAATAATTCACTGGGTCTGTCAGTGTGAATAAGGCTTTATTATTCATGATAAAGCATCAGTGATTTGTTAGAGAACGGTCCATTCAACTGATGGCGGGCCCCACAGAAATGTCGGCCAGATTTACATACCAGCACACACACACACACCTATAGATTTACGAGCGTTTTACTCTTCCCGACTTTATTGTCAGAAAGTACCCCACTAAGTACTGTCCTCTCTACGGCCATTATATTGTGGGTAGACTCATATCCTATTATATAACTGATGAATTTCAGATCTATAAGGACTTTATGTTAATTAAAACCTATGGATTTATAAGGGGGTCGTATTACGATTTTCAAAATTGCTATTTGCTGTTTTGCTTCCATACTGAAAAGTATGGCTGTGCTCTGCAATATATTCGGAAACATTCTTGCTGACATTTTACTGGGCAATGCATGGCCAATTATTTATTTCAACAAATACTGCTTAGTTTAAAGAAAATATTCCTCAAAAGCATTGACGTGGCAAAACACATGGAGAACAGCAAAGCAAGGTGTGCATATTTGAATCCTCCCGGAGCAGATGGTAAAAAAGTTCATATTATGTATACCTAAATGCATTCGAGCATGCATAGGCAATCTTAGAATACACGTCTACAATATTCGTCGTCCGACGGCAGAATGTACCTACTCTTTGAAATCTAGCCGGCTAGATATCCATCGCTTGTAGTAATATTTAATTGATTTTTTCTATTTTTCCATAGAACAACGCAAGTGTTGCCCGATTTAGTTGGTAATTTTATACACTACATCTTCGTCTACCCGATTGGATAACCTCGACGTTTGCAATCGAATTTTTAAACCAACCCATCCTGTTACCCCGAGCAACTCTTGCACTCGCCCTTTTGCAGCAAAACCAGCCCGCTTACGAGGATACTTACAATATAACGAGATTTAATTTGAAATAATACCTACCAACTCTCCTAATAAATGTATACTCACTATCGTGAGTCTATGTTGTGTAGTAAGTATACTGAGATAAGTGCGTCCCCCATAAGCAATGTGATAGAGTTGACAGGTAATGCAAGTGACAAGTGTAATAGAGAGCCCATCTACCTGTCGTATAATCAACATGGACTCCTCTTTCACGTGTAACCCTTGTTTAAAATATTTTTAGGGTTTTGTAGTGGATCTATTTTATTTTAATTAATACACTTCGATTCATTATTTTATTTTCGGCAATGAAATATTCTTATAATTGAAAAAAAAAAAAAACAAAATGTGCATTTTCGTAAATTGGGAACAAGCTGTAAGCTTTTCAAAAAATGATAGACATTTGGTGATGTTCTTTCTTGAAGTTTAAGAGTCACGAATAACTTTGAACCAACGTATGCTACTTAAAAAAACCGTTTCGTGTCTTCAGATTTGAGTGAAACCCCAATCTATCAGAAGAAAAAAAGGATTACTCCGATGCAAATGCGACTTTAAGCTTCTTGCGTTATTAACATTAGATTCACTTCCATATTTTTTAATTTAACCTCTCCTGATTCTCTTACTTTTGACCTGGCCTTCCTTGGCAACAGAATCGATGTGTTCGATCCACTTCATTCCTCATGGACCACGCTTCCTTACACGTTTTCTTTCAGCCTTATATATTCTCTTTGTCATTCTATGTGCATCTGTTTATTCCAAATGCCCAAACTATCTCAATTTAAAAACTTTCATCTATGTTACTACATTAACTTCCATATCACATTCCTTCCTAATATTCTCAGTCCTTTCTATTATATCCCACAGATAAAGCATCTAACTCATTTTTTTGAACCACATATTCTACGCCAAAGAATATTTTCAACGTATGCTTTATTATTACTCATTCCCTACCCAAGTATTTCTTTCAATTATGTTATTCCTGCACTGTAAACTAAATAATACTCCTACAGTTTCCTGACGAGGTGACGCTGTACATAAGAGGCCTACCTGCTGTATAGATTATTTACGTAAGTCACACTTAATAACAGACGGTCTTTCGATTCAGGGGCTATAAAATTTTTAATATACCTTAACCACGCTGTGCGTTGCATTGTGTGGTGGTACTGGTGGTGTGGTACATAAATAGATCCTGCGTTGCACAGACTGGTAATCACCCGCAGGCGACACCCGTTATTAGGGATCATGTCGCCACAATTCCGCACTATGTAGGGTAACTATTGCAACTCTAGAAATATGACACCACATCTACATACCACAAACTCATTGTATTAGTGATATGTACTTAACCTATTGATCCATCAATTGTTGTAGGGTTAATTTAGTTTCTAAGAGATTCTCAATCAATATTCAATTCGTTTGCAATTGTGCAACTTATTTCAATAGGAGCAAAAATAGGCAACGAAATGCTCGATCTTGCATAAACTCTTTGTTTTTGACATATTTGATTTCTGTTTTCGTTTACGATTGATTTAATTATATTATTATTTACTATATATGTATATTGATCACACTAAGCCAGCCTTCGAAATAACAGTAGAAGACGGTCGTAAGCCCGTAGTGGTTTGTTCCATTTAAAAATCGAACATTAGTAATGAATTGTTAGAGTCATTAGTTGTTATTTTTTCTTTAAGATCTAGTCCTGAAAAAAGGTCACAAGAATCTAGACATAATTAGAACGTTGTGCACCAACAAAGCCAATAGGCAATAAAGATGAGACAGTAACAAAAATGGACATAGTCATATCCTGGCGCCAAATACATGACAGCAGTCGCTGTTTTTAAATTTGGTTGCTCTCTTGTTCTCAATAATTTCCAACTTTTATCTCTATATTTCATTTTTTATTAAATTTCTACTTGTTGCATACATGAGATTTTTTGACATGTTAAACATGTTGAGAATTCTTATGATTAGGAGATTCGGAGACAAATATTACCACCTAATGGCGAACGTTGTTAACGTAAAGTGATCACACTAAGCCAGCCTTCGAAATAACAGTAGAAGACGGTCGTAAGCCCGTAGTGGATTGTTCCATTTAAAAATAGAACATTAGTAATGAATTGTTAGAGTCATTAGTTGTTATTTTTTCTTTATTATTTACTATCCTACAACAATTGTCAATCCATTTTATAAAATATTTTTTATTTAAATTTTCACATAACCAGAAAGATAACCAGCTGTCTCACGAAGGTGGGAGAAAATTGTTCCAGATTGCTTAAGTATGTTCAATCGCGTGAAAATGTCAAAAGATTCCTTGTGTTCACTTTGAGTGAGCCCATATTCATTTAAAGAAAAAATCGAAAATCAATTAATTGTAATGGATATTGTTTGTTGGTCGAATCATGAAAAAATAAGAACATTGTTAGAAAAATATTTATCAATATCATAATGTTAGGTTTTTTTTTCCAGACTCCGCCAAAGCTGTACCTCCAGCCCCCACATCCCCAGCAGCCACACGAGAGCATACCTGTCTTGGAGCGGAAACTTGGTGACAGATTAATTACTAGGGTAAGGGGACTTTGCTATTTTTTATCCATAATTTTACTGGTACCTACTTACGTGCAACTTTTACAAGTAGGTAAGCACCTAAGAGATACCGTCAAATAAAATGTATCTTATCTTTTTTCATCGATACATTCGGTAGATATATTTATGATTACATGAGAATTGTTTGAAAATCAATTTTTCGAATTACAATTGTTCGTAAAACAGTTATACGAAGATTTGTCAGATAGGTATTACAACATCGTTTTCCAACCATAATAGTTTACAAATAGAGGCAGTCAAGCGTTTTGAAAATCCACCAACTTCTCATAAATAATCATGAAATAGAAAACAATCGATAAATACCTACGGTTTTTATTTTCTATAAAGAATTGCATGTATAAGGAATGAATTTTAAAGTATTCGAACAAAGCAATTTGTGCTATTTTAAAATCATTTAATTAAATCGACAAATACTATAAGTTGAATTACTTAAATGTTTCACTCCCCTATCAAGATATTTTCTTCGTGGCTTAAAATAATATATCGGTGTCGATCGCAAGAATTGTTTTGGAAGGAATCTGTTTTCTGTTCTCGATGAGGGATGAAGGGTAGAAGTGATGTTTAAGCAATGAAACTGCGGGATTGGAGGGGTGACGCTTCGTCGGTAAACATTCGGAGGGTATAGGTAGAGAAGGGGAGGATCGGTAAGGGTGGCTGTATGAATTTATATTGAGACTTGATTGACAATTCGAATGAATAATTATATTTTATTGATTTTATTCAATATTTTATCATTTCCGAAATAATTTATTACGGTAGGAAAATTGAGAATATCTAAATTACGGGAAAATATATCTTTGAAACTAATTCATTTTAAATATTCCAATTGAAACTTCATTATGTTTATTTATTCTGCGATTAATTTCAACTTCACTTTTTTACTGTTTAAGGTATAGGTATTTGATTCCAAAGTATGTCTTTTAAGGTGTAGATTTTAGGTTCGTCTATATTTAAGCTAGGGCTAATAAATAATTATACCTACAATATTTTATTATTCAGCTATCATAAAAAGTAAAAGTTCATCTAATTTTATTCAGAATTTTTTTAAAGAATCTGTGCTCACTCAACGTGAACACACATACACTCCCTGAATCTTTCACAATAAGCTACTTAAGGCTTGTGTTGTGGAAGAGGAAGGTGGTCGGTACCTGGAATCGAACCCACGACCTCCGCAGGAAACAATACGAAAGCCGGCGTTGTAATCTCTAGTCTACCATCCGCAAACTTTCACGATATTTCTTTGAGCTTTAACGCTTTTTGACTTAGTAAAGTATTAACCTGGGTTTGACTATTCCGGTATAATTTTTTTACCGTATTAAATTTAATTTACTATTTTTTAATGAAGCCAGCAAAATACAACACGTTCATTAAATCCCGGTCAGCATGAAAAAGATTCCAAATAGTTAGAAATAATTACATGCGAAAAAGACAACAACTCGACAATACAGTCCATATGAAATAATACCTTCACATAAAAAATCATTTACTTGCATATTTTTACTAAATATACGAATGACACTTTGCGTTACTATAGGATGGGATCGATTTACCTACTAGTAAGATGCACTTAATCGATAAGAAGGTAATAAAATTAAAGGATAAAATATTCAGGATTTCTTAAATATTTATGACCCTAATCAGGGGCATAGGGAGGTAACAAGAGCCCTCTACCATGCCCGATCTTGCGCTTTTTGCTGCTTCTTGATCTTGCGCCGCTTCTTTCTAGTGGGAGAAGGTCATTGAACATTGACATTCGTTTCTAGAAATGTCATTGTGGCGGCGCTATACCTACACGTTTTACATACAAAATGTGTCGTGTAATACTCACTTTACTTCCGTGACTATCTTCCGATAAAAATTAGAATCCGGGTACAGATGTGTAGGTACAGACCCTTGGATGCAACTAATTTGCAGTAGCTGTTTATCGAAACTCGTTTTAACAAAGAAAACAAAGCGAAGAATTTCAAATGTTTTCATAATAAATTCAAGAGCTCATTTCATATGTTTTTTTATAAACCATAAGTTTAAAATATTATCGATCTAGGGTTTGAATGGCTTTGTTGTAAGTTATTCTGTTGGTAATACTAAACTGGCGAGAATAAAATAACAATCTGAAATGATTTATGTTGTGAATAATTTTTTACAAATTGTAACATATTATAAATAATAAACGATTACCCAACAGAGTTGTGCTGGGCTCTGCGAAACGTTTAAAAAGATTTAGTGCCTACGTTATGGCGTCCCTGGTTTAGCCCCGTGTCATCGTAAGATTAAACACTTTTAATTTATATCAGTTTGATTGTGAAATAGGACAGTGTGTGCTCTGTAACAATACCGGGTTATTAAATATCATCATACATAGAAATTCAATGCTGACTAGGGTAATACTCAAATGTTATCGTTAACGAGAATATTAAGGGTGCGTTCACACCATAGGTTAGATCTCGGTCACGTCTCGCTCCGGTCGCGATCTGGTAATGTTCACATTCAAGTCTGATCTCGGTTCGTTCGCGGGTCTTCTCGCTCCGATCGCGGTTTGTTCTCGCTCCGATCGCGGTCTGGTAACATTCTAACTCATTTCACGATACAGTCTTCAACCGTCAATCAACGAAGTCGGGTGTGTTTGGTATCTAATTGCTTGTACATAATATTATTCGCATCCGAAAATGTCGATGAACTTTTCGATTGAAGAATTAGGTGTTATGTGTTTAATTCTCGATGAAGAAGAAAATGTTAAGAAGGAAAGAAAAAAATATGAAACAAGCAGAAAAATGTGGGTGCATCCAATTTTATTGGAGGGAAAAACGCAAGAAGAATATTACACTCTCTATCCTCATTTAATTAATTATAAAGATAAATTTTTACAATACCTTCGAATTGACTGGAGTGTGTTTGAAATGATTTTAAAGAAAATCACCCCAAAAATAGAAAAAAAAAACACAAGATTTCGTGAAGCGATTTCTCCACGAGAAAAATTAATTGTATGTTTAAGGTAAGAGGTAGGTATCATTTATAAAATCAATTATTATTTCAAAAGTCCACACAGACATCGTTATTACATATGTAGATAACTTAAATAATCAATATTTTTTTCAATTATTCAATACGAATTATTTAACAATAATATAATATTTAACGCAGTCGTCACTTCAACGGTTAAAAGCTGACTGAAGCAGGAACGAAAGAGTGTTCACACTATCGATACAATGCCTTTACATGTTCAATCTCGTTCAAACTGACTGGTTGGTGACGGGAACGTGAATGGAAGGTGATTGGACCGGGATTGATCGGAACCAGACTGTTAACGATAGTGTGAACACTTACATTGGTTTCCATTTAACGAATATTATACCAGACCGAGACCGGAGCGAGACGGGACCGAGATCGAACCTATGGTATGAACGCACCCTAACACTACTTAATCGCACGCCCAGAAAATACCGCGGTCACACGCAGTATCTGTGAATCCTCTATTTTTAACAGCTTACTGTACAAATCTACAATTATTCGTAATTTCACTGTATAAAACAATCCAACTGTGTAACATAGCGTTGGCTGACTGCGTAATACGCTTTATCTGTGAAACACGCTCATATATGGGCCTCCCGTAATAATAAGAAATTGTGAAAAATCCTCCATCCAGCAGTGAAGGAACAGCTGAAAGAAAGAAGTCAGAAAGATCAAAACTTCAATATTGATAAAAATAAAATAAGAAAAGATGAACCAAACCAGTAATCAAATAATCCTAAAAAAGGACAGTGACGGGGTATGTACAGCAAAAGATTTCCCTGAAAAGATTCGTTTTTGTAATTAATTTCGTCCGTCAAAGGCAAAATTTGTATACAAATTGTGTTTTTTAATGATATCTTTCAAAATATGTAATATGGTAAAGCCGCCATACATATAGAGGACGTGACGTAGATTGAGGCTGGCGTATGTTAATGACGGATCAGAAGGAGGAGAGCTGGTTTGCAGATTAGCAGGGCTGGCCATTCCATCTCCAACTTATCTCCCATCCGATCTAACGCAGGGTTTTGAAGTCCATTTATCTTAACCTATCTTGAAGGACACGGAGCACTTTCTATCCCTCTCGTTTTTCATGAAAAACTGTACAAAATAATATATCAGGCAAATCTGTTTGTTGTTTCAAAGTAATAAGCTTTGGGTTATACCGAGCAGCTTTATTTTTATCGTAGTTCCTTTTTGTATTATTGATCCCAAAAGCTCAACTTCAAAGGATGTACAGATTGTGATTCTTACGAGGTACTTTGTGATTTAAAAGAATTCTTCTAGTGATTTACGTTAGAGAAAAATTGAATGAAAAAACATCGTTCTGTTGGTGGTATAGAATAGGCTGTTTCAAATAATACCTTTGTACAAAATACTATTATTTTTATATAATATATTCAATCAGGTTTTATTTAAACCTCAGGCCCTGTCCTAGCTGGTCGCATCATCGTACGATAGTGCGATTGCGATGATCTCATGATTGCATAAACAAATTTGTGATCGCACAATGAAAAATTGTGTGTTCTAACTGCCATCGCATGATCGCGCGTCCACTTTCCTTGACAACGCAGGGCGTCCGCCTTCATGCGATCATCGCAATCGCACGATCATGCGACCAGCTAGGACAGGGCCTCAATCTTGTTCATGGGTTGAATTGTCCAGCTTTAAAACATGACTAAGGTTGGTGACTCGCGCTTTATTCTAATGGCCAGTCTTTCGGGACCTATTCTCCCAAGATGGTACTGTTATAATTTCATGATCCATTATTTTAACAAGCACTTTCATTATAAGGTAAGCATAGTGAAATAATGAGATAACTCATTATATCTAGGCTTGAAAAAAGTACAGTTCTTTTTCCTCGACGCATTAAAAAACAGCATAATTCATCACATTGTCATAGGAAATAAGTCAGTCTTTAGAACCTGCGGTAGTCCTGTCATTTGAGTCAGTTCACAAATTAAAAGGCTCCATTGACGCTAATGCCTACAGTCCTATGAACCGCCTGCGCTGTAATATTTCATGCAAACATTTTATATTATTTATTATGATACTCTAAGTATCTTTATTATTCCTTTTTGAATTATCTTCTTTCTATGATTTATGATGAGTTTCTTTTTTGAATACAAAAAAGAATCACGTGCTTTTTATGTATACCATAACCAAACATATTATCTTCAGACATTAATAAAAATAATTTTTGTATGCCGGTACGAAATTGTGAGTGAGGAACATTTTGCTCTTATTCTAGAATAGGTACCTACTGCATGTTTCAAATTTTTAGATTTTTATTCCGGCTAGATCTAAATATTTTTTTTTTGTATTAGTCCAAATATAAAGTATTGGAGTTGATAAAAAAAAAATAAGGAAAAAAAATATAAAAAAAACTTCATTAGTTTTTTTCCAAACCTACATTTTTTTTTATTATTGTGACCAGTTTCGAACGTCCTACATGCTCACTAGAGATTGAGAATCTCACTTATCCCAATTAGATTTTGAAATTTGTCAGGATTTGCGGGCAGAATTTCACCTGTGTGGCATTTCTTCACCCATTCATAGCGTATAATCTTGGTAACAAAAAGACACAGATTTTTTTTTAAAGTTCAACTAAAAAAATTGTATAACTTTTTACAGTATTTTTTTATCAACAGTAACCAAACTTTAAGCCTTGAACATGATACGTCAATGATGATTTGATTTACTGTTGGAGATTTACTTTGTAAGGATGACGATACTTACCTACAAAGTAATTCTCCAACAGTAAACTATCGAATAAAATAAAATTACGAGAGAATGCACTGAAAAATTTCAAACTCAGAGATGTGAATACGCCAACGAGAATTGGGTTGCTATTTAATTTACTTAATATGATATGATAGCTTGAGAAATTGACACTGATACAATGTCACAATAGATGTACCTACGAATATGTAAGCGCATAGACGGAATATTATTATAATGTTTGCCTTAAGCTACGTTAACAATTTACCTGTTACATGCTTGGAGCGGAAACTAAAGTTAGAAGAAGCGAACACAAACTTAGACAGTGTTGATAACCAATGCAGAAGTTTCATGTTAATGTACAGCTGATATAATGCAGTGTAATTTTGTTGTTCTGTAATCCGAGACTACTCAGCTTGTTTCAAGTGTTTCTTCAAATTTTAACACAAGTTTTAAGTGAGCCTTGTTTACATCTATCGACAGTCCATTTCGATAATCCATTATGATACGAGAGTAAGGCCCCGTCCGCACTGCGATATTTCACCGCACGGATTTTTTTTCGCAATTCTGTAACACATTGAATCTTATGAGAGTGTTCGCACTTGCGGTAAAAAAAATCGTGCGGAAAAAAATCCTGTGATTTTTTGCAAATTGAACGTGATGTGGTGCGGATTATTTCCGTGCGAATATTTTGTACAGTATGCAGTAGGTATGGCTATGTCCACACTGCGACATAAAATTCGCGAATTTCTCCCAGTCAGCTCTTGTTGTTTTATGTAGAAGAATCCTTTCATAGGTCTCATGGCCGTAAATGGATGAATGAAATGTTCGCGGCATCTTTTGATACGTCTGTTATGCCGCTGCCGAAGTATCAGATAAATTAAAAATTTTCTGTTGTCCATGTTAGACGTCTGTCTCAGTCGGGAACTGCAACGAACTGACAAAAACCGTGCAAATTTTATTCGCAGTGTAGGTGAAATTTCGATCACGGAATATAATCCGCAAGAAAAAAATTCGTGCGATGAAAAATCGCAGTGCGGACAGGGCCTTAAGCCTGGATGAGAAGGTTGTGATGATATTCTGTTGATGGTCTTTTGAAATCTGGACTTAAAATTCTAAAGATAATCTTGTGATTGATCTTGTAATCAATATTTTAGGTTTAAGAATTCAAATGGTTCGGTTAGCTTTATGAAGATGGATTCTGTACCTACATATTTTTTAACAGGCTTATTGATTTGTTTTTTTTTTATGAAATGGAATCCCAGCTATCCCGTCGTCTTTTGAGAGGTCTTAGTAAAGGCGAGAGTCGTGAGGTAGATTCTGTAGAGCGGTAAAAAAGAGTCTGTGGATTCTCCGCTGTCTGATCCATTTTACTATATTAGATTTGAAAATTTCCCATGCGCTCCAATATTTTAAATTGTTTTGACTGTTTTAGGTTAGGTTAGGTTAAAACATAATCTGTTCTTATTAAGTATATTATAATCCTTTGTGATGAACTGGCCATACGCTAAATAAATACTATATAAGTACCCACCTCAAAAAGACTGAAATCCCGAAAACCTTTAATTATTTATTTTCTGTAAAATAAACACCACTCACCATAACAGCTTTCGCCTTTGCGATGAGTGATGATGGTATAGTTTATGGACGGTAGAGACAGAAAGCTTCGACCTGGAAACCAAATGAACAGAAAAATGGACCAGACCAAATCTCACTAATAAACGGCTTATCACAGACCCCACATCTAAGGTTCCAGGAACAGATCTTCCACGAAAGGTTTGGGTTCAGCAAAACAGGGTAAGAACGGAACACGGTTGCTGTAACTTCTTGCTCTGGAGGTGGGGGGAAAGGGATAATAATAATAATCCTGATTGTGAGGGTGCAGATATCCAGACGTTGAGGAATGCCAAACCAGAAAGTTCTATGTCATCATCATCATCGTCATGTTCTTGGCTTGGAGCGCTGGAGCCGAGATTATAGGTGGTTGTGACGACGCAGCTGGCTGCTGGCACGGGCGTTGAAGAAATCTATCCGAATGCCGCACGAAAAATATAAAAATAAATTAATGGGATTAAACAAGTTCAAAATACAACGATTTTGTAATTGAACGCATTTATTTCATTTAGAGTAATAACAACGCTTAACTTCATGTCAATAAATAATTTTCCGATACTTAAATTCATGTTTTATGGTAAGTTTTTTAAGGTTAGTAGCTATTATTACTATTTCAATGCAATGCTACGAGACAACTGTTGAAAACCGTTTGAACCGATGACAGGTCGATAAAACATTTAAGAAGCAGCGATGATTTAAAATACAATTTGAGGCAATATTTAATTCCGAAATAACGATAAATCGCTGCCCGTGACTGCGGTACAGCATCGGTTATCTGTTTTCGAAAATATGAGTAAAGTTGAACATGGATTTCTGAAGCGGAGGAGAGCGAAGGTAGATAATATAAAAAGTTATGAATTAGTTAATAGACCAAGTTTATTTCATTTATTATATTAAATATATTGCTATTCTTTGCTCATTTTTCTTTCATTACTAAACTTAGCTCTACCGAAAACTTGAGAGGTTTCTCTTATAAATTATTGATGTTCACTTATACTCAACACTTTAAATACATAACAGCATTACCAGATATGAATTTATAATAAAAAATCGTTTGTTTTCAATTTAGTTAGTTTCAAGGTTAATGTTATATTTTAGGACCTACAGCCGAAGGTTTTCCGTGAATTTTCAAACAAGTTTATTTTGTTTTTATGAAATTATAAAAGTGGGAGAAAAACAGGTGAATGTGTTATTATTGCTGTTCCAGAATAAAAAAAAATATTATGTGTTAAATTTAGTTAACACTTTAACTGCATTTTTGCTTCCAGCTTTGATCGATCTCAGTTCTAGTGGTATAGGCGCTAAGTTCTGATCAAATAATCCCGGGTTCCATTCCCGGTCGGGTTTAGAACTTTTCTTGGTGTTTTTCATTTTAATTGGGCTTGTCACAGATTGAACGAGATCGGTTGGTTAGAAAAAAATTGCCTCAGGCAATCAGTTCCACCGGTCATACTGACAACTTTGTAAATATAGAGAATTGTTCATGTATTCATTTATACATGGTACCCTGTAGCGTCTTCTGATCGTTTAATAAGGTTTATTTTTCAAATTTGTCTTAAAATACAAAATATTTCTACCTTTTCGTAAAGCTTATTAATTAAGGAAGTTTTGTAGGTCGTTTTTGCACCAATTGCGTGATACTTTTTTGAGTAATTCTTTTCGAAAAACCGAAAATAAAAATGAATAAAACTGACTTGTGTTTTAAGAACGTTTTATTTTTGAGGTTTACCAATTGTTTTTACGATTTTTATTTTTATTGAAAACATTCCATCATTCATAATATATTAGAAAAATGTATTTTTAGTTCCCAAAGTGGAATACTTTTTTCACAATTTTCAGTTTCAGTTCAAAAGGTAGAAAAATGAAAAAAAAAACTATAGTCATAAATAGCTCAAAAACCATTGGCATTTGACCTTTGGTTTATGGGATTGAAATTGTTGCAAATTTGCTTTAGTATAACCCCTTTCAATGAATGTATCGAATTACCAGTCACGTAACCCAGGTAATAACGCCGTTTGCTTATCAGTAAAAAATACTAACAAAGGATGAGAAGCTGCGTGTTCAAGGTCTTCTTAATTTTAGTATGAATACCGTATATTCGAAATTGGAACTTTCAGGATTCAGGATTATTTGACGTTCATTAAACCACACTGACTTAGTAAACTACGTAGGTAAGTACTCACGATAGAGTCAGGTTGCACAGTCGTTAAAGAACACAAATATTTAAAAGTTAGAATGTTGACCTCATCTTCATTCTTAAAAACAATGCGAGTTCAAACTGCTTAAGAAAATTTTTAATGTGCATAAGTATCATTAAAATTGTAAATCCACATCTTCACAATTTCCAAAAAAAGTTGATTAGTCGCTGAAGTGTTTTGTTCCGAACAAATCCTACTCACGCTTCCACGTGTTTTCTGAATGAAAAAAAAAAATGTAAATAAAATTAATTAAGTAGTACCTATCTATGTAACAATTAATTAATAATTATTTTGAAATTTATGAAGAGTAATTAAGTTTCGTCTTTCTTCAGAAACAAATAATTTGATCTTGGAATTTTTTTAAAGACTGAAGTGTTATTAAAGAATGAAGTACTTTCAAGCACTTCGCAACTTCTGAAAGCTTATTGATTTAAGAAGGAAAATGGGCGAATGTTTTGTTTTTGTTGATTTAACTCAAGGCCTTAGCTAGGGGGGAAGCAGGGGGGTTTGACCCCCAAAATGAAAAAAAAGAAGATATTAAATTTTCTTTAGCAAATGCCAATGAAACTGCATCAGTTACATACGATGGACACATATATGTTTTTCTACAATAATTATCTTACGCGACTTAACTAAACCCCCTTCGAAACTATTTATCTGACTACGGCCTTGATTTCATATGAGATTATATTTAGAATGTTTATTTTTTTCAATTGATGTGTCCAAGTTACACGATAGTTTTTTAGAAAGCATGAATAAAAAATTAAGAACACAATTTTAGCGATTGCAGGGCTTAGATTATGTCGTGAAACTGGCAATATCAGAGATGTGTCGGTCAAATGGACGCCCCTCAAAATTTGGATCCGTCATCATAAGAACCGGATCCGAAACGTGAATAAAAAGATAGGGAAGAAAAATAAATTTCATTCGGGCGTTCACCACGAGATCGAGTGTTCGTCAAATCGTTTTCTTTATATGTTCATAATATGTTCTTTGAATATGAAAACAATAAACTATTACAAATACGGTTTCGGGATAGTCTTCTCTCTTTTTTTGACAAATTTCTTTTTCATTAGAACCCCAAAAACTAGTTTTTATTGTGTAATAAATATATGTGTAGTGCCTAGTACAAACTGAAGATTTGTGCTGTGAGTTTAAAAAAAGATTTACCATCAAGCACCGTCAGCCACAACAAATATTTATAGCTTAAAGTAGAAACTCCTTGGTTTTATTAAAAGCCATTAAACTTTTTTCTAAAATGACTCTTTCCTTCCGCAATTTACCGTAGATATTATATTATTATATTTTATTCGCATTAATGTGTATTACTTGCGCCAGAATGCAGGTTTTCTTTGTGGTTTATTTGTGTGTTTACTGCATTATGTAGGTATGTTGGTTCTCTTGAGTTATGTTGAGCTCTTCGGTTATTCTGTACTCCTGATAATGAGAAGAATTTCATCTATGAATTCTACCCCACTATGAATTCTACCCCACTACAAAGTAGACATCTATCTACCCTCTGTAGTGGAGTAAAAGTCTAGTTTAATTAGGAAATTGAATTTCTGTACTTAATCTTGAGATGAATTTAACTTTTAGATTGCACATCAGCTAAATAAAGTTTAATAGATATGTAGTTAGAACTTACACTTACCGAGTTGAACGTGTAGACACGTATGTAATGTTATGATACACTTAGCGTCTGCCGTTAATAATGTTTGCAAACTTACAAAGAAGGGGCGAAACTTTTGGTTTTAAGAAGTAAAATAATGATTAAAAGTTTAACATCAATCGTGAGCTTTTGAGGAGAGGGTTTATGTGTGAGAAGAACATTCGGTTTCTGAAAAGTATGTTTTATAAAAGTCAATAGCTTGGGAGCTGATGTTTAACTGGAAATTTTGCATGGGAGAAATATGAAACTGACATGCGGTTTGTTTAGAAAATAATCGAGAACTCTTTTGTGCCGCTCAGTACCTACTGGAATGTTGATGTTGTCAAGACCTTAAAAGAATAGAAGAAAAGTTTATGGTTACTGCCTTTGATTTGTCTAGCAACCTAAACGATGCAAGTGAGAAGATACTCCAATAGAGCGTGCTTTGACATTCAGGTTTGGTTATTTAGGTGTGGTTCGAGTCATGGTTATGGTGAACTGTACAAGGAAGTAACAATCTGGGTTGGCTGGCAGAGATCCTTCGGGATAAGTCCGCCCTTTCGACTGTCCTATTTACTGTCTCCACACTTCATTTTGATATAATAAAGTTTTATTTATTTATTTATTTATTTATAACAATTAATTGGTTGGGAATCTTTTCTGACAGAACAAAATAAATAAAGTTGGCTAGAATCATCAGCCAAAAAACCTAGATTTAAAAACTTGTTCATAACTTCATAACTTCAATGAGATGAAGAATTGCGGGTCTTAAGAAAATACAGATAGAAGGTTTTGGAGAGAGCGAGTCAACAGAATGGCCGAATCAAGAAAAAAAACATACATTGCGGCAAACTGAAATCCATCAGGGCATTGCCTCCCTGGAAAATCACCAAAGTATACATTTTTACGATAGCTGAACTCAATAGGTATTTAAGGAATTATTAGAAACCTAGGTGAAAAAAGCCTTGCGTTAACAGAAGAACTTAATTCATATCCAAACTCCCTTAAGGCCCCACTCAGGGGCAAAGGGAAGCAACAAGAGCTCTCCATTGCGCTCGATCTTGCGCAATGTTTATGACCTAATTTCACACCATGTCCAGATTCTGCTTCGAAGGAGCGGAACACAGTATGAGAGGGTCTTTCTCGTCTTCGGGACTCTGATGGAAGGAAGAACAGCGCTCTCCTCGGCCAACTGTCGTTCGGCATCCTTAACACATGTCCCAGCCAAGTCCATCTCCTCCACATAATGGTAGAAGTGATAGGCTCATGCTGGGTGCGCCGGCGTATAGCGTCGTTCGTGATGCGGTGGCACTATCTTACATCCAAAATTCTCCTGAAGCACTTCATTTAAAAACCTGGGACTTTTCGTGCCTGTGCTTTGGTCAGGTGCCAGGAATCACACCCATACAGGAGAATGGGCAACCCACACGCATCAAGCAGTTTACATTAGAATCTACAGAAGAATTTCAAAGGAATAATTTATAAAAAAAACGTTATAAGATGAACATTAAATTCCTGAATAACAAAATTGACGCCATAATGTCACGCGTGAAATAAAATATGTGGAAAAAAAAACGAAAAAGAGAGTTCCAATAATTCTAATTAAAGATCTCAAATATTGACGCGGGCGTTTTGGGGTTGACTGCGCGGTCCCTGGCAAACATCGCAGCGTGTGGTTCTATCGGAGGTGGCAGTCGGAATTTTAAAACGGATTATCCAATTTTAAAGTATGAAATAAATGAATGGTGTTTACCTTTCATTAAATTCTATCGGAACAACATGGTGGTCATACCATCGGGGGAGGTATGATTTGTTTTGTTATTTTTCTCCCTTTTCCCATCATTAATCACGCAGCTAAAGTAAACATTGCTTTTTAATACAAGCCCGCACCACCTACATTTTGTAAACACCTATTTTATTTAAAAAACCTAAAAAAAACCACGTGTTTCGAATGTATTCAAATTTAGTTCATATTCGATAAAGATTTTTTTATTTTTGTGAGGCTGATTTTTTTTATTTTTGATTCAGTATTTTAATAGATTATGTTTATTTTTTTTTTAATATTTAACAACTACATACATAAATAGTAGGATTGTATATATGTAGGCTTGCAAAATAATATTTTACAGATTTTGTTGATAGAAAGTAGTAAAGTGTGTGGCGTAACTTTTATCGGTAAACCTTGTGTGGTGTAACTTTTATCGATTAACCGTCGGTAAACGGCAAACCATCTAATGTGAGATTGGATGGACGATTCGATAATATAAACCGATCAGGAACATTTATTTATTTACTCGAAATCACATTATAATCATATCTGCTTAAATAAGTTTTACTAATCAACAATACAAACTAAATTACAAGGAAAATGCTACCTCACTAGGTGTAAACCTGTATCGAGGATAGCGAATATAACACAGTAATTGAAAAAAACAAACGAAACAACAATCAAAGAAACAAAAAGAAAAATACCTCAATAACCAAATTTCGTACAAGCAAATCTTATATTCAAGTGAGATAAAATAATAGAGTTATATAATAAATCATAACCGAGTGAAATAAATAATCAACGTGGGCCACACAATATAATTAAAGTGAAATTTGTCAGCTATACAGAATCAATAATAACAAAAATACGATAGTAGATTTGAAATATAGCAAGTCAAATCATTAAAAAAAAAGCTGCTAACCTAGGGTAGCCCAGAACTCTACTAGTATATTATAACAGCCTTTTCGTGTAAAACATATCTTTGCATAAAAATTCATAATTTTACGATTAAAATGAATTTATCCTTGGAATTATTATACAAACATTAAAATGATATCGACTATTGGAGCTTTTTATTATCTGCTTTAGAACTACACATTCAATATTAATCGGTACTTTAAGGGGGACCCACTGAAGTTCCGGATCTCAAATTCTACGTGCTTGTGTAGAAGCATAAGACCAACCGAAATACCAAATTTTATGAAAATGAAGATTTTTTTTTCTTTTTTAGCCCTTTTTCTAGAACAAGTGAAATTTTCTTTGGATACTTTAAGAGGGTTCCCCTGAAGGTACAGATCTCAACATTTTACTGACTCATCTACATCGAGGGGCTAACCGTTCTACCAAATTTCAATCAAATCGGATAAGAATTACTATGAATTATGGGTGCGCACACATTTTTGGCGTACGGGTACGCGGAAATTTAAAAAAAAAAAATTTTGCATTTTTGGAATCTACACCCTCGAAAACGTCGAGAAAATTAATTTCAGCGAAATCTATTTTTTTTTTTGAATTCCGATCACAAGACTTAAATAGGTATATTCCATATACTATGAGTAAAATAAAAATAGAATTAGTTAAGAGTATGAAGTACACAGATAGAAACCAATTGAAACTTTAGTTATTGTAAGGAAGCTGAGCGCTCAGATAACAAGGTTACCTGGAACTTGATAGATAGTAAACAGGGCGAAAATGATTATATAACGTGTATCTTTCATTATGAGCCTATGAAAATACTTGTAGCATTATTAACTTCCTTTTAGAGTTTGGATTATGCCGTTAGTAATGTGAATATGTACATCAAATGTCGAGTATGTAGTACGAGAATTGTGGTTTTCGTGTAAGAGTTTATGTTATCATTTTCAAGACGCTGAATAAAATCCACGATAAAAGCACAAGCCTTTTGTAAGTACATACCTAGTACTATACTCGCCTTCTGTTTACTTCCGTCCTAGGCTCCACATGTCGCTAAAATATTAACAGTGGCGTAGGCTCCACGGACATGACATCTCATTAGAGAATACCTTTTTTAATCCGTTGACTCGTTGTTGATAAAATATGAAAAAAAAAAATCTTTTATTTTTGAGTTTTTTTATAGGTAGGTACCTCTATTGGTACATACCTAGAGGAAGACCCTCTCACACTGTGTTCCGCCCCTTTGAAGCAGAGCTGAGGGATTTGGACATGGTGTGGGAGGAGGCCATAAACATTGCGCAAGCTCGAGCGCAATGGAGAGCTCTTGTTGCCTCCCTATGCCCCTGAGTGGGGTGTAAAATGGAGAATTGGAATTGGACCTATATAACTTGTTGACCCTTTAACAACAGAGTCAACACATAGTACCTTTCAGTGTTAAAGTATTCTATAAGTAGGTAGGTATTAAAAATTGATATTTAGTAGTATGAGTTGAAGTGTTTTGAAAGTAGGTAAATCTTTAAATCCAAATCGTCTTATTTTTTTAAAGCAAAAATGAACCTGTGCGAAGTCAAAGTGAACACAAATAGACTCTACGTCCAACTTGGCACCATCCAACCGACATACCCCAAACCAGTCTCATTTAAAAGATAATAAAAGTTAACGAATATTGTTTTAAACATTTTTTTGAGCGCATTTTTTAGACATTTTAAAATATTGATAAAATCTAATAGTTATAGCATTAGTGGTTATTGTGTCGACCATGTCAAACAATCGTAGTAGTAAGTCAGGTACCCGCTTTTATAATCTTATAGATTAATACTTGAAGGAAAAACTTTATGACATTTTTTTACGAAAATTGCGCGGACGGAGGAGTATGAAATTTCGCACACTTATAGAGAAGGGGTGGCGAATGCTAATATTTTTTTTTAAATTATTCATAAAAATAGATTGAATCAATAAAAAAACACTACGCACACTACTGTAATGTTATGTATTTCATACTCACACACACTTCGATGTAATTGACATTATTTATTTATTTATAATATTGGAAACACCAACAGAACACTGATATAAACATAATACAACAAAGCACACAACACATACAAAATTCACCAGTGCTCCAATAAGAGGTGTCTGCTCCCAAATCTTGTTAATTATTTTATAGTTCATAATATTTATTGTCGCCCTGTCAGTCGTAGCCCATCAAACAGCGCACACACATACAGACACACCCGACCGGCATCGGCAGGCGCGGTACGAAATGTTACAGTCAATTTGTACAATTCGAGATTAAACTAAATTCAATCGAATAAAATTTTCAATTACTATCTACATTTATAACGTTTTTAAATTTTCACTATTATTTATAAGTAATTTTATTTTTTAGAGATTTTTTGTTTATCTGTGGTCAAATTGAGATTTGTGCGGAATTTTCAGGTGTGATATAAGTGTTTCGAATCATTGTCATCATTAGACGTAGGCTTTTTATGTAGTTACTCGTATCTAAGGAATATAAGCGTTTTGATATTTTTTACACTCCTAATAGGCATGTACAGTACCTACGTGTAAGCGTGTTGCTCTTTTTATAAAATGTTCTCGGCAAGGTATATAATATTTTCTTATACATTACTAGCACGTGCGACAGCCTCTTTTGGGTAATGTTCTTTTAGTTTTTATCCCATAATATAGCAGTTGGCAAGAAATTTTCAAAGTCCACTTTAAGGTATACGTGCACAAATATTTATCGTCACCTTAATTCGATAACTTTGTTTTCCTTCCCAACCTTTATCATCTTATCGAGACAAAAAAAAACATTAATCCTAGCTGAGAGAGATAAGTTTGAGAATCGGCTGTCAAAAGAATGTTTATGTACTTGTGAAAAATTCATCCAAATTACACCGTATAGTTGCTTCAATAAAGTACCCATTTTCGAAAAAAATGTCAATATTGTAATACCTATTTAAATTAAAAATATATGATGAAAATACTATTTCAATGAATGTAACTACTTCGCCGTATCATCGAGTATCCCGATGGAACATAATATATTATGTATTTTTGGTTACATTTTATCTTCTTCTTCTTTCTACAGATCCTGGGGATCTGTTTGTGCTGCCGCCTGTTCCTTCTGTGATGTCGACTGCCAGCTATCTCTCAACCTCTTTGAGGGACTGCCTGGGAGTCTGCGTCCTTCAGGGTTTCCTTGAAGGACGATACGTGGAAGTCTGTCCTCTGACATTCTGTTTATATATCACCTTCGTTGTCCACCTCACTATGTCTTCCGTGCTCCGGATATGACGCAGCGTGTTTTTCCAGTTATAGATCGTTACATTTTATAATTTTTAGATTTCTCACGAAGATTAGAATAATGTCGTAGATCAATCACCACATTTAAAAAAAAAAGAAAAATAATGTTTCTTACCTACTTAACGAAAACCATTTGGCCTTTTACTTTGCACCAAGTTTATAATATTATGGTCAATATATTTTTCCTATTAACGAATTCACAATAATTGATCAGTCTGTTGGTTGCTGTTGCTATTCTTGTGTTATCGTCTTGTTTATTTTGATTTTTTAAGTATTTTTGAACAGTGACATTGCTCTCTTTGTTGTTTTTGATCAAGGGTTTGTTGACGAATATTTTTATACACGTAGCTAATGTTTTCCTTTTGTTTTAAATTTTTTTAAATTAAATCATGCTTTTTTATAATAAATTTTAATGTCTGTATCACCTTCATTATTGTTTTAAATGTATTGTATGATTGTGTTCGATTTGTGTGATATTGTTGCTACTTTTGTTTGTTCCCTTTTAAATAAATAAATTACATATAAAAGGCGTTTACGCCGTGGATGATTTAATAAATGAATAAATAAATAAGTCGAAATTTGATATCATTTCTGAAAGCCCGAATAGGTAGGAATATTCAAATTTAATATTTGTTCTTTTTTTAAGATTTCATTTGTTTTCTGTTAAGTTAATTGTTTGTGTTGTTCAGTGTTCTGTCGATGTCTCTAATAAATAAATAATTATTTATGATTACTGACTGAAATTATGGCAATACACGCCCTTAAATTCATAAATATATTTCCTTTTGATTTTCGTTAAATATTTCTCATTTCTCGATTTTTTTTTTGGTTACATCTTTTCGAGAAAGATGTGTTCTTTCATTAAGTTTTACCTCAAAAATATAATGTTATCATTAAAAATGTAATACCGATTTATTTATTATCATCATCAAAGACAAAATTAAAACAGTTCATCACCATTAGATGCCTGCCATGGCACACCTAGAGCCTTCATTTACACCCCCCTCTTGTTATTATAAGAACCATTTGTCACTTTAGCTGCATCTCGCTACACCACCCTCTAATAATTTCAGGTTCATGCGTCTTCAGCCTCCATTTTTTGTTGTTTCTTAGCATATGTAGGTATTGAAATTCAGCCCTTGTAAACATAAGTATTTAACTACTACATTTTTGAGGTACTTAAATAGGTGACATAAGTTGAAAATTAAGAAAACTAGTAGGCGTACAAATTTTTTTATGATTCATTTTACATATTATCAACTAGAGTAAAAAATGGAAACATATTTTTATAAACTACTAGCGGATATCCAGATTTTGCTGCAACAATAATTTTTCATGGTCGACGCGAAAACCACAAATAAATTAAGAAATTGCTGATTAAATTAACAGATCAGTGTTTTGTGTTGATAGTCTGTTTTTTTGCGCCAATTTTACGCCAAAACGAAAGAAGTGTGATTCCCGAATTTCACACCTATTAAGTTTTTAATTTATATGGCAATAATGTCACCATTTGATAAAATAGTCTAGTAAAAGAAAAATAAAAAAAAAAAATAAAGCAAGTGGTGACCAAAATCTTCCTCTTTCACGATACAGGTCTTTCCTTCTTTGAAATAGGTTAGAAGTGTATTAACGATCACGTTGAGTGAGCCCAAATTAATTTAAATTTTTAAAAATCTATACAAAGGTGTCAGTATAATATGTAAATGGCGGAACCAATTATTGCCTAAGGCCTAAGCCAATTTTTTTCAGCCATATGTTCATTCGGTTCAATCACATCAGGCAACCTGGAAGAACCATTTATTTTGTGTGCAATGATGCGCAGACTACATAATGAATGCATCAACAACGGATAGCGCAAACAGCAACATTTTCCATAAAATTCTTAAAATTGATCTCGAAAAGTCCAAATTAATTTTCGTAAGAAAAGTTTGCATAATAAACTTACACCTAAAGGGTAGCTATTATACAAACATGGGTAGATATAGGTGGATACAAGATAAGTAGCTATAGATGGATAGTTATGCATGTACACAGGAGTTGGTATTTATCTAGGTGGATCTTACACAAAAGTAAGGAAGAAGGCTTCCTTCCATTAAACGCGGTTTCAGAAACTTTGACTTTGCGACAAACACCAAGTTTCCAAGCCGCGCCACAGATTTGCACCCTCCTGTAAACTTAGTGACCACATCCCTCTCCTAGCACTCACCTTGTGTGGATGCAGCCCCAGTGCCATCTGGAGTCGGAGGTTATTCGCTCCAACAACGGAAGAGAGGGTTGTATTCTGTGGAATACTCGCGAAGATAATAATATACTTAGCGCTAATATAATATTTTGGTAACAAAGAAAATTAAGCCACTTTTTTGTCTTATACTATTTACATGGAATTTATCAATGGATCGTTTTCTAAGGATTTTACCGTACATAATGTCATTGTTGAAATCTTTTTGTTTATTTTTAACTAGAAGATCTGGGGTCGAAGTCAAGTGTAATAAAATGGCCGTCAACGGTATCGGGCGGTCGGTGTTCCCATGGTAAAATCGTAAAAGGCTGTCGTTTGAACGTAGTTACTATCGACGGACCGTTGCGTTGGTGGCCATTTTATAGTACACTACTTGGTTTAGGCCCCGATGTTTCTTAATATATATTTTTACAGTGTGGATGGACAACCTAAACACTGTTATGATCATTACCTATTTTATCTTGAATTCTTTTGTAATTTGCTGGTTCCAAATGTTTTGTTCCCATATCTTTAACTTATGTACCTAACTAGGAATTGTTTTATTATTTCTTAAAATGCCAACATTTTTATTTAGCTGAATGTAGGTATACCTGTGTAGTGTGTGCGTTATAATATTTACATTTTAGTAATTTAAATGGGTCATAAGGCCTCAAAATGATAAATAAATAGTATAGGTATTTCACTAACTAGTATTGTAACTAACCATAACACCTCTATATTTTTTTTTTATTTATTTATTCCCAAAAAATACAAAAAAACATAAGTATTTTACAATGTGTATATATATATATATATATATATTAAGATGTAAGTTTTACTTCATTTCACTGTGATCAGTTAGGCAGAGACTATGCTACTGCACTTGCATATGGGACGAGACTGTGCCCATCACCAGAATATGCGTTGGATTCGTCAAAAAGGTGTAGTGTTTCGACATTGTGCGCATGTGTCTCGTCAGGACCATCTCACAAAATGGCCGACACACATCGTGGAATCCGATGAAAGCGGGGAGCGCCGCATAACATGACTGAAAGTGATGACCTAAGATTTGTCACGAACTGCATGTGTAAAACATGCACCTCGATAGACAAAAAAGGTCATCAGCTTTTCACAAGGAGAATATTAAGATGTAAGTTTTACTTTGCACTAGCGCACTCTCTGATTCGTCAATTCCAACCCGCATCAGCCATTGGTTAACTAGCCTCTTCAAATTCGTTCCCCCGGCGTTCAGAGACTCAGAGATATCCGGCATAATTGTATTATAAATTCTAGGTCCTAAAAATGACATGAATCTTTGGGAAAAAGTCGTCCGTACAGTCCGTGGTCTAAGCAAATGTCTATTTCGGGTCAATGCCGTAAGTACGTAATTTTGAGAGGTAAACCTTTCAATGTTATCGCGAACGTAACACATGAGCGTTCTTATGTAGAGTTGTCTAACGTCTAAGACCCCAAACTCACAAAAAAGTCTCTCTGAGGGGTATCTAAATGGCTTACGACAGATCACCTTAATGAGTGACCTTTGGGCTACAATAAGCGGTTGAAGATTCGTCCTAGCCATGCCTCCCCATCCGATGATTCCGTATAGGATCTCTTTATTTAAGATATCCCTCAGGTATGTATTTATCTATACTCCCCTTACGACCCCTCTTAGGGCATAGGAAGGCAACAAGAGCTCTCTAAGAGCGATGATCTCCTTCGACACTATGTCCAAATCTTTCAGCGCTAAGTCGATAATTGCTTTGATAATTACTAAAAATAGGTATCTTCAGGAATACCGTAGAAATGTTTGATACTTGATCGATACAAATAACTGTTGCTACGGAAATAAATGTCAAAATTTCCGCAGTCCACGGTAATTTAAAATTGGAACCCTTCAACAGACAATATAACTGATTTGTTGGACAGGTTTTTTTTCTAATTTAACCCCATAAATGTATGTTTACCAATCCCTATCGTACGTCTTTGAGAATCCATATCTTTAAAAAGTCGACGACTGACTAACATGCAGTTAACCAAATGCAACAGATTTTTTTTAAATATGGAAGTATTTAAATACTTAAATAATCCACGAAACAAAAATCAAATTGTAAATCTGTAGGTAGAGAGGTTATAAATATTGTTTCATAATATAAATTATTCAATGGCTGTTTCAAAAACTATTTTATATTATCTAGTTTGTGTGCTATTTTGTATTTTATGTTCTGCGGTATGTCGATAAAGTAAATAATTTTACCGAACATTTTACGTTGGTATTTAATGATAAAACAATGGTTGTTATGTTTAATTGTTTTTACCAGTACGATAAATCTCACATTGAAGAATAATCGACGAACTCAAAATATAGACAATCATTTTTGTTGAATTTATTCTGATCTTGTGTGCCACTGAGGTTTACAAGTTCGAAACAGTGAATCGAGTTTAAGAAATTACATTCAATCATATTAATATAATACACTGCACCTAATATATAAAAATTTCTTGTCTAGAAATACCGTATTTCTATCCGTTCTTCTTTGAAACGGATCAATCGATGTATACCTATATTGTTTATGTTTATTTGGTAGTTAAGAGAAAAGAAAGTTCAGTATACATCAAACCGCTAGGTGATGAGTATGTCTCTAACCAGATTTTTTATTATTATTTTTATTTGACATTAAAATATCAATTGAAATTTTTATTTTCTACCCCACCCTCCCATGTTCTAATATGAATACAGTGTTGTATGCTTTTCATGTACTATTGTTGACGATATACTTTGTTTACTAACTTTTTTAATTACAAATGGCATTCAATTCAGCAAATAATCTAACACAACACAATAATTTTTTCACATGTTTTGAGCGGGACGAAGTTTGATGGTTCAGATAGTGTTTAAAATGTATAACGAACAGTTAATGGCCATTTTTTCTATTTATTTCTATATAATCAAAATATCTAAACATTTTTCTTTCGTTAAGGGAACAAATTAGCATATTGAACGTGGTGACTGATGATTGTGCGGCTTTGTTCGATGTGGCAGGCTGCTATACTGAATGTCGACATCATGGAGAAACGCTATTGGTGGATGATGTCGTCATATACGAAACATGGCCGCTACAATACCAATATCAAAGTACCTACTTAATGCCCATCTCTAGAGTTGAAAAATTTGGAATCAAAATATATAAGTCCAAGTGCTGTTTTATAACCTTGATACTTAGTTTGTGTATAAATACACCTTTCTTAAAATCGAATTTAATTTCCCTCTTTTTCAAAGTAACGACGGATGTTTATCCATTTGGATTATTTACCTATTTTCCGAGTAAGGACAAATAAAACTGACAGACGAGGAGTAAGTTCAATTAAATCTCAATTTCACCGCAAACGAATATATCTCTGAAATAGATTCAGCTCGAGTATTGATTTGACTTGAATAAAACGTGGATCGGACGAAAGTAATTCAGCGGACTGACCAATAAATCTTTTTGTTCTTTCAGCATGACGCAGTTACTCCCTCCCGCTATTCACGTGGGACCACTAAACGAAAGCAAACTGGAATAACGGAAACGTTCTATCTTTCCAACCGGAGAGGAAAATCAGAAACGATTGGTTGCCAACTTTCTTGGATTCGTACCTAGACGTATAACTTTAAAGTATAGACATATCATATCTGTTCATAAAGCGACGTCCAAGAAGCCTTGCACACAAGTTAATATTCTTTTCTTTTCTTTAAAATACATAAGCGAGACTATGGAACTCCTTGTCTGATTGAATGTCAACTACTGTTGAAAACTATTTTTCCGAGCTGCAGAAACAAATATGTATGTCTTCATCAAATGGTTGAGGATAAATGCTCCAGCAAATTTTATCGAAAGCGTAAATTTTACTAAACAAGCCTTGATGTAAATAATTTTGTGCCCTGAAACTGTTCTTCCTCCCATCAGGGTCCCGAAGACGAGGAAACCCTCTCATACTGCTCTCCTTCGAAGCAGTGCTGAGCAATCTGGACATGGTGTAGAAGGAGGTCATAAACATTGCGCAAGATCGAGCGCAATGGAGAGCTCTTGTTGCCTCCCTATTTATTTTATTTTTTTTATTTTATTCAATCAAATTCTTACAATAATTACAATTTACATTGTATTCATTTTTATATATTCATATAGGTATTAACAATTTCTTCCTCTCTCATAAAACTCTAGAGAGTTTGTGTAGAGAGAGGTTGCGCTATGGTATTCATGAAGATACAATTAAAATAACAAAGAACACAACAAAAACACAGACGAGGACAACAATCACATTCCCTTTACATGTGTCTCCAACACACCCAACCAGAGGACCTGATCAACTCCCGCTTAAACAAAACAAAAACAAAAAACACAAAAAAAAGAAAAGAATTGACAACAAAAATGCATTCACGTCTTCCCTCATTCATTCATTATAAATATATTTTTCTTTGTAATAATGTTTTATTGATCGCAACAAATGTCCATAATTTTCTATCTCCCTAATGCTCAATGGCAGTTCATTAAAATATTTTTCACCACAATACGTGAAGTGATGCTGGGCAAAAGTGGTATTTCTTTTGGTCTGTCTATACAAGTATTCACACCTAGTCCTATTCCCTGTGATAAAATAATGAAATTCTGGCTCCTTTAATACTTGTAATATAGAGCTTAGTCTAAACAGATCGTTGAATTTAAGGACTTTAAAATCTTTGAACACTTTTTCTGAGGGGTAATCTCTAGGTTTATTTATTATGATTTTAATGATCAGTTTCTGTGCTATTTCTATGCAACTCAAGCTTGTGGAGTAGGCCGCCCCCCAGCTGGTGATTGAATATTGCAGGAGCGATTGTACCAGCCCGTAATATATTGAATATAATTGCCCAATTGTCAAATGATTTCTGACCTCAAAGAAAACATAAGTCAATTTTCTAATACGCTTGACAACAACATCTATTTGTTTTTTCCACTTTAAGTTTTTATCTAAGGTAATGCCTAAATACTTAATACTTTCCTTTGTTTCAAGCTTTTTACAGTCGCTATTACATGTGTGGTTCTCCCTCGACAGTCCGTTGGAGTGAACCGTTACGTCAAGGTTACCTGGAAGAAATCCAGTTCCTATAGAGAAAGGTAGAATAAATGTCTTGTCAGCATTCATTGTGAGGGAATTACTATCTAACCATGTCCTTATCATATTCATATCCGAATTAATTAATACTTCAACTTGGCTCCATGTTCCAGCGCTTACAACAAGTGCTGTATCATCGGCATACGATATTATTTGTCCTTCTAAAGTCTGAGAGAAAATATCATTGACGTACATCACGAACAACAGTGGGCCTAGGACCGTTCCTTGCGGTATAGAGAACACTGTCTCCATACTGTCACCAATAGCGTTATTTATCTTGACGCACTGAGGTCGTCCCTTTAGGTAACATCTAAAGAAGCTCAACACACTTCCTCCTATCCCCATTCTACTCATTTTATTTATAAGGCGACAATGTTCGATGCTGTCGAATGCTTTTTTCAGATCTATAAAGACTGCAGCACACTTATCACCCCTATCCAATGATGAATAAACAATTGAGGTAAGCCTAGCAATGGCATCTTGGGTATTTGACGATTTTACGAATCCAAACTGATGTTTATCCAATAATCTATTCTTGTACAAATAATCTGTCAGCTGTTTTTTCACAATCTTTTCAATGATCTTTGCAATGTTTGATATGAGAGAAATTGGTCGGAAGTTACTAACATTTTGCGGATCACCTGTTTTATATATCGGAATAATAATTGATTTTTTGTATATATTAGGGAAAGTTCCACTCTGTAAGCTGATATTAATAAGGTATTGCAATGGTTTTATTATGTACTTTTTAAGGTTTTTAATGATACTATGCCCCTAAGTGGGGCGTAAAGGGAGTTTGGATTTGGATTGGAAACTGTACATTTTTTTCAAAACATGTATTATAGACAAGGGAGTAGGGTATGTTTTGGAGTGAGTTTACAGATTATAGTAACAACATATTCATATTATACTTATTATGTGTGTATTTGTTTATTGTGAATATTGCTATTGATAAATATTAAGCAATAGAGATATTTTGATTCATACTGTTTTTTTTTCAATTATTGGGTTTATTAAAATGCGGGTATGTTTCATAATTTTCACGATTATATTTAAACATAAAACCGTCATCATAATTTTTTATATCATTCATCGAATGTTTATTTTTGAAATTATTAAGTAAATAACTGCCACTAATGTAGGTGGGTATTTATTTTTAACTCATTCAATGGATATGGCAGAGAGACCAATAGATATAATGAAATTATACGAAAGCAATTTGTACGTAGGTACAATGTGGAATTATTTGCATAATAATTTTTAATGGAGAATTCACATTTCAATTTATAATGGTCCCACACCATAATAATCCGACGTACGCTCGTAATCGAAATTTTTAAAACGCAGCAACGTATGACATTATTTTTATAAAAATAAAATATTTTTAAAATGAAACGCATTTTATAAATATAAATAAAATAATGGAATGTGACCAAATAATTATTGAATCTATTATTTCCACTTCCGTATAATATGGATTGTCTTTATTTATTTTCAAATGAGTAGGTATAAATAAGTCTATGGAGTGAGTGGTGACCTAGCGGTTCATGTGCCGACTTTCGTTGTGAAAGTCGTCGTTTCTTTCACGCAATGTATGGTGTTCTGGGTTCGTCCTTTAGTTAACATGTTCTCTCCAGTAGCTCCTTCAATCCTATCGTACGATGTCTTCATCCCACGGGGCTCTCTGATATCCACGTTACGTTTTCTATCCCTGAGCGGCCTCCCTGATGTGATTGCCCTCAAAATCTTAATTTCAGATGTTCTGAGCAGGTTTTTGATTCTGGAAGTATCGTCCCTCGTTTCTACGGTGTATTTCATGATTAGTCTGGTAAATTCTGAACATGCTTTTAGTTTTCGTGTGTTTATTTTTCCAGACAAGTTTTCTGAAACAACCAGAAGTGACAACCGCTTTTTTATCAGCTACTAGCTTTCCCGCGACAGACGTTGTCCTGTGTTCCTATCTATGAATATTGAATTCGAATTTGTATGGTGATGAATTGATTGTCATTTGACCAATGTGATTCCCAATGATGCGTCTGTTTTAAACCATGTATATTCCATCCGCATTCTGTCAATCGCACCAATTTACAATTTCTGTCAAATTTTCAAAATTGGAATAAAAATTATAAGGTAAAAAGTACTAATAAGGTTGTCTAGAGTTTTCTTTAATTTTCTAATTTTCCATGCATTTTTCTTAATTTTTTTCTTCTAAAAGGACATTCTTCTGATAAAAGCCTACACGACAAAAAAAGAATTAGCGAAATCGGTCCAGCCGTTTAGGCGTGATGCGATGACATCGGGAAATAGCTCTCCATTTTTAAGATTCACTTCAGAGTTCAAATCACCGCTAATAGGTAATCGATGTACCTGGACTATATTATCAAAATGTTATCATTAAAAAAATGCATGAATCCGATCGTTTGTACGTTCAAAAATATCATTTTGATTCAATTAATCTTATTAAAAAAGGATATTGGAAAGGTTGAAAAGATATTTTGGAAAAGTATCGCATAATTATTATTTGCCTTTCAGCGAAATGTTTGTTTGTGTTACAAGTTAGCATTGTGTTCTCCCTGTCAGGGACATGATTGATGATCTTTTCCAGGACTCGCACTCTTGTCCACGCCTACAGCAGCAAGACGCTTCCTTGTCCACTTATTCCACAGCCTTGATAGTATCTTTCAAATGATATTACTACCACATGCAAAGGCTTTTTATCTTCTTCGGATCATTGATTACCGACTCTATATATTATTGGTGGGCTTACCTATCAAAATATCGACCCCATTCATTATGTTTAATATAGAATTTGAATCGTAAATAACATTAATGACTGGCTATTGTAGACGATTTGTAAAGTTGTTTATATATTCAAACTAGCTTTCCCGACAGACGTTGTCCTGTAGTCCTAACCACAGGCGGCCCGTTCACATGTGCACTGCGCCCCCAGAAACAAAAATACATAACTAATCCGATTAAGTTACTAATAAAATAATAATGTTAAAATATTTCTAAAACATCCATATTTCATTCGTATTCAAAGCTCAGGCGGGAACAACGTGAGAATATAATATTCGCGCGCACACATTCTATCTCACCTATGAAGTAGATACCGATACGAATGTGCCCGGTAATTTTGTTGACTTTGCGGTGGAGTAAGTGGGATGGGCTACTATATTAAGAGCGGCAATCACGTAGGTATGCGAGAATGAGAGGGAACTACCCGCGATGGCGTTGGCGCGTCGCAGGTGATCCGTACCATACTAACTTAAATATTGTATTTTGTATCATTTCTTACCCATTTTTTTTTCAACTTTTTATTAGTTATTCTGTTATCCGGAGCGGAGAAGAATCCAATAAATCAAATATGTATTTATTTAATTATTTATTTATCAACGGCAAATTGCCTTTTATAGAAAAAAAGATAACATAGAGAGAAGTAAAAATACAAAGTAAAAAAATACATTAGTACATATTAAACTATATAGATAGATACACATATTGTTGTTATTTCCTCCCTCCATAAGCATTACAGAGAGAAAAATTACGTGCGACACGTTTCTTCAGTATAATAGAAGAATACAATAATTCGAGAATACAAGGCTAATGGATGACTGATGACAGAATATTGAAAGAATCTGTTGAGCCGATCTCGAGTTATAAGTGTTCGCACTAACACGACTTTCATTCATATTAGAGATTAGAGATTGGCTGAAGTAAATAAAAAAAAAACACAATATACATAGCAGAGCAAATATTTATAATTAAATACAAAGATACTCGTAGATCTTTATTTTCTAACGTATCTTGTACTCACATAACATTTCTTTTACTTAATATATTTTGACAAGATAAACATCTATGGTTGTTGAAAATGACTACGTTTTATTTTAAATTTTATTACTTCATCACAAGATTATTATTCTTCCTATAAATACATTTTGTTTACCCCCGTAACCAAAGCTTTAACTGCTTAACGTGGTGCCATTAAGGTAGGCGCAGCCATCTATTATATCTATGTAGGTATGTGAAGGAAGAAGGAAAAATATAAATGGTCTCCATATACCAAATAAATACGCCTCCTGAATAAGGTCAGGCAGAAGAGATTGCGAAACTTTTATACAAACAATTACGTACTTATACCAACATATTTTTCTACTAACTTTGTAATTAGGTATCTTACTTCATACTTAAAATCTACGTTATATGCATTTTATGGTGTAATTGGAAACTCTTTGTAGAGTAGTGAATGTTTTTTTTATCATTATTTCTATAAGTATTGTAGGACTTTCTTCTTCTTCATCGGCCTGTTTCTGTCCATTGCTGAACATAGGCCTCTGCCCTCTCCTTCAAATCATTCTAATCCTTGACTAGACTGCCAAGTGCCACTCCACCACACTTTTGGTCCATCTGTAACCGGCCACATCGCCCGCCCATCCCCACTTCAGGGTGGCAACTCTCCACCAGATCGACAACCCTGGTCTTCTCTCGTATCCACATGTTTGTTCTCCAGCCTCTTAAAGAAATACAAATTAGGACATTAAATACAAATTATTCATAAATAATTTGCTGTAAATCATTCTCAAACAGAATAACCTTTAAAAATAAATATGAATTTAATTAATTTAAGGAAAATATGCGAGGTGTTAGGACTGTTAGGCCCTGTGCTAACTGGTTGCATGACTGCACGATCGTGCGATTGCGATGATCGAATGAACGCGGACGCCCTGTTCTAACATATAACATTGTATGAACGTGTCCTAACTGGGCAGACGGACAGACATAAATTCGATCGTCCGATCGGTGCCTTGTTTGAAATGATCGCGCGTCCCTTGTATTGCTCTGTTGTATCGATTATTAATACGACACCTACTTGCCAAAAGTTCTTACTTACTAACATTCATATTTATTTGTTTGCGTTGTCAAGGACGCGCGATCACAGGACACACAATTTTTCATCGTGCGATCACAAATTTGTTTATGCGTGCATGCGATCATGCAACTAGCTAGGACCTGTCCGAAGACGTAGGGATAAGGGGGAAGGCAATGGAGGAGGTTATGGTATGCACATAAAAATATGACGAGAAGGGACTCACCTAGACTTTCAAACATAAATAATGCACGGTCAAGTCCATAAAAACGACGACCTCCGAAGTTATCTAAGCCTAATGCCCTGTCCTAATTGAAAAGCGTTCGCGCGTCCGAACGTCGAGCAATGATTGCGTGGACGCGTTAACTTATTTTCGTCAAAAGAGTGCATTTGCTTCACTTTAGTGAGCACAGAATCAGTGAAAAATATTTCAAAAATTGCTCTTCAAATCAATCTAATACACAGATTACTGTGATTTGTTGGTAGTGCGTAGTGTCCACTTAGGATGTTGTGTGACAATCTGTGCTCGATGGGTTTGATGTCGTGTTTACATCGTCGTTGTGTCGTAGCCATTCTCGAGGATTTCTCGGAGGATTTATGTTAGTAGGTAACGCAAACCTGCTATTATCGACATCTGCCGACCAAAACACAACACATTAAACATATGTTGGATATTATATTTGCCAAAATACCAACTACACGTTATAGATATTTGTTATCTTACAGATTATATTTACCTCTTATATCTCACAATATACAAAAAAAATGTTGTTTTTTTCATGAGAAATATACCACATTATCTATAAACGATCGCAGGAAGAAAAAGCCGTACTGACGTCATAAATGTAGGTTGGCTTATCTCATTGCCTCTATGCGGCGTCTACCTCCAACAATACTGCAGTCTTTTCTTCTAATAAAATAAGGTTCTTGATGTTTTTTGTTAAGGAATAAAATACCAGATTCATGTTTGTTCAGAAATATATACAAATTATAATACATAATAGTAATAAAAAAGTTGTCACTAAAAACATTTAAAAGTGATGTTCATTTTACTTAAGTTAAGTTTTTAAGAAAAACTTTAGCATACTTATCCTCTTTTATGATGGTAATTTATAAAAAAAACTTCAATATAAATACAATATTTCTAGAAAATATGTTTCTTTTATGTTTGTTTAAAAGTTGTTTTCATTTTATCACAAAACGATGTTATGAATTGGTAAGCATGTTTTTTTGAAAAGTTGAAATTTTCAATTTTGTCTCAACCAAGAATCGATCCAGGGGTTTTTTATTAAAAAAAATCACATACCTTAGTTAACTGCAACTGAATTTTATATCAGAATTACTAACGCGATTGAAGGAAAATTATGTTTATGGTAGACCGAAAATGAAGTGGACCACGATTGGTGGAATGGAATGGAATCGATATTCCATCGCAAAAGCTAGTTTTGGTCAAAAGTAAAAGAAACAGGAGAAACTGTGTAAATGGTTTGTCGCAGACAGGGTTGCCAGGTTTTTTCCAAAAAAAATACCGAACCAGTTCCCACTTTTTTTTCCTCAAAAAAGGTCATTCTCAAAATTTCCCATCCGGAAAGTTTAATTTTTTTCTCCAAAAAAGGTCATTCTCGAAATTTGATATCGGGAAATAAAAAATTTGGTGACCGGAAAGTTGTAAATTCACTAAAAAAATGAAAAAAAAATGTGCCAAAAATTTGGTATTCGATTTTGTTCCTGGTAACCCTGATCGCAGATAAAAATATCTTGATAGAAGATTGTAGAGCTTTGGTTTCTCTTTAGGGCTGATTACATTAGTGAAAAAATAAATTCTCTGTTTGTATTAACGAAGGTATGACTTTCATATTGAAAGAACACGTTGTGTTACTTTTCATAAGAACAATAATTTTTTTTAAACTTCTTTATTCCATTATTCGGCCTTGAGATCTTTATACTACGATGAAGTATATTATTGTGTCCATCCGACTGAATATATTGCGTCCATAATTCACTAATGCTCGTAGGCAAAAGTAAAAAAAAAAGTAATGGCTTCACCTACAACGTACAATAAGCCGAGGTCGCAGGCTGATAGGATTAAAATAATGTTTATCAAAGCGTGATGCTTAGGATCTTTTCACAATTCAATTTATTTAACCTCTAAACGGCCTCGCCACCAGTATGCTTGATGTATGGTGCGCTGCTGACATCTTTATTTCCATCGTAACTCTCCCTGGAAGCGGAACTTTATTCAATTATTTCCACGATATTTGATTACGGACTTCTCGGACACATTTTGTTTTGCAACAACAAGATATGAAATAAATTCTACTTCACTTATTTGATTTCATTCATTTCGTATGAAGACGACAACGATACTTAAAGTCAATGTTTTTTATTATGGGAAAATTGAAAAGAAACTTAGTTATATAAGTGGATACAAAAATACCATCCACTTCTCAGTATTATTGAATTTATATTTGAGAGGAGATAGGAACCTGTTTATTGGAGAATTTCAATATCACGTGCCATTTAAAACCTTCGCAATTTTGCATTGAAAGATGCTCGATGAAATACTTATGAGTTCTCGGAATCCCTGAGTTCAACGACAAAATAAGTATAGTTTTAGAAACCATTCTTTAACTATCTTGCGTTTAAAGGTATGATGAAAAATAATCGTTTCAAACCTATGTACGACTACCTTTTTTGATTTTTAAGCTCTTTTCACTGTATGGAATGAGTGATCTATGTCTAGGATTTCCAAATAGCAATCAGTCAAGTGTACAAGACATACCTACTACTACCGTCACAAGTAAAATTCTTCTTCTTCTTCTTAATTTAGAACTTATAACCTTATAAGGTCTCCTGCAAGATCGACTTTCTGCTGTCCTTCCACCTCTTTGGTGTTTGGTAGTCGTCTTTCATGCTGTTGGTCGTGTAATGGAATGCTATATGAGGAAGTCTTACACAGTCCATTCTGCTCACATGTGCGCGCATACCAGAACTTATTCGACCTCGCATATTTATTTCCATTATCAATACAATTACAACAATCAGTTAATACATATCATCATTGGAATTTACTGCCCCACTAGACAACGTCTGTTCTGGGGCAGTACTACTTCAAATTAAATCATGCAACCAACCAATCAATGCATATCTCTATTAAAAATACCTAACGTCAATCTGGAAAGTGAATTTGACAAAATTCTTACTTAACCTCATTGCAAATCATCATCATTCATAGTAAATCCAGGCAAAGTAGCAATCTATAATGTACTCGTAAATTTAGTCGTTTTTTTATACACAACATTTTGATTAAGGTAAGTTAAAAAATTCAGAATGCAAAAATGAGTACCAAAGTTTCTATGAAAATATATCTAGCATTGAAAGAATCAAAATATCGTAAAATACGTTGGTACTTGTGGTTGAGTGGATCTATTTTGTAGAGGAACATAATTATATAAATTATTATTTATCGTCCTCCTTATGTTCCAGATTAATAATAAACTCGACCCAATAAGCGCCGTATTTCAAAGCGTCGGTCCAGATAACGACTCCCCTGATAAGACATTATAAAACAATCATAAAATTCAATTCAACATTCGATGTATCGGTTCGCAATAACCGTGTGATTTATCTGTTTTTGAGGTGTTCAAATACACAAGGCTTTTAAGTCATAACGACTTGCCTATAGAAATGATTCTCTTTTGTAATACCTAATAATGATTGGTACACTAAAATAAACATAACTTTTTTTACCAACAAGATTTTTTTTTCCTTTTTATTAACCTCTCTATATTATGTAGTTCTTACCTATAACAACTATCGGTGGTTGACATAGGTCAATCTATACAATTCATTGTATCTGCTAGACTAAACTCAGTGCAAGATTGCTGAGTCAAGCGGTTTATTACTTCTAATAACTGCCCTCAAATGTAGCATCTATAATTAAATATAGAGTGATTTTTCATTTCAATAAAATATCTCGCGCTATCTTCCTCACAGTGGTCAGCAATGTTCACAATGTCAACGATCACCGAGGCTATTTTATTCGGTGTTGTCACATTATGGTGCGTTTACACCAAACCTAAAAAAATAAAAGGTACATTTTCTTGATCGTTGATATGGTCACCAAGGAAATAACAACGAGAAGGAACTGTCATCGTCCATTAATTATTAGTTCTTGCTCGTTGTTGTTTCCATGGAGTCGAATATCAACGATCATGAAAACATACTTTATTTTCCAGCTCTGGCTTTATGTTCGTTTGGTGTAAACGCACCCCATGAATCTTGCTTAGCAATCTTTATTAACCACTAGAAGTTTCAACACTATTTTTCAAATCAGCATACATTGTTGAACCGCGATAGATAAAATTGATTTCTCTTTTTGTTTCAGAGGTTTATCTGACTGTGTGGCGATCGACTAGGCCGCCATTCGCAGCCAAACGACGCTATGCCGGTGGTGGCTGGGCGACCTGTCGCGGCATCCTTCCTGCTTATCTCTCTTCTCCTGACCGTGACGATCTTGATAATATTGCAACAGACGGATGCTGCTGCGGCCTGTCGCATTTCGGAGTTCCCCTGCAAGAGTGGTCGATGTGTCAGACTGGACAGGTACTGCGATGGAACCGATGACTGCGGTGACGGCAGCGATGAACCGAGATATTGCACAGGTACAACAATTTATATATTTAAACTATCTCCATAATTATATTTTGTCAAAGGGGAACTTCTCGCTGTGAGTTGAAGTTCTCTGAGTGTTGAACCGCATTCAAACGACCAACTGAGGCGAGAAATAAAGCAACTCGGCGAACATTACAAGAGATCTAATAACTGCAAAACACTAAAGACGAGATCCAATAATAACCGTCTGTGGGTGTAAATACTTATGGAAGTTTTTGAAACGGAAATAGTATGCACAAACTTGAGGCTAACAGAACGACACCAAATAACAAACCTACTGTTCTAACAAATCTATTATATTGACACTCTTTGTTTCTTCTTTACCATGACATGCTTTTTCGTATTGATTCCGTGTTGTCGATGTAACTACCCATAACATCTACCCCCTCTGTATATCTCCTTTTTCAACCTTTTTGCGTCCATGTCTGACCTTTCCCAATTGCTAATAGGTTAATAGTTCATGACTAATATCCTATTTTCTGTGTGATTTTGCATTGATACTACGATTCATCTGCATGAAACAGTATGAAATAAAACGCGTTTATATTCCTTTCTTCCCAAAGAAGGAGAAAGCTAGGTTAATATATATTTTTTAATGTTGGTTTTCCTTTACTTGTATTCCTCTTTCTGTTTTTATAATAACCGCGTAAAACATTTTAAAGATGCAGTTTAAAACAAACTCCCTTCGAATTAAAAATCTAGAAATTAAAAAGTTTAAAACGGGAATAATTGTATCCTTTATATTCCGGTGTTGAGGACGTCTGATCCAGGAACGTACACAGGTCGGTCGGTACTCGAGCGACTCTATTAAGAGGTTGTAAGTCTAAAGTTAAGAATCCAGCAGTGAAACTTTACACCTCATACCAAGTAGTGAAACTCTCGTACAATTGTGTGTCGCCCGATGTTAAAAAACTTTTTAACGACACTCATTTAAACTTGTTTCAATAAGTTTTTAAGAGAATCCACTCGGGAATCGAACTACATTGTAATAAAATAAAGGAATTAAATGTTTTTGGCTGTCGAAATTGTTGGTAAACGGGTCTCTCCAAACTAATTACGAAGGTTTTGTTCCAAAGAAAATTCTACATTTTAAACGTATTTTTTTGAAAAGTTAAAGTATTTTAAGTGAAACGCAATTATTTTGGCATTGACATAAAATAAATTTTCTGGCGTCTCAGAGGCGTCATTGGTTCACCAACTTAATTTATATGTGTATTTATTTATAGTTAGTTTGTCTATCGCAAAATCTTAAAAAAACTCTGGCGAAAAATTAATAATATGCAATTTCTCGTCAGCAATTTAAGACTTTTAGCGAACATTGATAATATTTTTAATTTATTTCGTGATCCTTATTCGCACTGATTGTGAAGAAGTAAAATTTTCATTGCCTTCCTCAGTATTTGGTCGTTAAATCCAAACCGGTAAAATTACTTTTTTTTTTTAATTTACGTGGGCCCACTTATTATTTTTTACAGAGATTAAGCATATTCTAATGTTCTGTTACATTATATACATTTTTTTAAATCAAAATTGGTGTTTGTTTTTTCGAGATAAATCGACACATTGAAATATCATAATTATTTGTATTGAAAACCATGTAGCATATTTAAAATTCAGCTCGAACCACTCGAAATTTGAAATATTAGTTTGATTTTTCAATATTGCTTCTTTTCAGGATTTTCCTCGGAAGTAGGTATATATGCTGTTCGTTTATTTCAAGATCTTCCATGGCCGATAAAGAATTCTTATTATGCAGCAGGCACTCTGCCAAGTGACAAGTAGTACGATTACAACCGGCTTCCACCGCTGACAAATTATATCTACCGCGTGATAAAGTGCTGAAATATTACCGAGGAGCGTGTGTAAGCTATAGACAAGATGTGATATTACAAACTTTTAAAGGTTTTGTCGATGGTGATTGATAGGGGAACTTGTAAAATTAGTTTGAGGTCGAAAGCGAAATATCTATTTGTACGCATTTTGATCCATGTATGTATGAAGAAATAGTATGGAACATTTATACCTAATATTTTATAGACATGGATGACAGTGATGCTAAAAAGTGTGGAAGAACATTTTAATACCACATAGCATATGTTTTCTATATTCGGATATTGGTTTTTTTACATCGAATATAATAATATATACCTAATAATATTCGATGTAAAAAACCAATACATAGGTACCTGAAAGCACTTGAAAGACAAAATTATGCACGTCAAATTGAGTTGTCTGTATCTTATTGAAAGAACCCTTATACGTAAGTAATTTCGTATCAGTGTAAATACAAAAGTCGTCGCTTTTATCCCTGGTACCTGCAATTCTTCATTTCTCCATAACTTTGGAGCAACCCAATGACAATCCACCTGATCGTAGATAGTTCAATTATTGCTAATCACAAAAGGGACTGAAATACAAAATGTTTCTTAAGAAAAAGTGAACACAGACTGTCCTCAAAATCTATACTCCCCTTTCTACCCCACTAGGCATACAGCAGGGACTCTCCACTGGGATCGATCTCACACAGCTTCTTTGGCCTTCTCCCGCACCATATCCAGATCCCTCTTCCTCGAATGAACGGATAACGGTAGGAGAGGGTCTTTTTCGTCTCCGAGACCCTGGTGGGAAGAAGAACGCAGCGTTCTCCTCAGCCAACTGTCATTCGGCATCTCTTAAATCTCGGCGTAAAGCTTTATACGTGATAACTTCGATTGTACCGAGTAAAGACATCTGCATTTGAGATCAGTCGTATTATTATAAGGACTAGTGGTCCACCAGTGCTCGAAATTCGACCATAACTAATTAAAAGTTTAAGTTTAAACAATATTAAGGTTCCATTATCAAAGACTGAGCGAGAGATGTTTCAAAATTTTCTTTCAAAAACAATGACATGGATAGATACGTCAAATTTGGAATGCTGAAAATCTATTATTCTATTATTATTAAAGACAAAAAATATCAATCTATCCTCAATTTGACCACAGATAAACAAAATGATCTGTGTCAAATGTCAAATAAATCGAAGTGTGTGTGAGTATGAAATACATAACATTACAGTATTGTGCGTAATGTTTTATTTATCGATTTAATCTATTTTTATGCTGAATTTAAAAGAAATATTAGCATCCGCCACTCCTTCACTATATAAACTATAAGTGTGTGAAATTTCATACTCCTAGCTCCGTCCGCGCAATTTTCGTAAAAATAGTCACAAAGTTTTTCCTTCACGTATTAATAATAACTGATAAATCAATGCGATTATAATAAAGTAAGGGATACTTATACAAAAGGGATACTTAATTTCACGAAACGAAGGTAGGCTAAAATAAAATTTAATTGAATTTAGGTAGCGTCTCACGATAGCTAGATTGCTAGATACCTATTTTCTTTGTGCGTCATTTAATAAATTTTGAATTAAATATCACGGAATTTCTCAAACATTATTTACTTTTACTATACAGAATCAAACATAGTTTATTTCTTAAGATATATCCTAAAAATACATGAAGATATTGGATCACAAGCGTTTTTTTATTAAAATAATAACATGATATTATTATTAAGAATATCTTCTGTCAAAGAAAACAATTATATGATGCCTTTTTATTGTTTTGTCAAAGCTACCAAACTTGTCATTGAAGCAAGGAGAAATTCGCTTTTTCTCAGAGTTTTACCGATTCTCTCAATAATATTTCTACCTTTCCGTTATTCAAATGTCCCGCAGTATTTTGGGTTCATACTTCACGTGTCGGAATGTTGTTCTATTTTAGCTTTCCAAATAATATTTCATTTTTTCTCTCCTCTCATTATTTATTTTATTACAGAGACGCATTCGAAAGTTTTGGTCTTAACAGGCGTGTTCGAATTTACACTACATTGTGAGACAAAGTTAATAAAAAACTGTGTTCGTTTATTACGAATGTGAAAAAAAGTGTAAAATCAAATTGATTGATTTTTCTTTAAAAAAAATTCTAATAAGGATCGGCCTTAAGCGAATATTTTTTTCTTTTTAAAATTGAATTCTCCGTGCATTAGCAAAGAACCGATTCGATAGAGTTTTTCATACGGTATGTTAAAGAATAACACTGAATATATTTTTGTATTTTTGGGTTCCACAAGTCCGCCATTATGTCACACGCAACTCTTTATTATCTAACGGTAAGCTCTTTGTACATAATTTGTTGACATTAGTACACGCACCGGGCGTAATTTGTGACCGAGTGCCCACTGTTACCACCCTGTTTACGGTAAACTCAAAAAAATACAACCTCCTACATTCTTATTCGACCCGTGCCTTATGTGGGTCTCTGCCGACCCGCCTGTCCTATACGTGACCTTAATAACTTAAATCGAAATCTCAACTGGATAAAATTGCTACCTACCTATCAAATGGAACTATTTATGTTCTTTCTGAAAGGGAAGCCTTTTATTTTCGAAAGAGTTCCCGAAACCATACTAACGCTAAGAACATTTTAATGAAAAGCTCAAATTTTATTTTGTTTTCGGATAAGGTAAAAAAATCGTAGGTACGATGACGGCAATTAATAAATGGTTAAACGGCAATTAATAAATGGTTAATGGAAGTGTTTAATTACCAATATTTTTTTATAAAAATGTATTTTTGTAAAGGGTATTTTTGATCTATCTAGTATTTTTGACAGCATTAATTTTGTAATTTTGAGGCTATTTGAAATTATTTCGTTAACCTTTTCCTTATGTGTTCACTATCATATTGAGAAATATCTTTTTTTTTTCAATCTTTATGGACACTTCATAATATATAAAGTAATTTTAATACGAGATTCAAGAATTTAATCTAGCCTAAAATCATTTGAATGTGCAACTGTACCTATCATTTAAATACTTAAAAATGAATTTATACTACGTGAAAAGATATTTAAACATTTTTTTGATATTTGTAGTTGATTTTGGTTAATCGCATTATAGTTTTAGCAAGTGTTTTAAACCTTTTTGATATATAAATTAATCGAAATATACCAGATTTCTTATTGCATCAAGTATATCACCAGCAAGTAGAAGACGAACAAAATGAAAATAAGAAATGGGAATGTTTGTGAGTGAATCTGTGAATAATAAGTGAGCCGGATCTAGTTTTCAACCGGCCCATCGACGTCTGAATGCAAAATATATCTCTCCATACGTGTGGAGCGGAACACAGCTTCCTCCATTCCTGTCATTGGTTCCCTCAAGAGTCCGGCACTTGTCTTTGTCTTTATTGTTTTCTTTCTCTGTCTAACTGTACCTACTCCTACCTACCTACATGTAGGTATACATGACTCGCTTGATATATTTTTTTTTGTATCCAGTGTCGTCTTCTTATTATTTATAAATATTTGATCGTATCAAGTTTGTTTATTAATCTGCTAAAAAGAAAAATGTGGCGAATATTTAATAAAAAAAGAGTGATGACACCGTCCCCAAAAGATCCATCACGCAAAACATCACCGTCCGACTATTGGGTGATCTATCAATCCATCAGGCAGGTCCCCATCCATAAAAATGAATACGTGACCAATGACAAAACAAATTCAATAAAATAGAAAAATAATAGATTGGATATTGGAGATTGCCTTTCATTTTTATTGGTAGTGGAACATGACGGAGGTATCGGGTACAATACCCAATTATTTGATACTGAAGAAAATATAGGATTTGAATACGTTTGAAAATAGACGATTCACATTTTTCCATTTTGAAATATTTCTCCTTTTATTCAGCTCCACAAGAATTTCGTTACGGCAGTAAGGTAGTGTTGCTTGCACATATTCTATTTATTTCTCCGTTGAGCTGATCTCGCTTCACAGAGGAACTACCCAGGTAGTATTATAGAGTCGCCGTATATTTTCATTCTCTTGGCTTTCATTTCAATGGATATTTGTGTCAACAAAACAACAAAAGAAATAATAATAATATGGCTCATACATGTGCCACAGCCCACCACGCTCCAGTACTTGCGCCCGGCAGGTGAATATCAGGCGTCATGAGCCTGTGACAGCCCACTGCTTCGTCTTTTCACTTATTTTTGTCTTTTCCATTATTTCTTGGAAAGACAAACAAACCAGTCTTATTATTAAGACCAAACAACACTGGGCATATACATATATAGCCTATATATAGTGATCATTGATTTGTACAAAGGTTATGTATTTTGTTACACACGCCAATTCAATTTTTTTTTTTAATTTTACCTTGTTTTAATGAAATTTTACCAACAAAAATGATATTTGCTCTCTCGTAACATCAAAGTGAAATTCTTTCAGTTGGTTTTCGTTATCGATTAAATTTGAGTAGAATTTAAAAAAAGTCTCCTATGTGAATACATAGCACCTGTATGTTTTGCACCTACTTTGTCGACACAACCCGCTCAGATTGTTGTATTAGATGTTTTTTGTTTTTGATATTGTGTTTGTCTCTCATTTCTCAGCGCAAAGGGTTTGTACCTGTTATGCTGAGTAATGATTTTTTGATTGTATAAAAATAAAAATAAAATATAAAAGTATAGATAATAATATGTTTTATGCTTGTTTGAATTAACCTTTATTAAAACAAATAATAATATTGACGTCTTATTTGGTTTGTCATATTTCCAGTATGATTTGTTAAAGTTTAAGTCCACCGGTTTGTAAATTGCCAATTTGACGTAGGTAAAAACCTGTAGTTGCCTAGTATTGTAAGTTTGGAGTGTTTGGATTAATCAATACATTTTCTAATCTTATTTCTTGCTGTGAAAATTTTTTTCGCAGTGAAATACAATTAATTTGAGATTGCTTTAACCATCTATTGTGTGAGCGAGGAATCTAGTTAGACAAAAAAAGCTGAACAATAGCTTTTGGGTTGGTTTGAAGATTTACGCAAGGTCAAACAAGCGAGTAATAAGTCATTATTTTTTAGATCGCTTTGTAGCGTTGTCAAAAGGCAAAAGGTGGCCCGCTACCTGGTACCTGTCCATTGTCTAAATGTCAATATCGGCATTAAGGAGCGTTACATTACAAATCCCTCCTCACGGCCACCCTAATCCTTTGAATTAGTTTCTGTTGTCTTGTGTTTCGGAATCTAAGCTAAGCCCCCAAATAGAACGTACTCGCGTACTGCAGGATGCTGCCGCACCCTCTTATTAACCCTTTTAATCATACAAAGGACTTACATAAATTCTACCAAGTAGATAAATATTTTGTTATTTGTAAAAATTATACGATTTAACCTTTTTCATTATATTTACTCCAGCTTACAAAAATTTTTAAGATAAAAATATACACATTCTTCTAACGGGATATTTTATCAGTGTACACTTACACCATTTAGCCGTTCAAATATTTGACCCTAAGTAACCTTCCTCTATATAAGTATAATGTACTGGGTAATATTTTATTTTTGAAACGTTACCAACTTTATAAATTAATGAATTCGTTGTATGGATCGGACGGAGGTTCGGACTATCAGAATCTTAATCATGGGCAAATTTGAGGTTTTATCTCTGGCTATAGGTACAGAAAAATGAAGATATATTTCATATAATTTTATTGCGATCATAATTTTTTTTTTGCGATCATAATAGAAAAGTAGGTATTTTATTAATAAACTAGCTTTCCCGACAGACGTTGTCCTGTGTTTCTGAATATAAATATTGAATTCGAATTTGTATGGTGATGAATTAAATATCATTTGACCAATGTGATTCCGAACGATGCGTCTGTTTTAAACCATGTATATTCCACCCGCATTCTTTCAATCACACCAATTGACAATTTCCGTCAATATTTCAAAATTTGAATAATAATTATAAGGTAAAAAGTAGGTAGGTACTAATAAGGTTGTCTACGTAGATTTTTCTTTAATTTTCTAATTTTCCATGCATTTTTATAATTTTTTTCTTTTAAAAGGACATTCTCCTGATAAAAACCTACACTGCCAAAAAAGAATAAGCGAAATCGGTCCAGCCGCTTAGGCGTGATGCGATGACATCGGGAAAACGCTCTCCATTTTTATATATAAGATGTAAGTACTGTACTTAAAAATAGACAAAATTATAGTGCCTGGACCCAGCCCAGGAGTGGGTCATGACCCCCTCAGGATCCGCCCTTGGTAATGCTAGTCCTGGCTTTGCGAATTATGAATAAAAAGAGATATCTGCTACCTGCTAGTCGATTCTATGGATACACATAATATAAACAGTCAGAAAGTCTCTTGATATATTATTTTGTACTCATATGCATAAAAACGTTATAGATACCTACTGTGTAAGTATTATAAAACCCTATTTTTAATATTAAATTGTTTGGGTCGTTCAGAAATTAGGAATAACTAAATTATAAAAAACCCTAAAAACTTGCTTAGTAAGTATTTGAAATAATATTATTAGCAAGGGGAAAAGATTTTCAGTTATTTTAGAATGAATGCAAAAATATGTACCTATCATTCCTTTTACGTCCAGTTCTATATCTTGTTTGAAATTCACAGAGAAAAATCTGCATAGGTATTTTAATAAAGAAATAAATATTTTTCATACGTTTGACACGATGAAATAGATCACATTTTGTACCTGTCGTTAAGGTAATAAGGTTTATAATACCTTATCAAAGTTAAGGCGAGATGTTTTGTTCCATCTTATGCCGTAATAAGACATCGCAATCGATCATTCTCCGTCTTTTTACTTTAAAAAATTCATGAATTTATAATAGCGCAGAGTAAACTCTTCGAGACGGGAAAAGGAAATGGGATTTCTTCTAATATTTTTTTCTCAGATCAGAAATTAGGTACTTCCAATGTACGTCAGTTAGCGATGGAATTATATTACGGACATACCTTTTGTATCGGAAATTCTTTAGTTAGCGAGATTTTTTGTTAAATTTTCCGTAACACTCTATATCCATCTTGCCATAATAATTCGGAAAAATATGATTTTAATGGAGCCAATTCTCCCAACAACATATACAATAGCGTACCGTGTTTCACAATCGACTTATTTCCTACTACACCGCCATCTCTTGGATTTTTTTAAAAGTTACGCAACTATAGAGTTGTTGTTTTTATTACAAACTCGTGAATTGTGACCCGTCGAACTTCATTCCGCATCCGAATCAACAATCTTCTTCTTCCTAGCCTTCCCTGGATGTAGGCCTCTTCCATCTGTCTCCACTTCTCTCTATCTTGGGCCGCTTCAACCCATTTTTCCCGGCGACCGCAACAATATCGTCGGCCCATCTCTTCTGTGGCCGGCCGACTCCCCTTTTATTTTCCCATGGTCTCCACTTTAAGACTCTGGGAGTCCATCTCGAGACTGGCTGTCTGGCCACGTGTCCTGCCCATTGCCACTTCAATTTTGCAATCCGGTCCATAATATCGGCGACTTTTGTTCGGCGTCTGATTTCAATATTTGTGATTCTATCACGCAGACTTATGCCCAACATTTGTCTCTCCATGGACCGTTGCGCGCATTTCATTTTGTGGACAGTATTTATGGTCAGGGACATTGTTTCTAAACCATATGTCATCACAGGCAGGATACACGCTTCGTAGGTTTTTCTTTTTAGATTAATGGGGATATCCTTATTTCTCATTATATGATTAAGCTTTCCGAATTATTACATAATGCAATAAATTATTAGCTATTATTAAATATTATATTGTTATGTACGTAGGATTTTTTTAAGCTTTCAGAAATAATTTTTTGACTTTCAAACATAATATTTTAAACGTATTTTTGTATAAATTACAAATTTTAAAATCAAAATTAGTAAGGAAGGACTACAGGACGACGTTTGTCGGGAAAGCTAGTATATAATAATAAGTTAAGCAAAAAGCACTTTTTATTGAGTTGTTTTATTTTAATCTGCGATAAGTCTGTAGTTCTAAACATCATGGCCTATACTTATTGCATTTGTATTTAATTTGTTATCCGTAACATTTTTTATAATCTTTATACTTATATTTTTTTTCTGTTATTTTGATTTGTTGGTGGCATGAATCATCCAAATGGATGCAATGCCAAAAAAATAAATAAAAAATTAAAAAAAGTCTTTAGTTGTTAAGAAAATATTAGGTGTCCGAAAGGAAAATTAGTATATAAGAAATATTACGTGATTGACAAATGTTTCATTCTTTTTTTTTCTGTTATTGGCTTTTCCTGGGTCTTCCCGCTCCTTGGATGTGGATGGCCAACAGTCCCTACTTTTCTTAGAGATCTTTTCTATCTGTTTGTTAGGCACATTAAATTGAAACCGAATGAGAGAGAATCAGGCACAAATATCTAAAATGACCTTCTGATCTTTTGACGGCTACTCAGAAAAAGCTATACTAATATTATAAAGAAGAAAGAGTTGGCTGTGTGTTTGCAGTGGATAGGCTCCAAAACTACTGAACTGTTTTAAAATATCTTTCACTGTTGGAAGGCTACACTGTTCCCGGGTGATAATGTAACCCAAGGTGTAAAAAAAAATACTAAAATATTCTTTACAAGGCGTGCGCTTGGAAACCTATTGATGATAGGTTAAAATAATGCATAAGGTACGACTTTTCAGAAAATTATAGCTATGCCACAATAAGTGTTTTTTTTTTATTTAAAAAAAATAATTGAAATGCCGCCGCTAAAAAAGGCTCATTATTTGTATCTTGGTATTGCTCCTTAACAAAATAAATTACTTCATATTCAAGACTGCTTCCATACCTTTATATATATTTTTTGAATTATTCAATTAAGACATTTCATTCAAAAGTTATCATGAGTTTAAAAATGAAAGTATTAGAAAAAATAGCGCGATCACCGTTCACCCCGCTCGGCTGGTTGGTTTAATTTTTTCAGTACACCCATTCTCAATTCGTGTGAATTGGCTAGTATTGAACAAACAATTTGCAATAGAACCTAAATGGAAGCAGCATTCACAAGGGTTAAATGAAATTAATCAAATATTACATTATTTACTCAATAATAATAACTACTTATCGAATCTATTTCTCCGATCGTAATAAATGTAGGAGGGGGTACCTGTGCCTATAGACCAGGGGATTGGTCTGCCCCGAAGAGGTGACCTTCCGTACACCCCCTAGAAGGTTTCACCACAATCACCGTTTACATTTATGATTGGGTCCACTCCTCACATCATCCCTTCAACCTATCCTTACAGAGAGGATTGATACCAACCCGGGTCCATCGTTAAAGCCCCGGATGAATTCATCTGTGAATTGTTGGTGTTTAGATGTGTGTGAGTGTGTTCTAATAGTATTCCGATTATGTTAAGCAAACGTTGGTTTTACTTATTTTAAATTTAGTACGGATCCAGCAACCACGACTTATTAAAAATGTACCTACCTGATCTTTTTTTCTTTATATTTTTTAACAGGTTAAACACAGTATCAAATACAAAGTGTGTTACTACCAAGTGATACCCACCTACCTCTAATATTAATACCTATTAACTTTAATTGGGATACAAATTAAATGTCAAAATTATGTGTCCCATTTATTGTAAAGTATGTAAGTAAAGGGGCGTTATGAAGTTGGAGTACTTAATAGTATCTAACTGCGTCGATAAAGTTATTATTAGTAATTGTTGGGTAATAAATAAAAATAAGGTGGAGCTATGTGTATTCGAACATGCTGTTGTCTCTTTCCATCGTGTTCTTTTAAAATTATACCTATACAATTTTCATGTTTCTTCATAATATTATGTCTATTTAATTTTGTTTTATTTTGTATATATAACTGATTGTGTCTGTCATATTTGTACTATATACCTAATTTTTCTAACATGTAAATGGCCTTGCCGTATATGTAACAAATAAATAAATAAATAATAATTATATTAATTTTAGAAAGAAATACCGCGAATAGCACTTAGTGCATATTTCTTAAGATTTTCACGACCGGCCATAATTACTGAAAGGAATTGTGTAAAAGGTCGTGTTCAAAGGCGTAAATGATGTCTCCCCGAAGTTTCGTCTGCAATTTGGTGGTAGGGTTCTTAGGGGCTTGCGTGGTCTCGATCGCTTGAAGCTTTTTGCTCTTAAATAGACCTTATTCCCAAAAAAAAGACTTTCAGTAATTAGTGCATACAGTTCAATGGGCTTAACACCGAAAGATTTCATCGCCGATTCTCTTTGTAAGCGTGACATTGAAGGCAACATTCAGTTTGGATATATTTAGTAGTAACATCATCTAGCAGTATTGCCATCATCAAACCGCTTCTCATAACATAAGCTATGTTTGCATCAAATTTTCAGCTTACTTCTGCTTGACCACAAACCTTATGCTTAAAATAAAGCCGTGATTTCTAAATCATGCAACAACATTAAACAAACAAACATTTCGACATTCGATGCATAGGTAAATTTCAAACAATGTTACATACCTAGTTCGAGTTCGCAAATTTTATCGAATATGTATGTAGGTTTAATACTGCAAGAGAACTGTATCGACCGACGGACGCAGTGATCAAAACTTTTCAGGTATTTTTTTGTTCAATAAACTATTTCTAACCTCTCTTTCCTGGTTCACAGCAATAGAATATTTGTACAACCAAATTACTGGTTCAACAATTTGGTTTCGATAGATATTTAAGCTCGATTTTGTTTCACAATATTTATCAATGGGCAGTGTTAAGATCCAAGAGTGATTATCACTCAAACATACTAAAACATATATTATAGGCAAATAAATAAAACGAACAAAAATAATGTAAAGAGAATTCAAGATGATATTGGTTAGGTGAAGAAACTTAGTAATGGGTAAAAATGTGACAGATGCAGTTGAGGAAATAAACAGAAGGTTTCCTAGCTTTGCTTGATTGATTTTGGACGCCCGCTTTTGTAAATCTAGAGAAAGCTGAGGTGAGGTATAAACTTTGAAGTATTTGTCCGAAACGGCAAAATTATACAATGAGCCACGTTGCAAACATTAGGTTATTAATTCAAAACTTCCTTTCAACAAACTTGATTTGACGGTCGACTACAAGGGCGTCATAATTAAATCGCTTAATTTTAGAATTGATAACGAAGTGATATTATTTGGGTAAAAGTAGGACAAAAGCCTTACACAAGAAGAAGAACTGCAATAAAATGAAAAAAATATCCCTACATTTACCTTTATCCGTGAACAAATAATGATCTTTCTTTATTAAAAATTTCGAGGAGAAGTATTCACAAATTTGTCGCTTTTATGAGCGCATATGTTGCCGCAGTTAAAATAGGACCGTACAAAATATATTATAAAGGTTACAAACAATAAATATTTCAGAAAGGCTTTGGACGGTCTAATACCCTACCAATGTCAGAGTACAAAACAGTCCTATACAAACAAAACCCTCCGGAGGCCGCCTAACCTGTCACCAAAGGATATTTCAATTAGTTTTTACGTCAATATTAGTAACGGAACCTACCACGGCTTCCTACCTTCACGCCAGCTCGACAACTTATCACTAATGGCTCTACTCTACCCGCTGTATACATACATCTGCCAAGTTATCTAGGCGAGGAAGATTGTACCACCCTCTACCAATTCTACTGTTAATATTTGCACCAGTTTCATCAGAGGGTTATAAAAAATGTTGTTAAAAAAATGCTACGTTGAAAGGTTTCTGAAGTAATAAAAAATATACATTTCGAAGACATTTTTGCGATAAGACAAAATTCATTTATTTCAATATGATAGAAAAAGTTTTAAGGTGTAATATCAATACTACTTCATTTTCGTTTTATTAATGTTTGATATATTTTTTATAGACTTTCGTTAACTTATGCTTATTAGTAGTTTGTACCTAATCAGCGAAGTAAAAAATATAGTTTTTCACGGATTGATTTGAAATCATCTTGGATAATTATTAATTGTAAGATTTTGGCAGTTTTGTATTTGCGACAATATATTTTTCTTATTTTGTTAATAAAATTGTGCTTAAAACGCTTTAAAGATAGTATTCATAGAAGTGGTTGGTGACCCAGCGGTTACAACGCCGGCTTTCGTACTGCGGACGTCGTGGTTCGATCCCAGGTGCCGACCATCTTCCTCTTTCACGACACAAGCTTTAAGTAGCTTACTGTGAAAGAGTCAAGGAGTGTATTTGTGTCCACTTTGAGTGAGCAGAGATTCATTTATTTAAAAACAAAAAAAAAAAAAAAAAAAAAAAAAAAAAAATGCGTTTTCTTTATCTCTAAAACAATAAAGGATCATAATATTTAACCAGATACTTCAACAATCTACTGTATTTTCTGTTCCTTCCTTTCGCACCTAAGAATGACCGGCTAAAATTTTAGAGGAACCGCTTTTATGTCAAAACTGCTCATCATGTTAATTTTTTTCTCAGATACCTACCCTTCTTTTTCCGTAAGAATATTACTGTGCTCCTGATTTCATAATAAAATATACGCTGATAGTGTTGTTTGAGAAAAAACAAGTTTGGCGACCATTATGAGAATTTTGACATTTGTAAATTATTCGCTTGAAATCACTGCAGGTCACTTCGATCAATTTTTTAAATGCAATATCGCTGTCAATATGTTTTGTACCTAAAATACATATGTAATGATTTTTTTTAATAACTCTATTTCACATAAGCGTTATAGACAGGGGGTCTATACATATTGTTCTGAATAAATGAACAAACAGTAATGTGAGGATAAATTTTCTTTGATAAATGTCATTAAATAAATTCGGATCAAAATATCTGCTTTTTGTTGCAGTTTGCAATCGGACGTATTACGGAGACGTGGGGAAGACATACGAGATGAAATTGACCAAACCTTTGGATGGCCGCCTGCCATTCCTGTGTCATCTGACCTTCACAGCCAATGGACATATCCATGGTGACATTGTTCAGGTAAGTCTTTACTTAATCCTCATCAATTAATCCCAAAGTGAACAGAAACATGAAAAACGACGTACATAAAACAAAAAGTGAAGTTGTTGGTAGCCTGGTGCCGATTTTTGTTCTGCTTTGTACTGAAGGTTCGATCCTCGGCGCCGAACATCTTATTCTTTCACGAGCTTTAAGTAATTTACTGTGAAAGAGTCAAAGCATGTATTTGTGTTCACTTTGAGTATGAGCACAGATTCATTTGTATAAAAAAAATATAATAAATGTGATTTTGCAAAGCAATAACAAAAAGTCTGTATGATATTCATAATGCTCATGTTCGTTGCGCTCGACTCGTTCAGTCAGTTGAACAACATTTAATCCCAGCTTTCTTTTTTCTTTGTACAAAGTCGTGAATCTTCTCACATAATATAGCTATATTAGTAGAACAAGAACGATTGAAAAGGGTTGAAATGAATAGGTACGTATGAATACAAAGGAAATGTTATGGTACAATACCGACGAGACCAATACAAAAACAAGACTAATAGCTTATAATAAGCGTTTTATTATCTTAATAAATAAATACAGCTCAGCCGGTGGAGAAACAACAAACACGGAGAAGTTTATAACCCGATGGACGTAAAAATAAGTAAAATGTTTGAAGGTTCGAGTCTCCGGGTGACGCGGCAAGATATGCCACACTTCAGGTTCACGGCACATTAACTCCAAGACATAAAGTCCCGACCAGTTAGCTGCTGGGTGTTCAGTGTCGCTGATCGTGGGGTGCGCCATATATCCGGTGGCTGTGGAGGGACGTCGGACGTCTGGAGGCGTGAGGAAGAAGATTCAGTTGCGAAGTCACCCCTTGGCTCTCTCACTACTTTATTAACCTGTCGCCCGCTATTTGCTTGTTCTTCTATTAACAATTCGAATTGGAAAATGTCGCTTCAAAAACAAAACCAACTTTTCAAGCTATCCGTTATCTGTGATGTCATCGACATATTTATTTATAGAGTTTATTATTATTATTATTATTTATTTATTTATTTTCTGTGAAAATTATGCATTGCTCACCATTACAGAGTAATCCTTTGCGGTGAACAATGCACATAGAATACAAAACAACAATTATGTACATATATTTCTTTCTTCTTTGAACTAAAACACAATCCATACAAAATCAATACAAAGAGAAAAAACAAAGAAAAAAAAATGGACAATCCCTAGACAATAATATAATAACATGGATAGTCTACTTCGCCGACAGTCACACACAGAGTTGATAGTATTAGAGTAAGGTTTTTCGCCTTGCTCGTTAATTGAACATGAATCAGAGAAATCGAAACAAAAAAGTAGCAAACGAAATCGAGGGTGTCTAAGGCACAATAGCTACTCATTATGAACAAGTTCCAGGTTTCGATAATTTTGATTTGGTTGCAAGGCCTGCATCCAAATTCGAGGCCATTTGGCAGTAGATACTAGATATTATTGATTGACAGTCGTTAACTCACTAAGACACTAACAAACGTTCTAAAAGTAATCTTTGCTGAAAATTATAATATTCAATTTATTTCTATGTAAGGTGACGAGGTGTCAGCCGTATGTTTGGTTTCTATAATTTTAGTACCTAATTCAAATCAAAAAGGAATTCATTGTTACAACTTTTGCAATAAATGGACGCAAAATTCCTAATCAGATTCTGTTCAGTTTATTTTTAAGCAAAGGAAACCCCTCGAGCTTGGTTTGAAAAAAAAACGACAAAAATGTTTGTAGTCCAATACAACTCTGTACAAAGAGGCGACACTTTGAAATAATCAGGGGCGGTGCAGGGTAAATTGACACAGTGTGCGTGTGACAAGGTGATAAAGAACAAAACACCTCCCATACAGCAGTAGGCGCCGCAACAGTATAAAGACCCCGGCATAGCACAATATTTTTATTTTGGTGAGAAGAAATGTTCAGAGCTTAGCAGAAGAAGAGAGCTTATCAAGTAAACGAAGCCACATTAAATATTATAGTCACAATAAAATTTGCGTTCCGGACTATATTTTTGTTTATTTTCAAGTACAACTCATACTTTTGGAAGTATATTTTATACCTCGAACTCGGATACAGTGTAGGATTTTTACGCCACACATTATCCTGTCTGGCGAATTCTGAATAGTAATTTTTCACCTTACCTTAATCTATTGCTTGATTATAGTTCTTAAGAGTTACAAAAGAAGTATGTAATACCTATGTATGGTTTAATTGTGAATTTTAAATAATCTATCTTTTGGTCGCTTTTTGTTCATATACCGGGTGTCGCGCTGTTTATCGCGCGAAAACTTCAAGGTTTCAAGCGATCCCAGTTTCCCAACATCGATTAAAATATGATATGTACATGATAGTATGCGGTAAATATTCTTCAAACATTTTCATTCAGTTTTGGTACCTTAACTATAATTAGCCCAAACAGGTCCACTATACCTACCACCTATATTTGCTCCATCTGACATTTAATTAAACTTGATATAATTCTGGATCCACCGCACTGGTCTTATTTCTTCTTCTTTACTTTTATGTCTTGAGAACATTTTAACAAAGAAACTTTTATTGCAATGTTGTCAACCCTATTGTTTCACCTTAAGTAGGAAGTTTGATACATGTTATTAGTTGCATAATTGTGATTCCTAAAAGTAAGAACATCTTCTCCTCTGCTTATTTCTTAGATATTTTATTTAGGTTTGGATCTGTCTGAATGTAACATTTGTGGCGTGTATACATCTGCGCCGCGAGCGGTAACGTAACGCATGCAACAAACCAAATTTCCATACTACAAACGATTGTTGCGCGCACGCGAACCACGCATGCAAAGATACAAAATTCCGTAGTACGTACGTGGTTCGCGTGCGCGCAACGATCCAACGTACTGTGGAAATTTGGTTCCATGCATGCGTTACGTTACCGCTCGCAGCGCAGATGTGTATAAGCCATTGAAGTGACATTTTTGTGTTCTTCATATTATGGGCAATTGCGAACAAAATGAATCTGTGTTCATTAGCATTACATTTTTGCCAATCAACCTTTTGCAAATATATGTAAAAATATCAGAGAAGCTATCCTTCTCCCGCAATTCACGGCGATCGTATATTATCTACTTTGTTCTCGTAATAATATGTCAAGGGAGTTTATAGTGATAAGATGTGTCTTCTTGGTTTGCCACCTCTGATGTGCGTAGGTGCTGGTATGTGTGAGACTCGGTCTCTCCACCGTCATATCCTCAAGACTCTCGTAAAATATTTATGTATGTCACTTAAGAATATTATTATCATTGATAAAATTCTTTTTTATGTACTCAGGTCCGGTCATAAAATGACCGAGCCGTTTATTTTTGCTACGCGCCGACGTAACTGACCGTTCCCATAAGTTTTTCTAATCAACGCAACATTTTATGACATTTATGATAAACGTTCTCAGCACCTACTGGCGCTGTCATTTATTATAAGTAGGTACATAATATTTTAACGTTTCACCCCGAATGATTCGCTATTCAATATTAAATACTTACTTAGATGGTCATATTATTTACATTACATACTCGTAAATAAGTAATTGCAAGTAATTTCGATATATTTAACATTTTTAAATGAAATTGAATGATGAGACATTTTTTTTTGTTAAACTGATCAGAATATTATTTCCGCCCATGTTTTAACCATCTAGAAAAACTACCTATTTATTTTCTGACACATTAAAGCAACTTTGTTCCCATTTTTTCCCAGATTGTGAACTGATTGCAGAGAGATGGACGGTAATGGAGGGCTACTCTGGAAATTCGATGCCGATTCTTAAATATTTTGTGTTACTGATACTATTCCAAGTGATTGAACGGCAATGCGACGTGGCTATTGAGTGCTAAAAATTGACCCGGGTGACGATCACTTTTTTCTGTCGTGATACAATTTTTTTAATTTTTTTAAATGAATCTGTGCTCACTCAAAGTGAACACAAATACACTCCTTGACCCTTTCACAGTAAGCTACTTAAAGCTTGTGTCGTGAAAGAGGAAGATGGTCGGCACCTGGGATCGAACCACGACGTCCGCACCAAACAGTACGAAAGCCAGCGTTGTAACCGCTAGTCTACCAACCACTAATTAGTTTCCTACTATCGAAGAACCGACCTCGGTAGTCTAGTTGTACTAGCGTGGACTTTAGATCCGAGGTCCCGGGTTCGAATCCCGGTTGGGTCAGAGTTTTTCTAAGTGTTTTTTCACTTGAAATTTCTACCCGGGGTTGGCCTGTCTCAGATTGGACGGGACCGGTTGACTGGCAACAATTGCCTCAGACAATAAGTTCCGCCGGCTATACTGACACCTTTGTATAGAAAGTGTTATATTATAAGGTTTTAATAGTATTGGATTTAGTAAAGGTCATAATTATCATGAACAAAGAATTATTCGATGTCATACATATTCAGTAGTTTGTGTGCGTAAAAAATGATATAAATAAAACAATATGAAACTATAAAGAAGAATACTTAAATGTAAGGAATGTGAGGAGGAGACTACGTACTAGATAGTTAGGTAGATACAGCAATAGTTAGAAGGACGGTCCAACCGCTCGTTGCTAATGTTTGAACGTTAATGGCCGGTAATAATGGCACGACTGTACCGGTGTGCTACGGGTACCGCACTAGAACAATGTCTACCGCAAACAGCATTTGCTTCCTCAATCTAGGTACCTATCTTCTTATATACTTATCTTATTGGCGTATACAAGAACTAAGCTTTCTTGAAGAAAGCTAAAAGTACTAAAAACATATGGGTACTTTTGAATAATGATTTTCTTTGTTTTAAAACACTTGTACCTCTCCAATACCTACCAGATGAAATATAAAAATATATTCAGTCTGCACTGCTCTTTCATTTTTTGTAGTAACTATAGTTAGGTAAATGATAAACGTAGGTGAATTTATTGTCGCCCGTTATTTTTTATGAAAAGAAAACAAATATTTATGTTCGTGAATTTGCACAGAAGATTTTGAAGTGAAAATGCATATGTATTTCTAAAATTTCATAATATTGTGTGCAAAATAATACATTAATTTTTATGTAAATATAAATATGTAAATACTCACCTAAAATGGCCACACGCACTTCACAGTTTCAGCCACACAAACCATACAAAATATACATGTTATCGATTTATTTTCAGTTGCATAAATTAATCTTATTTTTTTTATTTTATTTATATTTACATAAAAATTAATGAATATTATTGAAAATTTATATATTTTTTTTAATTATTTTATTTTATTCTTTATTTCACTTGCGATTGCAAACATTTTTAATTTTCTTTGAAGTACCTAACCAGCTAGCGGTTAATCCGCGAAGAATGGCTATGGCCATCGCAGACTGAACATAGCTTTTTCTGACCTATCTAAACCAAAGTAGTTCAAAATCAGGTCCAACGAATCAACGTGTAGATAAATGTTCTTGGTAGCCATCCATAAGATTAGTTATGGAAAGAATCTGACATCCGCATCAATTGAAAACTATCCAATAGATGGCTACAGAGAAGATAATGGCGTAATTATACTATAATCTATGGATTTCTATCGATTAGATATTTCGCGCCGGATTTAATGTCAGATTACGTATTGTTTTGATTAGTCTAGCGTTTTGAATCAATGACCAAAAAATAAAGGAAATTGAATCTTTTTTGCATAGTTAAAGGCTTGTCGTTGCACTTTCGTTCAATAAAAATGCTTGTCATTCAGATGTCAATGATGGGTGTGACCCACCTGGGATTCTAACTCGAGGCGACCCGTTCATATGTGCATAATGTGCACTGCGCCCCCAAAAAAAAATACATAATTAATTCGATTTAGTTATACTAATAAAATAATAACATTAAAATATTTCCAAAACATCCATATTTCATTCGTATGCAAAGCTCAGGCGGGAACAACGCGAGAATATATGCGCGTGCAGACATTCTAGTGCCGATGCTGCGTGTGCACATATTATGAAAGTGCCCGATAACTTTGTACGAAAATTTGAGTAACTAAGTATGGGATGGGCTAATGTAGATACCTACCTAAGAGTGGCAATTACGTTTGCGGGAATGAGACGGAACTACCATTACGTGCAGTAAACAATAATTTTGTTGTTATGGCGTCGCAGGAAATCCGTTCCATACTAACTTAAATATTATATTTTATATTATTTCTTATCCATTTTTAAATTTTTTTATTAGTTATTATGTTATCCGGAGCGGAGAAAAATCCAATAAATCAAACATCGAAATAATCTGTTCAGATGATCTCGAGTTTTAAATGTTCGCACTAACCCGATTTTCATTTACATATATTATAAGATGTTTCAAATTTGTATACTTTTTGGATATTATCTCCAGAAATAGACAATAGGTAGGTATACGAGTACGCTAAATAGTTTTATCAATTTTGAAATTCGATACTCAAGCTTTGTATCGAATAGCCCATACAAACAATTAAGCGCAGTAGATTGGTTTCTATACTTAAGCACAGTTCACATAACATATTGGAAATATTCAGACCGCTCGAATGTTTTGACCTTTATCTTGAGTATGGATCCCGGATTCCTCTGGCTCCAGATGCCAGCTTTGTTCAAATTACCTACACCTCATCATCTCAAACCGTAAGTTTGTAACCGATATTCCAAAACACAAAATATGTAGTTATCTAATGCGAGCTATTTTCAGATTCATGCCAGTTAATTCCAATCAACATGCTACAGTATTCTCTTAATATGTGGTATTAATTAACTTTATCATAACCTTATTTTGAAAATTTTCTCAAAACTCATTTTTTGCTAAAACTGTAATTATGAGCGTATTATTCAAAGTAAAGAACATAAGTTATGAATATTTTAAATATGAATTAATTTCCATTCCACGTCATTTTCTCCGTTTGGTGAAGGTGGCAGGTGGCTTAAATGCGCTTTTAAAATTACCAAAGAATGGGTGAGCATTACCTTTCGCAAATTCCCCAAGAGATTTCCTATCATTTCAGATATTAATAAGATGAGTCAAATTCAGTGGTACGATATTAACGAGGTTCCTTTTTATATTATTCATCATCACATGCTATGGTATGAAGGCCTTAGGTACATAGGTACCTACTAGAAGATGTAGGTACCTAGTTTTATTCAAAATTTAAAAAAAATGTTGAACATAGATTTTATTCATGAATAGCTTTTTTCATGCATAGATAAAAGATATGAAATAAAAGAAAGAAAAAGATCATCACAAACCCACTTCGCAAGTCTGTCTTTGTAGTGCAAACTCTCAGCTTATCATTTTTAAACAGTTGAAAAAACCGAGAGTTTGCGCCATAGAGACCTGTATCTGCAGTGGAAAATCGATGAATATTACAAATTACAAATTTCGTAAAAGGATTTTGATTAAAACTGTAATATCTTCATGTGGCGGTTGAAAATGAAATACGTATGAAGCAAAACGATGACAATGGGAATCGATGGCATTTCTTTTATGAGAAATTCCAATGTGAAGATAGAAATAATAATCCATGTGTTTCTGACTCACTTACTTATATGAGATTTTTCACCTTCTTCGGTTAACCCACATTTACTAAATTGCCACTGCAGTATGTTCGTATGAGAAAAAAATCGACATATCGTGCAAGGAATAATCTACCATATGATGAATTGTTGGTGGTAGAGGAAAACCGAGTGGGTATTGAGAGGAAAGAAAGCGATAAAGTCTCCGAGCATAAATAGAAAACCGTTAAAGCTATCGTAAACGGGGAAGGAATTCCAAGTCGAAGGGAAACTGGAATAAGAATAGGAGCTCCCGCTTTTCTATCCGCTGCATTTATCCCTCACCCTATAAAACTTTATTTAAAAATCCATCAAAAGTTTATTTTGGTACACAACAACTTGATTCGAATAATAATCCGGGTTTTCTTTTCAAATTAAATCTTACTCCACCCCACGTCGTAGCCTACTATCATAATTCTAAACCAGCTGGGTCATCCGTCATCATTTGATGGAATTTGTCATCGTTTTTTACAGTTGCACTCTGATAGTAAAGTTGTGGGGCAATTGACTTTGTGTTGAGGGGGCAATTCACTTTATTGGTATGTAACCGTGAATTAATAATTAATGCGGGGCGTCTTGCACAAAATAAAATAATATAGGTACAATACCTGCATGTAAAAACAACTGAAAAAATATCACTGCACCACAATCGGTCCTTCCATTTAAATGGCATATAATAGGACCCGTTAACCTCACTGTCCAATGTCCTTCCACAAAACAATAAACTTACATTAACAGTCACAGCATTCGACGTGGTTTGCCCTGAATACGTATGAATTTCTTCTGTTATTTAGTAGGTTCCTACTCAATAGATTTACCAATCGTCAACACCGCAGTAAGATGCAAACTTGTCGTGGATAACAAGCCCAAACAAGATATGGAATTAAGGTATCTTGGAGTTGAGATTAGCAGCAAAGGAGACCTTTATAACGAAACCCTAAACATATCAGTAAGTCTGCAGCTATATCCGGATCCCTTAGAAATTCAGTGTGAAACACATGAGGACAGAAAGTAAGATGAAGATTTACAAAACATGTGTTCGTCCAATAGCCACTTATGGAATTGAGGCAAGGGCTGATACTTCCAGAACAAAATCTTGGCTACGGACTTGAAAATTCTCCGATCTATAACCAGATCCCCAAAGAGGTGGAGATATAGCTGGCAGTCGACATCACAGGAGAAAATAGCGCCGGCACAAACATATCCCCAGATCTATAGAAAAAAAAGAAGAAGTAAACTCCACGTCATATAGTGATCTTTACGAAAATACGAGTACCTTTTCGTTATTTCGTAATTTATCAACAGTTAAATTGATGTTGTATGTGTAATAATTCCCATATTCACTTTCTCAAATAATTTAGTCTTGTACTTTGCATAGATACCTACATATCAGTTGATTATTCCATGTTTTATGATTATATTACTGAAACAATTGAAAATTAATAAACTTTGACCTTTGAATGTCACACTGTTTTGTTCTTGTCACAATTTTTGACCACTAAGTTCTTTTAAAAGTTGGTTTACTGTAAATTTTATATGAAAATCTACCAGTGAAAACTTTTTGAAAGTAGGTTTTAAGGAGGTAGGTACTAAAAGTTCAATTTTAGGGTACAAAAGGATTCAAGATAATTTATGTTTGTGACCAAAAGAAACCCATTTTCTTAAATAACGATCACTGGCGTACGTGTACGAGGGGGGGGGGGGGGATTTTTCCCAAACAATACGGATCGATAATAATTGAGATAAGCATATAAAGGAAAAGGAAATATTATAGATATCAAAATAAAATGTGTTTCAAACTAATTAAATAAGCATATTTGTAGATATCAAAACCAAAAAATTCATAATTAAGTTTTTTTCCCTTTTCCACTCCATGGATCCAGAAACATAAACATTGCATCTTCTAAAAACATACGATTTCTCATACAGTCTTTCATCTTAAAACTAAGTGCTTACGGTTTAACTTCACATACATAATATTATTATGAATGTACGTAGAGTAGTATGAAAATGTGTTTATGTATCACGTATATGAAAGTATATTGTTTGTAAAAAAAATTGTTCGCACCAAGGATTTCTATACGGACACTACAGCCATTGAAATACATAAAACAACAAAAGAGAGAGATTGTATGACATTTGAGTGAGGTAGGTACCCTATTCATCTTGTTATTACTTTCAGACACAAACTTAAAATATAGAAAGGATTCAAAAAGGCCTTTATAATCTCCCAACACAATAATGGACATTTTCGGAAGAAGTCGTTTGCATGACAAACTGTTATAGACTGGCGGATAGTTGGAGAAAAAAATTATATAAAATTTTATTGTTTTCATTCGTAGGTTAATTGTGTTTTAATATCCAAACAAATGACAGACGGATATGCGGCGCCGCTCGTGAATCCTCGTAATGGGTGGTTGTGTTTTGTAACACGCTAACTGCGGTGGTGTTACACTGCCTTCACGACGGAAGCTGATAATAATGATATAATATCCGACGTCATCATTATTAAACGCCACCTACCTCTGTCTTCTGTTAACAAAATAATCTCGCTGACACAACCTCCCATCGCACACAGACAAACGATAATTATTGTTTTTATTTTACTGTCAAAAAACAGCCAGGAAAGTAATCACTAATAATTGAACTTTTGTCTCTGAGGTACTCATTCCACACATTTACAAATACTTTGAGTAACCTTTATAAAGGAATAAATGTTTCAGTAAATGGAACATTGAATACACTACACATTGGCTACCTTATGATAGGCTACTCTATTTTTACGAATATGTAACAACTAATGACTCTAACAATTCATTACTGATGTTCGATTTTTAGAATGGATCAAACCACTACGGGCTTACGACCGTCTTCTACTGTTATTTCGAAGGATGGCTTAGTGTGGATGGTTTACGTTAACAACGTTCGTTTGTTTGTATCCCAACACGTCAAATTAATGGTTGAAAAATCAATCCAAAAATATGTTAAATGAGTAAATTAAATTGTACGAAATGTTGAAACATACTAAGCTTACACTTTCAGAATGAAAATTTGAATCAATCTTTTTAGGTGAAAATTTTCAGTCAATTTTATTTTGCATGCACAAAAATCGTATTCTGTATGAAACGATAATATATAAATGGTATTTGGAAGTGGTTGGTAGACTAGCGGTTACAGCGCCGGCTTTCGTACTGTTTAGTGCGGACGTCGTGGTTCGATCCCAGGTGCCGACCATCTTCCTCTTTCACGACACAAGCTTTAAGTAGCTTACTGTGAAAGAGTCAAAGAGTGTATTTGCGTTCACTTTGAGTGAGCACAGATTCAAAAAATATACATATATATATTTCAGGAATGTGCTATTCTTCCTTTTATCTCAACTTCTAATTTATGTACCAGCTCTAATTTAGAGGCAGCACGTTTTGATTGTTACATAATTTTACGAGCACTGTATGTATCTTTGGGTTTCTGGCATCTAACATAATGATGTTATGGCATACGATTTTAACGAACAAAAAACTTCTTTAACTGCTACATGCAACATATTATTATTTTGTGATTGATAACCTACAAATAATGACTGGTACATGGAGTACAAATTAAAAGGCTATAATTTTATGTGCAACACATTTTATTAGTTCTTAACATTGATTTAATGGATTCCCTGGTTATAAAAATATTTTATTGCTATGTTCACATTAATTATGAGACTGGTGACTGCCCGTTCACACTTGTATACCAACACCATATTATCCACAATTACCCGGACCCGATAGTTATTTAAGTGTGAACAGCTCCAAACAAAATGTTCTGCCACCAGAGCACCCGATTAATTAACGGGCCCGACACACGTCAAGTGGAAACGAGCAGTTAATGTTACAATAACATGACTGAGTGCGCTTCATAGGGTCGTAATAAGGTACCTCGTTGCTATTACCATGGAGATCTCAATTTTATTACATTTAGTTTTAAGTGCATTTTGGTGGTGTATAATGACTGTTCTATTGTATGTCTAACATTTGCAATAATATCTCTCTCCTTTGTTACAGTTAATATTTGACGCCTTCAACGTGGGTAGGTACGAGCCATCTGCATTAGACGGGTGCCCCGATGGCTACATGCAATTATCAGAACTTGGCAGACCTTTTACAGGTATTTAAGCTCGTTCATATTCAGTTCCAGCATCTCTCTCATATCATTGCGGTTCACGTAGAACTTATTCGTTTCAATATTACCTACCAGATTTAAGCATCAAACGTCTAAACGAGCAAATATCCATTGCTACCCCAGAAAAAATAACTTTTTCATTAATGCCAGTATACATACTAGCTGATATATTGAACTTTATATTGTTAAAGTTTTGAAACAGAAAATACTCCAAATCATGTTTAATAGCTGATTGCAGTTTATTTTTGAAAATTCCAAATCCAAACTCCCTTTAGACCCCACTTAGGGGCATAGAGAGGCAACAAGAGCTCTCCATAAGTGCTTAAAATTAATTTTTAAAAATTAAAAACATAACCAAATAGATCAAACTGTGAATCTTAACCATTCCTGAATCAGCATAATTACATAGAATAAGTTTTTTCTACAATATTTCAAGGCGTTAAGAAGGATTTTGTTATACACCCAATCTGCAGAGAAGACCCATAATCTATTTTTTATGTTTATCTAGTGCTAGTTGTGTGAAAGCAATAAGTTGACTTACGGCCGGTTTCAATAACCTATCTATCTCCTATCTATGGTTAAAAATCTATCTATCTTTACACTTTGGTGTTTCAATAAACAAAGGATAGATAGAATTTCTATCTAAACTTTCTATCTATCTATCATTATATGATTTGTATAGAAATCGGCGATAAAGCGTTTCAATAACCTATCTCTAGTAGCTTGTGACATTTGTGATTACTGTTTTTTCTATGGTTTTCCTAACCCCCGATTTCGGCGGTTTGTTTTTCCTATCCCCCGATTTTGACGGCTGGAGTCTTCAACTCTGACGAGGACGAAGAATCCCGGATGTTATATTCACGGATAAATTTCATGTCGATATTGTCGAACAAAGATTTTCTTGTCAGCTTTCGGTTAACCAAAACCGTTTCCATGGTAACTGACATAAATACTATCTATCTGTTGTTTGTTTATTGAAACGCGGATAAGGATAGAATATTAACTGCGGTTAATTGACGGATAGCGTTTAACTGATTACTACGGATAGGTTATTGAAACCGGCCGTTAGGAATCAAAACGACAAATTCACAATCATTCAATCCATCGAAAGAAATTTATATTTTCGATGCAGCTATGTTCTTGGTGGAACATATTTTGGAACATAAAATTGAACAAAAATGTTGCTATATCGTTAATAAATGAGTGATTTGTGCTTAATATTTTATTTCATTAGAGATCACCGAAAGAATCTTTATCATCTACATTTCTTACTAGTTTATGCAGTTATAAACCTAATGCTTTGTTTGACGTAGTATTTTTTGAGACAAGCATAAGACCATAATATGTTTTTCTCTTTCACTGCCTGCAGTAAAATATGAAAGTGCGAAAGAAACAGTGAAATCTTGGTGTTAATTTTTCAATCATTGGTTAGTAGGTATATAAAATTGAAAATAAAATCATATTTGTAAAATGGCCGGTCAATTGGGAGTCTGTTTTTCTAGAAAACCATATTGCATTAGCAGAAAAGTCGTTCGTAGGCATAAAATGGTCATAATATTGATCCATTGAAAATATTGACCCGAAACCCGTTTAATGTATATATACATTTGACATAAGTCTTGCTTTTGATTATCAGGTGGATCATGGTGTGGGTCATCCTCGGGATACGCAGTCTACTACAGCGAGACCTCAACCATCACGGTGTCTGTCAAACTGTTTCATCAAAGACCAAACGCACCATTTGATTTTAAGCTGCGCTATAAGTTTGTCTCGCAGATGGAGGCGATTGTCAGGTAATACAAAACAAATTTGTTTTATCATCACAATGTATAATGTACATATTTAAATCATACCTATAATACTTATTAGTATGGGCATTAGTGCCACATTTATGGCTTAGGAACGTAACAGCTTTGTATAAATCCAAAATGAAAAATTTGAAGACCAACAGCAGGAAAATCCTTAAGAAATAGAGAGAAAAACAAGGAGGCGTGCAGAGTTAGACGGTTTTGAAATGAAATAGAGTTTCCAAAATATTTCTAAAGAAATCCTTTAAAAAATTAGAAGCATTGACGATGATTGGTGGGAACCGGACGATTTATCGGGCTAACAACAATCTTTGCTGATATAAAGTAGGCACCTCTTTATACAAAATACTTTTTCTAAGTAGGTACGTACTTATAATTATTGAAATTTTAGTTATTGAGTAGGTATGTACGAAAATCGGTTCAAGTCGTCGTGTGTCCTTTGACATTTAAACTTAAATCACTTTCTTTAAAACACTTCCACTATTTTTTATTTACTTTTGAAACAGGATTTAGCTTTTAGTACTTTGGGAGTGTTGTACAAACTTAAATTAAATCCGAAGAGATGTGGCGAGTGTGGGCCGTTGAAATACTCGTGTAGCGGCGAGTCCGTTCATAAAGAGAAGGGAAATTCAACAAAACATCGTCTTCCACAGAGGTTCCCAATCTTTTTCATTTGACAGGTTTAACAAAAAAAACATCAGATTTTTCAGCGACTCCCTTGATGTTAGACTTGTGTACTCTTGTATAAAGTGTACCCTTGTATAAAATGTACCCTTTTGAGGAAGTAACTGTTCTGCGGTTCCCTTACAACGTGGAAGGGATCCAGGGATCATGGTTTGGGAAGCACTGTTTTTTTACTAATCTTACTATAGAATGAATAATGGTGTCGTTATTTAGATCGTAACTTAACAAAACATTTAATCTCTTCCATTTCTTTCTTCCATATGATCAAATTCTTACAGTTAATTCTTCAATCAATACTCCCTGTCTGAGGGCCATAGGTCACTTCAACGTTGCTATCACCACAGGATCTCCCCGTTCGTTATCTGTTGTAACATTCTTTAGGTTATCTGTTGTGATTCACACTGTCTGATCATACTACAGGGTTCGCGATAGGAGTGATACAATTTCACCTTTTATTTCAGAACATCCAAAATCATATTGATTTTCATCTCCTTTTATTCTTAATGTTTCAAATTTTGAAATTATTATTTGGGTTGGGTTATCCAGTTGTAGGAAGGTCTTAATTACAACCTTACAAAAAGCAGTATAATCAGCTTTCTATGTTTTATAAACAACAAAACAACTATGTTTTTAACTCTGTCACATTTTTTGGGAAAAAAGAAAAGTTTATACCTATGTGGAATTTCAAGGCCTTATCCAATATTTTGAAAACTGATCTACGAAAATATAGAAAAAAATATTGAAGACGATGGCATATGTTTGAATTAAACATTGATGTTTTCCTCGATTCTATAAAAAACTGACTACAGAATTTTGAAAATAATGTTTCTAATGATAAAACAATAATAATTTCTTATTTAATTAATATTTTGAAATTTTTGTGAAATAATTCACCAGAAGAAAAATGTTGGTGTTTTTTCTCTGCGTTGAATGTCTCCCAGTTGAATGGATGAATACCTTCTGTAATATCTATCAATGGCTTTAGGATTATTGGAGAACTTTTCAAACATCGATTTGTTCATTTCTCAATTTTCTCTTGCTTTTATTTTCGTATTTTGTACATTTGGGCGAAGGAAGAAACCCCGAAACGGTTTTACGAATGGGATTGATTCATGAAATTAAAACCATTCTCGTGTTTTCTATTTAAACCTAAATAAAAGAACGCCCGTCCTGGTTTATCCACATTATGTGCGCACGTGAGATGATTGGATCCGGGAGCCAACTCACGGATTACCAAAAACGGCTCAAATCCTTTCATGTCAAACAGTTTGGCTTAAATAGAAATTGTATTTTTTTATAAAAAGACACGTCAATTTGACTGACAGTCCTTTAGGACATTTTGTTGCCATAACAAGCGCGTGTTTAAAATGACAGATTTGTTTTTAATCCTAATGAGCTTGCAAAAGTATATTTGTTATAGGTATTAAAGTTTTACTCAGCATATTTTGAAAATAAATTATTATCTTATTGGGTAATCAGTAAAATCGACGCTGCGGTCAGGTTAATATGAAGAAGTAGGAAAGTGGAAGACTCTCCACTTTCCTACTTCTGGAAAAAAAACCAAGACAAAACTTAAGATATTTGGAAAAGGTGCATAAGAGTGGCAAATTGCTTGTATTAGTTCCTTAGTAGGGTCATAAAGGGAAAATCAATGCACATAATAATATGGGCTTAAATCTATGATGTACCTATACATTTTTTCTGTGACACAAAATTAACCATTTTAAAATACCCCAATACCTATTGGTCATGAATTCTATTTATTGTGCTTTTTTTGTCTCTAATTCACTGATCAATTAAAAATTAAGGAGGCTTAACATTAAGATAACGTTTTCATTAAGAATAATAGTAAAAAATTGGAGAGATTAAGAAGAACTAACATTTTAAGTAAAAGATTGAAAATAAATCTCGATGAATCGATCTAGAAATATTCACATTTTAAGCAATCTAAAGTTTTTCATTCAAGCGGAAACAAAAATCCATTTATCGCGCATCTATTTAAATAGCATCGAAATACACACAAAAGTTTATGTGAAAAAACCCCAATAAAAATACAGAGTAAAAACATTTTTTGAAAATTCACGACGGTAGGAAAAACCAAGAAGTAGAAACACGAAGAAATGAGGAAAAAAATGTAAGAAAAGTTCCCGTTAAAAACATGAAACTCGATTTGTTTCTTTAGAAAATTTCTCTGAATAATTTGTTGGAGAATTATGTCGATTCCAGTCAATCAAAAATGTAGGTAAATAAATTAATGGTAAATATATGGTTTTATTTTTAATATAAACGGTTTCAGGCTTGAGTGCTTAAAATAGCCTTGAAAGCTAAATAATTATAGAAATGTAAATCTGTTAACGGATTCCAAAATGGGATATTTCATTGAACTTGAGATCCGTAATACAGCACTTGCACCAAGCACTTTGAATTGAAAAAAAGTCAAATTTGGATATTGCAATAACGCAGAATGTTTCAAACAACAGAACCGAGAGGAAGTGCTTTGAATGTGACGAAGGAAACGTGGAAGTCGAGTAAGAAAATCAAGAGGAAAAGAGTAGAAGATAGAAAGGAATTGTAGATTTAATTGCTCAAAGTTCGTGCGGGTGGAGAGGAGAAGGGGGTAGTATTATGTTTACTTGTATGGGAGTGTGGGGAGACTAGTATGCCCACTGGGAGAGACTTCGCTACCTACGCTACTCCCATCTACCTACTAGTGTTTTATATTCTTACAATAGTCCCACATTATGTTATAATATTATAGTATCTTGTTATTCCGTGAACAAATAAAGTTTACATGCATATACCTGTACAATACAGAGGCAGTTAACTTCAGAATGTTTTGTATTAATTGATCTTTAGGCTACTATAGAAAAAAGATGAAAAGAGGGTCTTAGATTTAAGAATGTTAATTATTGTTGTAACACAAACTCTTTTTCAAACGCTTCGGTTATGACGTCCATGGTTTGTCTTCTAGCTTTGGTGCCAATACGCACATACGATGTTTTCCCAATATTTTATCCCAAATGTTATCTCACGGATTGTTTTTTTTTTGTACTGAACCACTCAGCTCTAATAACTTTCAAGTCGACTTTCTAATGCACAATTTTTATTTTTACAGTACGACTATTTTCTTGTTGTGGACCTAGGTACATAAAATGTGAAATTAATCACCAGTTCTAACAAAATATTGGATACGATTACTATAATCAACTTAACTCAAAACTCTCTTTGAACCTCACTCAGGAGCATAGGGAGGCAACAAGAGCTCTCCACTGCGCTCGATCTTGCGCAATTCTTATGACTTCCTCCCACACCACGTCCAACTCCCTCAGCTCTGACTCGAAGGAACGCTTTACTTTAATAACCGATCTGCCTTACTATCATAGAGGTTAGGTATATATTTGACTTAGCCATTGATAAGAAGATGTGAATTACACTCACCTCTTCTCCGATCTATGAAGAACAGAAACATAGATACGTATCGACATTTCAAATTATGAACCAGACAAATTTTTGGATGAAAGCATTTAAAAAAATGCTCTCAATGGGACTTTGGAGTTAGGACAATTAGGAGAAGAGAGCCGTTTTGAAACGAGAGTAAAGTTATTTGAGAGCATAAATATGAGTCGTATAGTACCAAACATAACCAATCTCAATTTGAAATTGAAATTTATTTAGGTTGTTGAAATATTATCAAAAAAATGTTTTAACATTAAAAACAAAATTAAATTTGGAAACAAAATTACCAATCTCCAAAATGTTAGAAAGTATCAAAATCAGCAACGTCCACATAGACTAGTAGAGGCCTTCCATTTTGAATGTACGAGTACTACAGTACCTATCTACATTTTGGCGAATGCACATCGCGTTTCTTCGTTTTTTTTTAGTGTTTTTCTTAGATGATGTTAAGCATCGTACAGATCAATATTTATTTATATACCAACATTGTTACATGATTAATTGATTGGTCGGACAAAAACACAAAACGATAACACGAATTCAATAACACATTCAAATAACGATCTTAAAAGCAGTTATTTCTCATATGAACAGCACGAAGTAATTAATATCATTCTAAAAAAATTATAAATCGATGGGTTATTACCTCAACCGGTTGATACTGGTCTTAAAGATATGAACGAAAAAAAAATAGAAAAAATAATGTGAGGCAAAAATGTTCCTGGCTTTGGAACTGAACCCCAACATAAAATAATCAAGTGTTTATTGAGATTGTTTACCTACGTTATTTGGTTCAGTACACAACGATGATTGGTTCGTTTCTCCCAAAAGGAGAGCGGATTGAATATTTTCCTCAAATTTTGCACCAAATACTAATACACTAAAGGAAACAGTTTACGCATACAAATAATTGAGGAGTGTCGGAGTGTTCGGCTAAATGAAATGTTTACTCGCTCATAGAAAAACGATGCACTGAACGTGCGATAAAAACGGATTGCCACCGCTCATCATACAGGGATAGCCTGGATATACGAGGTGCGGCAGAAAAGTAATGAGATTAGTTTTTCATCTCCGAATGTCTTTTTCTTTCAAATATTAAGACTGACTCCTTCAAAGAAGTTCCCTTTGGCAGCCACATAGCGATCAAGACGTTCCCAATATTAGTAGAAGCGCTGGCAGTTTTCAACCGACATGGTCTTCAGATGTCCGTCGTGGATCCCCCAATAATAACGTCATTTGAGGTCATTATTCAAATTAAAGTCACAAGGACTGAAGTCAGGTTATAATGGAGGTGGGGGCAGGAATGCCATTTGAGGTCCACTGTTATGGAGATGTGGGGCGTTGAAATTATAGAGTATCGAATTGTCTCCAATATATAATTTCTTCGCAAGAATAACCTATTTCTGGACCTCTTTATAAAAAAAAACTTGATTAAAATTTTGACCTGTAAGGGCAAATTCTTTGAATTTTCTACTTCACACGACGTTTTTATCGATTTTCGTAGTTCAAAGGCTCCCTGAATAGTTTTAATCTGCCTTCGGCGTGTTGTTGCAAAACACTTTGGATAAAGAATGTTCCTCATATGCATTTATCACTTTTCAAATATCTCATTTACCAATTCTCCCAGGCTTTACTCAAATTTATTGGCATAGCGTTGCTCCAAATTCCGCTGTTCATAATTGTTCCAAATTCCGTGACGCACAACTAAAACACAACTTCACTTAAAGCAGTCACGACCACTCTCACTGAGCTTAGGCAAGGTACTGACACGCGTGCTGTATAAAGGACAACAGTGAAGCCTGCAAGATCGCTTGCAGTGTTGCCGGTCTCACTACTTTTCTGCCGAACTGTGTAGATATAACGAGTCGATAAAATCCACTACCATATGCGGGGAGCATTATTTGTTTGAAGAATGACGAAGCGTGAAATTTGGTGAATCTATTTAATTGTCCTATGGAGAATATTTTTATTTGAAAATGTTTAAAATCGGTTTTATAGATTTGGTGCGCCATCCGCACCGCTGGAGCGAGGTCAGGTCTCTCCGGGGACCTATTGCACGAGGAATTATGAAGAATGCTACAGGAAATCATGCAGACTTCAGAGCCCCAATTACCCGGGAATGTATCCCAGGTAACTATTTCCTTCAAATAATAATTGAAAACACCTTTCTATATTATAACCAGAGAAAGCTCCTTGGATTTCAAATATATTTTTGTGTTTTTCGGAGCGTAAATTGTTAGTTTCTCAGACTCAGGTGAAGGTTCTAAAGTTTGCTTTGACGCTGTTTGAATAAACTTACGTGTAGTTCCTGTCAACATAACTACTCGTTTGATTATTAAAAAGGTTTTAAACTTTTCACAAACGTGGCATATCACACAATCGTGACTTGCGCACTGAGAGTGTCGTGCGGTAATTGAAACTTCAAGCTTTGTACAGTTTTCAGCAGGAATTTAATGTATGGTTTCATATTTTACCTACAGGAACGTCACCTGTTATTGGAGTCTGAGGCAGAAGACGGTTCCAACGTGCAAGCACGCCATGATAGCTGTCAGGCAAGAAGCTGAACATAAAATGCAGATGAAAAGATCTATCTCTATGGCAAGGTATAGCTATTATTACTTTTGTGTAAAATTGTCGCTTTTGTATTAGATGAAGTTTTAAAGGTAGTATTTATTTTGATTTCGCAGTATCAATAAAACCGGTCGTGCCTTGAAAGCCTGGAAGGAATGCACTGGAGAAAGGGACCATTTGATATTCTACGATGGAGGTTCTACAAACGACCCTGTCCTTGTGAAGTATTGTGGAGGAGACTGGCTTCCGAAGGTGGTCTCCAGGTATTTTCTGATGGAAGCTCTAACGATATTATTTGTTTTGGTTCATAAGTGAGATAAATTATTATAAGAACATCTTTAAAATATTGCAGAGGTCCAGAAATGTTGGTGGCCTTTCATTCTTCTCCATTCAGCATCCCATTGCATTCTTCTACCGCCACATCTCCTCTCCGAGGCTTCGAGCTGGACGTTGACGTCATATTCGCAGACTCGGATAGTTTAGACTATTCCAGGTAATGCTATTATTAAGAAATAAATGACTTGTGATATGTCATATCTTGTGCCGGCAGTATAATACCACAGCCGTCCCTTTGTTAAATGAGTCGCCTCTCTCCTGCCCATTACCAACGGTTTCGAACATAAAATTTGTTTTCCTATTCCATAAAGTTTGGGCCATGACGGAAATATAATCAAATTCTTAAACATTATGTAAAATAATATCAGGAAGCCTACAGGATATTTGTCATTTTCCTTCATTTCCTGAATAACGGGGGCCATACTCTGAATTTCAATTATTTCAATTCACACAACTTTCGGTTAGTTTTATTTAAATAATGTTTTTCAAATAAAAATGATTTACAATTTATATTTTGTGTGAAACGAAAAAAGAAAATATACCCACTTCAACACATAAAAAACAAATAATAATATTGTGAAAAAAATCTATTTTACAAAATTCGGTACGATAAAGATGCTTTTTTTTGTATTGATTGTATCTTATTCAATTTTTAGTGTTTTGTCAACTTAAGCAAAACTTATCTTATAAAACATAGTTTCATAAAAATAAAAAAAAATTAAATCAATACTAATTTCTAAGTGTTTTATAATAAATAGGCACATTTCAAAAAGTGAAGCCTGCTAGAACAATTTTCTTTCCGTAAAAATATGGATAGATATTATACCTACTTCATTTGCATTATTGATATAGATCATAAATAAAAAATAATAATATTCTCGAAGAAAAAGTCTGGTCAAATAATAATATTATCGCAATAGGAATGGGATCTATTATTGGCAATATCATATAATAATTGGTAACATGTATGTAAACAGAACACCATTCCAAAAATACCAGTGTCCCCTATTAAGAAAAGAAGATTACAATAAGAATACCCGGAAGCTATAATTTGTTACGGTTATTTCTCTTAGGGATGGACTTGTTTTTTTTCTAAAAGGCCTTCTCGTTTAATTTGTTTATTACTTTTGAAATAAAAAAAAAAAAAAACAAATTGGAAAGTCTTCTTTAATTTGAATGATTTGTGATTATTTTGCCACCAGGGAGGCGCGTCGATGTGAATTTCATGTTCACGCTTCTTCGGGTATGACCAGCACCATTGTGGCAACATCCACTGCTACAGGAACTCACAACACTCCAGAAGACGCCACCAGAGGAAGAAGGGGCAGGCTTTTATCTCCGAGACATACGCTGCCTCCAAACACAACATGCGAATGGACCTTTCACGGCAGACCAGGTACCCTTCACCAAAATAAATTTCAACTGCTGTTACGCATTAAAAAAGGTATGATAACATATTTGTTTTATAACAGGTGACCTCGTATGGATTTTCTTCGTGAGCTACACACATCACTCCCTGATTCCTCCTCCGGATAAGGAAGACAATATCGATGGGAAGGGTTCTGCAGGATCATCGCCTTCAATTTCAATGGGTGGTTCAGTTCCTGGTCGAGGGAAGTTGATTAATCGAATGGGTGTTGGATCAGGTTATGAGTACGGCAGAATGATCGAACCACCGAGAGAGAAAACCAATAAGCCCAATATCACAGCCCCTACGGAATGCTCAACTAGACTAAGGATCTGGGATGGCGGTGGACCTGAAGAACCAAACGTAACCATCAAATTCAGTATTTTATTACAATTCTCTTGAATTCTCTTCAATGCTGTCCATAAACTTCAGGAGTGATTGACTCTATGTGGTTAGTCCGTAAAGCTGGACAGGAAGAGATCCGCAGGGTTTGAGATCTCTTCTCATCTGATTTTCCAAGCCACCTTTGTGTTAAATTTGTTGTCATAAATATTTTTCATTATTATATATCAGTTGAGGTCTTCTTGATTTTAGCCAATTTTTGGGCAGTAGGTCTGTAGGGTCCTTGAAGGATGGCAGTATTCTCAATCAGTTATTTATATTTCATGGCTGATGTGCTCTAATAACGAACGTCATATGACGAAATATGGCTCAAGATTGACATAATGCGGATCTTTCCACAAAGTTACTGAGACACCCTAAGGGTAGACAGCAGAAACTCTGACCATGTCCACCCTGCAACGCAAAATGTATCGGCTGTTCTGATAAGCGACTCAAATTCTGCTATCAGTTATATTATCTCACACATAAATTTGAACCACTAAATGCCATGTAATTTTTTCACAGCCTAAAATAATGGGAGACCATTGCGATGATGACGGTCCTCGACTTTGTGACCACACATCTCTGAGTAATTTGACAAGAATCACCAGACCCTGCACTAGAGAAGAAAGTTATATCAGCTCAGGTTTGTGCCAAAAGTCGTATCTTATGTAGCATTCAAATATCTAAATAATAATGTTATTTTTTTTTTCTTTAGGACCAAAAATGGTTTTGCATCACCACACGGTTGAAGGTACAGCGTTACATCCTGCGAGATTCAAGTTGATGTATGAATTCGTTGATACAAGACTCGGTGGTGAATCGTGGTCAGGGGCCTTTGCTCCAGGAGGGATATTACAAGACGCGGGTGCTGAAATGGGCGTACAAGGAGCAGCTGGCAGTTGTGCAAGAATATTTAAGAAAATCAAAGAATCAGATTTTAGTTCGCCCAGGAATATCTTTTTATATGGACGTGGAGGCGCGAACAACCTCACGTGTGCTTACCGTATCGAGGCTGGACCAGGAGAAAGAGTTCTTCTCAGCATAAGGAACGTGTCTATGGGCAGTAGTGGTTCTTGTGTCACAGAGTTTGATTCTCACACTGGAAGACCTAAATGTGTTTATCAAACCAAAAACAGATTAGCCAGTCTGAGAATTTGGGATGCACCGTGGAAAGATGTTCGGGTAAGTACCTACAAAATATGAATCTATAAAATCTTTTAATAACTTAACGTTTTTTTTATGTTTTTTTTCTGTTCTCTGCAGGTTCCGCGAGCGTGTATCTGTGATAATACAACGTCTTCAGAACCAAAACCTTTGATAGTCAAATCTTCTTCAAAGGCGTTAGAGCTTCTATTTAGTATTTCGTCATTTTCTATTACGGAGGATTACACGGATTTCTACTTTTACGCCAGTTTTGAACTAGTTTCTGCCTCTGATTGCTCAAGGAGATCGAGGCTTCGCGGATCTGGAGGAGAAGAAGAGGTTGCTCATCCATCAAGGTATGTGGATTGTGCACATCAGATTGAACTAGCTTTAATTTTCTCATAGACATATTTCAATGTAACCTTGACTTTCCTTCACAGGAGTCGATCTGATGCTGCTTGTGATGGAATGCCGTGGTATGTTGAAGCTAGGGATAATAGAAGTCTTTTCATATTATCATGGGGTTTCTTGTTACCTCTTACTCCCACGCAAGAGGAGCCAGTGAGGTGTCCTACTAGAAATAGACTTTTGATTTATACTGGACGCCCTCCGAAGTAAGTAAAGAGTTTTGCAGCAAAGTCTATTGTACATAAATGCAATAATAATTATTTTCCTACAATTAATGTAATTATTTGAAAATTTGTTTAGGCTTATCAAGATAATCTGCCCTTCGGAGCCGAATTCAAAACAGAACGCCATACAAATCTTTTCCGAAGACTGGTTTTCACATTCAGCTCAGTCCAGCGGACCAGCAATTTATTTAACTCCGCCAAAACCGCCATCGTTTCTTTTAGAATATGTTGCCAAAGAGTCGGGAGTCGCTGGTTTCACGTGGATGGAAATAACGAAATCACGCACCAGTCTTCTTCAGCAGCTGCAGGTTGTGAATTTGGATACGATAGAACACGCGGAGAAGCCTGAGTACTCAAATGATTCATTGAGTGCTTTCAATTCAGACTGTATGTACAAATGTCCCGAACTGAATGCGTGCATCAGCGCTTCTCTGTGGTGTGATGGGAGGCTAAACTGTCCGTCTGGATACGACGAGAACGAGATGCACTGTGGAGTCGGGAGGAGATTTTTTAGGCAGTTCCCTGGCGGTGTGTACACAGCCCTGGGCTGCACAGCGGCAGTTCTAGCCGCATGTATACTTTTTACAATATTTGCTTTAATAGCGAGGTTTAGACGGAGTCGGGATCGGAGGTTGGGGAAGAAGAAATTATTAGCAACCGCGGATGGAAGACGATTAACTGAAGAACTGCTTTTGGATCCAGGCAGCAACACCAATACAGTAAACTCCTGACATAAAGATAGATCTGTGGAGTACATACACGTGGACAGAGAAACCACGGTATAATAATTTGGCTCAGTCAGTTTACTATCAGACGAAATAACTGAAAAAGTTAAAATATTCCGTGATTCTTAATAACCTTTGTAAATTGTGTATGGTTAAGATAATTTATTACGACCCCTTTCGTCTGATAGTAAACAATTAAAACTCTGCCAAATCGTTTACGAAATTCGATGAATTGACGCCTTAGATAATGTACATTTTTTATTTTAATCGATTATATCGATTATTTCCCTCCCTAGTGTTACTAAACATTTACTATTAAATTTTAAATTTCGACGTCATATCAATCGATTTTCGTAAACCGACGCGACTCTACAGATCTATTAATTAAACAATAAATAAATAAACCGTGAAGTTTGTAGGTTTTTAAAAATAAAATGGTGAACATTCAAACTGTGAGATTTATAGATAAAAAAATGGCATTTTTTGTGTAAGTGACTATTTAAAACAATTGGCATTCACTCATGATTATTGAATACTAATTCACTCGCGTAGAGGTTAAAATAAAAATGAAATTTTCAAAGAAAACAACATAAACGAAGTTAAGGTGTAATCATATTACGTAGGTATGAAATAACATTCACTCAATAAAATTCAATGTATTAGATAAAATTTGAACACTTTATCTATCACGTAGATTATATTATTCAATTATAGAGAAAATACGGATGATACGGAGAAATTTAATAGAAAGTTTGGGAAACTTCTGCGAAGGTCGCATCAAATCTTTTTATTTCTTTCAAACTTATTTTTTTCATACGTACGGCTTGGCGACGTACTTTTTTTGTACTGTACAAGTTGTGCGTATAATAATAATTATATTAACAGAATCTCATGGTGAAAAGAAAATTAGACTTTTATATTTTATTTTGTACATACTTATATGATATATACTTTTTGACATATTTTCCGGAGGATCTTGTCTATATATATAACTTATTATATATGGGTTTTCATCTGTGTTTTCTCTAGAGCAAAGACCTTATTGTACTTATATTTAGATGTAGGTTCACTACATACCTCTAACTAATAAACGTGTTATTTTCATTTGAAATATAATTACGTTTTTGTATGTCAAAATAAAGGGATTAGAGTCAGAAACTGACTGAATATAATAAACCGGGATACCTGTCCAATGAGCACTGGTGATTCAACCAATTTAATATTGAACAATTTCATTAATGCGTAGCTCAGAGAAAATATACTTATGAACACAGAAATCAGTACACAAGTATGCGGTAATTGAGGAAGGTACATAAAACATGTCAAAACAAGTATTCAAAAAGTGTTAATATAAACACGCTCAGTTGTGATTAATTTAATTAACCAAAATTATTTATAGATAAAAATGATGTTGACTGATGCACGATAAAATCTCAAAACGCGTTTTAATTCGGTAATTTAAATATCACAGTGTGAAGATCGTATAATTTTAATCGAAAGTATACACTTATTTAACGATTAAAATATTACCAACAAATAATTTAACCACTCAATACCTATTTTCGGTGGTAATCAAAATATTTAATTTATAATATTTAAGAATAATAACCGAAAAAATAACCTGCTAACTCAGTGATTTTTATGTTTTTATTCCTGAGAAGTACTGATCGTTAAAAAATTTGAACAAACTTCTAAAATAATTATTGAAGCAATATTAAAACTGATATATTTTAACTAGGTACCTTTTTTATTTAACATTGTATAAACATTTTCAAATGAATGTGTAGAAACAAAGACCAGAAAATCCATTATCGGGATTTCATAAAATATACTGGCATTTCACAAATTTTGAAATATCAAGTATTTTCGATTGATCATTATGTGATTTCGAGTAAAATGTAAATGTGAAATGTGATTTCGAGTAAATTCATATTAAATCATTTCGTCCATCTGAGATGATAGCACTCTTGATTCTACTAAATTTTGTGAAGGTGCAACTGTGTTTTTTTAGTGATCTTAATACACATTACATAATACTTACAAAAGCAGATAGATTTATAACGAAAATGTAGCTATTTAAAATCATTTGAAATGTATAATAAAACTCTCGCTTAAATCTAAATAAACTACAGCAATAAATAAGTTTATTCAAAATCATTAAAAAAAAACCCTTTTGACAATTTTTTTTCACGGATTAAGAACAATAGACTTTTTAAGAATTTCGAAGAAATTTTCTCGAATTTTTGTAAATAGGTAGTAATAATAATAATGATGGAATTCTTATGAAATCAAATAAAATAAATATTGTACGTACTCACCCACTTAGTGTCCGTGAGAATTCCGAGTTTCAAAATATTTCAGTGACGAAATTACAATCGACATTTCACAAATATTTTTCAATACGAAAGATGCTCAAGGGCTTATTTAAAATCCCGATTTATTTCCATCAATATCGAATTATTTGAATTTTGGAGTGTTATTTTCGTTTAATACGGGTCGGATTTCACATCAAGATACTTAGGTATAAATTCACCGCATTTAAAAAGTGGTCATTTTTTGTTATTAAATTGACTCAAAAGACCTTCTTCTTCTTAATTTAGGCCTTGTGGCCTGCAATTCAAGAGGTGGAGTTTGCCTCCTGCGAGATCGACTCCCAGCTGTCCCTCCACCTCTTTGGTGGTCTGCTCGGGCGCCGTATTCCGTGGGGATGGCCGTGCAAGGCCATGTGAAGGAGTCTGGAAGACTCCATTCTCCTCACATGTGCGTACCAGAACCTTCTTCGTTGCCTTCCCCATCTCACTATGTTCTCGACCTCGCATATTTCCCGTACACTTGCAAACAAACCTTCCTCCTTTCTCATCCGGGATTGGCAATGGAGGATACCCTTATGGTAGAAAAGTGGGAAATTTGAATTAAGAATTCTTTGCAACGAATTCTTACCATGTTTGTGTAGACTAGAATTTCTTTTACCTACCTTGAGCCATCATTTACGCGTCGAATCGAAAATCGAAAGACGTATGGCATAAATTTATCCAATTTTTTAAATGTTCACTGTAACCAACGCTTTATTGTTAACTATTGTCATGAAACCGGCGACCAAGTTCTAGAATGATATATTGAAGGCCTTGACATTAGTGTTTTGGGCATTATATATATTTTCATGCAACTTTCTGAGTAATCGGGGGAAATGTTTCGAGAACAAAAACAATAATCCGAAATTTGATATGAGAGCGATTCATTCTTCTAGTCAAGGACATCACTTAATATTTAAACGATTGTAATTCGTGTATAAAAGTTTTTCTTTGGATAATTTCATGGCTCACAAATCAAGTGGATGTCTGATTTAATAAAGGAACTTTTCTGTTTTTTTATATATTATCTTCTCCATTCACACCCTTCCTTGTGCTCCAACAACTCTGCACCAAACTTTTGTTTTTGATGTCGAGTTTTTATGTGCCGAAAAAATGATATATATTAAATTTGCGTTATTTTCCAATATAAGAATAAAATCTAATCCGACGTACGGAAAAAAACAGCATTATTATAAGAGCAATATACTTAAATAAATCGGGATTTTAAGTAACCAGGGATAAGAGAATATTCCGTTTCATGACCTATAGTGAAAAAATTACCTTAAAATGAGAATGATTTGCAATCGAATAACCAAAGGTGGAGATTGGCGCGGCGACCGAGACAAGCGACATCACTTATCAGAAGCCGAGACCGTTAAGTGTCTCTTGTCTCGGTCTTCGGTCTTGTCTGGAATCGACCACCACATTTATAAACGAAACTGTAAAATGTAACCGATCATGTCGGTCTCAGAGAAGTTTATTCATAAATATAATCAAGTTTTTAGATGACCCTTTAGTATAATTTAGAGACTTTTGTATATTTACAAATTTTATTATGGTTTTTGACAAAGCACACTATTTTCAGTTCCTCAAACTAATAATTCTCAATGATTTATCAGTCACTTTCAATTAAGTTCAAACACAAAATGCATATAATTAGCAAACTGAAAAATTGATACCTATTCTTAGAAATTACACCTGAGACAAAATAAGGATGCAATATTGACATTGGAACCTAAACAATTGAAGATCGTTATGAATTCGATAAATGAATATGCTCAATATTATTTCACCTGGTTAATGGTTTCAAATTTGTTTTTTTTTTGGATTAAGTCTTAGTTAGAGTGAAAAAATATGACTGCCATCATTATTTACATTTTGAAAGAAAAATTATGGTTGACGAATTTAATTTAATTTTTGTTCTTACGGATCGACTTATTCTAAACTCAATATACATCTCTTTCACCAATTAGGCAATAAAAAATAAATATTAATGATATTTCTAATTTTTTACTCCTAATCATTATAGCTATGGAGGTTTTGAGCGTGGTTTAAGTGAATAGCCTAAAAAGCAAAGTGACACGTACATGTCAATTTTGTCAAGATACTACACACTAGAAAACTTAGCGATTCGTCAGCAACGGTCATAAAAAATATTAAGAAATTAGCTGTCCTAAGAGACTCTATCCTGTCTTTACTTTTAATTTTGTTATGACAAATTAATTACCTGTTTAACCAATATGATTCCGACCAATGAATCTGTTTTAAACTATGTTAATAGGGCACACTCTGACAATCGCACCAACAAACATTTGACAGATTTTTTTTTTTAAAGAAACAAAATATTTAGTTTTTTCCACACTTATTTTAAAGAATAAAGAATTTTGTTTCTTTAAAATAAGTTCGAAGTATGTTCCACCAAGTAGCCACGGTCGAAAAGATAAATCATTTGACAGATGTCAAACGCCAATTGACATTTAAAAAATGAAATGTTTACATTGTCAAGGTTACACGCAACTTGCTTATTTTTTTTTTTTTCAAAATAACCATCTCCTGACAATAGCAAACACAACAAAAAATAGCGATATTGGTCCAGCCGTTCACGCGTGATGCGATGACCAAGGAAAATATTGCTTCATTTTTATAAATATGTAGAGATAAAAGTAATGTTTGTAAATAAAATTTTAAATGCACTTGAGTTTACGACAAAATCTAACTGTAGGAATGATTTTTGGGCACTGCCAATGATTGTGTTCCAAAAGCACAAGTACTGCCAATTATATTATAAAATAAACTGCACATTAATTGATAATACTCATAATATTATGATATTTATATACCTATGTACTAACTTACTAATAATAATTGAAGTATTAACTGAATATTAATATAAAATTATTAATGATAAATAGTTAAGTGAATGATTCATCGTCTATCAAATAAATTGTAGAAAAATATGAGACATAAATAAAACATTTTTTTATATAAAAAAATAGTACCGCCTTTTTGTTCCTTCCCATCTTTTTTGCAGGTTTAAAAATTTATTATTGTCTATTGTTTTTGGGGTCATTTAATGACACTTGTCCATAATGAATACATAATTAAAATATTAAAATGTATGTTTTGAAATATCCTGAAACTCTCAAAATACCAAAAACGAAATATTCTACAACATTAATAAAAGAAATACCTTCCTGAAAACTTGTACAAAAATGCATCATCTGATTTTGATTTAACTTAAGTCTCGTGAAGAATATGATAGAAGACACAATCTTTGAAATGGTTGGTAGTCCAGTGGTTTCGAACGCCGGCTTTCATGCGCACAGCGTAATGGAGGTCGTAGGTTCGAATCCCGGCCGTGCCGTCTTTCATTGGCATTCTGCAATATGTTAAGGTTTATTTATTGCAAGGATATCTTTATCCTTTATTGAAGGAAAGGGCATTAACATTAGGAATAAATTACATTGCACGATAGCTCCCACGCAAGCCATCTTGCGCTGCACCCAAGCAACACGATCTTTTCCTTCTTCATACATATGAGGTGCGGCAGCAAAGTATTGAGATTGATTTTTTTTTATATTTTTCAAACATCAATGTTATGTATGTTCTTAAAAATACTTCCCTTAGGCAGGTACCACCAATGGAGACGTTATTCTCTCTGTCAGTAGCAGTGCTGGAAGTCGTGATAAATGGTGGTATTCAGCATGTCTGTCGCATTATTTTGGATGTTTTCTAAAGATCCCAAACATCCTTTGAGAACTTTTTGATTAATCTTTGTATATCTCTATCTATCTATACCTCCTTTAAGACCCCATTTAAGAGTATAGGGAGGCAACAAGAGTTCTCCACTGCGCTCGGTCTTGCGCAGCTTCAGCCCTCCCACACCATATCCAGATCGGTGGAAGTGACGGGCCTGCGTGGTACCAGCTTTTTCCCAAAATACTCCTAAAGACACTTCGTTTCAAATGCAAATACTTTTTTACAGTTAAAATAAATAAATAAATAAATAAATAAAACTTTATTGTGAAATAATTAATTAAAAACAATTTTTATACAAACACTTTAAAGATTCAAAGGGCGGACTTATCCCGAAGGATCTCTTCCAGCCAACCCAAATTACAACAAAAACAATACAAAAACAAGATACGCGAAAAGAAAAAAAAGAGATCACACAAATAAGGTCACAGGAAATGGGATAAGCTTAGATTAGTACCTAACCTGTAACATTTTTAGAGGGTTTGTCACCGGAACTGAGTTACGTCAGTTTAACCTGTAACAGTTTACATGGTCTATAAAGAACAACTGCGCAGGGTTGCTAGATCGCTTGTAGTGTCGCCAGTCTCATTGCTTTTCTGCCAGATCCGGTATTCTTTGTACGTACATAAATATAACCGACTGTCTCGTGATTCCATTCCTTAGTATAATAATGTACCTACATGTATCATAATATATATGTGTTAAACAAAAGACTAATAGAAACTATTTGATATTCATTCTCCCTTTGAATAAAGTTCACCCCTTAAACAAGGGAGGTAAGTCACCACCGTTTAACATCCAAAGGTGAAATTAAACGAGCTCCCTTGCCGTACGGTATTCACGAGCTAATTTTTGACAATTTTAACAGCCGAATTGCGGTCAATAGAAAAGGGAATATTTACTACCACATCAAAGGTTTTATATTTTATCCTGTTATTTCGATTAATGTGCGCCTACAAATTAAAAACAGACTTTTTTCGCATAAGTAATGATCACATTTATCGCTTCTTTGAAGTTTATAAAAATGGGGACTAGGGGTAACGTATTTTACATTCATCGTGTCTTTTGGTGCAATAGGTGAAACTGATTGAGTCACTTAAGGAGTCAAAAATTAAAGAAGCAATAAAATAAGACAAATATTTTCTCCTAAAAATGTCTTTAGATCCGATGTGTTCTCCATTTAGATTTTCATCCAAAGGGGGCTATTGTCTAAACCTCAATCCAGCCACAGCCCACATACTCCGTGATCTGGGCGCTGACTTAAGGAGAAGATTTAAATACGATTAAATTGAACTGGTTGATAGACCAGTGGTATGAGTCGATGACTTTCGTACGTAGGTACCGACCGGTGCCGACCATTCCCACTTTCACAACACAAGCTTTTCTTTATGTGAAAGATGTCGAAAGTGTATTTGTGTTCACTTAGAGTGAGCCCTATTCATTTTTATAAAAAAAAATACTGCAGAGAAATGATGTACTAGTCAGAAAAATGGCGCATCAGGTTTATCCGCGAAATTTACAACATACATGTCAGCATCAAATTATCATTGAGACAAATCTTCTGACTCGGGAGTGGTCAAAGATCCATGGAACCGTCTATTTTCAAAAAAAAAAATTCTGTGGAAGAGGTGCTTGAAGCAGGAGCATTGGAGGTTCCAGGTTCTCATTGCAGGATGGAGTGGAAAAGTGAGGAATATTCTGGAGGAGGGCGAGAACCACACAACGTTGAAAATCGCATCTCAGTAGGTGAGAAATAAAGAAATTTTACTGTTAAATAAAGGTGAGTCTACTGATAGTGGAAAATAATTATGTAATCAGAAAATTCTCCTCACAATGTCATTATACTCGTGCACAACTAACACTTATTCATGTCTATGAAGTAATGAATAATAACATATTTTTTAGCCTTAAAAAACAATTATTTTGTTTTCTCTTTAATTAAGAGTTGAAAAAGTGCTACAAAGTGAAAGAAGATTCTTGAAATGAAATTGAATTTTATATTAAGAGAATTTATAATGGGTACCAAGAATAGCTTTGTGTTCTGTGAGCGGAGTAGAACCAAATGGTAAGAGAATGAGAAAAGAGTTTCTAGGCGAATCTTCATTTTAATAAAATTATCGAATTGAACATGTATATAAGCTAAATCCATTTTATATTTTTGAACGTTCACGTCACCAAAACTGAAGAATACTAGATATTTTCCATATATAGTGTTCCTACCTGTCTAATTTGTCATAGCAGAGAATCGATATTTTTTGGCTTCACAATGTGACTTATTTTGAACACGCACTGATTAAAACTACCTACTGGATTATAAAAACGAAAGGTAAAAAAAGACTAAGGATGTAGCTGATACAATGTTCACATATTAAATAATATGCGTATAAGCATTTCAATTCTGGAATCATAAAACGTGGGTCGAATTGTCGGCAATACTTTGCCTGAAAAGAATTCGTGGTGTGTGTCTACTGCATATAATGTTATGCCATACATAGGTGGTTGTAATTTATATTAGGACCTCAGTGGTAGGTACCTCCAGTGGTGGTAGCGGGGAGCAGCGACTGGGGTCCACCCACCTTGATCAATTATTCAGACTTAAGATCCCACACCGCGCGACACACCCCTCTCGCATTTCAACCCCTATCTTCACGTTCTCTCTAGTCTTTTTCATCTGAAAATTATTCATCCACGAATGTTACATAGATTTCACACCCAGATACCACTTTTTTCGTTATAATACGATTTTTAAATCCTAAACATACCTACGCATATTGAGAAAAACTTTCTTAGCCGAAGCCTGGGAAGAAAGTGGTTCGAATTTGTGTCTACAGTGTAAAACAGTTCCCGATCCGTAAGCTAAGCCGGCTCGGCCAAGTATATCCCCTGAGTCTGTAGGTTATCGAAGCCTATTTTACACTCCGGATGGTATTAGAAGACCATGCAAGACTCACTATCAAGAGAGCGTACGATGGAGACTTTCAGGACGCCTGCTTGGATCTAGCCCAGCAGCCGTATTCTCGTAGCGCTTGTATTGCAATATTATCTTAATTGATATCTTAAAGGGCGGCTCGGAAAAGAGGGAGTGTCTACAATATGATGTAGCCAATCGTGGAACGATCATGACACTCCCCCTTTCTCTCTGATTGGTTCGATCCTTTCCGAGACGCCCTTTAAGATATCAATTAAGATAATATTGCAATTCAAGCGCTACGAGAATACGACTACAGGACTGAGAGGCTTGACGAGACCACATATTCCACCTAGGGAGCGAACGTGGAGCATTCGTTGAGTCAGAAATATTTGACTTTGTAGCTGTGAATATAGGGTAAGTATAAAGAGAACCTAGATTAAGATAAAGCACGTGGAACAATGGTGTATTGTACATTGGCAACAAGAAGACAGACATAGAGCCAGCAGAATCCACTACACATATCATCTAACTTCATACAACATCGATCAAGAAGCATTCTTTCCAATAATTTTGGAATGAATGATTGAATTCAAATTGGACGGTAATTTCTTATATCAGAATTGTCCCCCTTTTTAAAAATAGGAATTATATTACTCTCTTTCCAGATCTTCGGAAAGGTCCCTGAAGTAATTGCGTTGTTGAAAATTTTCCGTACTGCACCGCTCAAAACAGCCGAACAATTTTCAAGAAATAATATACCAATGTTTCAATTGGATTTTAAAATGATATTTTTTTCAAATTAATCACTTTGGGCATGAGTCCAGTGTAAAGACAAAGTGTTTGATAAAATCAGAATCGTTGACTAAGTCAGAGTCAAAGACAGCTAGAGAGCTGGGTCAACGCTTACGATCCAATGCTTATAATCGCTAAAGGTAATAAGTAATCATTTAGGTAGGATATGCAATGTTGAGAAATTTGTAGGAAATTTTGAGAATATTTGAGCAACAAATTTGTAAATACGCATAATTATATGTTATGATGATCTTGTACTGAAAATAGCACACATTGACGAATATGCGATTGATATTTCAGTTTGTAAAAAAAAATCAATTTAATGAAAAGAAAGTAAGTATGTGTTAATCTTTACAAACTTAAATTTTATCGATTTCACTCAGCTATTAGTTTTTAGAACTTCCGAAAAAAAAAAAACATTTTTATGAATATCACCTAAGGTAAAAGCTGTGTTTCATAGAAACGCTATCTCGTGATATTATCTGAAACCATTTAAGTGTTCCAAATAACGGTATACTTTTTACAGTATTGATTTCTTACCCGTGTAACAAAAATAATTTGCGTTTGAAAATGAAATGCGTTCAGCGGCGTTTATCGTTTTTCGCTAAACCCCACCGTTCGCTCAAAACGGTCATAGACACGTTACTCAATTTTTTTTTAGATTAAGTGTTTTTATTTTTATTGTTAACGTTCGACGAAAATGGTTTTTCTTGGTTCCGAAATATGAAAAACAAACAAATTAGATAAATGTTTGATATTAAGTTTTTGTTACACAGTATATTATATTCCTTCCTCGCTATGCTTGAGTGTGTAATGCATTATAATATGGTTTAATCTTCTTTTTCATATATGTATCTTTTTTTTATTGTTTTATGTATGTATTTGTCTATGTATGTGTATGTATTTTATTTTTATATATATTTAAAAAGCAACACTTGTTAAAATGTAATTTATAATAGGTTGGTTGGAAGAAATTGCCCCAGGCAATAAGCCCGCCAATTTTGGTTTATTATTTTACCAATAAAGTGTTTATTATTATTATTATTATTATTATTATATAGGTACCTATACGGATTCTTTTGAGCATGATAAAATGTTACAATATTCGAAATTCAGGTACCGTCAATCACCAGTTTTACTTATCTGAAGTCCAAAGTAGGCTGACACACCGATATTTTCATATATTAAAAAAGATATTTTCAATCTTGAGATCAACAAAAACTTAGAACCCAATATAAAGGTCTTGAGGCCTCGTTTAAACCAAAATGCATAATCGACTATAACAAACTAATCACGTCATCCTGTTTAGAAAAATGTTAAATGTTCGTTATTTTATATTCAACTAGCTTTTCCGACAGACGTTGTCCTGTGGTCTAACTATGAATATTGGATTCAAATTTGTAATTTATACAAAAATACGTTTAAAATAGGTATGTGTGAACGTTGAAAAATTACGAGTATTTTTTGAAAGCTTGAAAGAAATTCTATCAAAAATCTAAGTACCTACCAATGTTTTGAAACTCAATGGTTGTCAAGTAAATAAAAATTGAATTTTTATGGAATTTTTCACAAATGGCACTGTTGTCAGTAAATCCGTTCCATACTAACTTTAATATTATATTTTATATTATTTGCTATCCATTTTTCGAATTTTTAATAATAACTATTCTGTTATCCGTAGCGGAGAAGAGTTCAATAAACCAAGCATCATAAAAATCTGTTCAGCCGATCTGTTATAAGTGTTCGCAATAACCCGATTTTCTTTTATATTATGGAATATCGTAAATCCACAAATATAGAATTTTTCAATCATTTTACAACAACAGATTACACAGATGAGTAGAAGAATTTTTGTAAATGTCAGGTGAGCCGTATTTTATTGAATAGAATATTTTTTTGAAAAGCAGACAGGGCGTGTTTATTTCAAAAATCGTAAATACACGCATTGAATGAATAAATAATAGGCCATAGCAGAACCTACTCGGTCCGTGGGAACGCTGGCAGCACACAGCTTGTGATGTAATCTGGAACATTTTTATTCCAGACAGAAGGATACGTAGAGAACGGCTGTGCCTAATGATACGATTTCTATTAACAGGACAAGGATCATGCGTGTTTGTATGCGCGTGGGTGGATATGTGTATGTGTGTGTGTTTATCATGATAATCATCCGTTATATCCCTTTTCCTGTAAAACCTTTTTATGGAAGCACAATAATGGTAATATGAAAATTTAATAAACCACCAGCTGCCATGGACCGCCGCAACTCTAGAGGGACCTCTATCCCATACATTATTTCTTTCGTGTCAATTTTGATTTCATTGCGGAGATACATTACTGTGGTACTTAATTTTTGCAGGTATATCTTACAAAAATATTTGGATTAATTTACACAAAAAAGTAATTTATATGCCTTTTATCTATTTATTGTCAAGCTTAATAAACTCTTTATACTGGAGTTTTCTTCTTGTTTGCCAGGATTCGAGTTTGAGGACCCCTAAACAAAGGTGTGCAATGAGATAGATAAACTTGGTCACTTTCCTGCACCTTATTCAATGACACACAAAGTAAGAGGATTGGAGTACAAAAAAGTTCTGATTCTATAGAAGATAGGAAAAGGGAAAATGAAGAAGTAGGGAGAAGGATATTGTGTGTTTATGAAGGAAGTAAAGTAAATTATTATGGAGTGTACAAAATCTAGAAGCAGTACACGATAGAGCCTATTTTGGCGAAGTCTTCTCCGACGTTGAAAACAGGGCATTTTGAGTTCTTTCCTTGTGGTTGGAAGCCTAACGCTTGAGTTGCCGGCTTTCTTAGCGAATTTTATAGCTTCTATCCTGAATGCCGACTTCCTTTTTTTTTACAACACCACCTTTGCTTTCTGTAAAATATTTGAAAGTGCATTTGTGATCATTTTGGGGGAGCCTCTTTTAATCTATTTATATGCGAACAAAGCATGTATACTTTTGTTAGAGCTTCTAGATTATAAACTTTTGTTAGAACGAACTCTAAATAATAATGAAAATGAAAAATTCCAGACCAAAAATACGAGTTAAGTTCTTATTGGTATTTGTGAACATATCTCACCAGTGATGGCAATATGCAGAGTCGCTGGTGTGTAAAAATGTTTCACGTAGAAAGGTGAACGTACTTTTACCCTCTGATTAACGATTACCAAAACACTCATTTCATATTTTATTCTGCACTGTTTTTTGGACTACATTAAAATATGATTCCCAAAGGTTCATCCATGTACATTTTATCATTTCGGATAGAGAATATGAAAGTAGATATTTACTCAGTGAAACATGAACGTAGGTATATCATAATTCACTATCTAACGATGTATAATGTATAATAATGTAAAATCTGTTTCACGTTTTTATGTAGGTTGAATAACGTGACGTATACAAGACAGTACCTACATGTACGTAGGTTGAATAAGGTGACACACACAAAACAGCACAAGTACGTAGATTGAATAAGGTGACATAAACAAGAGAGCACATGTATATGTAGGTTTGATAAGGTGACATATATACATCTCTTCTTCTTCTTCTTTTCAGCCTGTATTTATCCACTGCTGGACGTAGGCCTCTTCCATACTCTTCCATCTCTTCCTATTTGCTGCCATTTGCAGCCAGTTTTTCCCCCCCACAGCGGCTATATCATCGGACCATCTTTTTTGAGGTCTTCCGACGCCTCTCTTATTCTCCCAGGGTCTCCATCTCAAAATCTTTGGAGTCCATCTTGTGGGATCTTGTCTTGCAACATGTCCTGCCCATTGCCACTTAAGTCTTGCTATGCGATCCATGATGTCTACCACTCTGGTTCTATTCCTAATTTCTTCATTTCTTATTTTATCTCTTAGGGTTATACCAAGCATGGATCTTTCCATGGATCGCTGCATACATTTTAGTTTTTCGGCATTTCTTTTTGTGAGGGACATGGTCTCCAGTGCATATGTAGTCACTGGCAGTATACATGCTTCATACGTTTTTCTCTTCAGACAGATTGGGATGTCCTTATTTTCTATAATATGTTTAAGTCTGCCAAAAGCTGCCCAACTCATTCCTATTCTTCTTGCTAGTTCCGCAGTTTGGTTTTCTTTACCCAGTTTTATCTTATGCCCAAGATATATATATTCATCTACTGTTTCGAGATTTTTATTATTGACAGTGATGATCTTGTTTTCTGGACTTATGATTTTTGTTTTTGATATATTCATATACAAACCAATTTTACGAGAAGCCTCATGCAATTCATTTATCATTTGACTTAATTCATCGATGTCTTCACTTATTATAATTATGTCGTCAGCAAATCTAAGGTGACTCAAATATGTACCATCTATTTTCACCCCTTTGTTATCCCAGTTGAGGGTTTTGAATATATCTTCTAGGGCTAACGTGAATAGCTTTGGCGAAATTGTGTCCCCTTGCCGCACACCTTTTTGAATTTTTATTTTATCGGTTTGAGTGTCATCATCGATTTTAACAGTCATAGTCGCATTATCATATATAAATTTTATTAGTTGTATATATCTGGAGTCTATTCTTGCGTTTTGGAGTGCCTCGATAATTGCCCATTTTTCCACTGAGTCAAACGCTTTTTGATAATCAATAAAAGCAAGATGTATTGGTATATTGTATTCCGTTGTTTTCTCTATGAGCAGTCTTAATGTCTGAATATGATCACTGGTATATATACACTGGTATATATACATACAAGACAGCAAATGTACGTAGATTGAATAAGGTGACTTATATAAGATGCACATATACATAGGTTCAATAAGGTGATACAATATAAGACAGTACATGTACGTAGGTAGAATAAGGTGATACAATATATGACAGCACATGTACGTAGGTAGAATAAGGTGATAAATAATTTCATGACTGCATGTCCGATGATCTGCATAAATCGTTATTAAAGGGAACTCTTCCTTTGAAATTCACGTGCTGAATGTAAAAAATGCATTCAATTCATTAACAAAACAATTTAGTAATGTCTCAAAATACATACTTTTCTCACAAGAAAATTATTTATTTATTTAGGTATTTATCGTATGGTCATATGTACATCACAATATGTTTACAGATAGAAACAATGCAGATAATTATATTGTATATTAAAATATATCATAAACGTCAGATGTAATCGCTTGAAAATCAAGAAAAATCATTTTTATTTATAAAATGCAAAATGTACCTTAGATACTCAGTTATATTTTACTTTTATCACCATACGATCTGGACTTGACTATCATCTCTTATCTGATTTGAAAAAATACCTCGGCGGAACGCATTTTGCAAACGAAGAGGCTACTTTCAAGCTTTGACGAGAGACTTCTATGACCAGCGAATCAAAAGATGGTGATCTGGATAAAATTATGCATCGGAGACAACAAAAATTCTAGAAAAATAGTTAAAAATTTAAGCTTTCCATTGATGTATTTCCTATTATAATTAAAAATGGTTAACATTGTGGAAAAAAAAGGAAATTTATTTTACGGATCAGCCTCGTATCATGACAATTATGGTTATTGTGCACATTTCTGCACTCACATTAAGCTGTGTAAGTACTCTGTTCCATACGTACTATGGAAATTTGTAACGTTGCATGATAAGTGACATGCAAAGTTACCAAGTTCGTTGCGAACACGCCTACATATCTGAACCAAGGTAACGCGCACCGCGCGCGGCGCAAGTGAGTACACAGCTTTATGCATGTTTTTGTGACCTGTTATAGATTCATTTTTTTATTTGTGATATTTTCTATTTAAACACAAGAAATTTTGTCACCAAAAAATGGAAAAGTAGGCACCTGCCTACTAAAAAGACTTGTCCTTACTTTGATATTTCAAATGGTAGTTATTTAATTTTAACTTTAGTAGCTACTTCTTAATTCTTTTGATCTTGTATAATTTAAAATCTTTGAGCAATTTTAGAAAAAAAAAATCAAGGTGATTGCACTGATTAAAAAAATGTCTTTTTTCCTAAGGTATCTAGATGTAAATTCAGGCCGACTCATACGGAATTGTCGATCGCTTGACCAAGGGATGGCTGTCATTTTCAATCCGTCATACTCGTAAACACTAATAATTGTATCCTTGAAACATTTTGGGGCCGAACAATTACCGATATTATTCGAATTCAATAATTGAGAAAACACAACTAAAATACAGCAGAAGATTTTCGATGACAACAAACCGAAGTGACAGTATGATTTAAAATGGCGGAAATTAGTAGTCACGTGTTCTATGAGACTGCCTTGAATCAAGGTTCCCTATTTTTCCTCTCATGCTATGTCCTGAAATTCAAGATGTGGGGCTTACCCAGGTTTTAACATTTTGCGTGCTTTTTCCAGAAGCAAGTTTTTTTTGCTATGCTTTATCCAGTGCTTAGAAAGTTGGGTGGCACAGACACTCAAAAGCCTGAAAAAGAAATCGTGAAAAAATGAGGAAAACATCGAACGGTACAGAAGGGATGGACCGATGATATCGCTAATCGCTACAACAGCGAGAAGTAGAAGGCAGATTGCCGGCAACAAGATGATGACGTAAACAGTCACGTGATAATCTCGATAGCGCTTGCAATGAGATGATGATGTAGAAGGTCACGTGGTAACCTCAATTATGCTTTTTTCGCGGAATATTTCCTAATCGAACCATTGACGGAGAGTATCTAACCCAAAAATTCATTGTCTTGAGTTGTTTTGATATACGGGTGACTAAAAATCGTTATAAGTATCTTTTTTCTAAAATCTATATAATATCTACAAAACAAAATGATGACTATTCACATAGAATGTTAGTGGACAATGGATGTTAAATGGTACGTAAAAACCTCAACAAGGTACCAAAAATAATTCCTGTCTTTTAGGATGTGGTCACTCATTATCACAGCCAGCAAATACCACGCAAATTCACCACAAGATCACCCACTGACTTGGCTCCCTTTTTATGGAGGGTTCTCTCTAGGGACAGGTTAAACGGTGTTGTACTCCACACAGAACTTCCAAACACACAAAGTTTATTTTACTTTCGTACCTACTTAATTATTATTTTATCTTTGTATCTATGCCCTTTACGAAGTGTAGGTACATATTAAGTATAGGTACATACAAGGTGACTCAGAAATACGTTGACAATAATTAAGATGTCATTATTTTGAAAATGGAACAACTTATGATTTCTTTTTTTTCTATTTTTTTTCACATATTTTGGTAACAATTTAGAGTAGCCAGCTTGTTTACAGTTATTAACCATTTTTGTTACGTACCTATAAAGTCAATATATTATTATGATTTCTTTAATCGATGAAAAACGTCATGAACCTTAATTATGATTGCATTTTAAAAAAAAAATACCAGACATTTCACTCTAAAAAGACCGTTTTTTTTTTAGTTCATAAATAAATACTAACATTATGTACATAACACTCGAAAAAAGACAAAGGAATGTTTTTTTCTTGAATAGGTTGGTTGTATAGCGGTTACGATGCCGGCTTTCGTACTTTTTATATCGGAGGTCGTGGGTTCGATCCCAGGTGCCGACCATCTTCCTCTTTCACGACACAAGCTCAATTAGCTTAGTGTGAAAGAGTCGAAGAGTCTATTTGTGTTCACAAACATTTAATTTTAAAAAATATATATTTTGTAGGGTATTCTAAAAACACAACCCTTAAAATACTTTTACCACTGCTAGTAAGCTTCCGAAAGGTACCGGTATGGCATGTGGCGCCCTAAACAACATGATCAATGTTACCCGGGTTACCCCTGTTCTTCCTCCTATTCTATCAGGGTCACGAAAACTCTTGCTGCATCTCTTTGCCCATAAGTGGAATCATAAAAGAAGTGTAGAAAAGATATCAGTTTCAAAGTAATTTGATCAAATAATAATAATAATAATAATAATGGGTTACTTTTCGAATAAAAAAATACAGTCTTAAAATTGACATAACAACTAAACATGTACTTCGAAAAATCCCACAAGGCATAGCATTATGAAACCAACATTTGTACAAAAAAAATATCCACAACTCATTGGCTGGAAGAACTAAGGAATTAAACAATAACAAGGCTGTAATAATTAAGATAAATACAATCTAACATCCTTAAGTGTATGAAAGAACAATAATTAGTCAGACTTTCTGACATACATGTATTATTTTTATGCTCAAATACAATATAAGGCATTCGCCAATAAACAGAACGACGATCTTGAAATCAGGTTGTCCAATGATATTGATAATTTTAACAATCACATAATATGACATTCGAAAGAGAATTAAATAATTGGAGTAGAACAGATTATCACTTGATATAATATTTATGTGATTGTAATATGTAAGTTAAGTGAGATAGCTTTGTATTGTTTTTAACTGTACTGTATGTATTATATTTTAAGTTTTTACAATTTATTTGTAAGCATGATAGTTGCAATGGATTTTTCTGGTCATTTAACCGACGTTTTACTTAGTAAATACCTTTGTATTATGCTCTTCATTTGAGTATGAAGTTATATTCATCCATCTTGACATCCAGAATGACGTTGTATATGTCTGCAGGGACAATAAACACATGGTAATCTATGAAGCATCAGTAGGCACTCGTACTATAATAACGTGATGTGGTTCAACAGAACAATGGGAATTCCCCAAGGCCAACTGGGACTGGACAGTGGACGCGCTGCCGACAGCCCTTTGATGGAACACAAATTAACTGTTTGTTATCGGAACGTTTAATGTGTCTTGGGAATGGAACACAAAGCCATGGAATGAAAGACCGCAACTGAAAAAGTCACCATTTCATTTTAATTAACTGCATGTCATCGTTTTTAATTATTGTGAATCAATACAAGCATACCTAAAATAAGTAATCCACGGTTTTTTTTAATCAAAACTTCATGGTGTTTTTAGGTTTAACGGAGGTATGTCTTTTTTTGAATAAATTTGTTCAAATGGAAGTTTTCATATATTATAAGATTGCCCTTCATATAACATTTTTAGGTAATAGGGTTAGTGTTTATCCGAATTTGGTGTTCATCGATGTGTGAGACCAGTAATGCTGCAAAATAAATTTTAAATCAATAGTATCTATCGCTTTATACCTTTTCCTTTTTTTTAGTTTTCTCATTGATGAGAATCGTGAACTAACTATGATTGTCCTTTCCAGTAACTTTCAATTTTTGTCATTGTCACACTTCCTCGTAAGTTCTCTAGCTCTGCTTCCCTTTCCCTGAATTTATCGTCCTTTCCAGGCAAGCTTGTACCCTTTTCCGTAAAGATAGCAATACTCATTACTGACTTTTTACAAGCCTTAAGGAGTCTTTCAGAGGTGCGAAGCTGCTTAAGAGAGTCTATGGTGTCCTCACGACACATTTCAAAATCTTCAATTTAATCTTCTTTATTCACTCACATTGTAATTTATGGAAATGAGGCCAAAGGGGTTCATTTTCTTCTAGTTCTATTGAAGACTAAAAAAAATCTGGTCGTCCGTAAAATTTCCTGGATGAACGACATCGTAAGAATCTTGAATCTTGATGAACGGCTTTAAAAGGGTGCAGCTTGAGCAGGGTTGGGAAAAACACACAAATATTTCAAGTATGTAAATTCTTATAATTTATTTTACATAGACTAATTTTGGAAGTTGTCGATGGCAAAAAAGTTAAATGAAGTAGGTAATACTGCATTAAAATCGACTAGATAAAGGAAGAATAAGATATTAATTTATTTTCATAGTTTAAAAGTATTAAGGTAAAATCGGGAAAATTTTATTGTAGCTGTAAAAACGTCACACACAATACAGCGAGTTGTCTAAAGAATATCCTGGAGAGGAGTTTATTCTTTACATAAATTTTTTCAGTCGCCTTACCTCTCGTGCTCAATAACTGTAAAATTTATTCATCTCTCTTCATCGGTAATATGAATGTATTTACATATCAAACTTTTACTTTTTCTTTGAAATCTTTTATCGCGTTTTCCCTCTATTCTATATTTTAACACAGCTTGTATTTTTATTGCTTCAAAATATAAAAAAAATATATTTATTCCACTCGCTTAAATATAAAGAAATCCTTTTTGCATAGCTTGACCCTTTATTTGAATACAGAAAATCTGTGTATTTTTCGTGTTTTCTGTGTTTAAAGCCAGATTTTATTTAACTTTATTTAAAAAGTGCGGTTAGCCTTCAGGAAGTTCAACATCCAGCCATTCCTTCACTTATTATGTTCTGACACCTATCTCGAGGTTGCCATGCAAAACAATACGACACGGGGTATTTAAAAAAAATCGCACAATACAAAAATATTATGTTGAGTGTTCAACGTGCACAATTGAAAGAATGGTTCAGAATACACCGAACAATTTCAGCCTCTTTTAGACATTCGTAGAGTTTCAAAATCGATTGTGATTTAGTCTCAATCCAAGATTGCTTAGAGCATTGCCAAAGAAAATAAAAAACCAAAGATTCACAGGCTTGAAAGAATTTTATATGTAAGTATGTATTACCCCATCCCCAAGAGAGAAATTTAACCTGTGTAGGTATGTATGTAGCCAAGGAGCAGGCAGGATAAAAGGCTGCGAGGGGGTGTTGTCTTAGTGCGAAGAGGAGAGTGATGAAAAACAAATGTTATTTATTTAAAAGTTTTAAGGACAATTTGTATGTTGGGACGTTGTTATCCTTTGAAATGGGCAGGCGTTGTCAAGCAATTCCCAACATCATATTATTTTCCATTAAAATGTATATTACGGCTAGTTTATCACCGGCGTTGTTTCAATCGCACTGAAGGTTATTCGAAGATTTTGAACATTCTAAGAAAATCATCCGCAAATTATACAGAAATCGTGTCGTGTTATCTTCCGGCAGCCGAAATTTCAGATGACCATGAAGTAAATTTATCCAAAGAAAGAGATCCAATACAGAACTCTGTGGGTTACCCGTGTTTATTTCCCTCCCTAGAATCTGGCCAGGAAATGTGTCACTGATCTTTGAAGAAGACAGTTTCCTACCGATTTGAATAGGGCTTCAGGACACTCACTCTGTTTTAAGTTGGTAACCTTTTTGGCACCTACTAGAAAATCAAAATTATAATGGGCAAGAGTAACTCGAGTAGGTAAGTCTGTAACGCAGAAAGCTATAATTCGAAAAAGATTAAAAAGTTAAACTGTAGACATCACTAATCTACACAAGGAATATTTTTGTATCTAAATCAAACGAATTTGTAGGTTGGTACATCTTCAAAATTTCTGAATATTAAACTTTTATTTTGAAATAAAAAACCAAGCATCCGAAAGTTAGTTGTTGAGCCCTGTTCGTTGAGAAATAACTGTCACGAAATAACCTTGTGTGGTTTAAAAGCAAAGTTCCGAAATTTAAGTAAGTACCCATATATATAATATGAGTAATTTGACGAATAAACTCATAGGTCGCTCCATCAACACGAATATTTTTTTCGGAGAATCAACCTTATTATTTCTCTGGTCTCTGACCTATAATGAAGGAAAATACTGAAACATAGAAATTAGGTTTGTATCTTGTCTCAACAGTTTGTTATTAATTTTGTTACATTTGTTCAATAATTCATTATAATGTTATTGAGGGATGTTCGTAAAATAAGTTACCCAATTAATTTCTTTTTCCTAATGAAAAACACTTTTGTTTACAACAAGCAATACATCATAGAAATGCTGAAGCTTTTTATTTTTCTAGATAGTCTTCTATGCACTTTTTTACCCTGATCACCATATTTTTGTCATAGAATTCCCCCGCCAGGGTGTGAAGGAAGATTCGTTCACAAAATGCGTCTCGCCGAGGTGTTTCTTCATATCAGGAAATTTTGGTCATGTTGTTAATGACGCCACTTGCCATACCGATACGCATCGGGAGCTCAGCCCCGAGGTCGGTGGTAAAGGTTGATTAAATACTTAGTTACTTAAATTTATTCACCCGGGAGACCTGGTGACCATCGATGATTATCGGTATCTGTTTATCGGCGGCAGGCGTTATTCGCCATAAACTCCGTAAGTATTACTGGCATTGGGTCGAAAGCCAAGACGTGCTGTTTCTTCGCAGAGTCTTGAAACACTGCGCTGTAATTCCTCCACTGTCGTACTGAACAACATACAATCCACTATTAAACATTTGCTAACCAAATTGTGAAACGTTGAAATATTTGGGTGAGCTCAGACACGCTAAAAAATATGCGATTTGGGGTTCTAGATTTCGTATTAAATTCCGTGGTCTCATCTTTAGACAAAAATGACAAAAATGTCAGGGTTTGATCCGTGGATATGAATATTTAGGAGTTCTGTTTTTTATTTTATTTTATTGAGAGGTAAGGTTGCTTTATCCATATATCATAAATGAATAAAAATGTTTTTTTTTTGTTTAAAAGTTTTACCCGGAAACAAGAATATCTATGGTCGCTGATTTACTGATTCAGCTTTATAGGTTCTATTAACTACCACGCTGGTTGACACTTCATACAAATTAAACTTCATCTAACAAGATAGCAAAATATCGTTCACCAACGAGAAACTTTTTATCGAAATACTGTGTACGATAGGTAATTAAAATTGTAAATGCTACTGATAATGAACAGTCGTGTTTCTCAAGGGTAGAGAGAATCGAAGTTTTCAGCAACCCATAAAATGACAAAAATACCTATATCAATTTGGTTTTTTATGAAACATGATATTAAAGTCGGTGATCCCTCTACAATCAATTGTTATTTTTTTTAAATAAATGCAAGTCTTAAATATAGGGTGGAATAGGGTGGCATGGAAAAAATATAATAATAAAAAAAAAACAATTATTTACAACACATGGCATAATATGACTGATATTTTTTTAACATTCTACGATAAATTTGTAACGCAGCTTATTTAAAGCTTTTAGGATAAAATTGCAAACGCCATCCAATAAAATTGCAAAAACCATTTAGGATAAAATTGCAAACGCCATCCAATAAAATCAATTTCTTATAAAAATTCTTTCCTAATGATCCCACCATTTTCATCAGCTGTCTCTTTGTTAAATTAAAAAAGAATAACTTTCTACCCACAGTAGGTATTAGTAAGAGATTGGCTATGTATTAGTTAGTCCAGTGGCTAGTGGTTGTGCTTGAGATTTTTGTCCTGTTCTAATCCAGGCTCCTTGTTACAGGTTTTTCAGCTCTTTGCAGCACATCTTGTTGTTAATAAATTGATAACATTAATGTGCAAATAACTCAATCAAATCTATATTGTGCTCTATCATCTATTGAAGAAGGAAGGATTTAAATGCTATTTTAGGGATTCTTCGACACGTTGAACATAAGATATCTTATGAAATCTTGGAAAATGACACGATACACAAATATTTGGGACATGAATATTTACTTGTACCTACTGACGGGACATCCCTATCAAATTTATGTAAACATCGGTAGAGTTGAATGGATAAGTCATAATGTTAAAGCAGAAGACAATGCACTCCCTTGGCTTATTATAACATGTGCAAACTTCCAAATAGTTCTGTAATCTGAGAAGAACAGAACAGCGCATTGAAGAGAAATCAAAGTGAATTTATTATGAAGGCTTGGTAGTGAGGGTCAGTTGAATGGTACCCGAGAATACCTGCACAATGGTGTTGGTAGAAGAGAGAACTATCCGCCTCTGGTACTAACCTCTTTGATAATTTCTGTTCATTGAATATTCAGTCCAGGGCCGCCCATCAGATCCACGTGTGCCCGTCTTATGATTCCCGTTGTGAATTGATTATTATGTTATCAGGTGAAACATTGAGAGCCGGGAAGTTTTCTCCCCATACATTACTCCCGTGGAATTCATTAGCTTTCCTCAGCCTTTAAATAATTGTTAATACCCCAACACTCATCTAATAATGGATGTAGCATTAACAGTTGCTCTGAGGTTTTCTTGTCGGAATGTTTTTATTTGCATTGAGCTATCATTGGGGATTATTATCCAGTTTATAAATAAGCGTTTTTTCACTAAGTAGCATATTTCTATGAAGGCTAATTACGTTTTATGATAATTTATTTATTTAAAATCGCACACGGCCATTAAAATATATTTATAAAACATGTTAAAGTTAAAACATCAATGTCATGTCAAATGTCAATATTATGTAGGTACGAAAAGAAAGACAACGAAGCACGTCGATATACCATCGCAACATTCACGCGTTTTTATGTTGATATGTTGGCTGTTTTTCCATTACAGAACACGAGATAGCTCTCAGTTCACTATGTAGACCACTGGGAGACCACCAAAGAGATGGAGGAAAAGCTGTTCATTGGCATCTCAAAAACCAGACCGATTCCTGAAAAGAAAAGATCCTAAATCTACATTTTCTCATTTAACTACCACTTTTCCTTCTTTAACACTTATTACTTCATTACCTATTTATTTTTTATTCAATTTAGTGTCTAAGTCTCTTTGCTACCACGAATGATATGTGACTCCGAAAATAATAGGAATAGGAATAATAATGTTTGTATAAATAAAAAAAAAACAGGATTATCCAAAAAAAAAACGAGCGATTCTTGAGTTTAGCAAGCAGTAAATACAAACTATGTAATTTTAGCCCTTCTCATTACCTACTCCCCTATAATAAATTATTCTCCTCTAGACGGGCTTCGTGGTCGCCTCATTGTCAGGGTGTCCTTTGATTCAGAGAATCAAAACCAATATACGGGCTAGTCTGTCACCCCTTCTCCAGTCTGTGCATTTCCCTGCATCCCCATACCCACCATCCCTTTTTGAACTCAGTAGGAGACTATTGGCTGGAATTTCTGTAGTTGAAGGCGACTATTTCCAAGTATGCGTTCATATTATTTGATTAACATACTAGTATTATAAGTGTGAAGTCACCGCTTTCAAAGCAACACAAATTAATTCATACTGTAATAAGGCTGTTCTTCTTCTTCCGATGGCGCTACATCCCAATTCGAGCCTTGGCCTCCAATACTCGTCGCCTCCAGACAACCCTGTCCTCTGCCTCGGTCCTCCAGTTCCGACAGTCAAGAAGTTGATCGGCATCCTTCCTGGCTTCGTCCTCCCATCGCAGCCTTGGCGATAAGATAAGATACCCTTATAAGGCTGTTACCTACTGCAAATATTATTTTAATAAAATGAGCATGTTTTTTAAGGTGTTAATTATGTCAAAATGGTCAAAAAGAGAGTGGGTAGTTAGTAAACATAGCTACTAGTTGTCGCATATAAAATATATTTTTGATTAATTAGTGTTGTCTAACTTAACGTAAGACGTAACAGAAGGTATATTAGGTAGGTGATATAATAAGATAATATGTAACGGAAAAGTTCTGAATGTATGTGAGCAGTGGATACGGTAAAATTTAACAAAGTTTTTTATCTGATCAAACAATGCATTTGTCTGTGTCGTTCAACTTGAAGGGATAAAAGAAACAGACGGTTGAACTGGAACCTGCTAGTAAAGCCGGGTTCACACTGCTGGACTATTTTCCAGTGAAGTACCTAATAACAAAATGTATCTGAACAAACTTATTATTATATAGTAAATCAGCCGGCAGCTTAGTTTAGTTAGTGGCAAGTAGCGCCACCATCATGCGTCACTAATAGGGATTGCAATCCGGTCTCATTTTGAATCCGGCCGGATCCAACCGGATTTTCGTCAATCCGGCCGGATCCGATCGGATCCGACCGGATCGAAGTAACCTTAATTAATTGACATTTTTAAAAATAATGAAGGCTGAAAATAAAACAGTACATATACAAAATTAATTTAATTAGGGTATGACTACTTTTAAATGGTAAAAATTAAAAAAAAATAGTTTCAAAAGAAATAAAATTTCAATTTAGATTAGGTAGGGGAGACCGGGGCGACAATTAACAAAAAAAATATTTTTAGTTGTATCTTAGAAATTATTCAACATTTAGACTTGATTTTTGAGATACATATGCTTTAATCATTCAGCTATTATGTTCTTATCTCAAAACAACCATAATAGAAACGATGCTTAAGATAGAACGTTTTTTCTTAAAAATGGCAGTTGTTAATTGTTACCTCACGTTTGGGGTTAGAATTAACAGGTGTGGGGCAGGTATTAACATAAGGGGTAAAAATTAACTTTTTCTATTTTTTCCACTGATGTGTTATTTTTTACTCACTGATATGTTATTTTTACTCACTGATATAAAGAAAAGTAAATACGTGTAGGTACGACATATATTTATATTAGGTACCTAATGAAAATAATAAATAGTTAATCTTAAACATATCACAATTTTGTATTTAAACATAACTAGTCATATTACTTAAACAACATCATACAATGAAGTAGAAAATGACACATTTTTTTATCTTAAAAGCTAGGTAACGAGTCTTTCATGAACATCTTCTTTAAAAATTTAGCATCGTCTTTAGATTTAAACAACGTACCTACATAAAATGTAGTTTAATACAAAATCTACAAAAATATCAAAGATAAGGAACTATTTTAAATGCCTACGTACTAAAAGTTTTCGGATTCATCATCTGAATTACAATTCAAGATATCACTTCAGTCAGGCTTATATCTAAATTAGGCACATCGTCTAAACCTATATGTGGGGTAGGTTTTAACACGTTAATACAAGCCCCCTAGATTTGTTAATTATAGCCCCAAAGGTACATTTTTATTATTAAACTAGCTGACCCGTCGAACTTCGTATCGAAATAAATAATATGGGTACTCTAGGTTTTATGCAACAGAGCTCAAATTCGTTTTTTAGTTATTTAACATGAATGACAATTTACTGGCAAAACCTACATACCACGCTGCATTCATCGGGTCTGAGTTTATTTTTACATCAAAAACTTATAACCTATGTTAATATGATGTGGGAAGAGGTCATCATTGCGCAAGATTGAGTGCATTGGAGAGCTCTTATTGCCTCACTTTGCTCCTGAGTGGAGTTCAAAGGGAGTTTTAATTTTGATTGATTTGTTGTTAATATGTAAAAAAAAGAATTTAGGTATGTCATTATATTCGATATTTCAATAATAATTATTTTGCTCAGTTAAAATAATATTGATTGATTAATCACAGTACGATAAAGGAACTTCTCCGTTCCGATTCAAAATACGCATTGAAGTGTCAATACTTAATTTACCGATCACGCTGATTCCCGAAGAGGGTAGGCAGAGAGTATGGACTTCCATTCTCTTCAATCCAAACTCATTCGCTTCCTCCAAACACATAACATTCCGCATACATGCTTTTCTATTCCTTTTGCTCCTGACTTGGCCCTCCTGTAAGACGGCACTGATATGGTCGGACGATGTCATTCGAGGTCGGCCTCGTCTGCGTGCACCTATTCTTTCAGATTTATATATCCTTTTAGTCATTCTCTCTTCGTTCATTTTCTTTACATGCCTAAACCTTCTTTCTTTATTCACTTTCATTCTAGTCACTACACTAACATCCACTCCACATTCCTTTCTAATATTATCATTCCTCACCTTATCAATAAGTCTCTCTCCGCATATCCTACGCAGTGATCTCATTTCCACAGAATTTATTCCAACTTCCAAAATTTTCGTCCATGTCCAAGTTTCACTCCCATAAATCATGGATAGTATCAGGATTGCATTGTGCATCAACTGTCGATTTCAGAGATATCTTCTTAGAGGTTTAAGTGCACCGCCAACCCTTCTCCCAGCCAATTTCCTTCTTTCAATCTCTTTTTCACACCTTGCATCTCTTCTAAATAAATTACCTAAATAGACATACTTCCAAGTTCTCTACATTCACTTTCACACAACATTGCGTTCTTAAATCTTCTTTTTCAAAACAATGGAAATAAATAAAAATCACATTTAATGCAGTATCTGTGATTTTTTTCTATCTTCTATTACAACATGGTGGAAGTGTTGCAATTTTTATTTTCAATAAAGAAACAAATGCTAGGTCATTAGTAAATAATATCCAGCTTTTTTACATACATATTAACGATGAAGATTATATTTACGTTATTTGTAGTTATGTAATCATCCTCTTTAAAAATCAGTCCATAAACGAAGAATTGATTTTCAAAAAACAAAAAAATATTCTACTTGTTCTTCAATATAATCGTGTATTCCTTGTGTTAAAACTTATCAAAACTCCTTATCAAATGAACTTCAATTAAGTATAACTCCTTAATAGCAATGTTATATATACGATTCTGTTTGCTGGCGGTTTTAAAAATCTCTGTAAATAAAGAAAGTTTTCAAAACTCCTTACACTTCATTACAATAATGAATTCCTTGTATTAAAACTTACCAAAAAAAATAACTGCAATGAATATTATATGACTTATCCATCCAATCAATCTATTTTTACGATATATTTTACATTCGCATTCTATCAATTGCAACAACAATCAATCCACTGACAGTTCTTTCAAATGTCAATTAATAAAAATTCAAAAGTAGAAAAAATTATATTGTAAAAAGTACTAAAAAGATTACCTACTTTCTGTGTTTTCTTTAATTTTCTAATTTCGCATGCATTTTTCTTATTTTTTTGTTCTAAAAGGACACTCTCCTGATAAAAGCCTACACGACAAAAATAGAATTAGCGAAATCGGTCCAGCCGTTTAAAAGGGAGAATTGATTGATTGATTGATTGATTGTATGAAAACTTACTTAAATACTTCTACGAAAATATCGACCTACGGGCGAACTTTTTACTTGTATATGATGTACAGAGACCGAGTTTTAGGGCTCCTCACTACCTATTTTACTGAAATCAAAAATATTGTGAATATGTAGCGAGTAATTTAGCAACATCTCGCTTCTCAATCAAGTGTGAACTAGCCATTAGGGTGGCGGGCAAGCTACTAGGTAGATACCTCATACTATACAACCAGTTCCTGTGTAATAATATCACTGACATACGGATAACTTATTTTTCCCTTTAAACCCTCTTAATATCACTGAGTTGCCAACAAGACTCCTTCCTCACAATGGACTGGTCTGCCCCACTTCACGGCCAAAGATAAATCTCGACCTGTAATATTTCTTCTCTTATCTACTTTTTATTTTATTATTTTTAATCGACCCCTCGCTAATAATAGTTCCAGAAAAGTACATAATCTATAATTTAAAAGAAAGTCGGGTTAGTGCGAACACTAACAACTCGAGATCGGCTGAACAGATTCTTCCAATGTTTGATTTATTGGATTCTTCTCCGCTCCGGATAACCGTATAACTAGGGAATCCAATCCCGCATCCAATGCGCGATCCCGCAGGCCTGCGGGATTGGTGACCTCAATCCCGCGGATCCCGCGGGATTTGCGGGATCAGCGGGATTGACATTTCTTTGTTTGAAGTAGGTTATTATTATTAAGAAAACAATGAAATAAAAATAAGTATGCATTTTTTTAATTATTAGAAGTGTTAGCAATTGAAAATAATGATATTTTAGAGGTAGGTATAAAAAATCCGCTTCTTTTAAGGAACGATAATATAACATTTGAACGTTTGAGCTTTTAGCATTGTGATTCGTATTGACAAATGAACACATTTATTGATTTAAGAGGCAAAAAAACTAGCTTTATTTTTTCTGATAATACTTCCGAAGAAATCATAAAGTGTCTAAACGTTGTAAACGGAAATGACTTTACATAATTGTAAGCAGTTTCCAAGTAGAGGTGAGCGTTATAACGAAAGCTGATAAAAATATTCGATAAATAATAACTTATTCTCGTTATTCGTATTAAACGATATTTGTAAATATATCAGAGTTATGACTTTACTGAATGACTTTTTTAGCGAAATTATACCTTACCGCCAACGGACATCAAATTTTCGGAAAGATTTTTTTTGTATGAAAGTCTTTCCGGATACTAATGAAATAAATAAGCTTTAAGCCTTATAAAATAACGTTATTTAAAATTTATGAAACTGCTATAAAGTTTATGAATTTAAGCCGTTATTCCCACCTCTACAACATCCAAGTGCTTTCCTCTATTCCCTCCGCATCAGATCAAGAGAATTATCTCGACTGGGTACGGATACAGACACAACAGGACTAGACTCAGCTATCCATTCGGTACGGAGACTACGTTCTCATTCATTTTTTAGTGTAAGCGAAGGATCATCATTTAACAGATTCCTTAAAGGTATGCCTTTTTCATCGTCGTTGATGTCGTTGTCATCAACTTGCCCTGTGTTCAGTTTCTTGTTGGACCCGCGCGTCTGACAGCATTCTCTCTATTCAACACACACATTTCAATTCTTCCTTTGCTCAGATAAAATAATAGATCGTCCACCGCATTTGTAGATCCTGAATCTTTTTCTAGATATTTTTACGGCAGTCATTGATGTACTTACTTACTTAAGGGGCTATGTAACGCAAAATATTTTTCGTGTCTGAATTGGAATATAGATTCTGATTACGCTCCTAATTCCAATTAGACCCCCAAAATCATGGATATAAAAACTACTTGAGATGACAAAATGTTTAAAATCTGTTAAAATATTTAGTTAAAATCGTATCTATCCATCTCAACTAACATAACGAACATAATATATCGCTATTTCATTTACACCCTCTTGTTCATAATAATAATAACTTTTTTTTGTGCGCAGTGGTGTAGCAATATTGTGAAGTATTTCTGTGGAATAAGAAACATTTCTTTATTCTTTAAACACATTTCTTTATGATTAATCTATCAATATTTTGGTTTTAAATATTCAACAATTTAAATATTGAATCATGTAAGCTTATCAGATGTGTTATATTGTGATGAATTAAGTACCTACTTATAATATTTTTTTAAACACATGGAAAAACTAAAATCTTTCAAAATAATATATTTATGCGATGATATTATCTTCAAATACCTACATAAGTTCCGCGAAAGACTAACCACCCAATCTAAATACCTACTCAGACATGTTACATAAAATACTATAAAAACTATCTGTTCCGCCACTGTTAAAGAAACAAAACATACATTTCTCACAATGTGACGTCTTAGAACTGCACAAGTTTGGGTAGGTATGTGGCTAGGCAGAAACACTAACACATTTGATTGCATTTGAGAAGACACAATAATATCAACCATCTGGTAACAAGTAGTGTCCGTTTAGCTTTAGGGACTAGTAAAAATAATAATATGACTTATTACAGCCATTGACGTGATCTTTCGTTCACTTGCAACCATGTTTTTATGTTTTATATCCCACAAAATGATCCTTTTTTTGTGTTCACTATCCAATGGAACCCATCGAAATTTAGTAAAAATAAATAATTCCAATAGATTATAATTGTGAAGTTCGTACGTAACTCCATATATTTCATATGATAAAACTAATCCAGCTACGAGAAATATTCTCATACTTTTAATTTTCGTCGGTAAGTCGATGGTTTCTAAGACTCAATCAAGAAATGTCCGCGGTAAATATTTTTCTAATAGACTGCATCATTCTATTTGGCGCGCGGGAATGGTGGGGCGATCTACGTAGAAAATGTTACGTCGTAATAGTTCCAATATGGGCCACCGCGAGCCAAAAAGGTAAGCGCCGACTATACATACAACAGAGCAGTTGCTACGATAAGATATGTCTAATTGACCGCAGTTCTGAACGTGGTAAAAAGAAGTTGAGATCCTTTGAGAGAAGATATAACTGATTTATAAATCATTATTTTCTATGCCTGTCGTCCGAGAGGTTTTGCTGCTAGTTATAAATTTAAAGAAATATGACGATGTCTCACAGAACAGTAATGTGTCGATTTGAAAAATCACATTGTATGGGTATAACTCAAACACGTTTTTACAGACATTCACTAGGTCCGTGTAGTGTGTGTCCTATATTATTATAGTCTTCCTTGACTCCAGATGACTGGCCAGATGCAATGGCTAAAAATATACCTAGGTGGGTATGTTTTTATAGATGTGACAATAATCGGTTTTTTTTTCACTGTCTAGGAACCATAATACAACCTACACAAGATAGCACTGTTGTTTCATTCGCAGGGTGTTGAAAGTAAACCTTCATTTATGTAGCTTGGCTCTAATTTTCTTATACCTACCTTGATCTTGCGCAGTGCTTATGACCTCCTCACACACCATGTCCAACTCCCTCAGCTCTGCCTCGAAGGAACGGAACACGGTATGAGAGGGTCTTCCAGGTCTTCGAGACCCTGAAGGGAGGAAAAACAGCGCTCTCCTCGGCCAACTCATTCGGCATCCTCAACACATGTCCCAGCCATGCCAATCTCCTCTCCGTAATGGTGGAAGGGATGGGCCTGCGCTGGGTGCGCCGGCGTATAGCGTCGTTCGTGTTTTATTGATAAGCAAAAACATGTCCAAAAAAACATATTTTCAAAATAATTCCATATTCTTATGCGCTGCCAATTATTTTAATCTTGATTCGCAACGTAATAAGGTAGGTACTTATACACATTATAAACTTACAAAACATAAAACGTTTTTGTTTATTTCAAGTTTGGCTTAACTTCTCTATATTATTATTATTTTTAGTTGGTTGGATATCAGAAAAATCATGGATATCTAAATCTTCCTTCAGAGAGAGTCTAACGCCGTATTTTACTTAGACTCCCTCAAAACTTTGCAAAAGAATCTCTATCGCAACTTCATACAAATAGAATGGTCATAAGGACCATTATGGTACAACGACTTGATATGAGCCGTCATGAGAAATTTTCCAATATATTGGAATATTTTTGAAAAATAATCTAACAAGACAGAGCTTTGGTAAGAATTTTAATTGGAAAATGATTTTTAGTGTTTTCTGAAAAATCTGAGAAAAATGGCGAAAAATCCTCACGAACATATATTGTAAAATTTTCACCACGATCTTTATCTCTAAACGTATTTTATCTAAGTCTTACACTTCTCGAGATATGCGTCAAAAAGTGTTTGAGACAACTTCGATAAAACCTCAAATAACGTGTAAAGCATGCTTTTTATGGAAAATCGGCCACGAACATATATAGTAAAAAGGTTTGATCTACGTATACACATAATCAAAATTTCCTTATCCATGAATATAGAGCCGGAATTGAGCGGAGAAAACAGTGAAAAACGGCTATTTTAGGAGTAAGGCCCCTTAATCCACGATTGCTCCCAGTGCGGAGCATGTGGACGCCACGAAGTTCCTCCAAGCCTCTCGCCAATTGCACAGCTTCATCCCAGCTCAGTCCAGCATCTTGTAGAACCGCAGTGAATGCCCGCATCATTGTTAATTTCGGCCTGCCTCGCCTTCTTGTCCCATCCGGATAGAAGTAAGACTTGCATATTCAACACGGCCAAGCCAGCTCAATTTGCGATTCTGGATCACTGAGGTGATTCGCTGTTGTGACATAGTGGTACCATCAAATCCCCAAAATCTGTCGCAGAAATCTATTCTTAACACTAAGGATCTTCTTCTGTTAAGGCTTCGTCAGATGCCAGGATTCACAACCATATAACGGCCATTGATGCACGGCGTTCTTTTATCCGACGAGATAGCGACACTATAAGTTCCTGGTTTATCCTGGTATTTTGTCGATCAATTTGGTTTCTGCATTAACTAACATTGCATCACGCAGTAACTTTCTTTGACAATTTACTACGCTCGATACTGAATCTTCTACCGTGGGAGAATCCCTAGCCATAGAGTAATTCAAATGACATTGATTTTGTTCCTTTCCGATACAGGATTCACAGAACACAAAATATAAATTCCAAACGTACTTAGTTGTAACTTAAAAACTGAAAGTATAATTATTTTCCATATGAATTTCAAAGAAAAGTCCAGTTTTTCCAGCGAAAGTTGATAAATCTTTCATTAATGAGGGTGTACAGGATCTAATACATAATCAGAACTTCATCTGAGCCCATTCTTATTGTTTATTATTTTTTCCTTTTCAGTCCCGCAAACGTGCGGGATCCCGCATGAGAAATCCCGCATTTCTGATCCCGCAAAAAAGGTGCGGGATCCCGCATTTGCGGGATCCGCGGTTTGCGGGATTGGATTCCCTACGTATAACTATTAAAAAAATCGAAAAATAAAATAATATAAATTATAATATTAAAGTAATTATGGGACGGACTTCCTAACAACAACACCATCTGTGAAATATTCCATAACAACACAATTTTTATTTACTTGACAACCATTGAGTTTCATAACATTGGTACGAAGGATTTTAATAGAATATATTTCAAGCTTCCAGAAATATTTTCAACATTTAAACATATTTCAAACGTATTTTTGTATAAATTACAAATTTTAAACCAATATTCATAGAAGATAATTGAATAGTTTGAAGATTTGAAAGTCATTTTGTTTATTTATAAGTACCGTTATCGTTATGATATTTATATTTATTTGCGGAAGTCGTTGTGGTATTTACATATTATTTATTTAAATCGAGGAGATCAAAAACAAAATTTATTCATAAATATAGACTAGAATAGGTATAAACCATTTCCTGCTTAGGCAATTGTGATTGATTTGACATATCTTACTTGCAATTTTGATGATGTAATAATTATCTACCTTGAAACGAATTACATCTAAAAATGAGGCTACCTGAAAGAGAACCCTTCATACGATTTCGCTTAAGAGCATTGTAAAACGACCAAATCCCTTCACAATTTGATACAATGATCTCTTAAAATATTTCATTTCTATATCACAGAGCATGCAATATATAATATGGACCACGTAAAAATTTCCATTTTCACACAACAATGCTGCCAAATATGATTCTGACATTCGATTCAATTACACACTGATCAAAAATTTATGAGAGTTTTCAATTCTTGTTTGAGATTCAGTCAGTTTATTGATTGAGATGTCTGGTGCAGCACTCCACAGCGCGAGATATTAAGTGTCAAGCATATTTACAGGGAAGGTTGATGGAAGCTCCGAGGTGTTGCAGGTCACGTGTGAAATAGTTGGGATGCCGCCTGGGATGTAATTCAGCACCAGGATTCTGACCGCTTCAAATACCGTAAATAACGAACAATTACTGCCATTGTCCTGTGCGTTTTCCGACTTTGGTTTCGTTTGGTTTGGTTTGGCTCTTTGAAATTCGAATCAATAATTTGCAGAAACGATTATTTATTTCGAGGTTCTACCTATCTCTGACAACATTTTTATTAAGCCTGATCCCACATTTGTCTATTTCCTTTATTAACGATGATTATCATGAAAATTTTTAGTATTTTCCTTGCTAATTCGTAGAATTTTACGTAAAAAGTAGGGCATATCTATTTCGAGATTTAGCCATCTCTTGTAGTCTGTTTTGTGGTTTTTATCATGGAATAGGCCATGCAATGTCATTTGTGCATAACTATAATAAGTAAAATGTAAAAGACACAAAATAACATTCTACAAAATTTGTTTTCTAATTATGTTTGTCCTTACTCATAGCTGTAATCATGAATGAAGATGTCAAAGAAATACTTGTAGTAAAGAAAAAACAACGAAGAACATAGATGATCTAACAAATGATACTGTTGTAAGTTGATGATACTTGTTCTACCACCTTTTTTATTTATAAATGTCAACAATCATTTTTATAAAACATAACAAATTCTAAAACAATATAATGGTAATAGGACCAACAAATACCACATCTATAAACGTATGGCTATAGAATACACAATTGTTAAAGTTTCACCATTGTCATAAAGGAAATATTTCACTCTATATAGATACCTACGCAAACAAGCGAGAAGAGTAAAAATAATGACATTTTATTTTTTAGATCATAGGCTTTAGGGCCAAAAATGGGACAAATTTGAGCGACGAATGACCAATGACGTTTTGACGCGATACCGTTTTATTATCGATTATCGTGAATCAACATATCAACAAGACAATATTGCTTTTTAGTACTTAATACATTTTCAGGGAAATAGCAATCGACTATTAATTATCGAAACATGAAAACGATTATAACAAACAAGAAAAAAGTGTGTACAGTCCAATAAAAACGGGACATAATATGGCCGGTACAGTCGACCCTGGTATGCTGGGCTGAGGCATGTACCATTTTACAAGAACATAAACTGACGTAAAAACATCAAACGAATAACCGTAAGACACAGATCCAACAAAAAGTCAGGATGAAATTGACAAAGAAAAGTGAACAAACTCGTACGTACAAGTACATCCAATAGGTACTAATTATCGCTTCTTATACGATTTCTCACACCACACCCCTTCAACTCTCACTAATTACCCCCATGATGGAAGGTAAATACATTTCTATTACCCTAGCCCAGGTAGGGTTTCGAAAATAGTGTTAGTCAAAAAGAAATAATAGTTGCTGATGTTTCAGAAAACTTGGAGAGTAGATAAAATCGAAGGTTGCGTAGAGTAAATATTGTTCCTTATGGATGGGAACAAATTTCCCTGTTAAGAGGTGGATGGGGAGTAAGAATATTATTTGGTATCGCACAATACGTACATTTGATAAATTGCCCTCTTTTATGGCCTCGCTTATCGGACACGTTGGAGAGCAGGCTGTAGCGGTGTGCGGTGACCTTTCTACATGGCGAGTCCTTTGTTGCGAGGACAAGCGTTTTTGTTGCATGCGGCCAATTTATTTCCACCCATTGTACCCGGTACACTACATACTTATATACTTACTTGTACACATAGATACACTAAAAAATGAACATTTTATTTCGACAACATTATTGATTGAAATGTGTTCAATATTATTGAGTGGTATAAAAGGTGCTGAATTCTGAATGATAGGTTCCGGGTTCGATTCCCAGTGAGATTAGAATATTATAACAGTTTTTCACTTGAACTTTGTTCTTGGGGTTTGTACCCTATCTCAGATTTGACGAGACCGGTTGAATGATAAAATTGTGTGAGATAGGAATTAAATTCCATCGGCTTTAGGTACTGATAATATGTCACTTTTTTATACAAATTGTAAAGAAAAGTGTAAATTTATTTTTTTACTTAAAAACAAAGCTGAAGCCTAACCTATTTGTGTGGGACAGTTTGAGATACGAGATCGAATTTTTCGAGAAGTGGTACAATGATTTTTCAACAACTTGCTAAGCTCATGATATATCGGGATTCGTTATATTATGACTATTCAATGACGAACATTGTAGCCACTGGATTCCGATCCATTGCATGTTGTTTCTTAGCCAGGAGGCGTATTCATGAAACGATCTAGTTACGCTCTAATTCAAATCTTAGCTCATTCCAAAACCATTAAATATAAGTTCCGCCGGCTACACTGACCCCTTTGTATAGAAAAGTGTTATATTATTATTAAATATTACAAATCAATTTTAAGACAATCACATTTGGCTAATCACAATACCTTGCATTACGGTCTCCGTTTAATTTTAAAAATATATATTGATTTTCCTTTCAGAATAAGGTTGGGTTTCGTGTTAAATTTATATATCACAGTTCTAGAGAATTCCAAATAGGAAACAGCCAACAGTGGTGACAAAATAATCCCCAGATAAAAAGCTAGTATATATATATATATATATATATATATCAATATGTAGACATAATGTAACGCTGAGCCCCAATTTCAGTAGGTGAAGTACCTAGTTTGTTTTTTGTGTTACGAAGTATGTGCACCAGGTAGGACATTTTCCAACTCTTGAAGCTGGCCTACAATTCTCAATTTATCATAATTCAATAATAAAACCTGATATTAAGACAAACAAACATTAAGTATAATATAGGTAAAAAATAATTCAGGAAAAATTGTATCTTGGACTCGTCTAAGGAAGTAGGTTATGTATGCCAATACTCTTCTATGCAATCTAGTTTGCAAATATTTCTAGTGACTTGTGACTACACCCAAGCACCCACGAGCACTGAGATGTATTCAACACTCCAAGGATTCGCTCCACCTCCTGTAACAATAGATTCTCGCTGGTCCGACCGGTAGATAAATACAAGACACAAAACACTAGTTACAACACCGCTCCGAGAATACAAACACGATACAAAACTATTTAATTCAAACACTTACCATCCACCCAATACTAAAATAGAGAATGTCTTCTACAGAACAAGAGTTATGTACCTTCTCTGTGCTCGGGCTGCACACACAGTTCGCTACTTTATGAACACCCGCTAAAGCACTATTCATACGATACCTTTTTAAATTTGAATATACCTAAATGTCATCAGATGAACATAGACAATAGGCATTAAATAGAGACAACTTAAAATGGATGTAGCTAATATCCTGGCGCCATCTACCGTTGACATTTGTAAACGAAATTCGGAATCTAAAAATTTTCGCCACTTTCCATTAAAATTAATGAAGAATATTCACGTATTACTAAGGTATCATCGTTGCGTAGGTTAGCCCAGTGGCTAGCTAGGGATGCGGGTTCGAACCCTACATAGGGTATGGGTTTTTTCGACATGTTGACATGTCAAAGATTTCTTTGATTTGGTGTTTCGGGAGTTCGACGAATTTAATCAACGCGACATGGCAAACTTTGTTAGTGTAATTGATCAAACTAAGCCAGCCTTTGAATCAGCAGTAGAGGACGGTCGTAAACCCGTGGCGGTTCAAATTTAAACAAAAAATTATGTCTTAAAACGGAACACTAAGAAACCTGTGAAAAGCATCAACAGTTTTTTATGGTTCGAATCTGCGTTTGTCCGTTCTAACTTAATTAGAGCATGTTCATACAATGTTCTCAGTTTGAACGGTCCGTCCGCATTTCTCGACGTGAGGACGCGCGAACGCTTTCCAATTAGGATATAGACTAATTAATTTAACGATCATTAACGAAAACATTGAATTATTGGTTCTATAAGATCTAGTTCTGAAATAGGTTAATAAAACTATAAATATTTTGAACGTTGTATATTTAATTTCTATTCAGAACTTCATACTTATGCGCTTTTCTTGGGTGCTTATACATTTCGGATCTGATTTTCCCCGAGGATGGAGTTGATATGATCAATCCACGCATTTCCTGCCCGAAGTCGAACATATATATTCTTTAGGTCTATATATAAACAAAGGTCGTTAAAAGATTTATACGATGGCAACTGGGCCAAGAGCATTGGGCAATTGGCCCAGTGACCGGCGTATAAATAAGTAAGAACCAACACTTTTGTATACAAATTGTTCAATATAGCTGGCGGCGGATCGCCTTCAAAATATCTCGAGAAAAATGAACTAAAATGGATTTTTGTGAACGCAGCTTTACCTACCGTGTTCTTCCACCTTATGCTTAATGTCAATTTCAGTCTGCAGGGGTCCTTCAGTTTGTATGTATTAACCATAAACCTTCTCATATGATTGCCTTCAAGAATATATGCTTTTAAAAGTGTAGGAAAACGTAAGGAATATAATATAGTGTCGTGGCATAGATGCCTGTATTTTGTCAAAGAGAGGTTTTACAAAGTTTTGAACACGTTGAAGATTATTAATATTATTCACACAACATATTATGTATTATACTTACGTGGTTCATCTTTGAACACTAAAATCATTTATTTAAATACATCACGTTGAACTAAATCACTTCTTCCATTTCTGCTCCTTAAATGGAGCATAAGTCCTCGCCATTCTGCCCTGTCACCTGCTATCCTCACTGCTTTATCCTGGTTGACACAAGCCCGCATCTTGATGTAACCACCAGCTTCTAGCTAAGATCACACAAGTATAATAACATGTTACATCCGAATATTATATCACAAGAAAATATAAAAACAATAATTACAAACTATTTAAACCAAAATGAATTTTGTGTCCTCAGTAAACCTTAGATCTGTAACCAGGCTGGAAATAATCATGAAGAAACAAATGTAATGCAAAACACATTAATAAAAACAGTAAAAAGTTATCTGTTTACCTCAATTTTTTTTAAATATAATTTGTTACGATAAGATTTATTGCAGATATCGCAAAAATACAAGTTTTACTCATAGTAGGTATATGGAATATACATGAGTCTTGTTATCGGATTTCAAAAATAAAAAATAGTTTTCGCTGAAATTAATTTTCTCAACGTTTTCGAGGGTGTAGATTCCATAAATGAAAAAAAAAATATTTTTTTAAAGATCCCCGTACCCGTACGCGTACGCCAAAAAATGTGTGCGCACCCATAACTCATAGTAATTCTTATCCGAATTGATTGAAATTTGGTAGAACGGTTAGCCCCTCGATGTAGATGAGTGAGTAAAATGTTTAGATCTGTACCTTCAGGGGAACCCTCTTAAAATATCCAAAGAAAATTTCACTTGTTCTAGAAAAAGAGCTAAAAAAGAAAAAAAAATCTTCGATTTTCATAAAATTTGGTATACGGGTTGGTCTTATGCTCCTACACAAGCACGTAAAATTTGAGGTCCGTAACTTCAGTGGGTCCCCCTTAAAGTACCGATTAATTATAAATATGTAGTTCTAAAGCAGATAATAAAAAAAGCTCCAATAGTCGATATCATTTTAATGTTTCTATAATAATTCCAAGGATAAATTCATTTTAGTCGTAAAATTATGAATTTTTATGCAAAGATAATATGTTTTACACGAAAAGGCTGTTATAATATACTATGAGTTCTGGGCTACCCTAGGTTAGCAGCATTTTAGACACCAACGGCAATCAATTGCGTAACTTTTGTTTAAGTATGTAAAAGAATACTGCGTTCAATTATTTTGCAAAAAAGTCCAGTTTGAATTGAAATCGTTCTATTTGATTTGAAAAAAATTTATTGTTTAAAAACCTGTATGTCAGTAAATCGAAGAAAATGTGAGGTACCTATTTATAAATAAAACCAACTTTGCAGTATTACAATAGATTATATTTTTTTTTTCGAAATATATTTTCGGTCGACTATGCGACCATCGTCAGCGGAGAGTTTTTTGGTTGAATAAATGTAATCTATTATATTAATACTGCAAAGTTGGTTTTATTTATAAATACTTATGTATAATGACTAAGTATTACAAAGTTACAATTAATGTGTTTGAAGAATTACAATGTGAGAGATCAATTATGAAGGGGTGAGAACATAGTTTAAAATCAGCAGTTATAAGACAGTTTTGTGATATTTTAAAACTTATATGAAAACTATGCGCATTTTTTTTAAGTTATTCCTTTAGAGCAGACTGAGTAGAGCTATATTTTTTTATCGTATTAATAATAATTTAGCTTCAATGTAAGGTAAGTGGTGTAAGAGGGAGGGAGAGAGGGTAATATTAAACATTCATGTATTCCAGTGAAGCTAGAGGGCTTGGCTTGAGGTGAAACTTAAGGTTTTAGCAAAAGATTTAAGCGGCAGCAGGATAAAAAATGGCGACCATTCGAGGAGATTTCCTTCTTACATGCTTAAATATTTCCAAATCCCGGGGACACCAACGTGACTAAACTCCGGGTGTTGTCAAGATATTTTTTTATGACGTAAATTTTTTAATTTTTATTTCAATAATGACCTAATTCCATAAAACTTTAATTTTACCTCCCGTTGATTACATATGTAGCAGTCAGAGTACGTCCAAACAACTCTTTTTTGCACTTTCAACACGTCATTTTAACCAGACCAGCAAATATTTCCATTGAATATGACTAAGATAAGTCTTACTTGATTGTAGAATAAAGTACGTCCATTAAGCGCCCAATATTTTTCATCAACTTTTGAAACCCCTCTCCATGACCGTTAGTATTGAGGTCAGAATTAGAGTTGCAATAACTGAAATTCCATAGATAGATGTAGTTTCAAAGACACACCGAGATTTGATGCAATTATAAAATAAATTAGCTGCATCTACTGATTAGCAGTGTTGCTTATCAAATTGATTAGCTGAAAAGATTCTCTCCACTTACCAACAAATGTCTTTCTAAAAAGATCAAAAGTATAATCACCTTACCTTAGCAGTCGTCGTCCTCATTGCTGAGGGTCGTGGCCATCATGAATTCTCTCTAGCAGCATAGCTCTCCAGGATGTTCTGTCCGTTGCCTTGCATTATAATATGCATGTATTGCAAACTTATTATCGTCGGGTCGTTTTGACCAAGTGGCTAGCGTAAGAGGCATGAGATTATTCGACTCTCGAAGATTCCCATGATGAGCAAATTTCAGGATTTTGACTTACATACATATTCGACCACCTGAATGTAAATAAGACATTAATTAGGTATTATTGATCACGCTGTTTCACCACCTCTGGATAATGTGCCGGATAGACAATCCAGCACAATTAATCTAACGAATACAATGAAAAATGCATTTCAAGACTCTCTGACAGCTCTATTCGATAGATAAAGTTCTAGATACGTTATCCGGTGAAAACTGTTCGTGATTAGTATTAGATAGTGATAACTGTCAAAAATTGTTTATATTTGGGTTTTATATTTTGAGAATGATAAATGTTTTATGATCAATTCGACGATGGTATCGTATTTTTACACAATCCGAGACAAAATCGCCGTCAGAGAATAGTAATATACAACATTCAACACAGTCAAAATATGTACGTATGAAATTACAACGTTGCCACTGCTATCTGTCGGAACACTATCCGTAAGAAATTTATAGGTGGTGAAATGCTCGCTTCAATTTATTCGACAGATAAATTTATCCTAGAGATATTTGACTAGAACTTTATCCAGAGTTGGTGAAACAGCCCGCAAGTCAGTCTTTTAAACTACAATAGAAGGAGCTCGTGAGCCCAGTGTTTTTTTTTTTTTTTAATTTTACCCTCGAAAATCGAGCACTAATAATAATTATTTATTTATTAGTTGCATCAAATGGTAGGTTCTATATCTTTACAATGGTATTTTAATATTATACTAAATGATTATTCTGTCTGACTATTATGAAAAAGAAAACGGGTTTAATTTAAGAGCTTTACTCCCAAGTGATAATCTCCCATAACAAAAGCAAAAACGAGGGGTATTTAGCATAAAATTAAGTATTTGTTAATTAGAATGGAAGCCATTTTGATAAATTAAAAAAGATTTATCAGCTAGAAGTTTACAAAGTTAAAAATATAATTACAATAATTAATGCTTGTTTGTCCCCGTGGATTTAATTCTCAGGGAACGCAGCATTGTGCTCGCAAAGGGGATGTAAGCGCTGGATTTGAATTGAACCCATTTTGAGCGTACCTACATATCTTTTTCTTTTATCTTTCGAGAAGAAAGTGGTAATTTTCTTTGTTAAAATTAATGTAAAAATTTATACTAGGTATTTATATAACTTTGAAAGTATTCGTGATTTTTGTAGATTCGAAAATATCCATCCATAATCTATGTACCTTCTAGGAAACATAGAGATGCAACTAAAACATTTTCATTTTCGAGGACAAAGCGCTTGTAAAATAATAATATTGTACCTCTGTAGGTAGGTACTCTACTTGGAAGAAAAGATAAAAATATTTTTCACTTTGTCGATACATATAGTATACGTAGAAACTTATATTTTGTTGCTATTTGAACAACCTTAAATTCTTTGGGTCATTTAACATTTTAAACAATATTAAAATACTATATCCTACAAACTTTTTTATCATTTAATTGTGTTCAGTGTTTAACACTTTCTACGTTTTTCTTCAATATATTTAAATTCAAAAGTTGAAATGATTTTTTTTTTAAATTTTGCAATTCCACTCACAATGAAATGATAGTAGGTATGTTATATCAATATATGAGAACATTTTCAGTATACTAAGATCAATAAATATTATAATATTGGAATCAATTCAAAACGATATCTTGAATTATTTGTAGAAAGCGGAGCATTCCAGAAACTCCCTTCTGTAGCCGAACCCTTCCAGAATCAGATCATTATATTATCCATTGTTTCCCAAACTCAATTGTGCTTATTCCGATCGATATTACTGTTGAGAAAGTGTTGTATGTTCAGGTAGGTACTACCTACCCGCGACGCATACTGGGATAATAGAGAAATACGTAGCGTAATATTTGCCAGCAACTATAAATCTAGAGTTCTGCAAGGATCTGCAACATATCGGTATAGTTATCTAGCTAGACACATCTTAGCTTATGTCGAGATGCTGGAGTGTAGATATCTAGACACACATCTTAGCTTAGGTATGTCGGGATAGCTCTCTGGAGCAGCCGCCTCTCACACCTGGTACAGCAGCGTTATTGATGCGCACACACCTTTATACAATACTAGCTAGTTACCCGTGGCTTCGCTCACGTGTTACTGTATTTGCTTTCTCTTCCTAAACAATGCAGAATTAATTATATTCGCATCAAAATTAATAATAATAAGAAACATCATCAACATTTGTTTTTTTAAATATATACCTATTCTAAAATTTCCATTAAATTACTATATTTTTATTTATATTTGTCGTTATTAATCTGTATTTAAAAAATATGTGCTTCTTATACAAATAGAATCAGCCCGCGAACTTAAAAATTTCGCTAACTTGACTGACATTGTTCTATGAGAATCCCAAAAAATAACTCGAATAACTTTTATTCCATCAAATGACGTTATTTGAAATCAATTTTTATATTGCTGGATATGAATAGAAAAATATTCAGGTCTCGAAAAGCAATGAAATTAGTGATCTTTAAAACACTTATTTCTATCTGCTTTGGGCATTTTTCAAGCTACAGACGTTTTTTTTAACATTTCAATTTATATCTTTCACGTTGATTTGTTGTTGTTTGTCTGGTCGTAGGTTCGAAATTTAGTTCATAAATATCTTATCCTGAGCAAACACGACATAAAAAGAATAAACGTTATCGGTCCAGCCGTTCAGGTCGAAATAAATAACGTTAAACGTGAAAACTGTTAACGTTCCGAACGTTAACGTTAACCAAATTGAAAATGGTTTCAGAACAAAAAAAAATGCGTTTCGTCTTCAATATAATAGCAGCGTCGTAATACTTCCAAAGATTTTGAGGTAACGTTTAACGTTAATTTTGAATAACTGACAGAATTATTTTTTTGACTCGGAATTTGGAACAACATTGTTTAACGCACGTTGAACAACAGTTTTTACGTTATCTCTATGGAAATAACAACAAATTGTTAACGTTGGAGCTGTGGTTAATATTTCGACTTGGCCTCCAGGCGTGATGCGATGACCACGTAAAGTAGGTCTCCATTTTTATAATAACGTAATATTCTCCCTTTTAAGCCCCACCCGCTCACCGCAAACCAGCCCGGAGGAAACTAAACTGCAGCAAACCCGATCCGCACAAAGCCAAACCCTAGCCCGATTGCCAAAAAGCCAGCCGCACACAGATCAAGCCCGTGGCGGTTCCCCCCAAACCACCCCATAATACGGGAGGCCTTGGACCCACTCAGGAGAATAGGTTAGGCATAAAGAACTCTCCATTGCGCTCGAAGTCGTCCGAGGCTCATTGTGCCTTTTCTAACCGGTTGAGGTTTAAGGAAGTGAGGTGGTCAACCTCAGTATTCTAATGGTATAAGTAATTGGCGTTCGACTATAAACGAATTTTCGACAATGTAGAGTAGGAAGAAAATTAACTGTCCACTGTTTATATTTTTTATTAGATGAAACGGATATCGGCAACTATCCGATATCCGGTCTATCCGGCGGCGTAAATAATATCCTGCCGGATACCGGATAGTAAAAAGAGGCATGTTTGGATAACTCATTGATTTGTTTATTAAAGTATCACTTAAGAAATACACCTTATAATCACAAAATAAATTCTACAACTTAGAAAATTGATTATCAAGCATAAGGTGAATTATGGAGAGTAATTCCATATAATATTTCGTTATATACACTATTAGACTATATAGAGGAAAACAGCAGCTTTGCTGGTCTTCGTAAGTAAGGGAAGTTTAATAAAACAACGTTTCGTCATATATCATCCTGGCTGAAGATGCAGATAGTTTCCGCGATTTTTGGAACAATAACGTTCCGGCAACGGAGTCACTCCAATTGGTATATACCGCCTACGTAAGCGTAATTCATGCGTTGTACCCATGGTAATTTACGCACTGGCCGGGCTCTAGTAAGGACTTCTTTAGCATTCTGCGAATTTTATAAATTTTTGAAAATAAAAACTCCGATATTTTAAGGGGAGCGCTTTCTTCCTACCGCAAGGGTTCCGAAGACAAAGAAGATCTTCTCATACCGAGAGGGTCTTCCTCGTGTTCTGCTCCTTCGAAGCAGAGCTGAGGGATCTGGAAATGGTGTGTGAGGAGGTCATAATATCCGGCTAACTGCTATCCCTTTCGTCTCTATTTTTTATACGTTCCAGTGGACAGTTAATTTTTTCGCACTATACAGTGACGAAATGATGTGGTCATTGACTTGCCAGTGTTTTCAAAACAATTATTTACGATCTGTCCTAAAATGATGTGAGGTTTTGTAGATAATTTTAAAATTTAATATTTTGCACATTGACTACATTTGATATAAAATAATTTACCTATTGACTTCATAATACTATTTACCTTTTTTCAACATATTATTATATCAACTTGCTATTCATGGTTTACGCAATAAATTCAAAGCAAGATTACTCACATAGTTTTTTTTTTGTTGCTAGTGTTTTTATGAAATGGCTTCAAATATTTTGACAGATCAAGATATAAAGAATTGCAATACAATCCAGATTCTTTTCGTGAACTTACCGTAAATTATTTTAGTAGAGATAATAAATTACTAAAATAGGTAGGTACCTACATAATGATTTTAATGTCGATCGTAAAAAAAAACAATTCAGAATCGCTGTACAGGATGCATGGTACGAAAAATATATTGAAGTAGGTAGGTACGTAAAGTTTTTCTCTGAATTCACGGAAAGTGTATTATCTCTTATATAAAAATGGAACGCTAATTTGCGCGGTCATCGTATGGGTATGAACACGTTGAAAGCCGATTACGATCCGCGCCGACCAGCTCAAAGATTGTTGTCTATGGTTTCCATGCATTTAAATGGGCGTGTCGGAAAGCGGGTTCCTGCTTTTTCTGTGGGTTTCCCCATTCAAATGCATAGTAACATTCTTTGCGCCGGTTGGCGCTAGTCAGAATCGGCATTCTACGTGTTTCTTACCCTATGAGAACAGCTGAACTTATATCGCCCATTTTTTTGTCGTGTTTGCTTTTGTCTGAAGGGTCTTATGAAAGAAAAAAGTTGCACGGAATAAAAATAAAACTTCCATTATACATTTTTTCTAATTTTGAAATTAATTCAGGCGTTTAACAGGAATCAGTTGTTTGATAAATGATACGATTCACGGAATGCTGATAGAAAATAATATAATGATATGTTTTATAACAGATGCATCGGTTACAGTACCTAGTTAAAAAGGTATTAATGAATGTATCATTATACTAATTCATATTCAATAATATAAGGACCACGTCGTCGTCTGTGTTAAATAACTTTAAACTGAAATCAACTTAAATTTATACATAAAATCTCGAACATATTATTTATATTCCAAGACGGGACGAAGTTTGACGGGTCGGCTAGTTCAAAACTATATTAATATAATAGATTACGCAATAGTTTCGACACGTGTATTGGAGAAAGTAGGTTGGGCTGGGTAGGTACCTACCTACGTATATATTCATTGGGTAGGAACACGTAGAAAGCGGATTCCGATACGCGCCGACCGGCTCATAGATTGTTGCCTATGGTTACAATGCATTTAAATGAGCATGCCGGAAAGCGGGTTCCTGCTTTTCTGTGGGTATAATAATAATAATATAACACTTTATTGGTAAAATATAAAAGAATAATGAACCAAAATTGGCGGGCTTATTGCCTGGGGCAATTTCTTCCAACCAACCTATATCCCCATTCAAATGCATAGTAACATTCTTTGCGCTGGTCGGCGCGGGTCGGTATCGGCTTTCTACGTGTTCTTAGCCATACACCGCGGCACCACACCGGCCCGGCTCGCCGAATGAGATCCAACTGTCGATGGCATGAGTCGGTATGTTTATTGTATGAAACGATGTCGTCAATAAATTAAATTTTTACAAAAATTGTTAAGAAAAGTTTGAGATGTACTGCTATGATGTATATATTTTTTTTAGAAAAATAAATTATCTAGTTGTAGCGTTTCGGCGTTTTTCGATATTTTTATAAAATTCTGAAATATAGGCACTGAAACTCGTAAATTTGTCATAAAAAAAATATTTTTCTTTATAAAAAAAGTTTGAGAAATCCTGGAACTTCTTCATTAAATTATATTTTAGATATTGTATTTTTCTATATACATACACAATTTTAGGGTTCTAGATTTTATGGTTTTCGAGATATATGGAAAAATTAAATAAAAATTCAAAGGTTGATAACCCCTGATTGAAAAAAAAATTCAAAATTCTGAGTATACAAATTTTGTATGCTTAAAGTATTCAATATTTTCTGAAATTTTAGGATCTGTGCATCAAGCGAATCAAAAGTTATAAAGAGGGGACGGATACACACACATACACGTTGGAAAAGTGCCCCTCACCCCCTCCCCTCTAATTAATGATATCTTTTGAAAACGAAATAGTATAAATTGACTCTTTCTGAAGAAATCATTTTTTTGAAATTTCGATAAAACCAGTTTTAAACTTTTTAGGAGGCACTTAAAAATCATCCCTTTTTATATGTGCCCTTTTTCGTCCCTTTTAGTTAAATTTTGGAAAAATTGCCGAATATGCTAACACTCATTTCTATAGAAGAATTCATATGCCAAATCTCAAGTTCGTACCATGTCTAGTTTCCGAGATATTCGCATACTTTGAAAAACATTCAACCCTATTTTTCACCCCCTTAAGGGTGGAATTTCCAAAAATCCTTTCTTAGTGGAAGGTTTTGTATTGAGACCTACCTGAATTCCAAATTTCACTTCTCTACGATTAGCCGTTTGGGCTGTGCGTTGATGAGTCAGTCAGTCAATCAGTCAGTCAGTCAATCAGTCAGTCAGTCAGGCACTTTCCTTTATTATTATAGATTATGTTATCTCGACACTTGATCAAACGAAATGTGCGCATAACAGACAATCACCCAAACTCCCTCCGCTAAAATTAAGCGTCAACTAAAATTTTGATTTTCTTTAACAAATTTGTTTATTATACCGATAAATAAAATTGTTATTGCGTTATTTATTGAAAATTAATATGGTTGGAAATTTATGAAATATTTTTTTTTTGTTTTCGGTCTGTAACTTTTAAAAAAGATAGTTAAGGTAGAGTGATTTGTATGTTTTATTAAATTTTATAGTTAATTCTACAATTTTTCTGAAATATTTTTGGGTCTATCACTTTTTGCTATCGTGATATTCACCGCCAAAGTAAATGAGAACAACTCAAAATTGAGTATTTACGCCCTTTCATACACAGTCTAACAATAATAGGTGATCATCGAATAAAATAAACACAATTTTCACATTTTCATCAATAAATAATATTCGCAATTTATTCGTTTGATTAAGCGTCAAAAAAATACATTGTATCTATATTATAAATCATACAGAGTGGAGCATAAGAGCGAAAGTATATTGCCCGCTCTAGAATAGATTTATTTACGGTGAGACTTGTTCGGTTGTGAATGCCAGTAGATACCTACTACTTGTCTGTCTTTCAAGGAAGAAGAGTAGATACATTATTATTTATGAAGTTAAGTGTCTTCCTGTATTTCAAATCAGTAGTCGTATATTATAACCTCCGTGTACCTATTTACGTATTCGTTCTGGAGATATAAGAAATAATTGCGACGGTGAAGAAACATAGAGGATGGCAATATTCAGTTTCTATACATAGAAGTAGAAGAAAACGAGTTTATGCCCAATTTATTTGTCCATTTTATACATATTTGTAAGTAAAAACTATGGATCTTTATGGCAGTGGAACTGCTGGCTAAGAATAGCACCTCTGCTCTTTTCGCTTTTTTCGAAATTCCTCTCAGAGGCAGTAAATCGAAAAATCGGGTCCGGACAATGGGGTTAGCCACCTCACGCCCTTAATCCCCAAAAGATCAGAAAAGGCGCAAGAAATAAGCCTCGGACGCCTGGACTGAGGGCTTAGGCAGCTGGTGTCCCCCTGTGATGGCGCAAGATCGTGCGCAATAAAGAGCTCTTGTTGCCTACCTATGCTTCTAAGTGGGATTCAAAGGGAGAACGAATGGATCTCTATTCTCCTAGTCAATCGGAATCATCTTTGTATAATCAGACTGGGAATTGAACTTATAGCATATACTTTTCTAGGGAATGCTAGGAGTGCGGGGTCGAGTTCTGCCGTGGGCAATGTGGGCATGCTATTTTTAGACATTTTGAACAGATCGAAAGTTTCTATGATGAAGCAATGTCGGCAATTCGACGAATTTGATCTCCTAAATAGCGAACGTTGTGAGTGTGAAGCAAAGCCTACGAAATAGCAATAGAAGACGGTCGTAAGCCCCTAGTGGTTCAAATTTGAAAAAATACCTTTTATCTAACACCAATGATATTCAACGATTCTGTATGCAATGTTTATCTTGTTAATAAATCAAACGAGACTAATAAAATTAATATTAAAATCTGTAAGCAGATTATTGAGTTTTCAATGCAACAATTGTTGATAGACCGGATATGAAACTTTACTGTTTCTTCTTATATTATTCTCATAAAGCTCGCAATAAGTAAACGCAGGAAATGATTTATAAATATCCTAAGAGCATACTGCACCCGGATGGAAGTATTAACTGGCGCAGTTTGAGAACAGAAATACATCGGATAAATATATTTTAAAATCTTTACTATACCTAAGGCACTGAAATCTGGGATAAATTTTTTCACGTTTTCGAAAATGATGACGTTCTAATGAGTCCCCTTCAGCCACATAATATGTATAAAATACTTACAAACTTTATAATTTACCTGTGATGCAATGGCGTCGTCGTTCGTGGTGCGGTGGTACTATTTTATACCCCAAATTCTCCGGCACGTTTTGTTCCTGGCTTAGGCCTGGTAATTAAAGCGCATAAAATAGTTTACATACTATATGTGGGCGTAGCCGGCGCGGAACATCACGGAGATGAGGTGGATATGGCTGGGACACTTTCTCAGGACGCCGTATGAAACTTGCCCAAAGAGAGTGCTGTTCTTCCTCCCATCAGGTTCCTGAAGACGGGGAAAACCCTCTCACGTCGTGTTCCGTTTCTAAGAAGCAAGCATTCATTGCAGCAGAGTAGGGTCGGCCGCAGTGCAGAGCTCTTATACCCTCATGCCTCCAAGTAGGATCTTACAGGGGGTAAAGAACATAGAATAGATGCAACAACTTAATTCAGAAATAGATAATATGTAGGTAATTACAAGACGAGATTCCATCTTCTGGTAGAAATTGAATTATGTTTGCTAGATCCGAATTCACTAGGTATTTCGTTTTATGAATGTTTCAGTTTGCAAAAGTTTTCATAATTTTTTATTTTCACAAAGGGGACAAAATTATTTGGAATAGGAAAAGTGTCCCGTATTGTTTTAGGTTAGAATATGAAATCGTTCCTAAAAATAAAAATTTGAAGTTTCCCATCACAATTTTATTCACAAAGGATAAAGCAACTTGTGCTGCAACACTGTTATAAACGAAACACGATTTTTTATTGCCAAACGCTGCTACCCTAATATAAAGGTATACTGATTTTAATTGATCAAAAAACAATAAAAACCAAATGAAAATTTTAGAACTGCACGTATCGTCCTACCAGAATAACCTTATTTTTAAATGTGAAATACAAGCACGAAAAATGGTTGCAGTCTGAATTGTGCCTGATTTGTTTAATAGACCATAACTTTTTGAAAAACGGTAAAATTTCAATGGAATTCAGAGCACCCCTTTTCGATATAAGCTGGGGCACTCTTTATCTAATCTCGTTACTCCTATTCAAAAGCCACTATCTTGGAATCGCCTTACGCTTTTGTCCTCTTTATTGGCGGACTCGATAATCTGGAAACTTGGATGAAAAGGCGACGTGGCTCTATGAAGAAGAGAGTTTTGATTAAAGTCTCTTTTGCTCGTAAAACGAAGTAGATTATTACCATTGAGAGTAAATATAAATTACACAATGGAATATTCCATGGTGGATTTGGAAGAAGATTGGATTATCCGCTTGCTGCCATTTTACGAAGACAGATCTGTGCATTTAGGATCATCTGCAAGCGCTGATCTAAAAATCGCTTGCAACTGTCATCCAGTATACTACTTATTGTATTTAACAAAGAAGGGTGATCAAATCTGATTTACTACCATTACGATTCAGTTTTACTTTTCAGTAGATTTACTACTGCTACTCATTATTTTAAAGTAGTTTTTTTTTTAATTTTCAACAGTTTCTTAAACCGAAACTGACAATTGAACATTATTTTGCACACTATTCTAAAAATGTATTCATAGCACTACGATTAAAAAAAAACTTGTAGGTAGTAGGTACTATCCTATATAATTTGATCTTAAATACCTGATGCAGTAGTCTGTCACAGATTGGACATGACTACAATCTCACTCAAAAAGTTCCATTGGCTATAGTGACACATTTATAATAAGTTTATACTTTATTATAATAGAAAAGAGAAGATTTATATGGTCATTTTTCCCTTGAACCCCTAAAAATATCTGCCTATAATAAAAAAAACAGCGTGTAGAAAAATGTATCCTTTGTATAATTCCATAGATAATTTGTTTTAAGTTATGTAAATACACTAACCCATCATTCGGACCATCATTTCTCGTTTTATTGATACAAACGTGACATGTTAATTACATTTGACAATGTTGCCAGGATGCGTAATACTGAGGTACGAAAAAATGAAGATAAAAATAAAAAAAGGACCTACCGGGTCGATGAGGACAGCAGTCAATGCGAATCCGTCGCTCATTAATTATTATTTTTATTATTACTTTTATGGGTGTATTGGAAAGTTCCCCGATATTTCTACTGGAGGTAAGAATAAATCATACCGCTACGGCAATAAAATAAAACGCGCCTCATTTCATATTTCAAACCTATTTGGAACGTAGAACAATAATAATTTTCAAAATACTCATCACTTACCAACAGCTAAACTACCTACGTATTATATTATGAATAGAGAAATACAACCCGCACATTTCAAGTAGGTACCTACCTATGGAACATGCGAATATTTCATTTTTGTCAGACAAATCTTCTATTAATTACATCTGTGATTGTGATTATTGAAAAAACTGACAGCAAAACCAGGCAGATGACGGGCATAAAATTTTTATTGTTTTTGCTATAAATCAGTTATATTTATTTAAATTTCAATTCACCACGTTGACAACTGCGGACAATTTGACATTTCTTCCCATTGTACACAGAAACCTCTGAACAAGTATCAAAAAATTATTCGATACAATGTTTCCCGCGGATACGTGTTATTATTTATTGGCATAGAAGCCATCGTCTCTGAGCCCACATTTCAAATGCTTCTAGTCTGTTCATGGAATTGACTTTCAAAGTCCATATTTCGCATTCGCATAACAGAACAGACTTACTTAGGTACATAACTATTCCTTGTCGGAGTTTCGAGTTTATATTATTATTACAGGGTTCTAATTTTATCAAAATGCAGCTCTATCTGCCTCTATCCTACACCTTATATTATCTTCTTCCAGATCTACTTTTTAATTCATCAATTCTCCCTTTTAACTCTACTTCGGAGCATATAAAGGTAACAATGCACAATGTTATGACCAATATACTACCTACTTATTTCCTTTGTGAATTCAGCCCTTCATTCTGTGCAATAACACTAGAAAAACACATGGATTTCTACCAAAGATCACGGTTGTACCTACTCGTTTTCAAATTTTACAGATGGTTGACTTAAACAATAAACGTCTGAACTCAATCCAAATTTAAGTTTTATAAACTACATTAAATTCTTCGTTAATTTAACATTCTAAATACCCGAATCGACTTGATCTCAACACTATACCAACCCTAAGATAATTACAATTATTTCTAAATTTGATTTTAAAAATGGTAAATTATTCAATTTAACTACTTCTAAACAAGTACAAAGCATTATAATGTATGTATTAATTTATATCTCTTTCACCTCCAGCAATAAAATAATGAAAGCGCGAAAGAGACATTGCAAGCTTGGCGCTTAGGGTCGCTAAGCGTTGCTTGGTTACCATGATAAATAAAATGCCAACTAAAATAAAAAAGATGTATAGTAAAAAGTTTATTAATTTTTTTTTGTATTATTACTTAGTAGTACCGAGGTACCTACTATAGAAAATTTGGTTAATATTTGTGTAACAGTGGTTCAATTAGGGGTTCGCTTTTCTAGAAAATCATCGCATAAGCTAAGTAATATATTCCTAAGCGACGTAAAATATTGTTGAATGTAAATATTTGACTGAATTACCGATTCTACAATGTTTATTCAAACGAAACAAAGTCGGCCGTGAATGACGAATTGTTTAAACACTAAATATTTATGATATTTTCACAATATTGTAAATTGAAATAACAATAATTAATAAATTCAAATGAATTGCAGGGGAGAGATGGGCTGACATGGCGGCTGTAGGAAATGTTAATTAATCAAACAGCAGATTATTTTATGGAATGTTTAAAACATAATTGTTTTTATTATTATTGTTCTGACATTTTTATACTTATCGATTTTAAATTAATTATTTTTTATTATTCAACACTCCATCATATTTAGTTTTGAATCAATTAGCTGGTGAATTCTGTTTTTGCTATGATGTTAATTTATGTTAAGTACTGAAATAAAGGGTAAAAAAGTATCCAACCCATAAAGGTTAAACAATATATTTATTACATTGTTTAACGCTAACTTGTCTTAAAATGACCACTTGGATTGGTTAAATTCATATCCTCTATGTTTGTCTCTGTTACTAAAATAGCTATTAACCAATGCTCCAAAAGATTTTAATGGTGAATAAACCTACATACTACATACCTAAATACCTACATTTTTTCAAACCATAATCATGGTGTCCATTAGTTCCAGGACAGAACCTATGAATACAAAGCATTTCCAAAAAAAATTTGTAGACTTATACCTCTATTCGCTACCAGATCCGCTAATATTAAGAATCCGCCAAAATAATGTATGAAAAACGGTAAATTTAAACTGATTGTTCCACTTAAATAATTATCATAATTAATCGGCACCTTAGAAAGACCCGCCAAAATTTTAGAGGAACCGCTTTTATGTCAAAACCGCTTTTGTGCCAATTTTTTCTCAAATGTTCTTTAAAAATTAGCAAACAAATCAAAATAATTTATCATTTTCAGTAAAAAATCATTTTGCTCTTGTTTTAATCATTAAATATACAATTATAGTGGTTATATTTCTTGAAAGTAAAATTAAATTACTGTGAAAGAGTCAAGGAGTGTATTTGTGTTCAATTGAGTGAGCACAGATTCATTTAAAAAAAAAAAAAAAAAAAAAGATCAAGATGAATTTGTTTGAGAAAAGGGTAACTTGGCGGCCATGATGATAATTTTGACATGGGGAAATGTGAATTTGAATCATTGCTTCATCTGCGAATACTGCATATTCCTACTCTGAGCCAATTTGCTCGCAGAGGTCTTTGAAGAGCTGGAACAAACAAAAAAAGCTGCAAAACCATATTCTCAAATTGACAGTTAATTGAGTTCCGAGGGGTTCCAACACAACCAGCGCCGGTGGCACTCTACTGTGCTGGACAAAGGGTGTTTTTATACTGACATAATGTCTGCCCAATACATAGCATAAAAAGCGGTAAGCCCTATAAACTATGATAAGGACGTAAAGCGAATTTTTGTCGCCTTTAAAAAACTTTAAAGAGCCATCTAGCTAAAGGAAGGAAACCTTGAACCTGAACCTGGTTCTTCTGGTTGGGGGTTGGGCAAGGAGCCAATACCTAACCTCTTTCTGTAAAAAGATTGTTATCACGAAACCAGATAACGAGCCTCGGAACTGGAGACAATGTTTGCTGAAGGACAATCGTCGATATGAGAAAGAAAATATTTTAAGTGTAAAAGAAATTTAAATGAATTTAAGTAATTTCAGGTTCTGTGTGAGAGAGGTGTAGTTTAGCTTTGTCGCCGAGATTGCTATACGATGGCAGTGGCGAGCGGCTGGTACAAGCCAATAATCCTGGCTTACCCTAGAATTTTGGAGAAGAATATAAAAATAAAAACATTTCAAAGATTGCTATAACTCTGACGAAAAATTAAAAAAACTTTTGATGCACGTCAAAAAAATATTCTCACATGACCCCTGGTTGCCATGGTATAACAGTATTTTTATATTCTATGGACCAAAAATAACGAGAAAGTACTGCTTTCATCTCCTCTAACGTTCCTGAAGCACTCCTTAGTCAAGGCTCAGTGCGTCCCTTTCGCACTAGCATTTTGCAGGCCGATCCCTTCCCTTTAATTTTGTCGACACCGTCGTCAATATCAATTGGCCCACAACGGGTCATTTTTTCCAAAGGAAATTTAATCCGGGATTAATTAGAGTTGCCAACTCTCAAACAAAATCACGTAATGAAATTATTGGAATTACTTTATAATTCAGAAATTAATGAGGATTGCATACAAAATATCCTGTTATTTGATTTTTTAATAATAAACAATGAATGTATCACGGAGCAGATTAACCCATACATATTTTATCGGTTACTATAACAACAGTAAGTTCACATTATTTCGATTTATTTTATTTTTGTATTATGGCAATTTAATCGGTAATATAAACTGTCAAAATGTATTTTAACACGGTGTTTTTAAACTGAAGGTAAAGGGTCATTGTTTATTATATCGGTTTTAAATTTATAATACCTATAGTTTTTTTGTCATTTAATGTGGTAATTACTTACATACTTAGGTAATTTAGTGTCTCGACGATTCAAAACCTGTTGGCCTTTTAGGGCAGCCGGCCTTAGAAAGTTTATCAATGAAAGGTTTAAAAAAAAACATCAAACAAACATTTTTAATAAAATAATACAGTTGTTGCTGTTTAACCTGATCATGATTTAATCATGTTTTCTGTGTCCAGTCATTATCAAGAATATTACTGACGTCAAGGTATGTTTAATTTCGCAATATGTTTTTAAATGAATAATCTTAGAATGTTTAACAGTAAACCTTTAATTAATCTCAGAATACTAGTTTTTTTAAGTGCTCCCATGGCCTTTTCTTGCAAATTTTGCTTTCTTATAGCTGAATTCATATGTGAGACTTTAAATCACTTGATTAATAATTGAACTCTTCATGAAAACTCAAAAAACATCTTTAACTTTTTATAACAAAGTGTGCATTCAAATGGCTTTTATCATGAGCTATTATTTGATTGATTAAACTTTTTTATTGCAGTTATTGCATTCGAATGGCTTTTCCCCGCTATGAGTTCGCATGTGATAATTTAAATTACTTGAGTCCGCAAACTTTTTATTCCACACATTGCATTAGTAAGGCTTTTCTTCGCTTTGAATCCGGCTGTGCGTAAAAGATTCCGGATTTGGTAAACTTTTTTATGCAAACTTTTGCTTTATTATGGCCGAATTCATATGTGAGACTTTAAAGCACTTGATAATAGAACTCTTTATGAAAATTCAAAAAAATCTTTAACTTTTTATAACAAAGTGTGCATTCAAATGGCTTTTATCATGAGAGTGATTAATTACTTGATTGATTAAACTTTTTATTGCAATTATTGCATTCGTATGGCTTTTCTCAGCTATGAGTTCGCATGTGACTCTTTAAATTACTCGAGTCCGCAAACTTTTTATTGCACACATTGCATTAGTAAGGCTTTTCTTCGCTTTGAAGTCCGGCTGTGCGTAAAAGATTCCGGATTTGGTAAACTTTTTTATGCAAACTTTTGCTTTATTATGGCCGAATTCATATGTGAGACTTTAAAGCACTTGATAATAGAACTCTTTATGAAAATTCAAAAAAATCTTTAACTTTTTATAACAAAGTGTGCATTCAAATGGCTTTTATCATGAGAGTGATTAATTACTTGATTGATTAAACTTTTTATTGCAATTATTGCATTCGTATGGCTTTTCTCAGCTATGAGTTCGCATGTGACTTTAAATTACTCGAGTCCGCAAACTTTTTATTGCACACATTGCATTAGTAAGGCTTTACTTCGCTAGAAGTCGCGCTGTGCGTAAAAGTTTCCTGATTTGTTAAACTATGCTTTCTTATGGCTGACTTCGCATGTGAGTCTTTAAATGACCCGAAAAATTATTTTTCTCCACATCAAGACCTTTAAAAAAGTGCTCAGCCACCAGTCATAATATAATAATATGTTACTGTCAGCCATATTACTAGAACAAAATTTGTCTTAAGTTGCGATCTTCTGGGAAACGCAGGAACTACAGCGTTAATGACATCAGTCAGTGAGGCAGTGTTCAAGACAAATATTAGACAAATAGATATAACAGTAATAAAAAAGAAGAAGAATTTTTCCAAAAAAAATTTTCGCTTGTTCCGCATTTTTATCCATGAATCATCAATGTTTGTAGGTAGTTATCTACTGTTAAATTTTATTTTTTATTTATTAAAAAAAAAAAAAATTTTTTTTAGAAAATAAATAAAATTTAACAGTAGATAGCTACCTACATAGTACATACATTGATGATTCATGGATAGAAATGCGGAACAAGCGACGAATTTTTTTTGGTGAAATTCTTCTTCTTTTTTTTTGTGTCGGCTTGCCCAATTTTTTGAGAAAATAAAACCACCGCACGCCACTGTACGATGGTGTGGACTTTTAAGATGCAAGAAATATGATTTTTCCTTCTTCTGAGGCTATTTAGTGTAAATTAAACAAAAGTTTATTTCAATTTAAGCCAGTTCTAGTTAAACGTTACCAAAAGCACACAATTAATTATCGTCACTTAAACTTCTTCACATAAAATGTAGTGTTAACGATAATAGTGGTAAGGACTGGATAGGGTTTGAGAGAGGGACTCTACATACATAAGAAGGTAGTTCCACAAAACACAATGTTATTTCGTACAATCAAACGTACAGATGTAGTTGATTGTAAAGTTACAATTGTTTAGGAAGAACACTGCTGTTTGCCTAAGTTTATTCAGATTAGCGAAATTCCTTATTCCTACTACCCCTAGGTCCCTACCTACATATTAGGATTATCTATCTGGCTAAATAAGTTGTTGCTTGTTGTGAGTTTGAACTGGAAAATTCCAATAATGTAATATGGTTGAATTCACTATAAAGCCCTCGATGTATCATTATAACATAACTAATCTACTGAACATACCTATTTGAATTAATCTATTCCAATAATTTTATCGCAATTTGGTTGCTGTTTATTGATTTTGAGTACTTACATACATGCAGGTAACATTAATTTATCCGGAAAACGATTGATTTGTTTTTCCATTTGTTTTATTATCCTGATTAGTTTTGTTAAATCAATTTCAGGTCAATTAAAACAGTTAATAAAAGTTAAATATATTTAGAGCATATCGAAGAATTCTATTAATGGAAATTTAACACATGACTGTAATAAAATGGCGAATGTTGTTTACGTTAAATAATCACACTAAGTGAGTCACCAAAACAACATGAGAAAACAATCAAAAGTCCGTAGTGATTAAGTTTAAATTTGACAATTGAAAATCTATAGCAAAAATTAGAATCATTAGTATTTGCATAGATGTAATAAAGTTTTATTTAAATTATACTAAAAGTATGTTGTTAATTTCTGACTACTTTTCATTGAAATTCTGAGCCTCAAGCATACATACAAAATAATAAAATGAAATAAATGTTTATCGATATTAAAGTATCAAAACGGTAAATGAACAAGTATGTAGTTACCTATTATAAAATGATGACTCAGTTCTGACAGTCAAGTCAAGATAATCATTCTACCACACGCTGCTAAAGCAGACATATAATTTACTCTAGAAAATAAACCGATGTCTTCAAAGAACTAACATTATTACATAGAATAAAAGGTTTTCAAGTGAACTCAAGTCTACAAGTAAAGTTTGTATGCTGTGTACTTAATAGTCCCTTGTAGTGTATTTTCAATAAACCATCGGTAGCTCGGATTAATGTAATATTTTGTAAAGTCACAACGCTAAACTCTTCTGCACCATCGTAGCATATACTAGAAACTTTCGCAAGAAATAATAAAATAATTTTCTTTGGAAGAGCTAGCTACCTATAAGAAAACTTAAAAAGTCTTATACCAAGATTATATTTATACGGCTTTAACGATCTAAGAAAATGGGCGGTTCTAAGTTCTGTTAATGCATATTTAAATAATTCCACGAAAAGCTTTTTATTATTTTTTTAATACTGAATTACATAGAATAGAATTATTCATACTATAGGTTTTTGTTGGTATTTTTTTATTACAAAATATACGATTAAGTAAACAAAGGTGCATTGTATTATGTAGTTGCTAATACTATCACAGAAATGATTAACAGTAGATATCTGAGTTTTTCTCCTATTCGTTACTAGCCTAGTCGAAAGAGAGCCTGCATTGCGTTTCTCTCCAAGCCTTTTTACGCACATCAGTTCCATCTACAAAGCTTTCGAAAAGATAAAACTTTATAGTATATAATATATTCACATCACCGATGTAGTCATTTTTTACATCTATAAATAAATAATTATCTCATGGCGTGGCACATCTGCGCCGCGAGCGGTAACGTAACGCATGCAACGTACCAAATTTCCATCGTTGCGCGCACATGAACCACGTACGTACTAATCGCTCGCGGCACATATTTGTATACGCCGTAAAACAACGAATCTGTTATTTCTGCAACATTTCCAAGAATATTTTTTCTAATTTTCTTTTCCATGTTTCATAATTTAATACATGACGTATCGCATGAAAGAACGTTAGATATGTATACTAAAAGTTTCGAGAAAAAAGCGTTTAAAGATACCAAAGTAAATTTTAAAGATTTTTTTGGGGTCCATTCAATTTTCTACGAAATATATTCCAGGTATATAAATAGCCAATCCCTCAAACTGTGGGGAATTCTCCGTTATTATTGTTCGCAGTCTTTGTGGTTATTTCATATTTATTTACTCTGTGTTCTTGTTTCTCAAATATGTCATCATGAATAATCCACGCTACTGCATGAAAAATAAAGTATTTAAAACGAATTAAGTGTTTTATTGTTGATACCAAAAACAATAAGATACTTATTGTAAACTTTCTTTATAATATTATGTTCATAGAAATTTATTTCATTTAGCAAAAGAAGTGTCATAAAATAAAAAGACAATGACCATTGTTTATTTTTGTAACAAAAGACATTTATAAAACAAACATGAGGGTGCATTAGATAACAAAATAATAATTTGCCGGACCTATAAAGTGTAAATAATAATACACGCTGGTCGTCTATTATATAAACACACGAAATAACATCTAATCTGACCACCACTATAAATCTGAAATCCTTCCAAGAAATATGATAAAACTTAAATAAACCCCACGACACAACGTTTAACATTAGCAGGTGCGCTGAGGCCGGGTACCTGTGGCTTAAACAATAAAACATCTACCAACCAAATTGAGTTGATTGATTAAAATCGAAGTAGATATTTGAATTTTAGAAAATGCCAGTAGATAGAGAAAAGTGTACCCTATCGAATGATATAAAAAACCGAAAATCGACCTAATGTATAATATTCAACGTTATTCCAGATTCCAGGCGATACGTCACATATTTAGAAAACCACATAATTTATTACATTTTTTAAACCTTTTTCTTCTTCGTCAGTAGCTGTTGTTTTAGACGAAATTTACTTTATAAAATGTTTTTCATAATATATTAAAAATGCTGGTTAATCAAAAGCAAGGAAGATTAGTTTGGAACTCAGAACGATCCTGGTCAAAACTTTTGCACTAAGCGAAGGAAGTTGAGGACGGGTGAGAAAGAATAGTCGTTGTGCTTTAAAACTAAAAGTCATCTTTATTATAACTTAAGTTAGCTGCTGTATTGTTTCTTTAAAGATTATCATTCCTCACGTATTGGATCTGTATTAATTATTAATACCTATGATGATCAAAGTAGCAAAAGTCGTGCTTGTGCTTATGATATCAATTATTATTCTACTCATCTTCTAGGTAATGAATGATTTATACTTACCCAGTTTTGATTTATATTTTAGGCAAATCTGTTATATAAAATTTTATAAGTTGTTGAAAATGCATTTTATCTGCTTGATGGATATTAATTTATGTGAATAATGTTATCTAAAGATATTAAAGAAAGTCGGGTAACCGCGAACACTTATAACTCGAGATCGGCTGAACAGATTTTTATCATTTTTGGTTTATTGGATTCTTCTCCGCTCCGGATAACAGAATAACTAAAAATCGAAAAATGGATAGAAATTAAACGTCATCTGTGAAAAATTCTACAGAAATACAATTTTTATTTACCTGACAACCATTGACATTAAAAATATTGGAAGGCATATTTTTAAAGGATTTTTTCAACCTTTTTTCTGTATTGTTAACATTGAAGTGCATTTTTTATAAATTAAAATGCGAAAAGTGAATTAATCATATTTTGAAATCTAATTGTTGTTTACACAAACTGTCAGTAGTTTAATAGTGTGTGCGATTGAGAGATTCCGGATGGAAAATATGTAGTTTAAAACAGATGCATCGGTCGGAATGACATTGGTTAAGTATTTTTATCATTCTTTCAAATTCTTATTCAATATTCATTTAGTTAGACCACAGGACAACGTCTGTCGGGAATCGAACCCGGGACCTCGGATCTGAAGTCCACGCCAGTACAACTAGGCTACCGAGGTCGGTAGCCTAGTTGTGTAATTAGGATTCAATAAATTATATGCAATTTACCTACTGCTTCTTTAGCAGCGACATTTTTATTATGGAGTTTTATTATGTTTCATTCATTCTAAGTATGTATAAGAAAAGAGCCAAGCTAAATGAAGGTTTCAACACCCTGCGAATGAAACAACAGTGCACAGTGCTATTATGTGTAGGTATTATGGTTCCTAGACACTAGAAAAGTGAAAAAAATGCGATTATTGTCACATCTACAAAAACATACCTACCTACCTAGGCATAACTTTTAGCCATCGCATCTGGCCAGTCATCTGGAGTCAATGAAGAAGAAGTGGATGCATTATAATAATATAGGACACACGAACCTAGTGAATGTCTGTATAAACGTGTTTGAGTTATAAAAAATCTTTAAACCAAATTTTTCATAATTTTATTTTCTGACATATTTCGTAGCTCTTCATGATCACAAGAAATCCAGAAACTTATAAATATCACAGGATACTTGGAAATGTCTAAATAGCCTCTGATCGCTAAGAGCGTGTTCCTACGAACCATGTCGGGAAAAGTTGTTGAAAAGTGCTTTAAAGATTTTTTTTGAAATTTCAGTATTGAAATCCGTTAGTTGAAAAATATAGTGAGACAATTTAATTTGTATTTTAATAAATACTAATTGTATTATATTAAACCCTTTTTAAAGCTTATGTTTTCAATAAACCATGGTTATTTTTACACTTGACGACATAGTTTAAGATAAGAACGAGTATGAAAGCATTATAATTTGTTTGATTTTACCAAAAAATAAAGTGAGTAGCTCTAAGATATTGGAATGACAGCCCATAACAAGCAAAAGAAAAAATGACAAACACCTCTACCAGATAGAGTTTCACAAATGCAATTTCATTTATAATGATTTCGTAACACACTTTAAATAAATGACAGCAAATTTGTCAGTTTTTGCTTGAAAAATGTGGCTGATATCCACTCTCAAACTTAAAAAGGCCCTGTTAGAAAAACGTTTAAAAAATTCGGAGTGCCCTATGGGTCCTCAAAATTGAGATGGGATAGACGTTATAGATAAAGCATGTGAATTAAATTAAATAAATAAACACTTTTCTATAGAGGGATCTCAGTGTCAACACTTTTTTCTGAGACATTTTTTTTTTTCAGTCAACCAGTACCGCCCAATCTGAGACATGCCAATTAAGAACTAAGTTTATGACATTGTTAAGTAAAGTTTGTTAGAAATTTGGTATATTATGTGATTGCTGAAAGAAATGCTTCGAAAAAAATCCACATTGTAAGAAATACGTATGTATTTATATGAAATGATGAACAAAAAAAAAACGTGATGTAGCATTCGTAAGATCTCCAAACGAATTTCATAATAACGTTTGTTTCGAAAGTTAATTTGAAATAGAATGATCGCGGCAAAGGAAAGTAGTTGGTAACTTTCTTTTTAGTGGGGAAGAGAGACAAGAAGGAACATGTGGGAAAGTTTCTCAAGTACAATATCATCCAGATCCCGCGCCGTTATTACATTATTCACCGGAGAACACAGGAAGCCAAGTTGGAGCGGCGCCTTGGAGCAAGGAAATATATTATATTATCACCGCCACTAACTGACGAACAATACTGGCATACATAATTACATGACATGTAGATCATCTGTTTTTTTTTAAGACTACTAATAAACTTCGTATCTAATTGATTACGCACATTTTCAGAACAGAGTTGAAGAGAAAGACACTGTATCCAAAGTCACTAATTAATTTGTAATATTTATTATAAAAAATATTTCGAGATGCTAAACCAAAATTGTTGGATATTTAAACAGAATAAACAACAGAAACCACCATTTGACTTACCCAATTATGTACACAAATCCGTGGCAGTTAGACGCTATAGATAAAAAAGTCAGTACCGTACATATTGGTCAACCATTGTAGGTTTTTGGTCTAACAATCCAATACAAAAATTATACAAGTTATTTGGTTTTTTTTATAAAAGAATCTGTGCTCACTTAAAGTGAACACAAATACACTCTTTGATTTGACACTTTCACAGTAGTAGGTTACTTAAAACTTCTGCCTTGAAAGAGATAGATTGTCGGCACCTGGGATCGAGCCCACGTCTTCCGCGCGAAACAGTACGAAAATAGACGTCGTAACCGTTAGGCCATCCACTTTTGTTATGTGTCATTAAATTACCATTGTGTCCTTCTCTGTAAATTAATTAACACGTTTCTATACTATACGATGTTAGTTTAGCAGGTGGATTTTTGAATATTTTTTTTCTAGCCAACCCGTCCCGTCCAATATGAGATTGGTTTGGATATTAGACTTGGATAAATTGTGGTCCAACCGGGAATCGAACCCGGTATCTCTTGATTGGAAATAAGCATCTGTCTGTACTATTAGGCTAACGAGAAATATCTAAACCAAACGTTTTATCATCACCATCTCATCTGAAAAATTCATTCTTATATCATTTAAGTTGTTCTTACTACCTTCTATATACATCTCTCAGGTTTTTCACATCACAGCCTTCATGCTATTGGTATTGAATAAAAGATTTTGTGATGAAACTGTAAGCTATTTTAAACGATCACTTCCACCCTTAATAACTTAATAGGAATTAGGTAATTGATGTCAACTATTAGTAAGAAACTTGTAGCCTCTGCCCAACACGAGGCACTAAGAGATATATACGATGAGCTGGATACAAAACAAGGGGCTCAGAAAATATATAAAATCGCGGCACAAAGAAAGGAAAGAGCTAAATCAATAAGAACCCCAAAGTACATCGAAGATAGTGATGGTATACTAATTACAGTGGAAGAAAAAATATGCGAAAGATGGAAGGAGTACTATTCAGAACTCCTAAATGAAGAATTCCCGAGAACCACAAATCCTAAAGAACAACAGATCTTAGGGCCAATTACAGAAATAACTTCAGAAGAAGTTAAGATAGCCATATGTCAAATGAAAATGGGAAAAGCTATAGGACCAGACAATATCCCGACTGAATTTTGGAAAGAATGTGATGAAAGCGGACGAAATTGGCTGTGTAACCTTTTTAATAAAATATTGGCTGGAGACCCAATGCCAGAAAAATTTAGAAAAAGCTTTCTGTTGCCTTTCTACAAAAACAAAGGAGACTCAAGAAAGTGTGACAACTACAGGGGCATCAAACTTATGTCCCACACAATGAAAATCTATGAACGAATAATAAACACAAAAATAAGGAAACTGGTAGAGATACATGAAAATCAGTGTGGTTTTGTATCGGGAAAATCTACAGTTGATGCCATCCAAACTGTTAGGACCCTGGTCGAAAAACACAGAGACGCCCAAAAAGACCTTCACATGGTCTTCATAGATCTTGAAAAGGCGTTCGACAGGGTCCCAAGAAGCCTGATATGGGCAGCACTTAGAGCCCATAATGTACCAGAAATATACGTACACACTATTCAGGATATGTACAACAATGTCAAAACTCAAGTGAGGTGCACATCAGGGACTTCCCTAGAATTTCCTATAAAAGTGGGGGTACACCAAGGATCCGTCCTCAGCCCGCTACTGTTCATCTTAGTCATGGACTATTTAACCAAACAGGAAATGAACAGCCTCCTAAAAATCCTACTATTTGCGGACGATATAGTATTGATTAGTGACAAACACGAAGATCTGCAAGAAGGATTGGAGAGGTGGAGGAAAGCACTGGAAGACAACGGACTGAGAATTAGTAGGAAGAAAACGGAATACCTCTACCTACCGTTTGAGAAACAAAATTTGACCACGTCAAACTTACCCATAATACAGATGGATGGAGTAACACTACCAAATAGCGACTCATTTAAATATCTTGGATCAGTCATTCAAAATGATGGAAGCTGTGCTGCGGATGTAAAACACAGAATTAGTGTCGGATGGATGAAATTCAGATCGGTGTCAGGAGTTCTATGCGATTCAAAAATGCCAGTCAAATTAAAAGGAAAAGTTTATCAGACAATTGTCAGACCCGCACTCCTGTATGGCTCCGAATGCTGGACTATGTACAACAGCTATAACAGACAGCTAGAAACGGCAGAAATGCGCATGCTGAGGTGGTCGACAGGAGTGTCATTGAGAGACAAGATAAAAAGCTCACACATTCGTGGAAGCCTAGGAGTGACGGATATAAATAGCAAACTTGAGGAAAGACAGTTGCGATGGTATGGACACGTAGAACGGAGACCGCAGGAACATATTGTAAATCAGGCCATCAACATGAGTGTTCCACGTGTGACAAACAGAGGACGACCAAAGAATTCCTGGGTGGTGCAGAGGCGTGACCGGATGCGAAGATTGGGATTGGAAGAGGTGGTGCAGGAGAGACGGACTTATAGCCTAAGAACGAGGAGGGCTGACCCCAACAGTCTACTTAGACGCTAAGTTGGGAGCAAGCTAGGGAGAAGAAGAAGAAGATGTCAACTATTAGTAATAGTAATAAAAAAATTTTTTAATCCAAAATATAAACAATACAAAATGTCAAAATATAAATTCAATTATTATAAAAATGCTGCAAATTTACTGAACCTGACAACTGCCCCTATAATAGAGTTAGGCTCGAGTAGAAAGGGGCGTGGCCACCTTTACGACATAAAAAATGTGTATTTAAAACTTAGCTGTATGTACATTAAAACACAAATATCATATAGCTTATAGTCATGGTGTTTGTCTCAGGTTGAAATTGAAATCGGCATCTGGTTTCAGTAGTTGTATTGTGGGTTCTACGATTTGCAAATTTGGTTTATTAAAGTCGTTCTAAGATCTTACAATTCAACTGACGCTTGGTGTTTAGTCATTGTTTAATTTATGTATTCAAGACTTGCATACTAATTCTACTTCTCATCTCATCTGAATATTGATACCAATTTAAGAACGCGCAGATAACAACTAACACAATTAATTCAAATAAAAATCTACATTTCGTTAAACGGTATCTTCGAGAATACTGTCAGGGCCGACAAACATCGCCGTAATAAGGGTCGCTCTAGGAATCTCACAGAGATGTGAAACAGGAGAGCTTGAGAAATATATTCGGGTGAAGATGTAAAAGTATAGAGAAAGCAAAGGATAAATGTTCTGGTATATGAACCTAATAAGTAGGAACATCGTCTCTGGAGTAGGTACTCTGGACCCGGATAAAGAGGTTAATTGCAGGATTGAGTGTGCTAGAAATGCGTTCAACAAGATGAGGTCATTCTTTTGTAAACGATAATCTGAGTTTTAAACTAAGACAAAGGATGATAAAATGTTACGTCTGGTCAATATCGTTATATAGCTCCGAATCATGGACCCTAAAGGTCAACACGATGAATAGAATAGAAGCCTTCGAAATGTGGATTCACAGGCGGATGCTAGAGCCGTTGACCGTGAGTTACTCATGACTGTAAGATTTCACATCTGGGTCAGGTGCTGAGGGGTGATAAATACACCTTACTCCAACTTATAATGATGGGGAAAATAGAGGGGAGCATAGGCGTTGGGAGAAGGCAGATGTTTTGGCTGTGAAATGTTCGAGTCTGGACCGGAATAAGAAGCGTGAAAGCTGTTGCGGATAGTGCAAGACAGAGAAGTTTTCACCGAAGTGATCGCCAACGTCGGGGTGACCTGTAGCCCAAGTATAAGTATTCGATGATCGAATATCGAAACGATCATCGAAAGAGTTTCGAAAATTTTCCATAAAAAAATGATCGAACGATTCGATCGTTTGTTTTTAGAACACTATTTTCACGCTTATAAACGTCTATAAGCGTGCAAAAAGCTTTCGATAAAACTCGTACTAGCCCCACTGATACGGCACACGAAGAAGGAGAATGTACATTGTACGTACCTACATATAAGTATGTTTTGAATTAAAACCATCTATCCTTTCATAGTCTGCTTGATGATTTACGAAAATTAATCGAGCATTCATATTTTGTCAAATTTTATACATAGGTTATGAGAGTGTCATTTAGTAGAATTGATTTATGATTCTTGAGAATTATCTAAGAAAAAATCTCCCAAGCACTAGATTTGACTCATTTTCGGAAGGAATCTTGTATGAATATTAATAATAAGATGACGTTTTAAGGCCTGTCCTAACTGAAAAGTGATCGTGCGACCATGCGATGGGCGATCATACAATGTTCTCAATTTGAACGATCCGTCCGCGTTTGAGTATACGAAACTCACGGGAAAACTATGATTACCTACTTATATTTTATAATATAAATGAAAGTCGGGTTAGTGCGAACACTTATAACTGGAGATCGGCTTAGCAGATCCTTCCGATGTTTGTTTTATTGGATTCTCCTCCACTCCGGATAACAGAATAACTTAATAAAAGTTGAAAAATGGATAAGAAAAAATATCCGACGCGTCGAAATTTATGTTTAAGTATTAAAAATAAATTTCGACGCGTCGGGAGACGTCGGTAAAAGTAAAAACCTTCGACAATCTTATGGAAGTGATATTTTTTATAATTTTACAGTATTATTGATAAAAAAAAACTTACAATAAATACAATACCAATTTTTTTTGTTCAACAATTTATCTAGGTATATAAAATAAGGTTTTCAAAAATATGTAACACATACAGTGGTTTGTTAGTAATAGATAAGATATTTGAATTTGAAATGTAACAAAATGTACTTCTTGTTTAGTTATGATTGTACAACTAAATTATTTTTGAATCGTTATATTATACACCCTATATAGAACATTTTTTTTTTCATTTGTAGTTTATTTAATCTGTCTGCTATGTAGGTTCAAAACCAATTTACGGACTTTAATATCGAATTAAAGGTCAATAAACCTACTAAAGAGAGTATGATTTTTATTTACAAAAGTCAATTTTCAAATATTTTTTATAAAAATAACTATAGGAAAATAAAATCTTTTTTTTTCATATCATCATGATAATCAAACATTCTGCTGTAAGAGTACAAAATTTGACAATTAAAAGAGTTATATATTTTAGTAAAGTAGGACCCGGTTTTTGTCCATAGTGCGGCGCCGGCGTAAGTAGTAAATCATTATTCAGAACGGTGTTAAATAAATAGGCATACAATATTTTTAACAAACATCAAATTCGTTTATTTATTTAACAATATGCGGCGTTATACGTTGATATGCTATATTTTTATTTTTAAGACTAAATTTCACATTAAAATAAAATATGTTTTGGGTATATCATAAATAATACAGTTAAACAATATTTTAGAAATTTCTTCCGACAAAGGTTTCACGAAAAGCATTGTGACGAAAGAAACGAACATTCGTATTGTTTTTAAAGTGTTAAAAAACTAGGAATTGAATAGGATATTGTCTTAAATTTCGGATGTTTTAAAAAGGGTACAAGTTATTGAGGGTAATAAAATATAACTGTAGCGGGAATAATATTCTAGAAAATATTAATGGCACTTGTTTTATTTTCAAAACAAGAGGGGCCATAAATGAACGCTTTCTAAATCAGTAAAATTATTGAACATGGGTCGGTTTTTGAGTTTGGACAATGACGCGAAAAATAAAATAATTTCTGAATAGTTCGAAATATAAACAATGAGTAGACAATAGTTTATAAATATAATAGGTGAATTTTGTAAGGATTGAAGAGACAATAAGTACCTACGGTAAATAATCTGTTAAACACATGTTTGTCTCCGTCGCAAGTGTGTAGAAACGACTTAGGTACTTACATTAGGTACAGTAAGGAAGCCGTTCGATAAAATAAATTATGGACGAAAATTGCACTTCTAATTGGAATAATTATAAATTTTAATCGTGTACATGTCACACCCCGTTTAAATTAAAGTTCTCTTGATACAGAATGTAATACTTAATTTATATAAGAGGTCACCAATGTATTTGCTTGTAATTCTTCATAAATAATTATTGTGTACTTGAAAGATGTAATTTTAATTGTAAATCTTGAATACAGAAGTTAAGTAAATTGTTCTTGATCATGAGTCAATTAATTTTAAGGGATATTCTCAAGTTTGTTTAAAATAAGGAAGTAATGATATTCAGTCGACTTTTATTTGGAGGACATAGCATGTTTCGAATTGGAAAATGTGTAATTTTTTTTTAAATGAGTAATTTTAATGTAAAATAATAACGTCAGCCAGTAGGTACTGAGCTCTTGTTGTAGTAAATGAAATAATGTCGAAAAACTCACATCCCTTTATCAATGTAATTAATAATAATGCTTTGTCTTAGTAGTATAGTTGAAACCAAAGGTCCTCCAGTGATACATTTTAATGAAATTGTATATACCTGCCTATAATTGTATTTTTTTACTATAATTAAGAAATTACTTTTCAATAAATTAAGAGATTGAATTAGTCGACCAAGTTATAGTTGTAAGTTATTTTTTTTTATAATTTAGATATTTAGTTTCATAATTGTATATGATGCACACCCCAAAAACACTAAACATTAAAATTTCCTTATAAGTCATTGATTAAATAATGTAAATAATGATCCATTATCTAAAATCCAAATTCTTTTGCATACATCTCCAAAGAGATATGAATTACCTTATGTATATAATAGTAAGTAGGTAGCTATGTATGTAATTACATAATGTACCCAATTAATTGTAATAATATGTAATTATTTTGTATTTAACGTCATTTCGTTCAATGGGTACCGAAAATATTATTACGGAGCACAAACAACCGTGGAGAGACGAACACATAAGTCCATAAATCATCCACAAGGGCGTGCGCACAATCTGCGTGAGACAACGAATCACGGAGATGACAGAATGGTTCCACCACCAAAATCATCCCCCACGCTGGTCAAAAAGGGGTGGTTTGCTGGAAGGCCTATATAACCCCATATGAGGTCCCAGCACAAGACAGTAAATAGTTGAGAGTTGAGTGAAGAGTTGAGTAAACAGTTGACAGTTAACAGTGAGGTGAAGAGCGCGAGGTCCGTCGAGGGAGGCACCTGCCTTCGGGCAGGGTGCCCTTGGACACGTACGCCAATATAATTCGGGTCGGAGTGAAGTAATACGAACCTTGTTGTGTGAAAATCCCAGAGACAATAATAATTAAAAAAAATGAATAGTTCCGGTCGAGAAGAGACGTTATTTTCAAAGTGAATAGTGCGCGACATCCACTGAGGCAGCCTGATCCATGGCTGAGGGACCCACGCTGAGGGTGAAGAGGTTCCCAGGATGCGCCCGGAAGGGAAGAGTACGGGCAAGGAGCTTGAAGCCATAATTGTAAGTCGTCAGATATTTTACAAAAATGTATTATGCTCAGCGGAGGACATAAGGACCACTGCCCAGGTGGCGATATCCCTTTTCAAGGGTGCAAGCCTGCAAGGATGGATCTCAAGTGGACCATAAATCGTCGGCCGTAAGGGCCTTGTAAATAATTTTGTTTGGACATTAAAATTTTTGCATACCTCACTTAAGTTTATGTTTTTATTATTTTCATAAGTATTTACTTATTGTAATCATATTTTTCTTTCTTGGGGTGTGACATCTGCTAGGATAGATTCATTTTTTTTTCTTCCTTGTAATAATTCGTAATACGTAAGTTAGTTTTATTTTTTTCTTTGAGTTAGATTTTTATTATTCCTAATTTCTTAATTTAACAAATTTCTTGACCAACATATTGATTTTTTTTGTTTATTTTAAATAAATAAAGTAAGGATTATTGGTCGTTGTACTTACCCAAATCGGTAATTTGATTTGATAACTCCATGCATGCATCCCTCTATCAGTCACCAGCTTACCAGAGAGAGAATGTTTGTTGATATAGAGGTAGTGTGGTCCTCGGTGAAGACTGAGCTAGCCACAGGGGCATTTTCGGGGACCAACTACCGCCCCTCTCGGTTAGGAGATTTAACTGAGAGGGTGGAGAGAGAAGAAGGAAGAGACAGACCCCCTCTGTGCTCTGCTCTCTCTCCCTCTAGTTGAAAAGAGGAATATCAAAGTGGCGGTCCCAACGTCGGGCTTTGCTTGATTAGCATGCTATTAGTAGCACCCACCGCGGTGTGAAAACAGCAAATTTTCGCGTCAAGCACGGACCTGGGTGTGTAATGCTTTACAGCAGGTACACGAGTTTGAATCTCTCTCTGGAGCGCGATAGGGGTGACGTGAGTGGATGCCATGGACGGGTGTGTAATGTACGCGGTTACATTACTTTTAATTAGGGTAGACCGGTTTTATTGTGAATTCGGAAAATGTTGTAGTGTACACGGCTATATTAGAATTATTATTGTGTTAGAGTCATAGGATTTAATGTATAGAAATATATGAAATGTGTAATGCTTACGTTTGTATTGAGTAAGTTAGATAAGGGTAGATTGAAATTTTTGTTGTGAATATCCGGTGGATATATGTGTGTGTATTTGACTTTGTTTTTGAGCTATGTGTAAATAAGCTACAGTGGGCTGTTGAACCCCTGATTGCCACCATAGCGACAATAGGAATATTATGTTATGTACGCCACTGGGTATATTCATCACCGTACGCCACTGCTACAGTAGAAAATCTAGAGTTATCTTATTGTTAGCTAATAGAGAAGATACTTTATCAATTCATTATTTGAATATCCATTAATGATAACACTATTTAATTTAGTTATGTTTATTTTGCAGTGATTACAATAATTATTATCAATTTAGTTGTTTATTTGTTTAGTTTATTTACATACCAATTAATGATTGGAATTTTTCAATGTTTATATAGAATATTTGTATAGAAGAATCATATTCATTATCATCCCTTAAAGTGGTATAAAAGAACGTGTGCTGGGGGTGTCTAGTTAGTATCAATCCAAGTATCAACTGCAGAGTGACTATAGTGAACTAGTGACAATAAGTGTATTCATGGTGTAATTATTATTCTGACTGTTAACCAGTTGCTAAAAATAATAAACTAATTGATAAATATTAATCACATTTATTAATTTAAACTCACCACATCCCACAACAGCGACGAATCCATAACAACAAAAGTGGTGTCAGAAGTGAGATATAGTGTGATATTGTCATAGTGATTTAAATTCATAATATTTATTTAATTTTACTATAATATTCATACTAACGATTGAATGAACAGCTGTTGTTTTAAACACAGTATTCAATCATAAAAAGTTCGTGAAACGTCATCATCATCAGCGATAGAAACTGCTCTATCTACACTCGAGGTAGCAGAGGTGCAATCTATCCTCATCGGAAGGACGACACTATCTGGGACAGAGCCTATCCAAGGACGAAGGACGATTCAGGAACCAATGGAGCAGCAGAGGATTCACAGGACGATGCTGACTTCAATTATGTTGTGAGGATTATTACATTTTATTGTTTACTATAATTGTTCATTTTAAATTATATTTTTAGGGAATTTAATTGATTCTTTATAATTTAAATTTACTCAAATGCTTGTTGATTGATACTCATTAGGTCAAGTTAATTGGTTAAAGAATTCATACAAAATTATTCTATTTTTCTTTTAAAAAATTTGATTCATAAAATTATTTATGTCTAATAAAGAGCCAGTTATTAAAACGTGTCCAAGTTCAAGTACAATTAACGAACAGGGTTCGGTTAGCAATCAAACATTAGGTACAATTAGCGATAATAAAATGTCGGGAGTCACACTTAGTTTCCTTACCAGTCTAATATCATCTTCATTTAGTGGAAGATGCGAAGATCTAGCAAAGTTCATTAAAGATTGCGACAATGCCATGTCGTCGGCAGACGAAGCACAAAAGCCGCATCTATTTAATTATATATTGTCTAAAATAACTGATAAAGCATACAATACCTTATCATGTAGGCAAATAAATACGTGGGCCGAATGCAAGGAATTCCTCCTAGAAAACTATTCGCGTACTAAGTCGTGTGTACAACTGCTCGCAGAAATCTACGATTGCAAGCAAGGGAAAGGGGAAAACGTGATAACATTCACACAGCGAATAGACAAATGTTACTCCGAGTTATCAAATTCTATAAAAAGGGAAACTACAAATCAAAATGAGCTGCTAGGCAAAATGGCAATGTTAAAGGATGTTGCATTGCACGCATTTATGACGGGTATTCTTCCGCAATACGGGTTAATATTGAGGGCTCGCAAACCTAAAACGTTTGAAGATGCGTCCGATATTGCTATCGACGAAGAGAGGCAACAGTACAATAAACCGTCTCATAAGATAGGAAATACATCCAATACAAAAAATTGCACGTTTTGTAAAAAGGTAGGACACGATGTGAAAGATTGTTTCAAATTAAAAAATAAGGAAATTAAAAAAGAAGTGCAGGTTTTTAATACGAATATAGTAACGTGTTTTTTTTGCAAAAAGAAAGGACATTTAAAAAAGGATTGTTACAAATATAAAAACTTCTTAGCAAAAAAGGATAATTTAAACGGGAAGGACCTTCCATCTACTGCCAGGGTGGAATTGGTCTCCGGAATTCAGGCAGAGATGTAAAAATCAATGATAAAAGTAATAATATCTATGTAGTCGATAGAATTTTAAAAGTAAATGAAGTAACTGCGTTTATAAAAATTCCGGTAAAAGAGAGTAATAGGAAGGATAAATTTTTAAATTTATTGATAGATAGTGCTGCGGACATCAGCCTGGTTAAGCCTTCCGTTATACAAGGTACGACTGTTATGAACAGTAACGATAAAATTAAACTAAGGGGGATACATCAAGGAAAGGTTAGTGAAACCTTGGGTAGCATTAGTTTAATGTTAAGTATTGGCAAGTGCAAATTAAGTCATAAATTGCATCTTTTGCCGAAGGGGACGGACGTTCCTCTTGATGGGTTATTGGGTTCAGATTTTTTAGAGGCAAATGGCGCAAAGGTTGATTATGGGAATAATCAGTTGTGGATTCAAACCTCTTGCGTTCCGTTGTACTTCAGATCGGTTGAATCTGAGAGGAACATGCAGATTGTTAAACCCCGCACTGAATCTGTGATTCAGGTTAATGTAGTGAATTCTGATATAAAGGTAGGGATAGTCCCACATCAGGAAATATTTGAGGGTGTTTACTTAAGTTCAAATATTACATCAGTAAAGGACGGAAAAGCATACGCTACAGTGCTAAACGCGACTGAGAAATCAGTAAATATAAAGTGTTGTAATATTGTTTTAGAAGAGTTTGACGAAACAAACTCGATACAGTTAACCCAAATTGATAACAATAATGGTGCTCTGATGAAAAGGATATATAAGGTATTAAAGGTTAATAAAAATGATGAACTAGCTAGAATAGAAAAATTAAGGAATAGCATTAGAGTAGATCATTTAAATGATGAAGAAAGGGAATTAATATTAAAATTATGCAGTGAATATAATGATATTTTCATTTAGAGGGTGATACATTATCACAGACAGATAGTATGTACCATTCAATTAATACGGGCGACAATCAACCAATTTTTACAAAATCATATAGGTACCCTGAAGTACATAAAGAAGAGGTAAATAAACAAATTAACAGTATGTTAGAGCAGGACATTATAAAACCATCAACTTCTCCATGGTCATCACCACTTTGGATAGTTCCAAAGAAAATAGACGCTTCCGGAAAACGGAAGTGGCGTATAGTCATTGACTATAGGAAACTTAATGACGTCACGGTCGGTGACGCTTACCCGTTGCCGAACATTGCCGACATATTAGACCAACTGGGGCACAGTAAATATTTTTCGACATTAGATCTGGCCTCCGGGTTCTATCAGATTCCGATGTTGGAAAAGGATAGAATGAAGACGGCTTTTTCCACTCCAATGGGACATTACGAGTACACTCGCATGCCTATGGGGCTGAAGAACTCGCCGAACACATTCCAACGATTAATGAATAACGTGTTAGCAGGGGTACAAGGGATAAAATGTTTTGTTTACCTAGACGACATTGTAGTTTATTCTGGGAATTTAAAAGACCACGAGAATAAGTTATCAGAGATTTTTAATCTGCTTAGGATGCATACGCTAAAACTACAACCTGATAAATGCGAGTTTTTAAGAAAAGAGGTTGCGTATTTAGGTCATATTTTGTCTGAGGACGGGGTAAAACCTGATCCTAATAAAATAAAGGTTATAAAGGAATACCCAGTACCAAGGAATGCTAAGGACATTCAATCATTTTTAGGATTAGTAGGGTATTATAGGAAATTCATAAACGGATTTAGTGGCATTACAAAACCACTAACAGGTCTTTTAAAGAAGGACTGTGTATTTCACTGGGGTGAAAACCAACAGGAAGCCTTCAGTAAATTATGTAATATTTTGACAAGTGATTCTATTTTACAATATCCAAATTTTAAGGAAATATTCAATGTAACCACAGATGCCAGCAGTTTCGCTATCGGTGCTATATTAAGCCAAGGAAAGGTGGGTGATGATTTACCTATCTCATTTGCGTCGCGAACATTAAATAGGGCTGAAACGAATTACTCAACTACGGAACGAGAGTTGTTAGCAATAGTGTTTGCCGTGAAACATTTCAGACCGTATCTCTATGGTAGGAAGTTCAGGATAATAACGGATCATAAACCTTTAACTTGGTTATTCAATGTTAAGGATCCAGGATCCAGGTTAGTCAGATGGCGACTTAAATTGGAGGAATACGAGTATGAGATTGTCTATAAGGCGGGAAAACAAATTTCCAATGCAGACAGCTTGTCTCGGATTGTACCAAATGAGTCACTCGTATTACAAACAACCTCGATAGATACGTATGAAGATTTTATCGCTTTCACCAACTCGGGTTTGGAACCATTGATACACTCCTATGAGGAGAGTGACGATGGTATCCTGTCTCACAGTGTAATAGGTCATTACGTAGCCGCAGACATGGAGATGTCTGAAGGACCATCGTTGGATATAAAAAATATTATAGGAAATTATAAGGATTTAGAATCACATAATAACAAAATAGGTGATGTTTTATATAGTAAAAATAATAAAGATGTCTATCATCTAATAATTAAACAAAATTATTGGGATACACCTAGTTATAAGGATTTGTTTAATACGTTGATTAATTTGCGTGAATTATTAGATAAGAATAATATTGAAGAGATAGCGTTACCGAAATTAGGGAATAGTTTGAATTGGAATAAGGTTAGGCAAATTATTCAATTCATTTTTAGGAATAGTAAAATTAAGTTAATTATTTGTCATGGAATAATAAAAGTCCCTCAAGATAAGGATATTCTCGAAATTTTGAAGGAAAATCATGATGATCCAGCATCTGGACATTCGGGTTTCCATCGGACATATGCTAGAATCAAAGATAGGTATAGATGGCAAGGCATGAAGAAAGATATTGCTAATTATATAAAAAAATGTGAATCTTGTCAAAGGAATAAAATTTCGAGGAAACGAAATATAAATCCAATGGAAATCACTAGTACGTCGGAAAAAGCTTTTGAAAGGATTGCAATGGACATCGTTGGTCCTTTACCATTAACTGAGAATGGAAACAAATACATTCTAACTCTTCAAGATGATCTTACGAAATTTTCACTTGCTTTTGCAATTCCTAACCACGAGTCAATAACGATATCTAGGAAATTAGTTAGAGATTTTATTTGTAAATTTGGTATACCTTCGGTACTTTTAACAGACCAAGGGGCGGATTTCAACTCCAGCATTATTAAGGACATTGCAAATTTCTTTAAGATAAGGAAAATTAGTACAAGCGCGTATAGACCGGAATCCAATGGAGCATTGGAGAGATCCCATGCTACATTAGCGGACTACCTGAAGCATTACATTTCAGGCGATCAATCCAATTGGGATGATTGGCTGGATATAGCCATGTACTCATACAATACGACGCCTCATACGTCAACTAAATTTAGTCCACATGAGTTGATATTCGGTGTAAAACCAAATCTTCCATCTGCATTAACGCAAGAACCAGAGTTCATGTACACCTACGAGAACTATTTAGATAATTTAAAATATAAATTAAATAAATCACAAAAAATTGCAAGACAGAACTTAATTGATAATAAGCATAGGTCTAAAGAAATCTTTGATAGGAAAGTAGTTAAGAATGAAGTTTATAAAGTTGGTGACAAGGTATATTTGGGAAATCCAAAGAATGCACCAAGATTATGTAAAAAATTATCTCAAAATTTTTCGGGTCCATATCCAGTAATTTCTATAGACGGTCCCGTTAATACAACAATTAAAGTAGGTAAAAAGCATGTAAGAGTACACAATAATAGATTGAAACACTTTGTTACAGATGTGTCGTGACATGTGTCAGCGCATCAACTTACGTGAATAAAACGGAGATAAGAACATCGTCAGGACTATATTATGATCGAACAGGATCTGTAAGTTTTATAGAAGGGAAATGGGACATTTTAACTTTTATAGATATAGGTATATATAAGGATAGATTAGAATTGGTAAATAAGGTATATAAATCGACATACGAACTATGTAACCATGGAATATATAAGGAGTTAGGATTGTGTGAACCATCGCTTCAGTTATTGGGGGAATTAGTTGATTCTCTCAATAGGAATTGTGAAACCTTGGATGACTTTGTTGTCCATGATAATGGGAGGCAGAAGCGTGCCTATTTAGATATAATAGGGGGAGCTTTTAAAACTTTGTTTGGAACATTAGATTCCAATGATGGAATATATTACAATAAAATGATTGATAAAGTTTACAAAGACGAAAAGGAATTCACAACCTTGCTTAAACAACAAACGCAAATTGTAAAAACCGCAGTTATTAACTTTAACACGACTATTAATAAGCTTAATGTAAACGAAGATATATTCAATAACAACTTTAAGAAGTTACAAGCATTTTCAAAAGACATCGAACGTCATGTGTTTGATATCGAAATAAAGCAAGATGTCGAGAAACATCTTAGCTTACTAACCCTATTAGTTACGGAATTAGAAACCGAATTTCACTCAATAATCAATACTGTATTGTTCGCACGGAAAAACATCATACATCCATTCGTGATGACTCCAAAGCAGTTCATGCAGGAACTAATTAGGTCGATGCCCTATCTACCAAGCTCCTTAAGCTACCCGTTACCCATAGTTTTAAATAACGTAAATAAATTTTTAGAATTAGTCGATATCCAGGTATATAATGTGAAGAATAGAATAATTTTCAGAATTTCTAATGTATTATGTACTATTAATAATTTTAATTTATTTGAGTTAATATCATTGCCCATGAAAAGGCAAGATAACAATTATGTATTTATTTTACCCAGAATCAAATATATTGCTATTTCAGAAAGTAAAGCTCAGTATGTATCAATAAGTGATTTAAACGACTGTAAAAAATTAGATTCAGATAAAAATTTATGTTTATTAAATGATGCAATATATACCACTCATAATAGAGAATTGTGTGAAGTACAATTAATCACACAGAATAATCATAACATTCCTAAATCTTGTGATGTAAGGATTGTACAAAGGGTTGATGAAATTTGGCATAAGACAACCAATGGATGGATATATGTATTTCCAGAAGGTACAACAATTACCTTTAAATGCAATAACTCAAGTCCATTTGACTTGACAGTGCAAGGCACAGGTATTCTGAATATACATCCTTCTTGCAAGGTATACAGTGCAAGTAGTATAATAACAAATAAGGAAAATGTGAAAAATCCGTTTGATTTAAGTTCCTATGTAATTGTGCCAGACTTCAACATCCTAGAAGACGAATGTTGTAAATTAAAAAATAAGACAGTTATTAATAAGGTTGAAATTCCAATGTTATATCCAAGAATTAAAACATTAAATAGCGAAGATTTGGAAATCGCTAGCCATAAGTTAAATGACATATATAATAAGTTAGATGAAAGGGAAAATAATAAGGAAACAATTGTAAATAAATTAGTAAATAACAATTACTTTTCATATATAATTATGTCAATTTTGAAAGTTTTATTTGTATATTTAGCTTACAAACTATATAAATATTTGAAGAATAAATATAGTCAAGGGAATAAAGAAGTGGATTGCAAAGTATTGAATTGTGTCACATTTAACATTTGCAAGGATAAAACAACTGTATACAGTGACAATACTCAGCATATTTTTAATACAGATGAACAAATAGAGGATAGTATTCAGTTAGAAGCTCCAAAGCTAAGGCGTAGCACCAGGAATAAATTGAATATTGCCTAGATATCATAAATGGAATATCTAATAGTACCTATTTACTTACAATAAGAGTCAATATTTTTAATGATTATAATTGCTTATATTAATTAATTAATTCAGTTATTTTAATTAATTTTACATTGTATAATTGCAACTTTTGTTTAAAATGTATTTTGAATAATTATGTTATAATCTCTATTTTTATTGAATTGTCATATATTATTAGGTTAGCTAAGGTTCTATTTGATTCATCTAACAAATAATAACTCATTTTTGTAAATTTCAATTTATTTGTTAACATGTTGGAAATACATATCGAACATTTTATTATATGGTTAATTGTGGAGAATCAGGAGGAGATGATTCCTTCAACAAAACCAATACCAGATTGTTGTAAGATGTCCATCTATGTGCAACTAAAAGGAAAAACAAAAACATATATATAAATAAGTTATTTATCATGTATGTATTAATTAATAAGGAAAAGATATTTTAGTATGAAACATTATTACCCATTTATTTTGTTGATGTCACAAGTCACCAGTCACATATAGATTATTTTGTTCTTTTGTGATGAGATAATAGTGCCTATGTATCTCATCTTATGGGGGGAGATGTTATGTACGCCACTGGGTATATTCATCACCGTACGCCACTGCTACAGTAGAAAATCTAGAGTTATCTTATTGTTAGCTAATAGAGAAGATACTTTATCAATTCATTATTTGAATATCCATTAATGATAACACTATTTAATTTAGTTATGTTTATTTTGCAGTGATTACAATAATTATTATCAATTTAGTTGTTTATTTGTTTAGTTTATTTACATACCAATTAATGATTGGAATTTTTCAATGTTTATATAGAATATTTGTATAGAAGAATCATATTCATTATCATCCCTTAAAGTGGTATAAAAGAACGTGTGCTGGGGGTGTCTAGTTAGTATCAATCCAAGTATCAACTGCAGAGTGACTATAGTGAACTAGTGACAATAAGTGTATTCATGGTGTAATTATTATTCTGACTGTTAACCAGTTGCTAAAAATAATAAACTAATTGATAAATATTAATCACATTTATTAATTTAAACTCACCACATCCCACAACAGCGACGAATCCATAACAATTATACGATGTCGGTTATAGAGACGCGTAGAAGAGACCTACACACAGGTGCAAATGTTACCATTGCTAGGTACTTTGAGCGGCGTCCGTAGACTTTGGGAAAGCGAGATGTGGATAGTATTTGTAAGGGAAAGTTTTGAGGAATGTGATTTGACTGTGAGTCAGGAATTGTAGCCGTGTAGGTCGGATTAGAAGTGAAGCGCGGGTTAATGCGTGAAGAAATTAAGCTTGTAGTAGATGGAAGGGGAGTACAGGTTGCTGGTAATGCAACATTATGTGTACAAATTGTGAATAGTAGATAAATTAAATTTCGGATATTTTTAAAGATGAATAGACCAATATGATATTAATTGTGTATTGTGTTACTTGTAGTGATTACGTATATAAAATAGTGAATAAGATATATGTAGGTATTTGATAATATAAGGTACGAAGGGTCGCACTCCTTAGATTTTTTTTTACTTTGTAGAAATAGGATTATATCTATGTATAGGTTGTTACATTATATTCGCAAGTTAGGTAGAAAGATAGTTTGTAGATGGTTGTCAAAATTTATGCTATGATCATAGGTAGGTATTGTAATCGGTAGTTAGGCCAAGTAAATATGTTTAATTTTTATTGGATTTATGACTTCATTTAAAAGGTTGATCTATTTAAGGAGATAGGTATTATTGTTTAGGGTGTGTGCACCTATAATTGAATGGGTGAAGATTCACATAGGAGTATAGTTGAGGTGTACTCAACATCTTTGATGTTTTTGGAGTAGGTACGTAAATTTACGGGTAGGTACCTATGTATATCAAATTACGCGTAGTTTTTGTTCAGAAGTTAATAGTAAAGCGCAGTGTGTAGATTATTTGCTTGTTTCGCTTTAGTTTTGGTACCAGGGTTGTTCAGATGCGCGATACAGTTTGAGCGCTAGTTAGTATGGATAGGTATTTGAAAGTTCGTGTGTCTCTAGTTGGGTAGGTTAATGTGAGAACCGAAGGCTAGAACGGGGAGGTTAATGGGAGAACCGAAGGATAGTTGACGTGAGAAGCGAAGGATAAGCTGATGTGAGGGCCGGGTGATAGGCTGGATAGAGTGATGTGAGAGCTGACGGATAGGTTGAAATGAGAGTTGATGGATAGGTTGAAGTGAGGATTGAAAAGCTAGGATCAATAGGGCTGTTGAGGGATTGATAACAGCGGATACCAAAACGAATACGGGATGAATACCTAAATACCTAGGGATCATTTCTTATTATAGTCAAATGGGCGTTAATAAAAACACCTACATGTAAATGTGACAAAGTAATAGTGGACGAGATAGTATTTTTTTTGTAGTAAGAATAATTCGTACCCCTGTGAGTAATTATAATAATCATGTTATTTTAATGTTGTCGTAGTCGATATTATATTAGGATAGTGATAGCTTGGTCGACCAGTAATTAAGTGTTTATTTTTCCTTTTTTGTTTTTACGTGTTTATAATTTTTATTGATAATGTCATTGTTGTGCATTGTTTTGATTAAGAAGTGATGTAAGGGGTTAGTTGTTGTAATCAGAGAAGGAATAGAGAGTTCATACAGGTGTTTTGTACATACCTCATACGTGTACCTACACGTAATGTAAATATTGTAGATTTTTAGTAATTAGCCAACAGGTAGATTGGGTCTAGAGGAAGATATTGGTACAGCCCGTTGTGTACCTGTAGCTTGGTCTACGATTCAGTTTATAGTTTGAATTAGGGATACTGTGAATAGAGAAGGCAGGCAGATGGAGTTTATTGTGATTGTTTTAATGTTTTTTTTTAATAGTGTGATTAGGTATCATAGTGTTAGAATGTTATGATATGATAGTAGACCTGGTTAGTGCCGTGAAAGCACGGTGAGAGAATACGCTTTCCACTGGTTTTACACGGTTTTCGAGTGTCCTGTAAAAGGCAGGAGAAACGTAAAAACCCGCGTGCCGTGAAAGCACGGTGAGAGAATATGCTTTCCACTGGTTTTACACGGTTTTCGAGTGTCCTGTAAAAGGCAGGAGAAACGTAAAACTCACATAGGGTGTAAGATAGTATTAGTTTGGTAGTATTTACTTTAGTAGAAGAAAATGTTCACTGGGGAGATCGCTTGGTAGAATAATAACAGTATCGTTTTAGTAAGCATTGTTAGATTTACTTCATAGTTTCAGGGAATTTCGTGCTAGATTGATTTCAGAATAAGTGGAAGGGTAGATGCGTCAATAATATATAGGTGGGTGGATATAAATAGTGTTGCGTGTTCTTTTGTAACCTGGTCCAGGACAGGTGATGGGTAGTCGGTACCTTTGCGTCGTAGTGGGGATAATGAGTGGAATGGCTTGAGTGGTAACTGGTGATGTAGCAGGACTCCGTGAGGCAACAGAATGACTCGCTCTTCTGGTCCAGTTCAGAGGGGAATTGGACACGGCCTGGAGGTTTGAGAGAGAGGGTACGGTGAGGTGAGAGCTCCGTGAGGCAACAGAATGACTCGCTCTTCTGGTCCAGTTCAGAGGGGAAATGGACACGGCCTGGAGGTTTGTGGAAAAGGTTGCGAATAGGTGAGGACTCCGTGAGGCAACAGAATGACTCGCTCTTCTGGTCCAGTTCAGAGGGGAATTGGACACGGCCTGGAGGCAGAGGAAAGTGTAGATCAGGGCAGGATAAGTGAGGGATGTTCGTACGGAACAGATGTAGGAGGTTTGAGGATAGGTATGAGGATAAGTTGCGAGTTTGGACCCGAAGTAGGGAATCTGATCAATTCCCAGGGGGGTTAGTTGTTTTGGTTAAAGAAGGAAAGGCGATGAGCGCAGGTTATTGGTTAGGGTTAGGACAGGTGTAGAAAGGACACGTCAACGAGTTCAGGAGTTATCCACCAGCACTTGAGGGAGATGTGTTAAAATAAAAATGAAGGGATTGAATGACAGTAAATTCTTAAATTCGGGTTATTGAGGGATAGTTTATTTTTAGTTTGATGTATCCAGTTAATTAGCGAAGTCAACGTACATACGTGGAATTAGTAGCATATACATAGATAGGAGAGTCACGGGCTTATAAGATCTTAAGGATGCATGTTATATTCCTTACCATTTGGGATTATAACAGAGAAACGTAAGACATAACAAATGGTTGGCGCCTAGGGAAAATCGAGGGATAGTGATGTTGCTAATTATGTGATTACGTTTGAATCTGTAATTCTATAAAGTGAAATTTAGTCTTTTTGAAGGGGGGCGACTTGATATGCTATATTTTTATTTTTAAGACTAAATTTCACATTAAAATAAAATATGTTTTGGGTATATCATAAATAATACAGTTAAACAATATTTTAGAAATTTCTTCCGACAAAGGTTTCACGAAAAGCATTGTGACGAAAGAAACGAACATTCGTATTGTTTTTAAAGTGTTAAAAAACTAGGAATTGAATAGGATATTGTCTTAAATTTCGGATGTTTTAAAAAGGGTACAAGTTATTGAGGGTAATAAAATATAACTGTAGCGGGAATAATATTCTAGAAAATATTAATGGCACTTGTTTTATTTTCAAAACAAGAGGGGCCATAAATGAACGCTTTCTAAATCAGTAAAATTATTGAACATGGGTCGGTTTTTGAGTTTGGACAATGACGCGAAAAATAAAATAATTTCTGAATAGTTCGAAATATAAACAATGAGTAGACAATAGTTTATAAATATAATAGGTGAATTTTGTAAGGATTGAAGAGACAATAAGTACCTACGGTAAATAATCTGTTAAACACATGTTTGTCTCCGTCGCAAGTGTGTAGAAACGACTTAGGTACTTACATTAGGTACAGTAAGGAAGCCGTTCGATAAAATAAATTATGGACGAAAATTGCACTTCTAATTGGAATAATTATAAATTTTAATCGTGTACATGTCACACCCCGTTTAAATTAAAGTTCTCTTGATACAGAATGTAATACTTAATTTATATAAGAGGTCACCAATGTATTTGCTTGTAATTCTTCATAAATAATTATTGTGTACTTGAAAGATGTAATTTTAATTGTAAATCTTGAATACAGAAGTTAAGTAAATTGTTCTTGATCATGAGTCAATTAATTTTAAGGGATATTCTCAAGTTTGTTTAAAATAAGGAAGTAATGATATTCAGTCGACTTTTATTTGGAGGACATAGCATGTTTCGAATTGGAAAATGTGTAATTTTTTTTTAAATGAGTAATTTTAATGTAAAATAATAACGTCAGCCAGTAGGTACTGAGCTCTTGTTGTAGTAAATGAAATAATGTCGAAAAACTCACATCCCTTTATCAATGTAATTAATAATAATGCTTTGTCTTAGTAGTATAGTTGAAACCAAAGGTCCTCCAGTGATACATTTTAATGAAATTGTATATACCTGCCTATAATTGTATTTTTTTACTATAATTAAGAAATTACTTTTCAATAAATTAAGAGATTGAATTAGTCGACCAAGTTATAGTTGTAAGTTATTTTTTTTTATAATTTAGATATTTAGTTTCATAATTGTATATGATGCACACCCCAAAAACACTAAACATTAAAATTTCCTTATAAGTCATTGATTAAATAATGTAAATAATGATCCATTATCTAAAATCCAAATTCTTTTGCATACATCTCCAAAGAGATATGAATTACCTTATGTATATAATAGTAAGTAGGTAGCTATGTATGTAATTACATAATGTACCCAATTAATTGTAATAATATGTAATTATTTTGTATTTAACGTCATTTCGTTCAATGGGTACCGAAAATATTATTACGGAGCACAAACAACCGTGGAGAGACGAACACATAAGTCCATAAATCATCCACAAGGGCGTGCGCACAATCTGCGTGAGACAACGAATCACGGAGATGACAGAATGGTTCCACCACCAAAATCATCCCCCACGCTGGTCAAAAAGGGGTGGTTTGCTGGAAGGCCTATATAACCCCATATGAGGTCCCAGCACAAGACAGTAAATAGTTGAGAGTTGAGTGAAGAGTTGAGTAAACAGTTGACAGTTAACAGTGAGGTGAAGAGCGCGAGGTCCGTCGAGGGAGGCACCTGCCTTCGGGCAGGGTGCCCTTGGACACGTACGCCAATATAATTCGGGTCGGAGTGAAGTAATACGAACCTTGTTGTGTGAAAATCCCAGAGACAATAATAATTAAAAAAAATGAATAGTTCCGGTCGAGAAGAGACGTTATTTTCAAAGTGAATAGTGCGCGACATCCACTGAGGCAGCCTGATCCATGGCTGAGGGACCCACGCTGAGGGTGAAGAGGTTCCCAGGATGCGCCCGGAAGGGAAGAGTACGGGCAAGGAGCTTGAAGCCATAATTGTAAGTCGTCAGATATTTTACAAAAATGTATTATGCTCAGCGGAGGACATAAGGACCACTGCCCAGGTGGCGATATCCCTTTTCAAGGGTGCAAGCCTGCAAGGATGGATCTCAAGTGGACCATAAATCGTCGGCCGTAAGGGCCTTGTAAATAATTTTGTTTGGACATTAAAATTTTTGCATACCTCACTTAAGTTTATGTTTTTATTATTTTCATAAGTATTTACTTATTGTAATCATATTTTTCTTTCTTGGGGTGTGACATCTGCTAGGATAGATTCATTTTTTTTTCTTCCTTGTAATAATTCGTAATACGTAAGTTAGTTTTATTTTTTTCTTTGAGTTAGATTTTTATTATTCCTAATTTCTTAATTTAACAAATTTCTTGACCAACATATTGATTTTTTTTGTTTATTTTAAAGAAATAAAGTAAGGATTATTGGTCGTTGTACTTACCCAAATCGGTAATTTGATTTGATAACTCCATGCATGCATCCCTCTATCAGTCACCAGCTTACCAGAGAGAGAATGTTTGTTGATATAGAGGTAGTGTGGTCCTCGGTGAAGACTGAGCTAGCCACAGGGGCATTTTCGGGGACCAACTACCGCCCCTCTCGGTTAGGAGATTTAACTGAGAGGGTGGAGAGAGAAGAAGGAAGAGACAGACCCCCACTGTGCTCTGCTCTCTCTCCCTCTAGTTGAAAAGAGGAATATCAACGTTTTATACAAGTAGGTATCTACATATTAAAGTGTGACATTTACATATCTTTTTTATCTTTATAGAAAAAGCTATAAAGAACGCTGCAGAAAATTATGATTCAGAATCAAAAACAGAAGTAGGTAATCTTTACAAGCAAATAGATAGCTATCAAATATATTTTCATTTTATGCTATACACAAAATGCACCTTTATATGCACCTACAATCTATGTACAGTGCATTGCTCATGCCATCTTTGTTAGAAAGATACACATGCTGCAGCACACTTCATATTTAAACAAGGATAATGCATACATACACATGGTTAGCTAAATTGACAGTAAAATTAGTAAGTATTTATATAGATTATTTCATATCCGAATACGGCATCGTTATTTATGAATACAGTAATGAGGCATGTTAAAGATTCGATATAAGATTACTCACTTAATCCATGTTCGCTCCCAGTGTGGAGCATGTGGACGCCACGAAGTTCCTCCAAGCCTTTCTATCAAACGCCAGTTGCACAGCTTCACCCCCTTAGTCCAGCATCTTGTAGAACCGCAGTGAATTCCCGTTGGATTGTTGATTTCGGCCTGCCTCGCCTTCTTGTCCCATCCGGATTGTAGAAAAGACTTGCATATTCAAGACTCTCGGGGGACATGGCCAAGCCAGCTCAATCTGAGATTCTGTATTACTGAGGTGATTGGCTGTTGTGTTGTGCTACTTTGTTGTGTTCGATATAAGATTAAGAAACTTTACATAATAAAGGGTGGGACAAAAGTCCCGTTACCATTTTGACTGCATAACAACTTTGTTCAAATAAAAGATAAGTAGGTTTGGTTTTCATAAAAAGTTTATTTGGTCTTTACATTTGGAAAATTATATCGGATAAATGGTGACCGCGATTCGCTATGCAACTTTCGGCTCTTTTCAACATCTCGGGCTGAATTCCTTCAATTTCCGATTTTTAACTCCAATGGTTGTCAGGTAAACAATAATTTTGTTGCTATAGAATGTTTCATATATGGCGTTGGCGTCGCAGTAAATCCGTTCCATACTAATTTTTAATATTATATTTTATTTTATTTTTATGAATTTTTTTCAACTTTTTAATATTTCTTTCTTATTCATTTGCCTAGTGGGGATGCTAATTTATTTTTATATACTTACTAAAATTATGACGAATGTACACTTCCATTATTGTCTGTTATATCATATTATACACGAATAAAGAAAGTTATTATTATTATATTTATTCAACTTTTTATTAGTTATTCTGTTATCCGGAGCGGAGAAGAATCCAATAAATCAAACATCGGAAGAATCTGTTCAGCCGATCTCGAGTTATAAGTGTTCGCACTAGCCCACATTATTTTATATTAAAGAAGATAATATAGAAACTGTAGTAAATTTGTATTACAATCTGCATTAAATTAATACCAAGGAAAAAATACTCCAAAAAAGCAAGAAAATATTGATATAAAGGGAAGCAATATCGCGGAGAATAAAATATTTTTGAAGGTGTTTTTTGGTCTGAACGTAAAAGTCTCGAGCATGAGGGGATGATTCCGTAAATAGAGCACACATCCCCGTATGAGGAGAGGAGACCATGTAATGTCGAACACTTGTGTAATAAGTTTCAGATATATCAATTGGAATATGATTGCCCTGAGGCGCCCCCACACGAGACACAGCCACCTGCTCCTACCCTCATCTGCCGTGAAGAGTTACATGTGAACCAACCCCTCACAGCACACATCACGTTGGTATCTACCCACCAGGAATCTGTAATATCTATCGATCGATCTGCCACAATGTCTTAATATTTGCTTATAGTTAGAATAATATACGTACCAGGCTGTATTGACAGACCTTACTATGCTAATACCGTTCCACTTGATAATCTGGATGATTCAAAGCGAATGGATTAACTATTGTGGTTTGTGTACATTTCATGCTTCTTAATTCAGTTTAACGGAGACATTTCGCTATCCTCAAACTGTCTTTTGACGATTAAAAATATTCATAATAGGTAATTATTGCATTTTTTTGTAAAAAAATAAAATTGTCACGTCCCTCGAATTTCCGCAAAACAGCTCCATCGAATAAATCATCAATTCCTATAGCTTTTTCCATTCGAAAAAATAACGTTGCTGGAACATTTTGATCTATGCCCGACCTTGTCTTCCTCCTAGAAGAAGACGATGGTTTTATCCACATGATTCAAATAATATTTTCTTTCACAACACAACACAAAGTCTCAGCTTTTGAAATGAAGTGCCTCGGGAGAATTCTGGGCGTAAGATGGTACCACCGCATCACGAACGACGCTATACGCCGGCGCACCCAGCGTGAGCTCATCACTTCTACCATTATGGGGAGGAGATGGACTTGGCTGGGACATGTGTTAAGGATGCCAAATGACAGTCGGCCGAGGAGAGTGCTGTTCTTCCTCCCATCAGGGTCCCGAAGACGAGGAAGACCCTCCCATACTGTATTCCGCTCATTCGATGCAGAGCTGAGGAATTTGGACATGGTGTGGGAGGAGGTCTTAAACATTGCGCAAGATCAAGCGCAATGAAGAGCTCTTGTTGCCTCCCTATGCCCCTAAGTGGGGCGTAAAGGGAGTTTGGATTGGATTGGATTCACAACACATGCTTTGCTTTCTGTGAAATGTATTAAAAGTGTACTCTGTGTTCACTTTAGTTGAGCCCAAATGCATTGTTATTAAAAAAAGACACTTTTATCCCATTGACATGATCAGGAATTGAGTGCATGGCATTGACTGTACAACCCGGGTTATTTGTATTGTCACATCAAGGCTCACAGCATCTGGTTAAAAATATCTTGAATAACAAACTGTAATTTGGTGAAGACAACTACTTTCAGTTTCCATTTGTAAAGTTCCATACATGAAAGTAGAAAATTACAAAAAGAGGATTTATTAATAATGAATTGACTGACTATAAAATATACTTTGAAAGAATAAAGGAACTTCTATGACAATGAGACAAACCTATGCAAACCTAATTTAAAGATAATAATTTGGAACGTTCAAACTAAAAAGGTCACATATTTATGTTTTAACCTAAAAATAATAACATTTGTATTAGAATTTGCATTTGAGTACCTAAATTGTAAATAGGTATTACAAATTTTGGGAAAATCACAAAGAGCTATTCCGTTTATATCTCATTCAGATTCACCAGTATTAGTTCTTCAACAGGAACAATCAAGAGTTTTCTAATTCCAACAACGTCCATTGTGGATTCAGGAGAAGAACTTGATCAAAACAAAAATAATTTTCGTGACGAATAGAAAGGATGAATGAGGGATGTCGCGTGTGTAAAGTAGCAGAGACAGAATGAGGGATGAAGACAGAGAAGGCACTATATAAGGGTCTCACATTCGGTAGAGCATAAAATTCTATTAAAAGTTTGCCTCGGAAACATTCAATATTAATAATAACCGAACTTAAAACCCAAATTGCTTTACTACCATAACAATCCTTTGCCCAACTTTTGGGTAAAGTATTTGTTTTTGTTCGTATCAAGAGCTAGAAATAAAGTGTGGAACTTCTAACAACTAGTTATCTAGAACTATGTTTGGACAAACAATAATATTGACTCGATTATCTCACAATAATATAAAAAAATCATCAAAAAATCATATTTATTTTGTTTGACTATGACAATTTCCTAAATAATATCTAATTTTGTTAACTGGTCTAACCACCTGTGTTTTTTATATATCATTACATACTAGCTTTCCCGACAGACGTTGTCCTGTGGTCTAACTATGAATATTGAATAAAAAAATTAAAAAAAATTACTTTCGACATTACGACCGATGTATCTGTTTTAAACCACATATTTTCCATAGGTACGAATTTTGTCAATTGCAACAACTATTAAACAACTGACAGTGTGTGTCAAACGACAATGTGATTTTAAAATTAGGTAGATATATTTACTTCTCACGTTTTAATTTATAAAAAAATGCGCATCAATGGAAATAAATTAGAAAAAAGCTTGAAAAAAATCGATCAAAAATCTGCGTGCTAATATTTTTTATGTCAATAAAAATTGTGTTTCAATAGAATTTTTGACAGGTGACGTTGTTGTATCGAAATTCGTTCGCTTAAATTTAATATTATATTTTATATTTGTTATTCTGTTATCCGGAGCGGAGAAGAATCCAATAATGATGAAAATCTGTTCAGCCGATCTCGAAGTATTCGCACTAACCCGACTTTCTTTTATACCTTTAGATTTTTTTGAAATAGACTATTCTCAAGCACTTCCTGTCCAAAACATTGAAAAGCACTAAGTATCTTTCGTAATGAAGTGTTTAAGAGTGCCTCTTAGACTTCCTTCATGAGACAGTCGCAACCTTAAGACAAGAGCTCTGTTAAGCGGATACAATAATATAAGAAGAAGTCGCTCAAGGATTTCAACTAAGAACTTACTGCAGTAAATGTAACAAAAATCTTCATGAAACGATTTGAAATAAACATTTCATTTTTGTGCCACTATAGACGCAAACTATAGGTTCCTACACAGAGCTACATACAAACACCATTAACGCGTCGAAAGGTAATAATAATTACGTCACATAATGACGACCCGTTGTCTACTTGGAATATTATCGAAGAGAAGAAAATTGCGAATGACTACTAATAGATTTCTCTTTTAATTTCTTTGGAACATGCTGTGTAAACGTGCACTTATACCAAACAAACAACGACTCAGAGCACGGAAATAGAGTATATTTTCCTAATGGTTGAAATGGACACCATGGAAACAACAAATTATTAGTAGGCGATGAAAGTTCATTCTGGTTATTATTTCCTTAGTGACCATATCAACGATTAGGAAAATATACTCTATTATCAAGCTCTGGGTCTTTGTTCGTTTGGTATTAATGCACCTTAGGAATGGCTGTATCATAAATTCATTATAACACGAGCCCTGAAGAAAACAGCCTGCAACATTAATGCAATGCATTCTAAAACCACTAACTGAAGAATTAAGTTATCTTGGGTAATTACTTTCATTTTTAATACACTTAGAGCTTTTGCGGCGAGCTCCGGGCCGCCCGCCACCACGTACGCTCATAATGCAGTCTGTAGCAATTGCATTAAGGTTTTCTCTACTTGTGGTCTAGTCTAGTCAGTATAATTCTTTCTTAATTAATTTAGTGCAAATTGCAGGCTAATATTCAATTATTCATAAGAAGAAAGACACCATAACACACAGACTTTTAAAATGATTGCAATACATGGTGGTCATGTAGTTTTAAACATCATGTTAGTTTATTTACACCTTAGGGTGAATTGTCAGCCTTCGAAAAGATACTAAAAGACAGCCGTACACCCGAGTGACTCGAATTGAAAATTAATCAATAAAATTAGAATATTAGGAAGGTATATAAAATTTGTATCTGTTGATATGTTGATGGTATTCAAAGTATATTTAATATTGAAATGAAATACTCTTTAAACATGCGCAAGACGCTATATCACAATTCACAAGCAGAAGAATATTTTATTTTTTTATTATTCCATACAACATTCAAATTTAAATAAGTGACCATAGAGTACAGACAAACGAGGAAGTGACCATAGAGATTGTATTCTTCAACAGTATCGTTGGAGAATATTGAAGCAATGAATAAGATATGTCTATTTGTAATGCTGAATATCAAATCGACACTCCTTCAAAGTTTAGGGGACTTCCTAATCGAAGCTGTCCTTTTGGAACTCCATGCATCGCTAGATACGGTATCCGTTCCACATTTTGGTGCTAACATCGCTGCCTTTTGAAGTCCCCATATTACCACATGTTCATTGCTATGTTTCTTATTCAAGCACGTAGAGTTCTACCAGCTTTAGCATGGATCGTTTTCATTTCTATATGTTCTTAGCATGCTCTTTGTTTTACAGTATCAGTCCTTGTTCAATTGAATTTATTATATTTTATCGTGAAAATAATGTGTCAACTTCTGGACAGTATCTGAATTTACTCACAAAAAAGTATTTACATACCTACAACTAAGCTACATCTACATGATTACAAATTTGTTTAAGTTTTTGATATCACTGTACTTAACTTAATAGCTTACTTCAGATACGAGTATTTCGATGACTCTGTTCAAACAACGATCTCTAAAACATTCGAAGTAGCCGCTGCATTGGCTGTAAGTATTGTTATAATAAGTTTCACGAAATGTCTTATGAGTTATATTGCAGTTTGTGTCTCCAATAATAACTTTGTTTGTTTGTTTTTATATTTCGTTGCGACCCTCCACCATTTAATAAATAACTGGGTTTGTATCGCAAGGACTAACGAGTCCCCCCTATGCGGCCTCGAGCACTCTTCCTCCTTAATCAAATCTCGATCTTTCCGCTGATAATGTAACAGAGGAAACTTCCAAACGTTATTAATATTTTGTTTTATTCCTTACGTACTCTACAGCGGCGTTTTCTAAAGTTTATTATACCTATAACAACCGATAGCAAACCAATAAAAACTTATAAACACACTGCTTAAAACTTTGCAGTAACAACCTTCTTTGGCATGCTATATTAATTAATTATATTCGGCTCCAATTCCATATTCTGCGGCGAAATTTTCAGATCTTGATCAAAAAATATTATGCAGTGTAAGTTTAAGTTTGCTAAACCTTCTGAGCCAGATGTTTTAACTTCGATTCCTGCTTATCCTTCGTGAAAATGCTTTTTCCTTATTCTTTCATTCCAATGGCTACGTAAATAATATTCTTGTCTCTGACTTCAGTGGTTTCTTTGGTCGATTGTGGCGCCTTCCCTGTAACTAATTATTATTTTTTCTGTTTTTCTGTTTGTTCTTTTTTACATCACCACACGTTTTATTGTACACTCGTTGCACGTTGTATCTTTTGTACTAGTTTTCATTATTATCATTAAACAACAGTCTTTTCAGGATACAACCAATATCGAGATTTTAACCTCTAGTAAACTTCGCCTACAGTCTCTTCTGCACTCTGCTGCAACCCTTAACTGGAAAATTTCAGAAGCTGTGCAGTATCTTATCCTCTAACTGACCTGGGTGTTCTTAAAGCATTCTATATTCATATTTTTCCACTTGTTTTAAATTATCCAGTTTCATTACCACACTTATTTTTGTGTAGAGATAGATCCTGCGCTGTAAGGATGTCGCAGCCGTATGAGAGGGTCCGCGAGTAGCCTTTACTAATAATGCTGGATCATACTAACTGCGATCTTAAAATTTCACTACGGCGATTTTGGTAAAGGCATACCTAATATATTTTACGACGAAATCTTCATACATAATTTTCTCCTTTAATTATTCATATTATTGATGTAACAATTAATCAAATTATAATTTGTTATTAATAAAATATGAGACTCTGTTGAAAAATTTTACTAAGTGAGCAGACACAAAGTTCTCGTTACACCTTAAGGATCTTCAGTAATGCAGAGCGGTACCTTTGAAGGTCGAGGCGATGATATATTCTCATAATATAAAAAATTTTGAATATCAAAGGGAATGAACTGCTGAGAACAATGCGAAGTCGAATAAATAAAAGACCCTTACGGAGATAGCGGAATATCGCCACGATTATTTTTATAAAGGACGATTCACTCTCCAGCGTATCTTTATCGTAAAATAAATAAGAATAGAGTCTTGTTGATATCCCATGGTTCAAAATCACTTGAGCTCGGGTGGAGGTCTATAAACAAAAAAAAATCCCATAGTGCTCTTGTGTACGGAAATTTCAACCTTGGGCATATTTTATAGGACTCAAAAATGGGTGATGCCAGAAATGAAAGTTTTTGACGTTGCATTAACTTTTTGAGGACTGTTGGTCTTTCTTTTTTCTTCTACTTCTAAAATGAATTGATTCCTATCTTATTTCGGATTTTCCTGCTCCTGGGATGCGGCTGTCCAACTAAGCATACCTCCATATCTTGGCATTTAATTTGCTTCAATTTTTATTAGCCTTCGGGATATGCTCTATCTACGCGGTTTCCACGAAAAAGTTTTGTCTAATTGCACAATATCCAGGACATCGCAAGTTCTATTAATATTGTTCCAAATCTTGTACAGGGGTGTTGTTTCAATGGGGTGGGAAGTCTTCTTCTCTGTTGCACGTATGGAGCTCTTTGTCCATGCTGTATCGGTCCTTGATTCTATCTAATACGTCTTGATAAGTGTGTTACCTACAAGTTTTATAATTGTTAAAAATTGATAAATTTTACTCTCTAATATGTCTTCAACTTTTTCAAGACCTCTCTGACTTTCGCAGGGTTGGATATTTGAGATTCAATGAAAAGCATGCAATGCATAGTTTATATTTTTGTTTTCTTTGTGTTGATATTAATAACAGTATTTGCTGACAATTTGAAAATACTACAAGTTGTACATCATGCAATTGCTTGAGCAAAAAAACATCGGAGGGGATCTTCCTCGATTGCCAATCCTGGAATACTCGGGGGAAGGCAGGGGGAGGGGGTTTAGAGGTTTGAATTCTGCAGTTAAAGAATTTTTCTCAGTTAAAAGTTACAAAAGATTTACGTGAAATCATTCAGTCGGATATTCCTGATACGAAATGAATCTACTTTCCCATTAATACAATGCCCAAGAGAAAACACTTTAAAAGAATTCTAAGGTAATAACACCTTGTCGTAGTGCCTTAAAATCATAACAGTGTCTTCATGAAACTAGATTCCATTTGAAATATTGACATTTTCGAGCGCTCTGCAATACTGTTCAATAAAATATTGTATTTTTAGAGTGCCGTGCCGTGGGGTTGTCGGCTAAGAATAGCATCTCTGCTCTTTTTGCTGGTTTTTCGAGCATCCTGTAAGAGGCAGGGTATCGAAAAATCAGATCGGGACCGTGAGGTTGACCACCTCACGTCCTTTTAAACCTCAACCAGTCAGAAAAGACACAGTGAGACTCGGACGCCTTCGAGCGCAATAGAGAGCTCTCGATGCCTCCCTATGCTCCTGAGTGGGGCCTAGGCCTCCCGCATTGTGGGTTGGTTTGGGGGGGGGGGGGGGGGGGATCCGGCGCGGTCTTGATTTATGTGTGGCTGGCTTTTTAGCAATCGGGCTAGGGGTCGGCTTTGTGCGGATCGGGTTTGCTACCGATTGGTCTCCTCTGGGCTGGCTTGCGATGTGCGGAGGCCCTTAAAAGGGAAAATGTTATGTTCTTTTTAGACAAAATAAGGTATTTAGGGACAAGAGAAGAATTTTTGATCTAGTATGTGTGTAGAAAATTGTTCACTTTTATTTTGACAGCCCTTATTGATTTCAATAATTGAGCTATGGGGACTTAAGTAGGTACTCTGCACTTACACCGCGATCCCGATTCTGTTGTAATCTCAACAATGGCATTATGACGTTTAGATTTTGGCTGCTAAGTATGAATAGAGTTATAAAAAAATGGTAGAAATAAGGATTTACTTTCTCTATATATAACATTCTTTCATGGATAGTATAAAAATACACTCAAAATTTATTTTAAAAGTTTATTTTAAAAAAATATACTTTTATTCTGCGGTACTTTCTTCCTTCAACCATTCAAGTTATTAAAAGCGAGATTTCCTATCTGAAAATAACCACACCTTTCCTTGTATTATTCAAAGCTATGCGTTTATAATATATTTTTTGAGAAGAGATACTGAATATAAAAATATATAATATTCTCTCTCTTCCCCAACGCAAAACGCGATTTTGTAATCGCTACGGAACAAAATGATATAAAATTCCGACTGTTAAAAAATTATACGAAGAAAGAAACGAGATTAAAATATAACTGGGCATCGTGAAATTAATCACATTGTAGCCTCTCCGGCGCTCATTACATTATTTCAAATTGTAATATTATTATTAATGTAATCAGGATAATAATTTAGACTTGTAATTTATTATTATTCTATGTAAATAAAGGTTGCTATCAATTAAGCGTTTACGTTAACCTTTTTACGAATTTTTTTTTTGATAAATGATTTTGATTAATCAAATAAAACAAAAATATGTTTCTCACAACAAAGCCTTGCTAATGTAGGTATGTTTCAAGTTAATGGACACCAGTAGCCCTAGTATAAGTTTTCGATGATCGAATATCGAAACGATCATCGAAAGAGTTTCGAAAAATTTTCATACAAAAATGATCGAATGATTTGATCGTTTGATTTAAGAACACTATTTTGCACCCTAATAAGCGCTTGTTTGCGTGCAATTAGCTTTCGATAAAATTCGTACTAGCCCCACAGTGTTGGACTGTTAAATCGTTGGAATAATAATTTGGATGCCAATATGAAATACCTCTCACTTATCAAGAATCATAACCTAGTCAAAGAGTTTCCACTTATCAAATAAGCTACTGTATCCAATCCAAACTCCCTTTACACACCACTTAGAGGATAGGGAGGCAACAAGAGCTCTCCATTGCGCTCAATCTTGCGCAATGTTTATGACCTCCTCCCACACCATGTCCAAATTCCTCAGCTCCGCTTCGAAGGAGCGGAACACTGCATGAGACGGTCTTCCTCGTCTTCGGGACCCTGAAGAACAGCGCTCTTCTCGGCCAACTGTCATTCGGAATCCTTAACACAGGTCCCAGCCAAAATTCCATCTCATCCCCATAATGGTAGAAGTGATGATGGGCTCACGCTGGGTACCTAACTGTATCCCTATTGTTTTATAAGAAGTCTGAGGACACCTCGAGTCAAGTCTTATTTAAAACTTACCCGTCGCCCGTTTCGCTCGATCTTGCGCGATGTTTATGACCTCCTCCCACACCGTGTCCAAATTCCTCAGCTCTGCCTGGAACGAGCGGAAAACTGTATAAGAGACGTTAATAATGGCTGTAGGTATCTAAAGTTTTTATCTACACATGAAAATGGTGAGAATTTATTGTAGATGAAGAACTTTCAATTAAAATTTCCTGCTTAAGTTTACTTTTCTGACCCCGGGGTACCCGTTGCTTTTGTATCCCCCCGCTTCAAACAACATAAATAACGCACCGCTATACATACATATATAGATGCGTGACTCGCAGATCTGCCCTTATAGCGTTAGTTGGTCAGTGTTCTGGATTATTACTAATTCAAAATGAGAAAAATGGAAATTATATTTCTTGTAGGTATTTATATCCACCAAAATGTGGTTATGTTCAGTTTTGATGACAAACATACCTAATACTTTATCTTCGCAAATTTGGAATCAACATCACCACCGTTCCGTTTTAGAGAATATAACTGAGAAACTTTTAATTAATACAACCAATCCAAAAATAAATCGTGTTGTTTGGTTAACGTCATTGGATTAGAATTGGGCTCAGAGCGCGTCTGTGAGTTAATCAAATTATTCGATCAACTACTAACAAACTGGGTAAAGTTTATAACCTATATTATAACAGTATGAAGGAATATGCGTGTCTGTAGATGAAGAGGGTGGGCATACAACAGCAGTTAAGTCTGTTATTACAAGTTTACCATATACATATACGACTGGCAAAACACACGGAGATGCTTATCTGCCCCTTCCCATTCACGTTAACTTATGACATGACACAAACAAAATAAGATAGACCCTTTAAGTACTTGATTAAAAGTGAGCGATCTATTGATCTGTGGACCCTCTTGACGTGAGGCCTTTCCTATACTAGGGTGGGCCGAAAGACCTCAATGTGTTGTTTGAAGTTGCAATAGCGCGGAAAAGTTTGCGAATCACGTAATAAACCACATTGGCATGTATGATTTCAATATTAACAAAACTAGAAGAAACAGATATTGAGAAATTATTGCCTTAGGTGTTTATGTCATTGAATTAATTATTATAAGTATTTAATTATTGTTCTAAATTTGAATTCGGTTTTCTCATTCTTATAAATTGGTTTTGGTAGTTCTCATTCTTATAAATTGGTTTTGGTAGTTCTCATTCTTATAAATTGGTTTTGGTAGTTCTCATTCTTATAAATTGGTTTTGGTAGTTCTCATTCTTATAAATTGGTTTTGGTAGTTCTCATTCTTATAAACAATTATTATTTTACATTAGAGACTTGGCGTATATTGTCGTAGCGCATTTAACTACCCTTCAAGTAGAGGCGGGGTGAAAAATCACGAAATATCACTGAGGGTTGAAATGAGAAGATCGCGTATATATTTACAACTTTTGATGTGAGGGATTTATTCAGATGTGTTATTCAAAATATTGTTAAGTCATTATTTGAAAATTTGGGAACGCGATGGTAAAGAGTTTGAAAACCAGTTGCTTCTTTGTTTATGACAGATTAGAAGGTTTGGTATTTTTACATATTGAATGGATGTACGGGGAAACCATTTTTAGAAAAAATGTTGTTTAAAGGGATTAGTAGAGAAGGCAAGGCTTCTTTGTTTTGAGATAGTATATTTGGCCCTCGATAGGACAAATAGTTTTTTTGAAGTTTAGTCTAGATCCACGCTCCGATGGGAGACGTTCTTAAATTTTGTGTTGAAGTGTTTGAGTAATTTTTAATATCCTTCGCATATTTCAATTGTACATATTATGTACCTACCGGGGTGTGTCCGAGTGTGTTGTTGTTAATACGGGATTTGCGTGCGACTTGATTGATGTGTATCTTTGGAGGTTAAACTATCACATTTGATAAACTCGCGTTTGATAAAACTTAGAATCTTCGGTTTTGGATTAAGCCTTCTGTTTAATTATTATAATATATTATTTATTGTTTGACTGGGCTAACCATAGTGGGAGGTCGCGTGGCGGATCGTTAGATTGGACAGCCCCCGTGATAATTTAACTTCCAACTATGAATGTGACGTGTTTTATTTTCATTGGTGCTTTGTGCTTTTATTTTGAAAAAAAAAAATATTTTGAAGGTATGCTGAATTTTGGGTGAGTGACCAGATTTGTTTGATATTAGAATTTGTATGGACACAGAGAGATGTTTTCTTGTGTGGTATTTTATTTGTTGCTTGGTTGCCCCGCCAAGCATGCTTATGAGCAAGTTGCTCGATTGGTTTTAGCTGAGAGATATATGGCCGATGCGTTACGGCATTGTTTTGAACATTTGTGATCTCTGTGTGCCATTGGGCTTATTGTATTGCAGCATGTACCTCCCTGTATTGTTTTCACACGTCACATGTCAAGCACACGTCGCGAATTGTTATCTGTCATTCGCGGGTTACCCCATTTTCCGATACCAGTGGTGTGACCTATCTTTAATGTTTATTTTTGAATCCGGTTAAGAATTTCATATTTAGAACCTTCTAGTAAGCTTAGTGTAGAATTTTCATTTGTAAAAGTAGGTACATTGGGGTGTTTGTTACCCGTGAGAGTAATTTTATTCAGTCGAGCTATGAATGAGTTTACTAAAAGTTCGCGTCTGTCCGCGCACATGTAGAGTTTGTATTTTAGTTTTCGCCGCCGTGATAAACGTAATGTTATAAAACCGGTATGTGTAGGAGGGCTGTTGGCGCAAGCTGAAGACCTTCCCCACATGACTGTCTATGAGAATGGGCTGTTGCTGATTTGGACGCTTTTCAGCTCAGTTCATGAGGTTCACTGGCGAAAAGGTCGCGCGCTAAGACCGAAGCAGTTGAGCGATTTGGAATTCCAATGAGGAAGGACTTGCGGTTTAATGACAGCCTGTACGAAATTTGACTAGAAGGTTGATTGGTTCGTTTATAAAGTAATTGAACGTTTATTTTGATATTGAGATCGATAATAATTAAATGCACGCGAGATAGACATTAAAAAAATTGTTAATAGGCAGGATCGTTTTGACTGCAGCTAGTCGTGGCATAATTTTCGCGTAGTAAAATCCTGTCCTATTTTGAGTCTCTGCCGAAAGTACATTTAGGTATTTAGAGTCAAGAGTTAGATAGTTAAAATATAGCTTTCAGCCCCTGTAGTCTGTACACCATCAGGAACCTTTTCCGTTTGTCTATATACACTATATCTGATAGCCGAATTTCGGCCCCCTTTTTGGTACCTGTTCGAGGCGTGAGGTCGCATCGAATTGGGCCAGTCTCGGACCTTCGGAGTTTTTTTTTTGCCTGAATTTTGGCAAGAAGGTTCGTTTGACATGGAAGGCCCTCTTTCGGTGGCTAATTCCTCCCATGGACCTCGAGCATGCTTATCACTTTTTCATTTAATTTGCAATTTCGAAATCGAAAGCGGTACCTATATGAACTTGGGAAGAATGCCTAAATTCATTCGTATTTATATCTTCCAGTATAGTTTTTCGCATAATTTTTAAGCAAACCTTTTTTAAAGAGTTTTTTTATGATATCCAATTTCACTTTCAAATTTCTGTCCACATCCATTCTTTCCACATGAGATGTAAACAGAATGACGAAGAAAGTTTACAAGGCCTCTTGGAAGGCCAGGTAAGAAGTACGAGAAATAAGAGAGGTTGTACTCGTATGAGAAACTGTATGTCGTTGAAAGAAAAGCTATTGAATTTTTCGTCATATAAAACTTATTCAAAGGTAGGTACCATAAAATAGAAATTAACGCAACAAATAATACAAAGTATGTAGGTAGGCAAACTAAGAAATCAACTTTTATTTCTATAAAAAAATAGACACACAAAGAGTAACCGACAAAAAAAATGAGAAACTAGTTTTAAAGTTTTCGCGTCAGTCAAAGCGGGACTGTTACGATAAAGTTTTTCTGCGGTTCGTTAGAAACTGAAGTGAAAAGTTAACATAAAATATTAATGGATGTTTTTTGTAACTTGAATAAAAATAAATTTTAACTCGTTTCTCATAACAATAAACAGAGTGCATTTGAGGAACAAGTTCCACGATGCACTTTATCAATATGGTAGTATTTCACGGGTTTTATAAAGATATCAATGAGGTCCAGAGGTGAGACGTGTGCATTAGCGACTGGATCTTAACGAATATGTAACAACTAATGACTCTAACAATTCATTACCGATGTTCGAATTTTAAATGGAACAAACCACCGCCGGCTTACGACCGTCTTCTACTGTTATTACGAAGGCTGGAGTAGTGTGATCACTTTACGTTAACAACGTTCTCCTATTAGGTGGTAATGTTTAAGTCTCTGAAACCCTTAATCATGAGAATTCTCGACATGTTCAACATGTCAAAAAATCCCATGTATACAACAAGTACCCACTTAGATATTTAATATTTCATGTCATGTATTTGGCGCCAGGATATGAATATACATATGTATTATATTTCTGTTAATGTCTCATCTTTATTGCCTATTTTTTGTTGGTGCGCAACGTGTTTAGTAGCCTAGCGGTTCTGTAGTCGACTTCCGTTCTGAAGGTCGGAGGTTCGATCTCTTGTGGCGGCCATTTACTACAGTCACAACGCAAGCTTTGCTATCTTTACGCAAAAATTCATTGAAAAAAATATAACTTTGCCTTAGCACATCGAAAATTGCCGTTATAAATCTAAGAAGATGGTTGTTTGTGTAGGTATACGGAATCTATTTTAGAAGCAAATGCGGCCAATTGCACACTGAAAAAATATTACAAACATATTTTCTACTCTTAGCATTATTCGAGGATAATTTTGTTTCAAATAACCAAGAGCAATTTGTATATTTTATAAAATGGCAAATTTATTCCGACTTAAATTTATCTTTCGCGACAGTAAGCATTCGTTTATCTATTCTTTTGTGTTAACTACTAGGGAATATTCAACATTTGTATCAAAATTAACTAGATAAAAGCGCTGTTCTCTTTGTACTCGTAACAATATTTCAATTCTAAAATACACGGAATAGTCGGCTGCATGTAGCTGTGTGTTTATTGTTATCCCACTGATGTTGGCCACAGTGGTCCGAATATGCTTTGTGTGCCCCACGGCGCGATGGACGTTTTGTGCCCGGCATGGAGATGCAACACGCGCCCCCACAGCATGCCACGTAAATAATACAGTCAACTCTCTATGAACAATGTGGCGGTATGCACATTGCACACTGCACAGTTCTAATTCAAGCCAAAATCATTTCCAAAATGTACAGCAGGAAAACTTTTAAAGGTAAATGGTAACATTCTTTTATGATTGAGTCGCATAATTTCATTTCTCTGCATACATTTTGCTGCATATAATATTTTGGTGCTAGAAATAAACAAATTAACACTTTTCTATACAAAGGTGTCAGTATAGCCGGTGAAACATATTGCCTGAGGCAATTTTTACTAGTCAACCTGTCCCGTCCAATCTGAGACGGCCAACTCCATGTAAAAGTATCATGTGAAAAAACACTTAGAAAAACTCTGACCCGATCGGGAATCGAATCCGGGACCTCATGATCTGAAGTCCACGCCTAAACTTCTAGGCTGCCAAGGCCGGTTGTTGTGGCTTATGTCAAAATTGGCAGTGAAACATCACTTATCGACGAGTTAAAAAAAAGTAATGAAGTAGATATAAACATATTATGTATATTTCTAGGCGATAGATTTTTACACACTTAAGTGTTATGTTATCAAAACAAAAGACAAAAAATTGAAATGGTCTATTAATTACATTTAATGAAACTTGTAATATTTTACGAGTATTAACTGTTAGTTTGCTTGAATAAAAATTAAAAAAAATAAAAAGGGTAGGAAAGTTTACATTTATTTAATGAATCTGTAGGGTTATTTTCGTAGCGGTCTTAATACGCTCCTATCTTGATTGACAATATTAAAATTGCGGATTGGTATTCACAAAACAAGATATCTAGCAGATATCTTAAAAATTCGTTATGTTTGAAATATTAGTATGAAATTCTATGTAATCGGCATTCCCGTAACTATCTTACAAACGTCAAATTCAAGGGCGACCGGATTGCGATCATGTCTTAATCTTATCGTTAAGTGATTTTTAAATGCGATTGATTACGGGAATAAGGCTCCTGTGCTTTCTCATAGTTAACATAAATACGGTATTTGACAATAAGTTACTAAAAGCTTGTGTCGGAGAAGAGGAAGATAGCCGGCACCTGGGATCGAGCCCACGACCAAGTACAAAACAATATGAAAGTCGGCGTCGTAAAGTAACCGCCGGGCAACCAACCACTTAAATCGAACAGTTATAAAACAATGATACACTGGCGGAGTTGTCACCGGATCGAGCATTTATATCCGACCAAAAATGGTTATAATGTGTAAGAGAAATTAAAAATTTCTTTAAATAAAATAAACCGTATTTGAAAAAATATATACCTATTCTGTCTGTAATTTTTCTAACAGAGAATATTGGATTGGATGAGACCCAAAATCAGAAACTCAGTCTTATTAAAGAGGTAGTCGCGATGATATTAATTATTCTAAATAACCAATTTAACATGAACGTTTTCAAGGCCTTTGCCTTCTGAAAGAGAAAATTTACAAAATAAATTAGTATTTTCGGCTACTATAATAAAAATTAAAACAAACTAATTCATATCACAAAACTCTCAACAGTTTAAAAGTCCAAAAACTGATGGATTGTTACCAATGTGTGTCAATCTTTTCACGTGCAATCATATTGCTTTCGTGTTTTTGTGTCAGCGTATCGCAAAATATCATTATACCCAGTCGTTATTAATTTTTAATTCGGAGAATCGGGAATAAAGCGTGCGGCCCTCCTATTTTACCCACTCGTACGATGCCGCGGACAATGACTGACGTGTTTGTGTTCGCGGTATCTTTCTTTTGTTCGATCAATCGTACGTTGCCGTACGGGCAAATATCGGATTTAGTGTAAGCGAGCCGCTAGAGTGGCTACAGGACGATAGCGACTATATTTCAACAAAAGGATCCTATCTGAAGTATTATTTTGGATACTTCGATTAATGATATTGACACATTTTTATATTTTTATTGGAATTGTGTATCGCAGCCAGCGCAGCGGTTCAGTCGCCGATTTTCGAATTGAATTTCGGTTCGATCTTCAGTGCCTACCATATTCTTATTTCTCAACACAAGCATAGCTTTCTGTGAAAGTATCGCAAATGTTGGAATTTGTGTTCGTATTTATCGTTTATCGACCTCGGTATCCTAGTGGCAAAGGCGCCAACTTCTGACCAAGAGGTCCCGGGTTCGATTCCCGGTCGGGTCAGAAATTTTCCATGTGTTTTTTCACTTGAAATTCCTACTCGGGGATGGAATCCTGTCTCAAATACGACGGGGCCGGTTGACTGTTAGAGAATGCTTCAAGCATTAAGTTCCGCCGGCTATACTGACACCTATGTATGGAATAGTGTTATTTATTATTTACTAGCTTATACCCGTCTTGCTTTACGTTTTTGATTCCGATTGTCAGGCTTGATCGGTAGGTAATTAAACAGGTTCTAGTCTAGCTTAGCTTCCCATTGCTTAACAGACCTCTATAACTGACATAAGCACAGGAAAAGAAGAATGACACTTACAATTATTTCTGTTTTACCGACCTCATAATATTATACGAACCTACCGACATAATTTGCAAGTTTTCATAGAGAGAGAGATAGCTCTGTGGTTTGAATCTTAGCTACATTCCCTAATGTGTGATAATTAATTAGGCTCTCCAGGAGGGTGATTTGCGTTATCTGTCAAACGTCAAATTGGAGGAATCATTTTGCAATTTTTTTCATTAAATCTTTATTTATTGAGAATAATAAGATTTGAATAACATTTATATGTATAACAAATCAATCTACGATTATTTTATTACATTTTCATACTGTAATACCAAGATTCCATTCAACGTTTACATGAGTAATTTTGTTTCCAAAAGATGGCTTACTGTCTTTTTGAGAAATTTGTATGAAGATCCTAAAAAATAGAGTTTTTTTAAATAGCTCTAAATATATTAAAGTTAATGCAGCAAATTGCATTAAAGAACCTTCTCAAGCAAATTGCACCGCTCTGCGCAGATTCATATCTGAAGTAGCATTTGTATTTTGAGCGTGATGTTCACATATACGATAGAAAGCAGACAAACATTTCTGAATTATTATGTAGATTTTGAAATGTGTCTAGTGATACCTATCCTTACACTTTCATTTGAAACTGTATCAAAGTATCGCAAAATAGGTAGTTAGGTAGGTATATATAGAATACGCAAATCATTACTCCAAAAGGTAACTTTTATGTATATAGTATGCATTTTACTTTCATTTAGGTATCTACTTTGAAACATACACCAGTCAGTCAGTTAGAATGAATCTCTATATAAATATACTAGCTAGTTACCCGTGGCTTCGCTCACGTGTTACTGTATTTGCTTTCTCTTCCTAAACAATGCAGAATTAATTATATTCGCATCAAAATTAATAATAATAAGAAACATCATCAACATTTCTTTTTTTAAATATATATTCTAAAATTTCCATTAAATTACTATATTTTTATTTATATTTGTCGTTATTAATCTGTATTTAAAAAATATGTGCTTCTTATACAAATAGAATCAGCCCGCGAACTTAAAAAGTTCGCTAACTTGACTGACATTGTTCTATGAGAATCCCAAAAAATAACTCGAATAACTTTTATTCCATCAAATGACGTTATTTGAAATCAATTTTTATATTGCTGGATATGAATAGAAAAATATTCAGGTCTCGAAAAGCAATGAAATTAGTGATCTTTAAAACACTTATTTCTATCTGCTTTGGGCATTTTTCAAGCTACAGACGTTTTTTTAACATTTCAATTTATATCTTTCACGTTGATTTGTTGTTGTTTGTCTGGTCGTAGGTTCGAAATTTAGTTCATAAATATCTTATCCTGAGCAAACACGACATAAAAAGAATAAACGATATCGGTCCAGCCGTTCAGGTCGAAATAAATAACGTTAAACGTGAAAACTGTTAACGTTCCGAACGTTAACGTTTACCAAATTGAAAATGGTTTCCAAACAAAAAAAATGCGTTTCGTCTTCAATATAATAGCAGCGTCGTAATACTTCCAAAGATTTTGAGGTAACGTTTAACGTTAATTTTGAATAACTGAGAGAATTATTTTTTTGACTCGAATTTGGAACAACATTGTTTAACGCACGTTGAACAACAGTTTTTACGTTATCTCTATGGAAATAACAACAAATTGTTAACGTTGGAGCTGTCGTTAATATTTCGACTTGGCCTCCAGGCGTGATGCGATGACCACGTAAAGTAGGTCTCCATTTTTATAATAACGTAATATTCTCCCTTTTAAGCCCCCCCGCTCACCGCAAACCAGCCCGGAGGAAACTAAACTGCAGCAAACCCGATCCGCACAAAGCCAAACCCTAGCCCGATTGCCAAAAAGCCAGCCGCACACAGATCAAGCCCGTGGCGGTTCCCCCCAAACCACCCCATAATACGGGAGGCCTTGGACCCACTCAGGAGAATAGGTTAGGCATAAAGAACTCTCCATTGCGCTCGAAGTCGTCCGAGGCTCATTGTGCCTTTTCTAACCGGTTGAGGTTTAAGGAAGTGAGGTGGTCAACCTCAGTATTCTAATGGTATAAGTAATTGGCGTTCGACTATAAACGAATTTTCGACAATGTAGAGTAGGAAGAAAATTAACTGTCCACTGTTTATATTTTTTATTAGATGAAACGGATATCGGCAACTATCCGATATCCGGTCTATCCGGCGGCGTAAATAATATCCTGCCGGATACCGGATAGTAAAAAGAGGCATGTTTGGATAACTCATTGATTTGTTTATTAAAATATCACTTAAGAAATACACCTTATAATCACAAAATAAATTCTACAACTTAGAAGATTGATTATCAAGCATAAGGTAAAATATGGAGAGTAATTCTATATAATATTTCGTTATATAGACTATTAGACTATATAGAGGAAAACAGCAGCTTTGGTGGTCTTCGTAAGTAAGGGAAGTTTAATAAAACAACGTTTCGTCATATATCATCCTGGCTGAAGATGCAGATAGTTTCCGCGATTTTTGGAACAATAACGTTCCGGCAACGGAGTCAGTCCAATTGGTATATACCGCCTACGTAAGCGTAATTCATGCGTTGTACCCATGGTAATTTACGCACTGGCCGGGCTCTAGTAAGGACTTGTTTAGCATTCTACGAATTTTATAAATTTTTGAAAATAAAAACACCGATATTTTAAGGGGAGCGCTTTTCTTCCTCCCGCAAGGGTTCCGAAGACAAAGAAGATCTTCTCATACCGAGAGGGTCTTCCTCGTGTTCTGCTCCTTCGAAGCAGAGCTGAGGGATCTGGAAATGGTGTGTGAGGAGGTCATAATATCCGGCTAACTGCTATCCCTTTCGTCTCTATTTTTTATACGTTCCAGTGGACAGTTAATTTTTTCGCACTATACAGTGACGAAATGATATGGTCATTGACTTGCCAGTGTTTTCAAAACAATTATTTACGATCTATCCTAAAATGATGTGAGGATTTTGTAGATAATTTTAAAATTTAATATTTTGCACTTTTAAAACTACATTTGATATAAAATAATTTACCTATTGACTTCATAATACTATTTACCTTTTTTCAACATAATATTATATCAACTTGCTATTCATGGTTTACACAATAAATTCAAAGCAAGATTACTCACATAGTTTTTTTTTTTTTGCTAGTGTTTTTATGAAATGGCTTCAAATATTTTAATATACAGATCAAGACATAAAGAATTGCAATACAATCCAGATTCTTTTCGTGAACTTACCGTAAATTATTTTAGTAGAGATAATAAATTACTAAAATAGGTAGGTACCTACATAATGATTTTAATGTCGATCGTAAAAAAAACAATTCAGAATCGCTGTACAGGATGCATGGTACGAAAAATATATTCAAGTAGGTAGGTACGTAAAGTGTTTGTCTGAATTCACGGAAAGTGTATTATTTATCTCTTATATAAAAATGGAACGCTAATTTGCGCGGTCATCGTATGGGTAAGAACACGTTGAAAGCCGATTACGATCCGCGCCGACCAGCTCAAAGATTGTTGTCTATGGTTTCCATGCATTTAAATGGGCATCTCGGGAAGCGGGTTCCTGCTTTTTCTGTGGGTTTCCCCATTCAAATGCATAGTAACATTCTTTGCGCCGGTTGGCGCTAGTCAGAATCGGCATTCTACGTGTTTCTTACCCTATGAGAACAGCTGAACTTATATCGCCCATTTTTTTGTCGTGTTTGCTTTTGTCTGAAGGGTCTTATGAAAGAAAAAAGTTGCACGGAATAAAAATAAAACTTCCATATTATTATTACATTTTTTCTAATTTTGAAATTAAATCAGGCGTTTGACAGGAATCAGTTGTTTGATGAATGATACGATTCACGGAATGCTTATAGTAAATAATATAATGATATGTTTTATAACAGATGCAGCGGTTACAGTAGTTAAAAAGGTAATAATGAATTGTATCATTATACTAATTCAAATTCAATAATATAAGGACCACGTCGTCGTCTGTGTTAAATAACTTTAAACTGAAATCAACTTAAAGTTATACATAAAATCTCGAACATATTATTTATATTCCAAGGCGGGACGAAGTTTGACGGGTCGGCTAGTTCAAAACTATATTATTATTATTATAGATTACGCAATAGTTTCGTCACGTGTATTGGAGAAAGTAGGTTGGGTTGGGTATACCTACCTACGTATATATTCATACACGCTGCACCGGACTCGCGGTGTATGTATGTTTATTGTATGAAACGATGTCGTCAATAAATTAAATTTTTACAAAAATTGTTAAGAAAAGTTTGAGATGTACTGCTATGATGTATGTATTTTTTATAGAAAAATAAATTATCTAGTTGTAGCGTTTCGGCGTTTTTCGATATTTTTATAAAATTCTGAAATATAGGCACTGAAACTCGTAAATTTGTCATAAAAAAAATATTTTTCTTTATAAAAAAAGTTTGAGAAATGCTGGAACTTCTTTATTAAATTATATTTTAGATATTGTATTTTTCTATATACATACACAATTTTAGGGTTCTAGATTTTATGGTTTTCGAGATATATGGAAAAATTAAATAAAAATTCAAAGGTTGATAACCCCTGATTAAAAAAAAAATTCAAAATTCTGAGTATACAAATTTTGTATGCTTAAAGTATTCAATATTTTCTGAAATTTTAGGATCAGTGCATCAAGCGAATCAAAAGTTATAAAGAGGGGACGAATACACACACATACACGTTGGAAAAGTGCCCCTCACCCCCTCCCCTCTAATTAATGATATCTTTTGAAAACGAAATAGTATAATTTGACTCTTTCTAAAGAAATCATTTTTTTTAAATTTCGATAAAACCAGTTTTAAACTTTTTAGGAGGCACTTAAAAATCATCCCTTTTTATATGTGCCCTTTTTCGTCCCTTTTAGTTAAATTTTGGAAAAATTGCCGAATACGCTAACACTCATTTCTATAGAAGAATTCATATGCCAAATCTAGAAAAAAAACCATGTCTAGTTTCAGAGATATTCGCATACTTTGAAAAACATTCAACCCTATTTTTCACCCCCTTAGGGGTGGAATTTCCAAAAATCCTTTCTTAGTGGAAGGTTTTGTATTGAGACCTACCTGATTTCCAAATTTCACTTCTCTACGATTAGCCGTTTGGGCTGTGCGTTGATGAGTCAGTCAGTCAATCAGTCAGTCAGGCACTTTCCTTTATTATTATAGATAAATAGATCCCTATACACGTGAACGGCTAGACCAATTTCGTTAATTCTTTTTTTGTTGAATTTGTTATTTTCAGAAGAAATTTATTGTAAAAGAAAAATACGAATATTGCGCGGAACACTATAAAATTTAAAAAAAAAACTTACAGAGGTCACCTTCTTAGTGCTTTTGACAAACCGATAGGTATAAACTTTTACATACAATTTAAATGTTTTACAATTAATTGTTTGATATTCGGTGCAATTTAGTGTTGCCAGGTTTTTTAAAAAAAAAAGCAAACCAGTGCTCCCACTTGTTATCCAAAAAGGTGAAGGTCACCAAAAAAAGGCCATTTTCAAAATTTGGTATCGGGGAAGTTATAAATTCACTTAAAAATGAAAGAAATCGTGGTAGTAGGTACATGCGTGGGCGCGTTCTAGGTAACCGTTCCATACTAACTTAAATATTGTAATTTACATAATTTCTTATCCATTTTTTTTTTCAACTTTTTATTAGTTATTCTGGTATCCGGAGTGGAGAAGAATCCAATAAATCACACATCGGAAGAATCTGTTGAACCAATCTCGAGTTATAAGTGTTCACACTAACCCGACTTTAATTTATATTAAAGATGAGAAGTTTTGCCATCGATTTATGCATCACGATACATCCCTTATTGGTTCACACGTTTTCAAACCACTCAGTTGGATACAATGTACACATAGACCAAGTTTGTACTTAACATTTTAATTAACACGTCAAAACCACAAGCGAACCAATTAATTCTTAATTAGGCCACACATCCTTATTTTAATCTTTCCTAGCATCACACAACTTGAAACATATTATCATGTATTACTTACGTTCCAAGACACTGCTCTCCTTGCGGTAAGGCAGAGAGTAGGTATTAACCGAGCACCACTCTTCACTTCTCTATAGATACCTAGGTAAGTACTAACGTCAGTCTAGCCAACTATGACGATCCGCTTTTTCTAACATTGCATCTTTATCACATTAAACTTCGCCTCAAGAGAGAATTTAAAAAATTGTATATTCTTAAAACCACTTTGCCACAAAAAAAATTTAATGAATTACTCAAGGTACTCAACTTTTTAATGCAATGGCCATGTTTGTTTTTATTTCGCTTTGCAGAGCTGAGGGGTCTAGAGATGGTATCGAAGCATTGCAATATCGTATGTACTACGTTCTAGATCCGGTATTCTGGAAAAGATGTTGAAATTGTACGCATATTATCATTATTTATTAGAGACAGAATACTGAACAACACAAACAAAAAAAGTTTTTATTCTTTTAATAATAAATTATTCTGTTGGTAGCCCAGCAGTTAAGTCGACGGCTTTCGTACCTACTGGGGGTCGTGAGTTCGAATCCCGGTGTCGACCATATCGACTTTCACAACTAAATATTACAAGATTATTTGCTTTCGATAGCTGCATACACAAGTAACGATTTATCTTTACGATTTGACAGATAATCGCTCATTTTTCAATTGTTTTCTTCGCTAATATTTGAAAAATGAACGATTATCGGTCAAACCTTAAAGATAAATCGTTACGTGTGTATCCAGCTTATGAAAGATGTTGAAAGTGTATTTTGTATTTACTTTAGGTGAGTACATATTCATTTTTTTTAATCCCAGAAAAGCGGGCAATTTGACATTTCTTCTTTTAGCAAAATTTGTATGAACAAGCATCGCATATTTCTTATAATATAATATTTCAATCGACGTCATAGCAATCGACTTACCGACGGAAATTATACTTACTTTCTTATTTCTGATGGCCGTTCAACTTCTGCAGAGCTTTGACCTCCTGAACAATGTTTTCCAAGCCAGCTGGCATTCGGCTAGGTCACCTACATAAAGTCTTTGGATATGCGGACTAGCTCACCCTGGTATCTAATAGCTACAGTGGCCTTGAGGCAATGTATTCGACGAAAATAATAATTATGAAAAATATTTCGCATGGTGTAAGAGTGTTTCAACAACAAAAATACAAATTTATGGACGACTTAACTTAATTTTTGATTATTGTGATTCTAGTCTGATTTTTCAATGAGTTTACAACTTAATTTACGAAAACAACTTGTTTCCCGTTCCATCACAATATTATTACGCATGAGCATTAGTTTAAGTAGGAAATTTGACGAAACGTTACATCAATGGTAAATCTTCACCGCTTCCTGAATGTGTTTACCTTGTCCTCCACAGAGGGCTCCAGTAATTTCCGGTTCTATTCTGCCACTCCCGACAAAGTGTCAACTACACGGTACTTCCGGTGTGACTGTTGCGAAATCAAGATAATTATAAATATGTAGGTACTAAATACATCTATGTAACTACTAATTCCCTCATTTGTGTAGACACAGGCTCGTTATAAAAAGCATCATAATAATATGAAAATATTATTTTATTCCCTCTCTTGTTTGTGTAGCGAGTATTTTATAGCATTCATATTTTTATGTAGGTATTTATTTTTCACCTTACCCTGAAAAGGCTCATACATTTTTTTTAATAAATCTGTGCTCATTATTTCACAGTAAGGTACACAAAGCTTGTGTCGTGAAAGAGGAAGATTGTCGGCACCTGGGATCGAACCCACGACCTCCAGTACGAAACAATACGAAATGAAACAAGAGTTTTTGATCACACGACTATTTATTTACCTACATAAATTCACGTTCCAACTCAACGCAAGGAGCTCTTGCTTAGAACTTTATCGGTTGCCAGTAGTTACGCAACTAATGTATTGGATAAAACATTTTCAGAATACAAAAACGTCAAAAGTCTCAATAAAAATTGGATACGACGCAACTCAATCGTCTGTTTTTCATTTCAGAATAATAGTCATTATACCTATACATCTGTCGCCTCTAAACTCAATATTATTCCAAATACATCGCATCAAATATCACTAAATTATATAGATTATCATACAGATACACACTTAAGTCATAAAAAAAAAAATATTACAAAAAATTTAGATAATAATCTCTCCAATCACGACAAATAAATATCACACAAATTATAAGCTGATAAAATCCATTCATAAAATATTTTAAATAACAATACAAGAAGTCGATAATAAAAGTTTAAAACCTATAACAATGTCATAAAAAAATAAAAACTTATTAAAAAAATTAATGGTCTAATGGGCGAACTGTGCGATCTGGAGTAGCGTTGTTCAGTACGACAGTGGAGGACTTACAGCGCAGTGTTTCAAAACTCTGCGATGAAACAGCACGCCTTGGCCTTCGAGTCAATGCCAGTAAGACGGAGCTCATGGCGAATAATGCCTTCCCCGATAAACAGCTACCGATAACCATTGACGGTCACCAGGTTTTCCAGGTGGATAAATTTAAATATCTGGGAGCAACCATTACCACCTCTGGTGACCTCGGGGCTGAGCTCCCGATACGTATCAGTATGGCAAGTGGCGCCTTTAACAACATGACCAGAATATGGAAGTAAAATGTAAACTGTTTGATGCGTGTGTGTTGCCCATTCTCCCGTATGGGTGTGAGTCCTGGCACCTGACCAAAGCCCAGGCACAAAAAGTATCTGCATTCGAAACGAAGTGCCTCAGGAGAATTTTAAGTGGGGTCTTAAGTGAGTTTGGATTGGATTCAGTGGCGTTCCGTGGGTTATTGGCGCCCGGGGCGGGAATCAAACCCTTTGGCGCCCCCTCTAAGTATATACATTGAAATAAAAAAAAAACAGGACTGGGTGGGGAGGTTTGGTATCTTGAAACATAACTTTTCCTAAAAAAAAAGGTCATTTCTAATATTTGGTATCTGGAAACGTGAATTTCATAACAGGACATTCTTCTGTCCGGTTTATCGAGATTTTCTTGACTGGACAAGCATAACGAAAACCGGACATCTGGCAACCCTATGTATAGTATAGCGCGAGCATATTTTGCCGCCCTACTAATAGAAGCGCCCGGGGCTGTCCGCCCCTCCGCCCCCTCCCCTCGGTACGCCACTGATTGGATTGGAAAAAAATTGAAACTTTTTGTAAAGACATGCAAAAAGAAATTTGAAAAATTAATTCATCAGTGCAATAAAGAATATCATTGATAAAAAATACCTGTAACTTTTTCTTCTTCTTTATCCATGTCCGCTCCATAGTTGGAGCATACGGACTCCACAAGTCCTCGCCATGCGGCCCAGTCAACACCAACGACCTGGAGGTCAGCTAAGTAGATCCTTTATTGCATGGAGGGGCCTACCGCTTATCTGATTGCCTTTTTGGATAGAGTTGAGGGTTATATCCTTCTTATAGGCTTCCTGACTGAGTACGTGACCTAGCCAGGTCGGTCGGCGGAACCTTATATAGTAGCAGTGACTAGTGGTTGGCCTGTTAGGCCTTTGATAACTATGTTCGGCACAAAATTCTTCCAAATTCTCTCGATCCTGCTATGCGAGTGTATTGGGCGCAGGTTGGGTGCCAAGATTCACAGTTATAGAGAAGTACCGGTAGGACATAGTCATTGTATGTACAGTCGGACTTCAGTTTTGATGCTAAAGGCGTTTGACTTCCAGACCTGTTATTGCAACACGAAAATGATATACATCGCAATAACACAAAGTTCAATTAAAAATTATAAAAACCCAATAAGAAAAGAATAAATAAATAGTAAAAGAAATTCAAATCGATCTTAGTATAATTATGAGAAAGAATGGAAGGGAGGTAAGGTATGATAATAAACTAGTTTTTTTCAACGACAACTTTAATAAATAAATAACCTTCTTCTATACATTTTTTATACATAGGTGTTAGTATATTTCCGGCGGAACTTACTGCTTGAAGCATTATTTTACCAGTCAACCGATTCCGTCCTAGACCGATCGTTTTTAAATATCAAAATCAAATAGTTTGGCGTTACGTATTTTTTATACAGATCTCCAAATGCTTTTTGTACCTACTTACCTACATAAATAAAAAAAAATTGGTAGGTAGGTACCTATTTACTTTGAGTGCTTATTAAGTGAAGTTTTAGTCAGACATAAAATAAATACTTTAAATATTTATTTATTCACCGCATATTGTTTTTATTGGTCTTTTTCATATCCTAAACAGCTTACATAGGTACTTTTCAACTCATACATTTTCGTTCATTTAGGTAGGTATGTAAGAAGCATTTGAGGAGAGAGACGCAAGTCTATTTAGACACACATCTCTGCCAGTTAAACTTTTTCTTCCGACTTCATCCTTCAAAGCTTTTAAAATTCTCTTCAGTTCGTTCTATACTGTTTGTATTTCCTTTTGGTGAAGCGAAATAAGCGCTAAACCAATTAATCATTCAGCTTACTCTATTTTCATTCTTTAATCTCCTCGGGGTTTTAAGTAAACTTGTAATTACACATTAACTTACTTTTATTTTGAGCTCAATATACTTACTCAACGCTTAATGAAATTTTTCAAATGGACTAAATAGAAAAAAAGGTAAATAAATCAACATTTATGTGCTTAATTAGGTACCAACATATAATATTTGGTAACCGTAAAACGTATTTCTTAAAACGAACACTTTTTCATCGAAAACTTCCAATAAAAGATATCCGCATGTCAATAAATAGGTAGCTACATGTACATAAACTTCGTATTGTTTTCATTTATAAGCATACCTAAAGTCCATTAATAAACATACAAAAAAAATAGACATGGAAACTACACGTTTGTAGAAATAAGCGCGAGGCAATTCATAGGTTGATTATATTAAAATGAACCATTTCATTATTTATTTTATTTTACAAAAATATACCTAATATTTATCAGCTTAAACAAATCTTGCCATTGCTCTGTTGACGTTTGAAAGATAATAAAGAAAAAATAACAACTAATGACTCTAACAATTCATTACTAATGTTCGATTTTTAAATGGAACAAACCACTACGGGCTTACGACCGTCTTCTACTGTTATTTCGAAGGCTGGCTTAGTGTGATCACTTTACGTTAACAACGTTCGCCATTAGGTGGTAATGTTTGTCTCCGAAACTCTTAATCATGAGAATTCTCAACATGTTCAACATGTCGAAAAATCTCATGTATGCAACAAGTAGAAATTTAATAATAAAATGAAAAATAGAGATAAAAGTTGGAAATTGTTGAGAACAAGAGAGCAACCAAATTTAAAGACTGCGACTGCTGTCATGTATTTGGCGCCAGGATATGACTATATCCATTTTTGTTACTGTCTCATATTTATTGCCTATTGGCTTTGTTGGTGCACAACGTTCTAATTATGTTTAGATTCTTGTGACCTTTTCAGGACTAGATCTTAAAGAAAAAATAACAACTAATGACTCTAACAATTCATTACTAATGTTCGATTTTTAAATGGAACAAACCACTACGGGCTTACGACCGTCTTCTACTGTTATTTCGAAGGCTGGCTTAGTGTGATCACTTTACGTTAACAACGTTAGTGTGATCACTTTACGTTAACAACGTTTGAAAGATAAGAAAAAAACCATTAGCCTGGAATTATGCAAATATTTTTTTTAAATCAAATTTCTTATAACTGTGCTCGTACTCAAAATCAAAATTATCAAAAAGATACCTTTAAATACAAATATTTTTTATGTAAAAGATATAATAATGTTGGGCATGATTTTATGAACACGTATGTTCACGGACAAAGTGACTGTATTTACCGCGGATGTTTAAACTTCTCTTGCCAGATCCATGCACTTCAGAAAAAATAACTTCATATTACAGTACAAAAAAAAGCAAATAAAAAACTGTTATCTATCGATGGAAGTCGTCACAGTATTTATTAACTTTATTTTTGTACAATAGATGGAAATAAAAAAATATACGAACAGTCTGCCGAAGTTAATCATTCTGACATTAATTTAATGACTAAGGGTTGAATTATATGTGTACCTATATATGTAGTGTCATTTCGTGTAGCTTGAATATCACAGTAAAAAAGACGCCTACCGAAACAAAAATCATGAACAAAGGTTAAATTAAAAAAAAAAAACAATATAATTTAGTTAGTATTTGCTTGGAAGTACGAATGTTTTGAGAAGGTATTGAGTATTTTTGTTCCGATTTAAAATATATTATTTTATATAGGTACTTACCCACCTACATATGAATGCCCCGATCTCTTGAATTGGTCGATAATTTTTTATTTTCGACTGGAAATTTGAATCTAAGCATGTATTTTGCCCCAGGCTTTACAAGGTATGACACGATCAATAAACAACGAATGTACAGAAGTTTATTCCAGATGGATCTTTCCCATGAATTTAATTTTGTCGTTCATACAGAATTAAATAAAACATGAAAAAATTTAAAACCCATTTAGAACTTGAAAAAATGTACCATTGTATGCATACAATATTTGCGCATGTTATCGACTTTTAGACCACATATTGTGGACGTGATTCAATGATTACACGTTCAATATAATGTAGTAGACGTCACAATTAACATGCGTCCTATTTTAATGTTAATACTACTTGTACAGTTAGGGCTAGCGACCTTCATCATTGATGGCTGGGTTAGTTGTGATCACTTTTATGTATACAACACTCCCCATTAGGTACTTTGATTCGTTCCCAACTTGCTTTGTTGAGGATTCGAACTTCTGTCCCACGATTTACGTGTGCTGACACTGCCGCTCATCTGCGGCCAAGTGAAGTGTTGTATACATAAAAGTGATCACAACTAACCCAGCCATCAATGATGAAGGTCGCAAGCCCTAATGGTACAAATATTAACATTAAAATAGTACTCATGCAAATTGTGACGTCTACTACATTATATTGAACGTGTATTCATTGTATGAGCTTTTGCCATTTAACTCAATTTTCTAGGTTCCCCCTTTCCCATTCACTTGTTTATTTTTCAGCAACAAAAGTACTCTGGTTGAAGGATTATGAAAAAATGTGTCAAATTTGTACCTATCAAGTTTTTAACACTAAGAATCTAGTGACGTAAGGACTGGACCACACCCACTCTAGTTTCCCCATTGACGAGCCGTATTGATTGGTGGACGAATGGTTTGATGCGATTCAATTTTGGACTGATGGATGTATCCGTCTCACCCTATCCCTCCACATCATCCATATGGTTTTTCCCACTCACTGTCATTTTTCGGAGTGACATCGCTCCATTTTAACAGATTTATATTTTTCGTAATCGTTTTCAAAACAGTTTTAACTGTAGGTCATATAATTAAACATTCCTCTAATTTCGATATTTATAGACGAACTAGCAACATACTTTAATCATTGTTTTTTTTTATTGTATATCGTACCTTAAACTTAAACTGCTTTATTAAAAAAACTCTGATTAGTGGAAAATAAGAGTTCAGCGGTAGAAAAATTGCGATCAAGCCGTCGTCGAGGTAGTTTAACCCATATCGATTGATTGCGAGCTGATCTCTATAGATTTTAGCCCGCCATGTTGGATTTTATGTCAACTGACAATGGTTTCGAGTGTACAACAACGCTTTCTGTAATAAATATATTGTTTTTAAGCTTTTTTCCCGTCCTATTAGGTGCTCCCTTCATATTTTGGTCAATTTTGTTTTGGTTTATCATTTTGATAATAGAAATTTTAAACAAATAAAGCAAATATTGCATCCCCGTAATCATCGAGGTCTTACAACCATGATGCAACAACAAAAAATAAGGTAGGTAGCTATTCTGCATCAATAACTCGTTCAAATCTGACATAGCGAATATTGGTAGTTACCACTCGCGTTGCCCGGCTATTTGTTTGTTTATAAAATTTTGTATGAAATGTCATCTTCATACATAACAAACGCGGATTAAATATTTTTTTTATAATTTAAGTAAAAACTGATCAGTGTTTTTATGTAATCTTACGATTAACGAATTTTTTATAAGTTAGACGAAAAGGGTCCAAATTTTGCTTTACCACGTTGTGAACTGCAGACAATTTGACATTTCTTCCGGTAAGAACAGTTGTATTTAGGAAATAATGATTAAGTATTATATAATTCGTCGATATTATATTTACCATGGTCACCTATGCCTATGATTCTTATTATCAAAGCAACTATCGACTTTATTCTTTATTCTTTCTTATCATCCTTAGGCCATAAGTTTGGCACTTGTAATCGTCAAATTATACAAAAGCAAACAATAAAAACATAATAGGTGTACACAATAAAAATATCTAGGTATGCAATAATTTCCAACATGCAGGTTCAGATATGAAGAAAAATTTATTTAAAAATAAAAGATATTAAAGCTATTTTGAGTGTAAAGGGCTCAAAATAGCTTCACGTCAACCGATTAAAAAATAAAATAAAATTAAAATAAAAATAATTGGGCGCCAAGTAACAAAAATCGCAACCCAAAATAAATATCAAATAAAGTCAACAGTCCCATTTAGCATATCGTCAATATTGTAAAATGCCTGTTCAACAAGATACTTCTTCACCTCTCTCTGAAACCCCACTGAATTAAGTGCTCTGACACTATGAGGTAACTTTTAAAAAAAAACGTACACTATTACAAATATGGCTTTTTGAAACCTTTGCCAATCTATGTTCCAACAGCCGTACATCCCGTTTACCCCTAGTGTTATAAAGCATGGTGATCTAAGTTAAGAGGAGTATTGGGCAAATTCTTGTAGGCATATTTAAGGCACTCAAAAATGTACATACTTAGCAAAGTTAGCACTCCCAGTTCATTGAAGGCATTTTTACAAGTTTCTCTGGGTTTTATGTTCATTAGTTATTACATACAGAATAATATTATGATTTGATTGTTTTTGTAATAGGTACGTATGATAAATATTTATATACATACTGTTTCAACAAAAATAACCAACTTAACCAACTTTAATATTGGATGTGCCTTTTTTCGCCCTAAATGTTTAATAAATTATGTTCTTTCATCACACTGAGCCAGCATTTAACAAAGAATTTCAAGACGGTGTTCCAAATTCAAAATTAACTGTAAAAAACTGTGCAAACTAAATGTTTACTCAAAAAGTAAGATATAAATATCTACACATAATCTTCGTTTTATTTGTAACATTTTCAATTACAACGTATCGTTAAAGTCAGCAGTTTTCAGTTTCCATGGAATATTACTTATGTAAACGTTTACAGAAGGTACCTACCTATAAGAGAAATTCATGAATTTTAAATCGCAATAAATTCTTCAGATTTCTTACTCGATGTCTTGATGTCCTCAAACTTTAATGGGATAATATGTTGGAACACTAATACGTTGATAGCTTAGACATTTTCAGATGCATTTTATTGAGATATCATTCCACAGATCGTTTATTTGAATAATGCCAAACTGTATACCTACTGTTCGATCAATTTGAATATTTTACTCCGAGACCGTCTGTGTGTAGTTTAAAATCGATCAAATAATATTTTTGAGTCATATCCAATTTGAAAAGCTTAGGTACTATTCATTCAGGTAGACAAATGCTCTCCAAGTAACGTTTTCAGTAGGGCTATTCTCGTAATCAATCGCTTTTAAAAATCACTTGACGATAAGTTGACGATCGCAAGCAGTCGTTTTCACAAAACTATCGGAATCTAACCTTAAATCCTATCTTGAACTGGATCATTTTCATACTGATATTTCAAACATAACGAATTTTTAAGATATCTACTAGATATCTTGTTTTGTGAATACCAATCTGCCATTTTATGATTGTCAATCAAGATAAGAGCGTATTAAGACCGCTACGAGAATAAGGGCACAGGTGTGGTATTAACACGTAAGTAATAATTAAATTAAGTTTGTTTTCACTCCTTAGAAATATTTCCCTCGATAGATATAGCAATAAATATCAATGAAGTGAGTGGTTGGTAGTCTAGTGGGATCAGTCGACGACTTTACGTTCAGTGGTATCAGTCGACGACTTTACGTCCAGTGGTAACATGGCTTATTAGAAATCACGCCGTGTTACTTAAGTGAAGAGAACGGACCTTCACTTTTTTCTATCCAAGCACACTTCTTTCGCTTCTTTCACCGACATTACGTTTCTCATACATCCTCTCCTAGCTAAAAGGCCCAAAAATCATGACTCTTTTTTATATACACAATATTCAGAACAAAATGTTGAGTTTTGTTATCGTTAAAAAACGATTATGTATACCTACTTTAAATCATCTTTCACGGGTCGTGCAGCTATCACTCTCAAGCAACATATCACAAAAAAACACAAGTTTATGCAATTTTGACAAACATAATATTTATGAATGTGAGTAGGTACATACATACTCTTTGTTGAAAATTGCAGGAATGTGCTGAAGATTCCTTCGTCTTACGTTTTATAGCAGGGTGATTAAGATTGAGGTTTCTAAGAGGGTTATTTCTCCTTATTCCCTCCTTCCCTCGGGAACCATTGGGTTCGTTCATGGTTGTACCTGAGATCCAGAATATGTTCATCCACACGCAATTAACCTTTTATTAATGCAACAAATGTACAATGTACAAAATCAAGAATGAATTAATATCGTTGCCTTACTTTTAAAAAGTAGGTACTAAGTTACATTTTTGACACGATGAGTTTTTGAGATGAAATGGTTCTTACTATAACGTTTCACATTAAAAAGTCATAAGTAACATTACGATTGCGAAAACGAAGCTTTTTTATAATATGGAGTGTTTGTGTGACGTCACATATTTAAAAAAAAACTCCATATATAAAACCATCGTTATCGCAATCAAACATTTGGCTAAGGGCCCAGGTTAAAAATGTTACTAAAAACCAACACCACCTAAGAAGGCCTTAGCGCTGGCGGCCATTTTTCGCTTCAAATCACACCCGACCCGTGCTACATGATAGATATCATAGAGTACAGGTAAGTACATACAGATATAAGGCATGAGCATACTGCAATACACCGACCTCGGTAGTCTAGTGGCAAAGGCTCCAACTTCAGATTAAGAGGTCCCGGGTTCGATTCCCGGTCGAGTCATAAATTTTGTGTTTTTTCACTTGAAATTTCTACTCGGAGTTGGAATCCTGTCTCAGATTGGACGGGACCGATTGACTGGTAGAGAATGCTTCAAGCATTAAGCTCCGCCGGCTATACTGACACCTATGTTAAAAAGAGGGGTTTTTTATTTTTTTATTATTTATCATCATAAAAATAATTTTATTACATTTGACTTCAAGTTATTAGGCCCCAGATTTCAGTTGTTTTTTGTGAATGTATGATAAGTTTGTTCCAATATGGGTAAGAATATAATTTTAGATTCACAAGTATGGGTTCCTAACGAAAATAATAATACCTATTGTTATTGTACTTATTATTTTGTCAGTTTTTTTGTTTATAAATTTGCCAAGTTAATAGTTGTAATAAATTTTGTGTGAAAAATGTACATAATTGTTTCAATTTAACATCAAGGCAAATCTCCTCGCTGGACAATAGAAAAGAGTTAACCGGAATATCAAGCGTGGAAGAACTGCACCAGATAGCGCAGATCAGAAAAACCATAGCCAGACTCCTGAGAGGCGTCTTAACTTCGGAGAAACTTGACAGGGTTCGTGAAGAAGAACAAATTTCAATAAGTACCTTCTTCTTCTTCGGCCATGTCTGGTCTCTAGTTGGAGCATGTGGTCTCCATAAATCTTCTGACTATAAAAAGTATCTAGATTATGTTAAAAAAGTAAACAATTTGCTGATATCAGTGGCTTAAAGATTATTCTTCATTACATAATTTATAAGCCCTAAACTTTTGTACCTACTAATAATAATAAAAATACAATCCGTGAAAAAGATAACGAAATAAGATCCTTAATCCCCGTCATATCCGCTAATGTATGAATGTGACAGGGTGGGTTGTCCCCCCAGGTGAGGGACACATGGCGATTAATTTTATTTTTTAATTGGACATTTAAACTTTTCCTGTTACCCCTCCCCGTCTGTGCGACCCCCCCCCCTTCCTCGCACAGGGTGATTAGTTTCGGTGTATAACCACACTCTGATCGGTTCATTATACACCTACACCATATATCCAGGATATTCCACGAACATAATAACATGTCGCTAACATATTCTGTGTTTAAACTTTCTAATAGGTTTAATATTGGGCTATTTTTGGACGGACACTATTACGCATAGATAGGTACGTGTCAATTTTAAAAGCTGTGGAACACGATTTGTTTCTTGCTGGAAAATATTTTTAACTTAGTAGATACCTACAAAAGTTATCGCAATATGTGGAGCTAGTACGAATTTAATCGAATGCTAATTGCATGCTAATATGCGCTTATTTAGCGTGCACATAGTGTTCTACATAAATTCAAACAATCGAATCGTTCGATCATTTTGTATGGAAATTTTTGGAAACTCTTTCGATATTCGATCATCGAAAACTTATACTAAAGGTAATGTTCACAGGATACCCTTTTTGTAAAAGTTCATATTTTACCACTCGTTCCCACTTGCCATGTATCGGGTCCGATTATTAATCGGGTGCTCTGGTGGCAGAACAGCTCTAGATACAAAATATTTCCCCACCAGAGCACCCGATAAATAATCGGACCAGACACACGACAAATGGGAACGGGCAGTAAATTTCATTACTTTTACCATCAAGATAATAAACATCATATTTTTGGACCATTGGTTGAAAGTAAGCAACTTGTACCTACTATAAATAATTGTTCAGATTGTTTTTATTCTACTATCAAAGTTACTGAACTACGGCAGACCTTCTCATTTACCCACATTCTTTATTCACAAGCAAAATGATGAGTAAAAACATTTTGATACTAACTCTTATTATTTTCACATTTTTAATGGTTATTTCAGACTATGTGCGACGATTATAAACTACATTGGTTCTGACTCTATGGGGTGTATCTTAAGTACCTAAATATCCCGATCATTTGATGGATAAAAACGCATCAATTTTATGTAACCTACTAACTGCCAGTTAAATTAGATATAATTCACTAATCTATAATAAACAAACAAATACTATTTCATGCATATTTTCTCCACAGGCGGTTGATATAAATTATTTTCCTGTAGTGAATTTACATGAAAACGACACGACACGATTAAAATGAGAGTTGCGGTTGAGTGAAACAAACAGCATAATTACCGCAATTGTGTCGCTAAATTATGTCATAGATGTGTGTGGGTGAGTTGTATGGAATCGTTTTATAGCGAACATAATATAATATTCTACCATTAAAGCATGATTATACCAAGCGATCGGTATAACGCGTCGGTAAAGTAGGAATCTACAACAATAAATCCGGAAAAAACATCATCCCACTACCAACTTCAATGCTGTTCTCTCTTGCTCTGGTGGCAGTGACAACGAACGGAGCGGATGTGTGTGAACAAATCCCTACAAAATGCTCTGCCACATGACAAAAGCACCCGATTAAAAGTCGCATCCGACTCACGACAAGTAGGAACAGCTACAACGCTATTCTGTTATTAGCAAAAAATATGCGGAGGCGAAACATAGACATAGACAAAAAAGTGGAATGGAAGGTGTGATCCTATATAAAAATCTATGGATCCACCGAGAATGATCGATTTTTTAAGGATGGTCAGGGGGGGACTACTCGTGAAATTCAATCCCGATTTCAATGTCGACCGAATTTTAATACTAAAAGTACCTACTTATATAAATCCTTCAGTATAGTATTTTTTCATAAAGCAATACCGGATTCAAATAAATTCAAAATAAACCTACATGAAACTATTTTTATTCTTACATAGCAACCAAAATCTAAATTTCAATATGAAATCGATATTAAGATTGAAATTGGATCGGAACCACGCGATGTACATGCAGAGTAAGGACCCAGGTAATAAGTAAAAAAAACAGAAGAGAAACGGTATGGGAAATTCCACAAGAACAGTGCAAAGATAAGTAGCTCTCAACTGCGAGGCGACAACTCGCTTTGTGTACGCAGGACTTTAGCGCTATGGGAAATTGGATTACACAGGAAGATCGCATCCCCGTCTGAGGGGCTCGCCAACTGCGATATTCTTAATTCGATCGTAAAATGCCGCCACGTGTAACGTTTAACTATTCAAATTATATCTGCCAACGGAATGCTCGTTTATTAATATGCAAAATTGAATTTTCTTTTGGTCAACCGTTCCTTTTCCACACGTAAAGTATTTTGCATCAGTGAAACACGTTGCAAGCGGTAGGTACTACTTAATACCAATATGCCTATTTATCAAAGTTAGGGGTTATAAGGTAGGTATACACAATGGTCGATTCTGGATTCTGGCCCAGAACAGACAATGACGTATAAAGAGTCTTCATTACTTGATTGTCCTATAAATCATTAGTTGTATAATCCCTTTAAGGTTTAATTACATGTTGGAGACTGCGGAAAATTTGACTTTTCATCCTGTAGTTGTATGTAAGAAACACTAATCGAGTATCACATATTTTTGTCGATATAATATTATCCGCGGAAAGCAACGAAAATCGACATACTGACGGGTAACACAAGTATGAAAAATATTTCCCGTAGGTAATTTGATTGGTTTCGTCATACGCATGAACATTTTTCGTGTGAAGCGTTTCAACGAAAATACCCAGATACGGAACTAATCAATTATTATTATATAAGATGTAATCACTAGGTACAGTGCTTCAAGAAGAAAATAAGATGGTAGCCACCGCATCACAAACGACCCTATACGCCTATTTGCTTAGTAGGTACAGGGCAGGCCTTTCACTTCTATAATAATTATCTATAAATCTACCTACAGGAGATGGTTATAAATATAAGTTTACCTTTAGTAGAGTGTTATTAGTGCGATAGGCTCTCGAAGTGCATTACGTTCCTTAGAAGCAGAGCTGAATGTATAGTTTGGGAAAAAATCATTGACACTACGTAATATTGAGTACAACGGAAAACTTGTGCTCACTCAAAGTGAACACAAAATACACTATTTGACTCATTCACATTAAACCAATAAAAGCTTGTGTCGTGAAAGAGGAAGCTGGTCGGCACCTGGGATTGAACCAGAAAATTATTAACATCCCTAATAGGTTTTTGAGCTTAGATTCTCTTACATAATGTTTTTAAACTGCTTTGAGATACGAGCAGTATAACGCATGACTCAAAATCGTATCTCGAGTTTTGTAGGTACGTGGATGTCAATATTATAACAAACATGCATAGAAGGCTGTAAATTGAAAACAAGGTATGAAAAACATTTACAAACCATTAATGGATTAGTCCGCCCGCCTAATTTATATCCAAATTAACACAATTTTCCTTCGTATAATAATTCGCCATTTCGTTTCTATGAGTATCGATACAACCTGAATAATACAGTAACAGTTCCATACAATATTATCCCAGAGATATTATTATCGTGAACCGTTGGATAGCGGCTATTGTTAGGTATTTGTTATGTGTGGCATGTTGATATGTTTGAGGCCTCCAATTGCATGATTGCATTTGCGAATATTTAAAATCTTTTCCAGTCACAAGTGATTACTGATTAGGTACATACTTAGTAATTCGTTGGGTACTAGCTGACCCGACTGACCTTGTCCTGTCTTAATTATGAATATTGAATGCCAATTATTATTATGATAAACTTATAAGTTTGTCAATCTACATATAGTTGCGACCGATAGATCTGTTTTGAAGATTTGCAGCGCGCATTGTGTTAATCGCACCACTATCAAACTACTGAACTGACAGTAGAATCCCTCTGTCAAACTCCATAAGGATATTATTTATATTAACAAAAGCACTAGAAGAAGGTTGTACCTACTAGAAAAGAATATGATCGTTAAGTTTTCTTGAATTTTCTAATGGTCTGCGCAGCTTTCTTAATTTTTTGTTTCATAAGAACCTTCTGATGACAATAACAAAAATACTTAGGTACCATCGACAAAAAAGGATAGCGACATTGGTCTAGCCGTGAATTCGTGACCGAAGGAAATAAGATAGGAGAACATAAATCTAACGTTAATCCTTTTCATAAATACTATACCGTAATACTATATCACACAAATTTACATCGGTCATTTTATTTTTGAAAGATGGATTTGACTGGATTCGACTAAGACCGTGCCTTACCATTGTACGAGCCTACAGCGCGGACCTGCAGCCCGATTCACGGAAAAGTTTAAGTGTAAGTTTAGTTCGAAGTTCGAACGAAGTTCGATTCAAACCCTCCGTCAATAGGTACATAGACTGTATAGATAGTCGCCGCCTACAATAATTATTATTACCAGCAGCCCTATTCACAAAAGTTTGAATCGAACTTCGTTCGAACTTAGACTTAAACTTTTCCGTGAATCGGGCTACTGACTATCGGACTGACCTGGGAGGAAGCGGAGCGGTTGGCACAAGACAAAATTGCATGGAGGGACCTACAGTGGCGACCACATGCTCCACCTTGGGAGCGAACGTGGATAGGAAGGAAGGAAGGAAGGAAGGATTCGACTGAAGTAAATTTTAGAAATTTATAAAAACTCTAAATACACGTATAAAATGAAACAATTCATATACCACATATTACCACAACCATATCTGCAAATAACTGCGAGGAATAAAATAGTAAATTCTGCAGGATTTATTTACGTGATGTGATGATATACGAAAACATAAGTAGGTACATCACTAAATTATAATGTAGACTTAGTCTAGATGAAATTAACTAATTGTTGAACATGCATACTTGGTGGAATTAATTTAAATGAAATTTAAATACAACGATTTTTATCTCTTCCACGATTTATTTTGTCCCTGACATGTTTCGAAAGGACACGCCTTTCATGCTCACAGGGTTTGGTGAAAAAAGGCGTGTCCTTTCGAAACATGTCAGGGACAAAATAAATCGTGGAAGAGATAAAAATCGTTGTATTTAAATTTTATTAGTCTAGAGTCTAGATGATTCGGTCAACGTCGTATCACCTACCTACATCCTAAACACAGATACCCACAACAACAAAAATAGGATTTTTTGTGACACATCATAGGCAAGAAGACAGCAAAATTGTATTTTTGTATTTTCCTCACCGCACCTTCCCGAAATCCCTTAACTTGTGCGATTATTTCGAAACTAATATACCAAATCGCTTCAGACGTTCTCGAGTTTTATCAAGAACTAGCTTTCCCGACAGACGTTGTTCTGTGTTCCTAAATATAAATATTGAATTCGAATTTGTTTGGTGATGAATTAATTATCATTTGACCAATGTGATTCCGAAAGATGCGTCTGTTTTAAACCATGTATATTCCATCCGCATTCTGTCAATCGCACCAATTATTGACAATTTCTGTCAAAATTTCAAAATTGGAATAAAAATTATAAGGCAAAAAGTACTAATAAGGTTGTCTACGTAGAGTTTTCTTTAATTTTCTAATTTTCCATGCATTTTTCTTAATTTTTTTCGTCTAAAAAGATATTTTCTTAATAAAAGCCTACACGACAAAAAAGAATTAGCGGAATCGGTCCAGCGGTTTAGGTGTGATGCGATGACATCGGGAAATAGCTCTTCATTTTTATATATAAGATGTATAAGACTATGCACAGCTTATCATTTTTATATGTAAGATATTTTTTTTTAAATGAATCTGTGCTCACTCAAAGTGAACACAAATACACTCCTTGACTCTTTCACAGTAAGCTACTGAAAGCTTGTGTCGTGAAATCGAACCACGACGTCCGCAGTACGAAAGCCGGCGTTGTAACAGCTGGGTCACCAACCACTTGGAGAATTCCTCTTCGAACTCACGTTTGATTTCAGTTGAACATTGTAGGTGTATTGAAGTTTTCTCTGAATAAAAATTGGAGATGGGCCACTTCATCTCACGGTCAGTGAATATATGTTGTTGTGTTAGCCAGCCAACATTCCAGGAGTTGGTGTATTGAGTGGGTAATAGTCCAAGATGAATAATAACTAGACACTAGAACATGCAGCGAGGGTTGTAAGTGGGGTGACCTCTATACTCTATATCGACGTAGGTGTGCTGGAAATCTTGGCACACTTTGAACTGGAATCTATTAATATAAAGGAAAGTGTCCTGACTGACTGACTGACATACGCACTCATCAACGCACAGCCCAAACGGCTTATCGTAGAGAAGTAAAATTTGGAAAGCAGGTAGGTTTTAATACAAACCCTTCACTAAGAAAGGATTTTTAGAAATTCCACCCCTAAGGGGGTGAAAATAGGGTTGAATGTTTTTCAAAGTATACGAATATCTCGGAAACTAGACATGGTTAGATTTGACATATGAATTCTCCAATAGAAATGAGTAGTAGTTTACTTGGACAGTTTTTCCAAATTTTCACTAAAAGGGACGAAAAAGGGCACATATAAAAAGGAATGATTTTTAAGTGGCTCCTAAAAAGTTTAAAACTGGTTTTATCGAAATTTCAAAAAAACTATTTCTACAAAAAGAGTCAAACTATACTATTTTCAAAAGATAACATTAATTAGAGGGGAAGGTGAGGGGCGCTTTTCCAACGTGTGTGTGTGTCCGTCCGTCCGTCCCTTATAACTTTTGATTCGCTTAATGCACAGATCTTAAAATTTCAGACAATATTGAATACTATAAGCCTAGAAAATTTGTATACTCAGAATTTTGAAACTTTCTTTAAGTAAGGGATAATCAACCTTTGAGTTTTTATTTTATTTTTCATATATTTCGAAAACCATAAAAGTTAGAACCCTAAAAATTTGTATGTATATAGAAAAATACAATATCTAAAATAAAATTTAATGAAAAAGTTCCAGGATTTCTCAAACTTTTTTTATAAAGAAAAACGTTTTTTTTATGACAAATTTACGAGTTTCAGTGTCTATATTTAAGAATTTTATAAAAATATCGAAAAACGCCGAAACGTTTAAAACTGGTTTTATCGAAATTTCAACTGCAGAAAGAGTCAAAGTGTATTATTCCGTTTTTAAAAGTTTTCCGGTTTTTATAGAAAAACCATATCTCTTATGCCCCTACCACACGCTCCGTCTTACCTGTGGTCTTGCCTGCGCAAGCCTGGCTTGTCAGGTAAGACGGAGCGTGTGGTTGGTATAAAACAGTACACCGCACGCTCCGTCTTACCTGACAAGCCAGGCTTGCACAGGCAAGACCACAGGTAAGACGGAGCGTGTGGTAGGGGCATTAGATATATAAAGTTAGAAAGATGTTAATAAAGATTCTTCCTTTAAAATAAAAATTTACCTGTTTCATTGTTTTGTTAAAGATTTATTTTGAAAATATTAAAAATATTTTGCAACAAATATAATAATCATAATATTGAGTGTCGTAACATTCACCTTGAAAAGACGTAAGTACCTACCTACCTATAAGCTACACGCTTTTCAAGGGATATGCATGTACCTACCCTCAGCTCAGCGTCAGTGGTTTCCAAAATTAAAGATTTGTTTATGATATTAAAAATAAGTTGAAAATATCCTGTCAAAAAATTAAAAAAGATAGGTATTCCTACACTATGAGCTATTTAACAGCTTGCATTCTCACGCAAAGAAAAATAAATTGTATTAAAAATAACTTAAAGATGTACATACATAATAATATGATATAGGAACGTATAGGTCTAAAAATAGCTGCTGCAAGTTTTTTTATATGTGTGGTATTTGCTTAGGTGTGTAAAAATACATTTTTTTGATATAACTGTTTGCATTAAAAAAAAAATTACGGTAAGTTCACGAAAAGAATCTGGATTGTATTGCAATTCTTTATGACTTGATCTGTAAAAATATTTGAAGCCATTTCATAAAAAAACTATCAAAAAATTATTATAAAAAATAAAAAAAACTATGTAAGTAATCTTGCTTTGAATTTATTGCGTAATCTATGAATAGTAAGTTGATATATGTTGAAAAAAGGTAAATAGAATTATGAAGTCAATTGGTAAATTATTTTATATCAAATGTAGTCAATTTGGAAAATATTACATTTTAAAATTATCTACAAAATACTCACATTATTTTAGGATAGATCGTAAACAATTGTTTTGAAAACACTGGCAAGTCAATGACCACATCATTTCGTCACTGTATAGTGCGAAAAAATTAACTGTCCACTAGAACGTATAAAAAATAGAGACGAAAGGGATAGCAGTTAGCCGGATACCGAATATTTTGCCATAATGCAGCCGACTACCGGATAACCATCCGCCGAATATCCATCGTATGTTTCTGGTTGGTTGGTGCATCCATATGGGATAATTGGGAACATTGGCGAAAAAACCATTAGGTAACCGCATTAGTTATTCTGGATTAGTGTGGTAGTGTGGTGTGATAATATTTTTTCCTATGATTAGAGCGTTAAGATGTTTAACTTTTACCATCGGAACCATGTTCGCAGCCAGGATTACATTAGTGCAGAGGTTTCCAATCTGTTTAGGTTTACGACTCGCTTAATATCCAATCCAAGCTTCCTTTACACTCCACTTAGGGGCATAGGGAGGCCACAAGACCTTTCAATTGCGATCGATCTTGCGCAATGTTTATGACCTCCTCACACACCATTTCCAGATTCCTCAGCTCTGCTTCAAAGGAGCGGAATACGAGGAAGTCCCTCTCGGTATGAGAGGGTCTTCTTTGTCTTCGGAAAATCGGAACCCTTGCGGGGGGAAGAAAAGCGCTCCCCTTAAAATATCAGTGTTTCTATTTTCAAAAAATTATAAAATTCGCAGAATGCTAAAGAAGTCCTTAGTAGAGCCCGGGCAGTGCGTGAATTGTCATGGGTACAACGCATGAATTACGCTTACGTAGGCGGTATAATATACCAATTGGACTAACTCCGTTGCCGGAACATTATTGTTCCAAAAATCGCGGAAACTATCTGCATCTTCAGCCAGGATGATATATGACGAAACGTTGTTTTATTAAAGTTCCCTTACTTACGAAGACCAGCAAAGCTGCTTGCTTAAAAGATATAAATTGAAATGTTTAAAAAACGTTTGTAGCTTGAAAAATGCCCAAAGCAGATAGAAATAAGTGTTTTAAAGATCACTAATTTCATTGCTTTTCGAGACCTGAACATTTTTTTATTCATATCCAGCAATATAAAATTGATTTCAAATGACGTCATTTGGTGGAATAAAAGTTATTCAAGTTATTTTTTGGGATTCTCATAGGACAATGTCAGTCAAGTTAGCGAAATTTTTAAGTTCGCGGGCTGATTCTATTTGTATTAGAAGCACATATTTTTTAAATACAAATTAATAACGACAATAATAAATAAAAATATAGTAATTAGGTTATTTAATAGAAATTGTAGAATATAAATTTAAAAAAGAATTGTTGATGATGTTTCTTATTATTATTAATTTTGATGCGAATGTAATTAATTCTGCATTGTTTCGGAAGAGAAAGCAAATACACGTGAGCGAAGCCACGAGTAACAGCTAGTCACTTCATATACCTATCTAACTAGTGGATCTACGAAGTCTACGTACCACTACAAACGAGACAAAATGTTGTTTATCTATAAAAGTATGCTTATTTTTACTACCCTCGTAAACATCTACATAGACAACACACCCGTTGAGTCGCTAGAACATCTTGGTGACTAAATTATGCTGGGCAAAGAAAACCAAACCCGCAGAGATCGCCAACAGAATTGGTTTGAGGTGGGCAGGAGTGGAAAATCATGGAGTAGGCCTACGTTCAGGAGTTAGGGGCTAAGGATAGTAAAATGTTATCTTTTAATGAAACAAACTCAAAAAAAGATTTTTTGTGTCGCTTTATGTATGTCATTGTTGACAAAGTTTACCTATCTCTTATTCTTCAAAACCAATTTACCTTTTTCTAACTCTTCAAAATCGCACACAAATTAAAAATGCAATATAACAAATTTCGCCTCAAAAACGCATTATATAGTTATTATAGTTTGGTTCATATCGATTTCAGTTTATTTAGGTATTCTACAAGTCTCGCGTACTGAATATTTTAACACGTTACGTCGTTTGTCCGGTAAGTACGAATCTTCCGTACTTACCGGACAAACGAATCTTTCGTACTTACCGGACAAACGAATCTTTCGATTGATTTTTAACTAGCTTATCAACTAGTTAAGACAATTATTTAAACTTTTAGAATAGTTCTAAGATAATAAAATCCGCATGGTGTTTTGATCGGATTCAAAATGCATAAAGTAGGTGCTTAGAATTGTCAAAATGTATCGGTGATTCCAGTCATCTTACTTCCGGCCGATCTCTACAAATGGCGGTGGCTACCTAATTCAAGTGGTGCACTTGTAGAATATAATCAAATTTATATTGTGATTTAACAGAAAATTTGGAAACTTTATAAGTATCTAATAATGTTTGAAAAGTTTTTTTCATCTTGTTGTATTTACATCCTATTGTAAGGAGCAAAACAACACACTCACGTATAGAGACGAGTAAATTTGCACTAACTTGGTGTGGGTTTCAACAAAGTACAAAGAACGCAGCTGATAACACGTTGGTGGCTTCCTTTTGTCCGGTCGATTAGCGTCTGGGGAGGATGTCGACTCTGCTAGTGTACCTCGGAGTATCCTATCTATTCCACCTATCTTCCAGTGGGTATGTTTTTTCTACAATAATGGTTCTTCTAAAGTAGTTATGGTTAAAAAATGTCGAGGCAGGTAGTTGAAAGTTAGTTCAATCATACGAGAGTTCTATTTATTTATTTACCCTTATTTATGGGTGCACCTATTTTTCTATTTCAAACATTACTACAATCAAAACACTTTTTAAGGAATTGGGCAGAGAGAATAACGTACCTACTCCTATCATTCTTTTCTATCAATACAATCTTCCCTTTTATCATCCAACGACATCTAATTACCTTTCATGCCTTATTTTATTTTTCTTTTACTTCTGTTCTGATATTTAATGAGCACGAAATCAATATGGTCGATCCCCATCATTCGCGGTGGACCACGCGCACAAAACTCAATACAATTTCAAAATAACGACTGATGAATTTGAAACTACAACAGAGTGTAAAATGCTACGGTTGGTCCCAAGACCACCTATATAAGAAGGCCTTAGTGCTGCGCCACATCGTGAGGCCCAGCATTCGCTTGCCTATATCTGTATGTACTTACCTGTACGCAAAGGCGTCGCCAGCCCGGGGCCCAGGGGGGGGGGCAATTTGACCCGTTCATAGGCTATTCTCCGTAGGTAGAGGGGACGACTCACAGAAGTCAGACGATCTGGCCAGTGACGTAACTACAGAGTGGCAGGTGTTGTAAAATGCCACGAGCCCCCGAACCGAGGGGTTGTGAGCTCAGAAATGGTATATAGATGCAGTGTTGCCACCTGTCCGGGTTTGACCCGTTTTTTTAAGTGAAATTTCATATTTCCGGATACCAAATTTTCGGAATAACCTTTTTGAAGTTTGTGTCCGGGTCAAAAATTATTGTACAAGGTGGCAACACTGTTTGGGTGGTATAGTTACGCCACTAGATCTGACTGCAGAATATAAGAGAATCATGAGAGATTTCAAATTGTGAAATAGCTTGCCCCACAGTTATTAGTTTTTGATCGATTTTAATATTTTAAAGCTGTGTTTGAACATATTAGTTTACAGTTGAATACCTATTACGTGGTAAATTTATCTACATAAATATTCACTTACAATTAATATAGGACTGAATGTACAGACGCCTGATATTATGCAAGCGAAATTCTTTCTTTGAAATTGAAATTAAATAAGCTAAAACTAAATGGAAAAAAAATACCTAATTGTATAAAAATTGTGTAGGTAATTAAAATAAACAATTCACATCAAATATATATATACAAAAAATAATATATATACAAAAAAATAAAAGAGATAAAAATGCTCATACTTTATGATATCAAATCATGGCGAACAAGGGCCCCAGGTCAAAGTATTTTAACTAAAATACCGAGCTACGGACGAACTTGACCAATTATGCTATAGGATTGATGGCTAGTTACTGATTATCCTTGGCATAAAAATATATCATACCTCTCCATCGCACCTATACACTCCATTACCCTAAACAGTGGCGTTTGCATACCTAACCCCAATAATTTTACCTTAAAGTTTGAAAAAAGGTTTACCCCGTTAGCACACCTCCGCTGCGGATTAGCCGAAGCGACGACGGTCACATCTGTCAGTTTCTGCGCGCCATGTTGAGAGTGAGACAGCATGCTCAATCCCGTACTGTTTTCTATACATTCATCTCTCTCTTGCGGTGTTTCGCCATAGATTACTTCAAATTGTATTCACATCTCCGCCTGATATTTCGCGGATCCGTGTGTTTCGCATTCCGCCCGCTTTTGAAGTTGTCAAAATCGACAGAATTTTGGAGCGAAATTGAAGCGAACGTCATGTTTTCCATAGAAATCAAAGATGGAAACGTTAATTCCGTTTTGTTATGGGATGGTTTGCAGAAGTTGGATGTGCATATTTTCTAAATTGTAAGTAAAAACGTTGTTGATGTTGTAATATTTAAAAATATATATGAAATGTGAAATAATATTGTGGTTTTAATTATTTATATTTCCCAACAAAACATAACCATAGAATACTTACTTATGTGTATTTTTCTCTTTCGCTACTCGTTTACCCGCTAGTGTACTAACACTACCTGCGATTTCGCTTTCTGCAGTTTCGTGTTCCGTGATTCGCGGCGGAGGTGTGCTAACAGCCTTAAGAACGGTACCTACCTAGATAGGTACACACTACGCGAAATCTCAAATAAAAAATCATTTTCGAAGCAAAAATACCGTATCAGCGAAAAAAATTTGAGGTCAATAATATAAACTTAATTGAAATAAATGGACGCCACTGGCGTTCTTGTTAGTCGATGAAACGATCCGAAAAATCGGAAGGGATCATGACGGAGTGAGGAGATTTACCGCATTCTCCGTCCGAAGGTAGCATCGTGCTGGTCCAGCCAGATCATCCACATCTACCTATTTTATTATAGGATAGGTACCTACATCATACTAACTGCGCAAGTAATACCCACTGACATTATTATTCTACAAACGCCTGATTTTTTTTTTCGGAAAGGGGGGCTCCCTGCCAATGGTGGTCAAATTCCAAAAATAGTAGTACCCGGTAATGACTTAAAAAGATGTTAATAATAAGGTACATCACCTTTTCCTGTACTAAATATTTTCTGGTTATTAGCCACTGTTATTTCTAGATTATCTGTTGATATGAAATTCTTTAATAAACTTTTATTTGATGTCATATGAGCAGTCGCTCCAGAATCCACATACCATAAATCAGATATTTCTTTATAAGTATTCGTATATAATGATGTTTGTTTTTTGAAGAAATCCATCTATGGTTTAAAACAAGCTTCAAGGGTATGGAACATAACAATGAAAAAATTTTTTAGTAAAGAAAATTATGTTCAATCAAAACATGAACCCTGTTTATTTAGTAAAAGAGTCCAAGATAAGGTGATTTATGTAACAGTTTATGTCGATGACATACTCATTTTTACCAACAGTAATGAGTTGAAAGAAAGATTAAAATATGAATTAAAAAGAAATTTTCAAGTTAAAGATTTGGGAGAAATTAAACATGCTATTGGATTGAATTTTACAAGGAATAAGAATACAAATGAAATTAGAATTGATCAAAAGCACTACATATATGAAATATTAAAAAGATTTGGCATGGAAAATTGTAAACCAGTCTCGACGCCTGTGGATATAAGTTTAATGAAAAGTCAGGGACAAAAATTATCAAATGTACCCTATCAGTCATTGATTGGCATGTTGATGTATTTGTCCGTTAAAAGTAGACCAGATATTGCATATATTACATCTTATTTATCACAATTTAATAATAACCATACAGATGTACATTGGAAAATAGCCAAGAGAGTACTGCGATACTTGAAAGGAACTATTAATTATTCCCTGTGTTATAGGAAGACTAACAAACCATTAGAAGGATATTCAGATGCAGATTATGCTAATAATATAGATAGACATTCGTTTACTGGTTATGCTTTTGTATATGCAAACAGCCCAATTTCATGGATGAGCAGAAAACAGAAGAGCGTATGTCATTCATCTACCGAATCAGAGTATGTGGCCTTATCGGAAACATCCAAGGAAGCAATTTACTTACAGAGATTATTGGCTGAAATATTGAATAAAGAAGAGAGCTCAATAAATCTATATAATGATAATCAAAGCGCCATAAGAATAGCTGAGAATACCGTTTTCCACAATAGAATCAAGCATGTAGATATAAAGTACCACTTCATTAGAGAACAAGTCGAGGATGGGAAGATAAAATTATCCTACATGAGCACGGAGGAAATGCCAGCTGATTTTCTTACTAAAGGAGTGAATAAACAGAAACATTACAAGTGTTTAAAAAATCTTGGAATGAGTGATTAAATTTTTTTTTGTGTTTTTCATACATACACATATATTCGATTGCGGGGGAGTGTTGGGAAATCAATCTAAATAAATTTAAATATTGGCAACACTGTCTTGTTTATATGTATAATTTGATTTGAATTTGGAAGTGTTCTTTTCATTTGACTTTTGTTTTTTTTTTCTTCAATAAAAAGATGGTTGTTCATTGTGCAGTATAAAAATATTTTGTTTCCTACCTTTTAAAATATCAACAAAAACTATCATATTTTCAGATATTTAGTATAAATAGCAGTCGAATACATTACAACTAGATGAACTAGAGATGGGCACTATACCGATAGCTGATAAAAATATTAGATCAATAAAAATAACCCCTCTAACGTTATTTGTAAAGATTAGTCTAACAAAAATAATAGTCAGCTACTATTAAGCAATAATAATAGCCTACCCCCCAGTTACATGACAGCTAATCTTAGTTGACTGAAAATATTAGGGGCTCGCGTTCATTATCTATATAATAATTCAGAAATGTTTGTTTTCTTATTTGCCTTTTGTCGTTGCTTTACCGTTATGTCGGAACATCACGCCTAAATGGCTGAACCGATTTCACTAATTCTTTTTTTGTCGTGTTGGCTTTTATCAGTAGAAGGTTCTTATGAAAGAAAAAATTAAGAAAGTTGCGTGGTAAATCTACATAATAATTCAGAAATGTTTTTTTATTAGCTTTTTACCTAATGTCATCGCATCACGCCTAAACGGCTGAACCGATTTCACTAATTCTTTTTTTGTCGTATTGGCTTTCATCAGTAGAAGGTTCTTATGAAAGAAAAAATTAAGAAAATTGCGTGGTAAATTGGGAAATTAAATAAAACTCGCATTAGCCCCTCCTTCTCTATCTACATAATAATTCAGAAATGTTTTTTTATTTTGCTTTTTACCGTATGTCATAGCATCACGCTCAAAATACAAATCCTACGTCAGATATGAATCCGCACAGAGCCGTGCAAAATGCCGGAGAAGGTTCTTTAATACAATTTGCTGCATTAAATTTAATATATTTAGAGCTAATTAATAAACCCTATTTTTTAGGATCTTCATACAAATTTTTAATAAACATTAAAAGTGTCATTCTTCTTTTTCTGTGCTTATGTCAGTTATAGAGGTCTGGGCAATGGGAAGCTAGACTAGAACCTGTTTAATTACCTACCGATCAAGCCTGACAATCGGAATCAAAAACGTAAAGCAAGACGGGTATAAGCTAGTCTTCTATATAATAATTTAGAAATGTTTTTTTATTTGCCTTTTGTCGTTGCTTTACGGTATGTCGGAGCATCACGCCTAAACGGCTGAACCGATTTCACTAATTCTTTTTTTGTCGTGTTGGCTTTTATCAGTAGAAGGTTCTTATGAAAGAAAAAATTAAGAAAGTTGCGTGGTAAATCTACATAATAATTCAGAAATGTTTTTTTATTAGCTTTTTACCTAATGTCATCGCATCACGCCTAAACGGCTGAACCGATTTCACTAATTCTTTTTTGTCGTGTTGGCTTTTATCAGTAGAAGGTTCTTATGGAAGAAAAAATTAAGAAAGTTGCGTGGTAAATTGGGAAATTAAATAAAACTCGCATTAGCCCCTCCTCTATCTAATTAATAATTCAAAAATGTTTTTTATTTGCTTTTTACCGTATGTCATAGCATGACGCTCAAAATACAAATGCTACGTCAGATATGAATCTGCACAGAGCCGTGCAAAATGCCGGAGAAGGTTCTTTAATACAATTTGCTGCATTAACTTTAATATATTTAGAGCTATTTAAAAAACCCTTTTTTTTAGGATCTTCATACAAAATTTTAATAAACATTAAAAGTGTCATTCTTCTTTTTCTGTGCTTATGTCAGTTATAGAGGTCTACAAAGCAATGGGAAGCTAGACTAGAACCTGTTTAATTACCTACCGATCAAGCCTGACAATCGGAATAAAAAACGTAAAGCAAGACGGGTATAAGCTAGTACTGAATAAAATTGTGGAAACGTCCTTTTTTAGGAAAAGTTAACTTTCCAGATACCAAATTTTGGAAATGAACTTTTTTTTAGGAATGTTACGTTTCTAGATACAAAATCTTCATTTAGATTTGTAAAATAAAAAACCTTTAAGCTTTTAATATTAACGTTATTTAACGAAACTGCTATAACGTTTTTGAATTTAAGCCGTTAGTCCCACCTCTAATTACAACCAAACAGAAGGCGTTATTTGGAGATGGCGGACATATTGCTTTTCATTTGTCAATTTTAAATGGCCATATCCGGAGCAGCGGTATTAAAAATTCGTTAAACCCAGCCCAAATTAACAAAACTGGACAAAATGTAAATTCATGGCGAACAAGGGCCCCATCTCCTTCAGTACGCTACACATTCGGAATGGGTGGTGAGATTTTCGACACACTTCCTTACTTATTAATTACAGACCCTGTGTAGAAACCGGATTGGTATCTTCTCGATTCTGTGCATGGAACAGAGCACTTTCGTTTTGCCAAGAAAATAATTTACTGACCATTTCTCTTTTCACAATACAAGCTTTACTCTCTGTGAAAGATGTTTAATGTACCCATCTCACATTTTTTGTTGGTCACTTCCAGAGAGCAAGACTCAACTTATAAGATAAAAAAGACTTTCATGAAAGTTGAGATACCAATTTAATTTCGGTTAATTTTCTATCACAAATGTCAATTGGTCTCGATAAATTAATTATTGTGTAATTTTCTGAAGCCTAACATTCCCCCTGCACGCCCACTTATGGAAGTCCCTAATCCTCTCAAGCAACACACGTGTGTATCAAGGGCAAAGGAAACTACAAACAGTGATGTCAGCACACAAAACTAGTCAGAGGATCAAAATTGGAGGAACAAAGGTTTTTTTTATTTCATTCCATGCAACTTATGGTCAAGTAGCCCTGTTTAATTTCGAATTGATTCATAATTTTCCAAAACTTCTACCCATGGCTGTTATCCAGACTGAAAGAAAATCCCAATGGGCACCAAGTTTTGCCAGGAATGTATATGTAGGTACCTAGATAATAGTTTCATGTCTTTTAGTCACTTTTCTTGGCTAGTTCCCAATAATTATTCTAACTACCTGCATTTTCGTGGATAAATTTTGGGATTGCATGAAAGACATTCATATTACAAAACATTTTATTTTACACATTTATATCACAAATTTCTTACATTACATAACATACTAAATAAAAATACTTTGACTAAGGATTTGAGAACATTGGAAAAATGATCTTTGTACCGGCATAAAATTTTTTAAAACGCGTATCTAGTTCTGATATCTTCCAACTTCTTTGAGACCTCAGCGGGACTTCTCTCCAGATCACCTGATATCGCTTTCTGTTTAGTCAGGTCTAATGTGTTGAACTGCTCGCATAAATCACCATCTATGACGTTCTGTAAGATAGAAAATAAGCATGTGTTACACATTTTATGTTCGGATTGTTGGGTGAGATTATGAAAATAATGTTTTGAATGTAACATTCGACACTAAGATGCTTTGTTACATAGAAGCAAAGTATCAACTCTCTAGAGAATGTTCAAACACATGTCACAGTCACAGTGCAGAGGATCAGAACGATCCAGAGTAATGTGGGAGACATGATAGATTAATCTACCACAGGTTTAACACCAGCACTCCCAGATAGAGGTGCTTGTTGACTACCCTGTGGAGAAACAGTCCTGCAGGTTGAATCAAAATACCAACCTTGACTGGGAAGTAGTAACTTCTAAAGGACAGGTGATCTCTCCCGCACAGTGGTGGATTTTCACTCCGCATATGCATCTCTAAATGCTGGAAGAAGTCGTGATCTTCTCGAGATGTGAAGGGAACCAGAACACCCAGGGCACCACTGAGGGTGACATACAACAGTGCTTCAGACCCTCCTGGAATTAAAGTGGCTTTCTGCAACCATGTGACACTCTCCCCAACGTGAAACACACAGGATAACTCAGTCTTTTGAGAGGCTCCATTTAACAAACCTGAAAAATCGCTTGAATATTAGCAAAAGGGAAAGAACGCTACACTCGAGACAAATATATAATGGAGACATCAGCTTTGAGTGTAATCACAACATTTCATTAGTCTAGCATGTTAAAATTAAATCATCATTCAGTTCTTTACACAACGCCGATGGGAAGAATTAAAATATTAATGTACACACCTCTATCCCAAAGAGCTTTATTCCCTGTGGGATCTTCATCAACATCATCAGATACGGAGTGAGGTAACCTTAGGATAGCGATATTTCCAAATTTGTCTGCACATGAGACTGTATCATAATCCAAAATGCATGTGTTTGTCACCCATCTGTAATACAGTCACATAATTAAAATTAAATCTATAATCCTTTAATCTAAAAAAACCAATACATAACTAAAATTTGAATTGAAACTTAACTAATTACCTTGGATTAGTATCATCTGCAAATATGATGAGTTGGTTTTCCCTCTTCTTGTACCTCACACACAGCACACTCTCCTGAACATCGGCCACGTAGATCCTTTGTCCCATCGCCTGTATATCCACTATCAAATTGGGAATGTGTCTGTTCTCACATTTCCTCAGGAGTTTTCTCTTACCCAAGTCGTATAAACGCAGGGTTTTACCAACGCCAGCTAAAATCCTTCCGGAAAACCAGCATAGGGCACCTACAGGGCCGTCCACAGGAGTGCGGTGTAACAATTCTAAAGAGCCATTCTGTACTATCTGCAAGAGATATTTGATTAGGAAAGTGTATAGAGAATTATAAGGAACAGAAAAAAATAGAATAATGTGATAAATAATAATGTTTCCCATACTGGTATCTGAATTAAACTTGCAGTCATGAACTCAGGGTAAGTTAGGGCCACTCGTTACTCTACGAGACCTTTAGCACCAATACACCATTGCATATAATGTATCAGTGACTCTAGGCTCGACCTAATCCTAATAAGCAAATCAAAGGGGCATTACCTTGTAGACATCCAAGAAGCCTTGGGAGCAGGTCCTAGGAGTGAGTTGCATGTCTATATGTCCCCCAGCAACCAGGTGGAGTTGCTGTGTTCCAGCCCATTTAACCAGACAGAGTGCAGTGACAGCCTCATTCTGGATCATTGGAATCTTCTGCAAGGTGGTGCCCGTCCCAACATCCACAACACGCACTTGTGATGCCCACATACCTGAAATATACATAAGGATGATAAAATATTCATAGAATATAACACCATATAAAAAAACCATCAATGAAAAAAATACTAACCAGTTCCAGCTTTTGGTGAGGAAAATATATTCTCGGGTAAAACATCCTGTAGGAATGCATCAGCCATTTCATTTGCGAGGGCTTGTTCCTCCGTGCTACTTCCTGCCGCTTCCCTCATCTCTTGAGCCATTTGTAATCTGCAAATTATGTACACTTGTTAATGATATTCAGTTCCATTCTAGACGAGAACTTTTATATAACTAATATTATACATCAGTACTGCAGGTGGATCATCCTTTTTTTTCAGGTTTTGTGTCTTTTTGTCATCATTTGGATTGCTACCTTCATACATATTACGAGAGAGACTGTAATGTGATGTTCTTACCTTCTTTGCTTCTTGGTATCTTCCGTATAAGCATTGTGGTCAGTCTCGCAAACTATAACCTGATTGGTGTCTGGATTAATGACAAATCTTCTAGGTGTATAATCCAAAGGAATTGATATCTGATTAAAGACAGCTCCCAATTTTTCTAATGCCAAAATTCTCAATGTGTTAGTTGAAATAGCAACGATACCCTCAGTACATTGTTCTGAAAATGAAAAACATTCACGCAAAATTAGTTTTAACATATCAAAATAGTCATAAACAAAATTATGTATGACAATGTCTTCATACCAACATGTCTTTAAATATAACCAATAAAAAAAAACCAGCATTACCTGAACTAAAGCCTGCCGCATACTCCAAGCATTCATAAGATAATGGAGTTAAATGGAATCTATTGTGATGATAATAACTTAGCCATGTCCTTGAAGACATCCCTAGGACGGCTTGGCTGCCTTGCATTGTAATGCGGAAGAGTTTCACCGGACGAGATCCAAGATATCTAAAAATATACAGCCATTCATTATACCAACTCTAAATACAACTCAGTAAACAATCCAAGTGTTGTCTTAAAAAGTACCTCGTTCTAGTATCTGCCAAGTCTCCAGTGACTGGGTCTAAAGTGGTTCGAAGAAGAACACCATTGGATAAACCAATGTTCAAATGCAGAGCGGGTTTGGAGCCTGTCTCTTGGGGCTGCTCGACAATGCAAAGACTCTCTGCTCCAGCTGGTAATGCTTGCATAGACCGTGGTGCCAGGCAATCCTAAAATTAGACATAGAACTGTCACTCACATTTCATCATGATTTCCTTCAACTAGAACTAGACAAAGTGGGTAAATTCAGAAAATATTTGAATAACGCTTAGTATGGGGTTTGTAATCATACTTCAGAGGTGTCCTTTTCTCATCATGTAAAAAGTTAAATGCATTTATAAATAAGGTTTAGAAAAAAATGCTTACCGAAGGGTCGAGCGATATAATTCTGACAGTGTTGTCACTCAATCCTACAGCCAGAAACCAAGCTCGCTGTTCACCAGGATTTACGGAGCCCAGGGCCATACAGGAGACCTCAGATGAGAGCTTCTTACGCTCTGTGTACTCATTGAGTTGTCCACTCTAACAAAGAAGAAAGAACATCATTAATGTAATGTTGTTAAAAAATATAGACAACTAAGGGTGACATAAGTGTCTCTCACGGCGAGTAGAATTCACTTGATGGATGAAGAGTCCCAAATGGCTCATTTCACGATTCAAGTGAGACTTCACTTTTCGAGTAAATAAGGAACTAATGCAACCATCGACATGGCTACCTAGTGGCTAATACTCGAAAAAACCAAGAGATACTTCCATGCATTATCTATACTAATATATAAAGAGGAAAGATTTGATTTTTTGTTTGTTTGTTTGTTTGCATCGAATAGGCTCCAAAACTACTGAACCGATTTGAAAAATTCTTTCGCTTTTGGGAAGCTACAATATCGGCGGTGAACATAGGCTATATTTAATTTCCAAAAAAAAGTGGGTAACCTACGAAAACTTCAATAATGTAACCCAAGGTGTAAAAAAATTACCTAAAATATTCTTTTTATCGCGAACGCTGTGAAAACTAATGATGATAGAATAAAACAATGTACCACAATTTTGTAGAAGACATCATTATTTACAAAAAGTATCGCGACAGCATATGTCTAACTATTATAGTTATGCCACAATAAGTGTTTTTTTATTTAAAAAAAAATCAATAAAATGTAACCTCTAGAAAAGGCTCTTTATTGGTATCTTGGTATTACTCCTTATTAAATTAAATTAGTTCATGTTCAAGTCTGCTTCAATATGTTTGTATAACTTTTTGAATTATTCAATTCGGACATTCCATTCGAAAGTTATCACGAGTTTAAAAATGTGAGTATTGGAAAAAAAAAAAGCATAGTCTCTTATCATCTCAACTTATCCGATGTTGAGTGCGTACGGGAGCCGGGGAGGGGACTGAGGAGAGTGATGTCAAGTTTAGTAGAAATACCGCGCAAAGTAGTCACGGTGGTAAAGTGACGTGACACGATACATTGCAATGCAATTATTCCAGATTAACATACGCTATAAAATATTTTGAAAAAGTTAGGGATCTGTATGAAAACTAAATTATTTTTAAGTATCTATCTACCCGTGCGAAGCTGGGGCGGACCTCTAGTTATAAATATTTGGGAAACAATTACCGGGTCCATTTCAAAGTACACCAGCTCTCCTCCATGCAGCGCTATCACCACCTGTCTCTGGTTCACTGCACACTTCACTATGATTTTCTTGCCCGGTGACTTCCATTCGTTAACCCTTTTATCTGCTCTGATGTGACGAATTCCCTCCGGATAAACCTGCACCAGGGCATCATTACCCAATGCGTGACAACAAAGAGTGGGGGTAGTTCCCAGGAATCCACTGTCAGTCACTTCCTCCACAGTCTCACCAATGGACAAAACAAGTGTGGCATTTACGAAAGACACAATGATGTACGCATCATATTCCTCTGAAACCAAAGTGTATAAAAAATTGATAATGGAGTACTTCAAAAGTTCCAATAAAAGGACTAAATCTTTGATATATAAAATTGATACAATTATTTACATTGATATTGATAATTTTTTTTTTTTTAAAAAAGAATCTGTGCTCACTCAAAGTGAACACAAATACACTCCTTGACTCTTTCACAGTAAGCTACTTAAAGCTTGTGTCGTGAAAGAGGAAGATGGTCGGCACCTGGGATCGAACCACGTCGTCCGCACAACAGTACGAAAGCCGGCGTTGTAACCGCTAGTCTACCAACCACTTCTAAATACTTATATGAATGAATTTAATTTGAGAGGGGCACTTTATTATTGAACAATTGAAAGTATAGTAGTATCTGCTCTTTATTGGTCTGGTTGGAGCCCAAGGTATCACAAATACTTACACCCCCCACTATCCACGTGTAGGACTCACCTTTCAGTTTAACTAAGTTTACATACAGCAGCCAATCACTGTTCTAGGAGAGGATCACAGGGACAATCCTGAAAATAAAAACCACTGGTGTTTGATTCTCTTTTATCCAACAACCAGGGTTTCATTAATATTTTTGTAAATTCTGGAGTCCCTAACAATATCCACTCACTCCATCCAAAAACTATAACGTACATTTATGCAATCATTCCCACACACGGCAACAATCCATTCACATCAACTCTAATCAAAAAGAACATGAAAAAAATGTGGGATCTAAGGAAGAAGACATCTTGCAGGATAAATACAATCCCAAGGACACAGAAAATATTTTCAAAAATGTATAAATATGAAATTTTGCTCATGCTAACCTTCTTTGTTTCTCTTCACTGTCCACACAGCGTTGGGGTTGCCGGGAAGTTCTGACACAGCCATCTCCGTCACTTCCAGCCCATGTCTAAGAACCCTCAACGAAGATCGAGGACCTCTGCCACAAGTTAAATATACTTGAGGTGTGTCTTCACCAAAGAGATCAGCCACTTGACAAGCTGAAACCAAATATCTGGATGAATACATGCCAGGAACAGACATTCACAAAATAGTGGAGTCAAATCATTCATAAGGGTCTAAAAGAGTCATGGTTATTCAGAAACACGGACCATGGTTATAATCATTACAGCGCTCCTAACAAAAAAAGTATTTGAATTATATGGGATACGTACATAATATAGGCGAAAGAGAATCCATTTCATCCACCAACACAAGATTTCGAAGAGGTCTCGGTGCAAAAAAGAATGTGTCTCCCTCCTCTAAGGGCATAGCTGAACTGAACTCTGGCTCATCATCTTCATCACCAAGATGGGCAATCTGGTACAAGTAGCTACAAAAAAATGAAAACATAAACATTTTCGTTCAAGCTATTGAACAACTTAAACATTTCAAAGTTTGATTGTATTTCTCACATCAGTGTGTTAAAATCCCACTGACTTGGGCTAAACCTTGGTTCAGAGAAATAATTTATATAGCATGGAATAAATACTATCACATTTTATACTATGTTGAGTATAAAAAAAATGCGTTAAGCCATGCTGGCATCATTGTAACAAAACAAACAGAGCACTTACTGATTTCCAAACTCACAGGCCACGTACAGAAATCCAGTTTTCAAAACGCACATCGCCGTTGCTACAGGAACAGTATCAAAGTATTTTAATTTAATTTCGGTTACCACATCTTCGTCAGTTTCAATTGTAACCTTAAATATATCACCCTGAAGAGATAAAAGAAAATTTTTCAAATTAGAAAATATATAGGTACAATAATTATAAGAAAAACTGGTTGACGGTAAATAAGAATCATAAGGGTCTATGAGAATCACTGTTTATCAGAAACACGGACCATGGGTATAATCATTACAAGTGTATGTTTGTTATATCAGAGAAATTTATGAAAAAGTTTTACCTGTTCAGTCTGTGCCAGGAAAAAGAACATGGACTTGGTTTTATGAGTGGCGGAACACACAAATATCATCCCTCTTTCTGGATCATCCAAATCATTCCTTCTGCGTGGAATAGGGCACCTGATATCATGCTGGTCACCCAAATTCTTGTAGGTGAGGTAATTTTCAGAGCACACCAGGACCCCCGATGGACCATCATTCCCTCCAGGAACAGTTATGAGAAAATTTGCATGTTCTTCCAATGGTTCCGAATACTTTCTAACAACGTGGTTTAAACCTAAATCAAGCTCGTAAAAAGTCAATGTCTGTTGCGTTTTCTGTGCTGCTTCTCCCGTGGTATCGCTGTCTGCTTCTTCATGATCAATTTCTAAACATGCAAACATGGGGTTTTCAAAGGCAACATCAACACCAACCATGTGGTATAAGAGGGTGTTAGATTTGTGTGCCTCCAAGGGAGACGATATGGTCAAACGAGCTTCGGCATCTCTGTTGAGAATATAAACCAACTTCTGTTTCTCAATGGCACCTGTGAAAAATTACAAAACGATATTTAACAACAAATTCTTAGTAAATTTTATCAAATTTCATGGTAAAGACATTATCAGAGGTGTAAAAGATTATCTTCAAAGTTCTTCTGTTGAAACACGGAACACATAAACATCATTTATAAAAGTAAAGGTACAATGAAAGTTAAAAACTATTAAAAATGTTTTGTACTCACCAATCATTACAGCTCGTCCTTTGGGATCAATGGCCAAATATTGCCCTGGTACAATTCTTCTGCAACCAGATTTGCCGAATGTCTCTTGATGCACTTTTTCTAATAAATTCTTGGTTGGAATGTACTCTAATATGACGATTCTCCCTGCATCAGACCCCACAACTATGTAATCTAAAAACAGTACATAATGAGTGAACACAAAGCATACTAGCGTTTTGGAATTGAGGTCTACATTATTCTTAATAAATAATAGATTCATACAAAGGAACCTTTATTTGGTAAAAATTTAATATTGTGTCACACAAGTTCAATCCAGACGAACATAAACTGAATCATCCAGAGGCGACAAGTTGACAAATTACTTTTTGCACATGAGTTTAAGGCCAAGCAAAATATTAGTACCTGACACATAGCGAAATGTGCAAGAAAACTACACCCAACATCAAAACATTTTCAACTTACCTTTAGTGGCTCCTGTAAGCCTGAAGGCCATAAGAGATCTAATTACACCAAATATCTCCACAGTCATCAATGTGTGGACTTTGCCCGTGTTAGGGTCAGGCCGGAGCAACTCCAGTACTTTCCCTCGAGAAATAAGAATCTCTTGGGCCTTTGTACCAGAGAAATTACCATGCACAGCATGTGTAATGCCAGTGGCACGTTGCAACGTGAGGTTGTACAAATACATTTTCAAGGTATATTTTACACCAATGGCATCCTGAAAACAATAAAATCATGGTAAGCTACAGTTGAGAAGTCATTACAGTATAAATTCTTACATGGTCAATACAATGCAGTAACACGTGGTATCAAATTTCACCAAAAGAATCAAAATTTCACCAAAAGATGCAAGTGCTAACTTATAAAAATAAAATAAAAAATGCATTGGAACGACATAATTGACAGCATGAAACTAATGAGAGAAAAGAAAAAATTAATGAACGTGATAAAATATAAGTACGGGAACCTTAAAAGTTATATAGATTGTTGAGAGAACTATTCCAAGAAACGCAAAAATCACAAGCGCTTCTAATGATGCTTGTCTCTCGTCATTTTAGCACCTAAAAACGACCGGCTCGAGTCAAACAAAACTGAAGCCGGAGATACGTGGTGCGGAAATAACCCAAATTTAAAACATAAATTATCTATGAGATAAATTGAATCAAAGAATATTTACCTTTAATTGTTTTTATAGCGAGATTTCGTACGATTTCTCCACGTTTGAAAATCACTTAGGACCGGCCGGCAAGCTACAGCACGAACCCAAACTTCCAAACGGGAACCGGAAAACAGTTGCCCTCGCGTTGCCATAGCAAAAATTTAAATGGAATAAAATCGAAAATGAACTGCATTAAATAACTTCTTCTTCGTATTCTTCTTTTTCAAAAGTGTATGATTTAAGAATGTTCCAGCCACTTTAATGAATATTTTTTTAAATGAATCTGTGCTCACTCGAAGTGAACACAAATACACTCTTAACATCTTTCACACTAAGTAAATGCTTGTGTTGTGAAAGCGGAAATGGTCGGCACGGCCGAGATTCGAACCTACGACCTCCAATACCCTGTACGTACGAAAGTCGCCGATTGATAACATTGGACTACCAACCACCTCTATTTTAGACCATTAAAGGATGACGTGATCTGACGTTTGCCGGGCGGCACAATGGCGGCCATGGTGGCACACACACACCACACATGCATAAACCATAGTGATGGGTAACAAATAACTTTGCATAGCGACCCGAACTACGCGAATTAATAGTAAAAATAATAATAACTTTCTTTATTCATAGATAATAGCATTACAATAATTTTTACAAGTATTTGAATCCACTTAACTGAGCAAAGCCCGTACCAAGGTAGACCTAGTGATCCGATAGTTGTTAATATTCGGCTCACTTAGGTTAGTTTTGTGATACTTTCCAGCAATAAAACAATAATGTTTTCTTTTCCTTTTAAATACAATTTTTTTATTGTTCATATTAATTATTAGTTATTACACAGCTATCAATAAGAATTAAAATTTTATATATGTGAAAATTTTTGGTTTCTAATTATTATGTTCAATCAAATCAAAACTCCCTTGAAGCTCCACTCAAGAGCAAAGGAAGGCAACAAGAGCTCTCCATTGCACTCGATCTTGTGCAATGCTTATGACCTCCTCCCACACCATATCCAACTCCCTCAGCTCTGCCTCGAAGGACTAGAACACGGTATGAGAGGGTCTTCCACGTCTTCGAGACCCTGATGGGAGGAAAAACAGCGCTCTCGTCAGCAAACTGCTATTCGGCATCCTCAACACATGTCCCAGCCATGCCCATCTACTCTCCGTAATTGTGGATGTGATGGGCCTGCGCTGGGTGCGCCGGCGTATAGCGTCGTTCGTGATGTTCGTTTCTAATTATGTTATGCAATGATATTTTGTGAAGTGTTAGCCAAAATAAAAAGTAAATGTGGGAAATATACAGGGTGACTGGTAATTCGATACACTCCTTGAAAGGGGTTATACTAGAACAAATTTGCAACAATTTTGTTCCCATTCCCATGCCAGTGGTCTTCGAGTTATTTAACTTTTTAGAGTTTTTTTTTTCAATTATCCACCATTTGACCTAAAACTGGAAATTGTGAACAAAGTACTCCATTTTGGAAACTAAAAATACATTTTTCTAATAGCTGAAGAATAATGGAATGGTTAAAGTAAAAAATTGAGAAGAAAATTTCAAAAAACCTCAGAAATACAACGTTTTAAATCACAAGTCAGTTATCCCCCTTCAAATGCATCGTAACATTATTTACACCGGTCGGCGCGGGTCGGAATCGGCTTTCTACGTGTTTCCACCCTATCGTATGCAGCGCTTACTCGTATTTTGCTGCATGGTATACGATTGCGTGCAGCTGCACATACAACACAATGAGACTGTGTCCACGATGCAGCATGCTGCGCGTACGCTACGGCGCCGTATACACAGTCTCATTGTGTTGTATGTGCAGCTGCACGCAATCGTATACCATGCAGCAAAATACGAGTACGCGCTGCATACGATACGCTGCCGTGGACAGTCAGCCTTAGTTATGTACCTCAAATAAGTGGTCCATCTTTTTAAATTACAAGATAGTATGTACTTTTATTTTTATACAAAACATTACAAAATAATAAAAATAGGGTAGACAGTTAGAAGCTTTTCGAAGATGACAAAATAAATGGTGTAATGACATAAATTAGTTTGATTAACTAAATAAAGTGAAGATAGAAGTTTACGTCTGAAACACGAGAAGTCTTCATTATAGAGGGTATATTAAAAAATAATTATTAAAAATAAACTCAAGTTAATTTTTTCTGATGATCTTATAATTTTCTTTCACAGCCGGCGTTGTAATTTACTGTCGATTGGTTTTCCGGGCTACTTGGCCGTAATTTTGTAGGTGATATTTGACCCAAAAAACCCAATAAAGAGTGACGTCATTTGACGTTTGCCTGATGCGCATAGTAGCAGTATAAGATGTCTATAATAGCAGTCATGTGCACGACATGGGGATGTCATAAGGATAAGGAATAGATCACTCTGAAGGAATCGTTCCGACTCTGGTTCAGGAATCAGGAGATAGCCGAATCAGTGATCCGTGTCACTTTTTTCAATAATTTTGTGATACTTTACAGCAATAAAACACAATATATTATTAGAACATGGATCTTTATGTACAATGTCGTGTAAGTACAAAAATGGTTATTCTATTCAATTCATGTACAAAACATACGGATTATTTAGTTTAATATTGATCTTATGTGTCATGAGCTCAACACAGATGCAACAGGTCATCCGCTCAAACAGATCATAACGACTCGTACAGTTCTAGTACTCACATTGACCCTTATACCTTGATCACACTTGCCGAGTAAACGGGCGAGACAGTACCCCCTATTCGGATTTTAGAACGTTCTTATTAAGAACGTTCCAAATGATTTAGAATTAAGTTCACTCGAACTAAAATTCGTATTCGGAATTATGCCGTGTTCTAAAAACCAATATTAGTTCACCATAAATATTTTTTTTGAATTATAATTGTCTATGGATCGAGCATGCGCCTTATTGGTTGATGCTGACAAGCGGACAGCCAATTGGAGAAGACAAATTCAAACGAGCTCCATGTTCCAAGTAACATGGTCGCCGGAAACTGCCGAACCAACCCGAAGTGTAACGAAGACGACTGAACGAAATCCGATTACCAAAATGAACTAATTTAAAACTAAAGTCTAATTAGGAACAAATAGGAACGTTCTAAAATTTCTCGAATACCAATCCGGCTAACTAAAATAGGAACGTTTTTATTATAGTTTAGTGCGCACTTAATTTGAATTGGAATAGGGGGTAGTAAAATGTTACTCGGCCGAGAGAGTGATGTTGGCAAGTAGCTGTTCACACGCGTTTTGAAAATAGGATAGTCATTACAGTTCTATTGACGGTATAATTCGGATTGGACGATGGATCGTAAAAAGATTATTAGAAAAACGATATTCATTTTTGGGCAATGTAATTATATGCTACATCCCGTTTTTGTTTAATTTTATACTCTGGAAAAAGAAATATGCACAAACATGAATTTAGTTTATTTATTTTTTCATTAACAAATTAATATGAAAAAAATACAATAATATTCCCCACAAGGCAAGCAAGGGAATATGATTGAATGAAATTTAAGATAAGTCTCAACATCCCATTTAATAAACAGACATACATGGTGTATTTTATTAAAAAAGGAATTGAAATGAAAAGGCACGGGTGGCGGATTGACAACAGCCATGTGAACGAGCGGCGAGACACTAGACCAATGGTACTCAATCTTTTTTTCGTCGGGCCACATACATATGTATCTTAAAAGTTACGTGGACCGCACAACCCCCTCCCCCCAATAGTTCGTATTTTAGTTTTATAAAAATGGAAAAGGAAGCATACAATATTTTTTGGGCATAATGATGCAACGTTCATAATCAAGGCCACACTGAAAATATCGCATCGAACACCGTTGACAGGTTAGCACTACTTTCGAACCAACATGATCGGAAATGGCTTCTGCACTACGGCCTGTATTTTCAGTGTAGCCTTGGTTCATAATCTAGTAAACCTGGCAACTCTAAAAAAATACCACTTAAGGTAAGTGTTGTTAGCAGCAAATAGTTAATTTTTGTACCATTTTGTTAAGCAAGTGAGGTATGGGGGTTTTCTAGGGATATTCCGACAATTCCCACCAGATGGCAGCACACCTAATAAGGGTCTAACGTCAAATGTCATTCCATATGTCATTCATTCTTTTCGAAAGCGTATAGTTGGTGTCTTGCTGAATTTTCTCAGTTTTGTTGTATACCTAGTATATCCTATATAAATATATTCAAAATGAACAGGGACTATTGCACGTTAAGTTATTACAACAATTCCTACACGCTTTTGTATACAATTGTCTTAGCGTGGTTATAGCCAAACCTAAATTTGACATTTCTATCAGTGTTTCTTCTAACGGCTCTTGGCGTAATATCGCCGATTTTCATACAAAAAGTAGCCTCACTGAAAATTTCGTATCTGGAAAAATGAAATTTGGTATCTGGAAAGATGAAAATTGAGGTGAAAGTTCACTAAAAAAAGGTCATTCCGAAAATTTTGGTATCCGGACGTACGTTTGGTAGCCTTTTAGATTGTTTTGTCGCAGATTGTCATTCCGAATAGCTCAAATGGCGATAAATCGCCCACGTAGGCAACACTGAATTCTATTAGACCCTGTTTGTCAGTGCTGCCCCTGGTGGCGAAAATAGTAAAGAAAACAACCCATTCCCCGAGAACGATTTTTGCCTATCCACAAGGGTTTTCAATAAAAAAACTTTTTCTAAGTAAACGTCTGTAGGTACTTTGAAAATTAACAGCGGCCATTTTGTTGAAGTGAATTATTTACATCAAATTGGCTGTCATTTATTCTACAGCATTCGCTTATTTTATGGTCACCAGATTTCACTACTCGATGACTGGGTGCAAAAGACCCTATATTTTAATAGGAAAGGAGGTTCGTAATGACAATTTTCTTCAAGTTTCATAGAATGGAAATGCGATTTTTTAAAATCACATTTCGGTTAAAAAGATTGGCAGGCCGCAGAGAAAAGCTCGGCCACAGACTGGGTATCGATGCACTTGACAGTGAGTGTTCACTGTTCAGACCTGCCGAGTGAGCAAGCGAGGCAGTAAAGGGGTGCGGGAGAAGTGCGGAAGGGCAGCGGGAGGGTGTGCACTCGGCCGAGTAAATAGAACGGGAGGCGAGCCACTGTCTCGCCGCTTTGCTCGGCCGAGCACTCGCCTTAAGGTTTTGACTGGTTTAGACCACAGATAATATAAATATACTGGTTTAGACGCAGCGAGTACTCGGCCGAGTGCACTGTCTCGCCCGTTTACTCGGTACGTTTGATCAAGGCATATGGGACAATTTTGAATGTCAAAAACCACGTGACCTTTCTAATACCAAATTTTGGGCAAAATATCGCCAAAACAAAACCAATCGATTTTCATAGACGTAGTTAAATTCCATGGATGAAAGAAGAGTTACATTCGATGACAAGGGTGACGTTTCTGTAGTTTTTTGACACAAATGTGAAATGTACCTAGTTATTTTTAAAAAATGTAAACGCGATGTTATGAGTATTGCATTTGTTTTACGTGTTTAATGTACTGGTACTGCTTGCTTTGTAAATATTGACAAAAACTTGGTCACGAAAATATACGTATTAATGCGTAGTTATTGTATGATATTGACGTTTATTTTCTGACTGTTGTCTTTTTAAACTACTTTTAGTTAGGTTGATCGATTTTTTTTATCGAAATGCAGGACAACTGGGTCGGTATAATTAAATTAATTACAACTAGCATCTCGCCATATTACGCTGTAAGTTTGATGATCTCAGTAATTGCGGTTATATTTTCGATATGGTTAACAAGGCCCAGTAAAACAGAGGTTTGCTAAATTCCGTTTATTAAAATTGAGTCATCTAATATATTTAGATACTAATTATTCTCTTGAAAATGTTAAGGTATTAGATTCAAAGGTTGGAAAAATGGATGGGATCCAAGATGAAGATGTGCACAGCAGTGATTCTTGTTCAGAAGAGGAAGTTGAAGACTTCACCAACAATGATAGCACAGAAGATGAAAATGGTTCATTGGACGATTTGCAAGCCAGATATAAAACAGCAAAACATCAAGCAATTGTCCAACATTTAAGTGCGAAAATGACACCAGAAGAAATTGTAGAGGAAAAACAGTGAGTGAATTTTATTAACTGGGTATTTCAGAAATTAAAAACGAATACCTATTGCAATAATTTAAAAGTTTTCATTTTCTTACAAACTGAACAGGGAACCATTTTTAACCCTGTAACACAAACCTTCGTCAAATTGACGATGCCGCTTTTTAAAAACGATGTCATTTTTTTATGTGTGCACGCACATGCTCCTATTTCAGGCTAATCTCAGCCATCCCTTAGGGCTAGCCATGGCCGGTTGTGCTTTGTGTGCAAGTGCTCTCTATGTACCATTTCTGAAACAGTGACTCGTCAAAATGACGAAGGTTTGTGATGACACTTTTTACTCTCATACATAAAGTATTTTTGAATTGTAAAATCTTTCATTTTTTTCAAATATTTTCTTTTGATTGATACAAAATGTCAAGTTTTAATAAAGATAAGATAACTAAGAGGTAAATTCTTCTGGAAATGAGCTGGAAGATCATCTTGAGGTTGATCCCGCTTGCAAAGGACAGTATTGAAGAAGTGTCCTCTTTGACCTCACAAACGTTATCCAGGGAAGATGTTCATTGTGAAAAAAACGTATATTTCATCTTTACAAACATTTTAGGTATAGTTTCTGATGCAAAAAAAAAAGGAAAATATGTGCCTCACGCCCCTGCTCATAGGAAAAAATGGATAATATGAGGTGCTATTTTGGTTGTGTGACGATCACAAACTTGATGTGTGTCACAAATGTATTAATTGTTAATATATTCCTAAACCGTTTTTATCATTATACCTATTGCTTGTTTTATTATCTTTATAAAGAGTTTTTTTTTTAAATATTGCATGATAATTTAAGACTTATTTAAAGAGAACAAAACACGAATTTTTATTTGTGGGTTCTCGTTTGAAAGGCAAATTTAAAATAGAAAAACCAAATTTATGTAATAAAACATAATAAATATTAAAAAAAACATTTTTAAAGATAAATTAATAAAAAATAAATGTATATTTTGTGCAATTAAACCCTTTGAATACTCTTTCGAAAGTAGCGTAGTCAAAATGACGAAGGTTTGTGTTAACGGGTGTAAAATAAGGTTTGTGATCTAGGGTTAATTCAAAGGAGTGATGAAACTGAAATTATATTGTGGTTAACTATTTTAAAGTGTGCAACAGTCTAGCACCACCATCAGACAATTAATAGGAAAAAAGTGCCTCAATGTCGACACGGAATCTGTATCTGGTGGATACAGATCTTCATAATTTAGTTACGTTTGATGACGATGTTCCAACGTGACATGTGTTATTGAAACAATAGAAAACTAATGTGGCATAGGCATGAATGAGATAGTAAAAAATGATCATGTTGAGAATATTGGCAATAGTGCACGACGGGTGCAGACAGAGCGCGGTTTAAAAAACCGCGTCTGTTTGAAACGCGTAGGGATATTATTATTTTAAGTGGTAACCCAGCAGTTCAGCATACGGCTTTCTTACTATAGCACACGTCGTGAGTTTGAATCCCTGTGCCAACTATTTAACTTTCACAACTTTTCCTCAGTGTGAAAGTTTTCAAATGTATTTGTGTCCACCTTTAATGATCCCAAATTCCTTTGAATTAATACACCCGTACGCATATAGGTATATTTCTATAGATACATTTTTATCAATTTATTAAGAATATAGAATACAACTTAGGTAGGTATATTTAAACAGAGTGCTCCTTATCAAAATTATATACTTATGGAATTTTTAAGAATTATACATGCTAACAGAATTTTTCCACTTCATGAAAATTTCTATGAAATTCATATTACAACTGAGAAATCGCCAGCGGTTTTACCCACAGTGCCAGATGTCTGACGGTTCTTGTTTATGTCGTGTGTAGCAGCCCTTATCTAGTCCGACGAAATTTAGAAGCAAGTACACTAAAACTAGTGTTTTATCAAAAGGGACATTTTTAATGCCTATAATCATTTTTCCATTTTCGATTTTTTTTTTTTATAAATGTATTTATGTTAATATCAACTGTACATTGTCTGCCACGCGGTAATAAAAACGAAAGATCTTTTTCAAAAGGTTCTTAGTCAATTCAAACAAATACATTCAAATCCCACGCATAATAAGAATTTTCTATTAATGTGTACCGGTAGAAGGTGATAGCACTTAGTAAGTACTTTAGCCATTTGGCGTATTATGTGTGAGAAAGACAAATATATATTCGTTATAATGCTTGATTGCATATTTTTATCAATGTTCAACTTCAGATTTTACTCGTAGTGCTATTTTCAAACTAAAAATTGTATGGAATTGCATCTCCAGTATAAATCTCATTGTTTTAAGCACATTTTGTATTTCCGGATGTATAGTTTTCATCATCCCTTGAAAAACTATAGATAGAGGTTTCACTATAGTTAAAATGTTTGATTCTAAATAGTCACAATCTGTTGCAATATCAAGATATTTTTAGCTCTTCCTTAATTGAGTAAATATCACTATCTATTTTTATGCAGTAGTTTCCCTGTTTCTCTTCTGTCTCTTTCTCGACACTTTAATTAGTATTTTTTTCAGGACTGAGAAGGCGCAGTTAGAGGCAATTTTTAATTTACTCAAAGAGCAGCAGGAAAAATTCAATGTAGCTGACATGAAGGACGTAGAGGAGCAACTTAGTTTGTATCGTTAATATTTTTATGTGAATAGTTCCCTTCTTAATGGAAATCTGAATGAATATTCTGTGTAAACTCACTACTGGCCTGTCATTTGCACATGTTGTAACACAAATCTTCATGTTATTTTTCTAAACAAACACTTTTTTCTGAAATCATCTTGCGTTAATTAAATAAAATTGCTACGCAAACTCAAGACAGATTTACTGTGACGTATTAAACGTATCCAAATTCCCTTACACTTTGGGGCATAGGGAGGTAACAAGAGCTCTCCATTGCGCAATGTTTATGAGCTCCTCTTATACCTTGTCCAAATCCCTCAGCTCTGCTTCGAAGGAGCAGAACGGGGTATGAGAGGGTCTTCCCATGTGGAAATTTAATATTAAAGATTTAGATTATTAAAATCATTAGGGGTATGAAAATAATAAATTACCAAGAAAATGCGTTAGTTTTATCCAGATTTTTATTAAGAACCCTTAAAACTATGGGTATCTTACACCTTCCTTGTATATTATAGGTCTGGAATGCCATTCTTCCAATCCCATCATATCATTTGTATTAAATGTGAAAGGAGTTGTATTTTTAGATATTCATCCTCACAACTAAATAGTTTGAACATAATTTCTTGTAATCGATGTCAAATGAGGTGGCTGATGTTGTAGATACTTGGATTGGTCAGTCTTGGATAAAATCTGTCATCAATGCGCCTACATCTTTTCATAATTACCAAATTTCTTTTAATTAAAAAAAAAACACATTGAGAATGCGGTGTTGCCTTAACAAGCAAGAAACAACGCAAGTCCTTGTAAAATCTCATCTTTAGTTATGTGAGCCAGCAATTCCGCACAAGGGGCTGAAGTCAATTGTAATAAAATGGCTACCAATCGTATTTTTCAGTCTTGTGTTCCCATACAAATGACAACTTTTTACTTTATCATAATATCTTTATGTTGGCGGCCATTTTATTGCACTTGTTTTATTCATCCTTACATATTCTTCTGTGAAAGATATTTACTCCCGTAAAAAAAAATCTGCAGAAAAAGCAACAAGAAGAAGAAAACATACTTAAAATAATGAAAGTAACTTTAGAAAGTAAAATCACCTGACATGGAACACAATATTTAAGTAGTGCATTTTCCACCATTTTATGTTTCACTGTATGAGTAAGAATCTGTGAGGAATGAACCTAGCTCCTAGCTAGGAGAGGCTCAAGGGTATTTCGTTTTTAATCATTTTGATGGCTGATGTTGTAGATAGTTGGATAGTCTTAATTATAATCTTCACTTTTTGTGTATTTTCTTACCATTAATCAAGAGTTATTTATTTTGTTCATCTGAAATAACATGTAAAGTTTTATTACTTTTCTAAGAGGATAAAATTACTCTCAATGCGTTTATCTAAAAAAGATCCCACAGATCACAATTTGATTTTTATGATTTGCTTCATTTTGTGTCATTATTTGATATCATCTTTGTAAATATTATATTAAGTTAGTTTTAAAGAAAACTCTAGTCAAGTTATGCAGGCAGGCTCAGCCAAAGAAGACAGACACACCAAAGTATTTTTGTCACAAATTAGTGTAAAAGTGGTTTTTTTGTAATAAAATTACCATGCATGACTTGCAAACTTGGTTCAGATTTCAATTCATCTTTGAAGTGAATTTTTAAATATTATGTTTGTTTGATTTAGTTTTACTTGAACTATGTTTTTGGCTTTCAGAATTATTCCAATAAATTCGATATTTGACAAAATCTTGGGATAGATGTTACCGTGAGATGTGGACAACCATTTATTCGTCAAGTGTGTTAATGTTAATAGATCTTGCATGTAGTATGATTTTTGTGATTTCACTAGTCCTACACTCACTCAATGTAAGTCCCGCACCTTGGTCATTATACTGCTTAATCTGGGGTTGATCAAAATGTTTTTCATAATTTTGTTTGAAAGAAAAATCCAAATTGTTTGAACCTAGCACTATTTTTATTTGTTGAAAAGAATAAGGTGCATATTTTACATTATGATATGGCAAATAGAATAAAATCAATAAAACAGTAGTTTGTTTGTTTTGTATATTGCACAAATATTTACAAAATATAAGTAATTTGTGTGTAAATAAATTTTAAAAATATATCAAAATTTAATTAGTTTTGTCTCAAATAAATAACCCAATGTTTCTAATGCAAAACCAAATTATTATTCATGAAAATTTGTCAATTATTATTTTTAAAAAGCATGCTGACAACGTTTGTACCAAATTAGTTTAAGACAAAATAGTTTAATGATAGCTGCAGGAGTGATAAAATTTGTACCTGTGTATAGTTAAACCAATCCTCTTATAAAAATAAATTTCACCTCACTGTTGCCTACTTGGTAATGTCCGCCCTTCAATCTGTATTGACTCTACCGCCAGTTATGCAGGTTCTATCCATAATATTTCTATCCTTATATTGATAAAATACATACAATGTTTGAAATTTGTGCCTTACACTTTGAAATCATAAATATAACCACAGTTTTATTAAATATATATGAACCACCACATGAAAATCCAACACAAACCTATAACTAATTATTTATTTATTGAAATTTATTATACCTAAGAATTCCAACATTCCAAGTGCAGTTGAAAATCTAAAATTATGTAAATCCCAGATGTTCACTGAAAGAGCTTTTTCCCATGTTAATCCTGGGTCTGTATGGAACCTTTTCTTAACCTAACTAAAAAATACAACCTCGGAGAAGAGAACTACTTTTGACAAACATTTTGGAAAGTCGAGAAGACTCTTACAAATAAAAGTTTGTATCTCCTTATATGATTGGTAAACAAAACACAAAAAAAGGTTGAATGTACACTATTCTAATTTTAGGAATTATGATTTGTTCTTTTCTAACACAAAAGAAAAAAAAAGAGAATGCTGCAAAAATATATTTTGTTCAAGTTTCATTGTCTTTTTTTATAATAAAGAATTCCTTAAAAATGAGAAAAACAAAATTACACAATATGGTCAGTCAATTGTGTCAGATGTACTTGAACAAATTGAAAAAGACACATTATAATATACATATAATGTAAAGTGAAAATAAAATGAAAAAAAAAGATAATAAACATGTTTTTTTATTTTCCAAGTTTAATAAAAATTTGTTTAATTGAACTTGCTAAAGACTCTCAAATTATGACAAGATGTCCTTAAATATTATATTGAATAGGTATCATTGACATTATATGTAGAATCATAGAATATTTTTAGATCTCATCAGTTATATATTATTATGTACCTAGCGAGAATAAAAACAAATTCACCAAATATGTCAATTCTCAATCTTGTGGTCAATGTTAAATTTGACTTTCTGAATTAATTTATTGAAGTAAAAAAGGAATACATATAATGGACTCTTAAAAGTAAAAACATCAAGACGGTAATTTAAGAAACAAAAGTAAGAATATTTCCCCCTAACATTACTGAATAGCAATCAATAGGGGTAATGACGAGAACTATTAATTTTTTTACGAAAATTCAGTCAATAAACTTTATGAAAAATTATTGTGAAATAACCGCAATCTTTTATTCAGCGTCGTAGTAGTGAACCCTGTAAAAAAAATCAATATTAGTTTTTGTAGTGCAAAGATATTGCTCAAAAATAAAATGGTTCATAAACTATTGCCATGTCCATCTGCTTTGAGCCAATATAAAACCTTTGACTCAAAGAAGATCAAGATTGCACATGTTTGGAAGACATGAAGGAAGCTCACATCCAGGAATGGTCAGCTATGGGGTAAATATTGATCAACTTGTTGATCTGTAGCCTAAGTATGTAAGACACAAAACGTACTTATAGTGTTCGTTTTGTACCTAAACGGAGCCAACTGTCAGTTTTTAATTACATCGGTAGTATGTAAGCCTACGTCACCGTAATTTAGTGAAAACCTATGCGTTTTTGATTACGCGCTGTGATTTCTCGCGTCTACTTGAATTTTGCCGGCGTTTTGTTTGGTTTTGTTATTTTTGACAGATAGACGTATGGACATCTAGTAGGCAACAAGAAGAAATATTTAAGTGTTAAAATTGACAATATATGTGGGATCCGCGAGTGGCAACACTGTGCCACTTCCCCCGGATGTGTGTTCTGTGATGACATCAGTCAACGACGCATTGCGCGGAGACCCAGACGTCATTATTTAAGATTGTTAAGTGAAAGACGAATAAATTAAGTAAAGAGTATTTCAGTATTTTATTTGGCACAATACAAATCCCACAACTTCGGGGGCTCGTCCAGGATTTGTAAAAACATCTACGTAGCCAAAAATCGCCGGCGTTATATTTGAAGAGACGCATTCGAGAAGACGCCATCTTTGTTTTGCTGTTGTTGTGCGAGGACGCGTAAAGATACGCTGTTCAAACATTTTGTGTATACCAGTGGTAGTCTTGAGACTTTTCGTTGTTTATTTTTGTTGTTTTAAGTCGTGTCGTCGTTTTTATATTGTGGAAATAGTAGTCGTGATAGAGACACCTATTTTTTGTAACATGTGTGTGCGGTATTAGACGCTGTGATAGAGACACCTTTTCTTATTTTTTTGTGGATTGTGACAGAGACGCTTTTATATTGTGATAGAGACACCTTTTAGTTATTTTTGTGAATTGTGACAGAGACGCTTTTATATTGTGATAGAGACACCTTTTAATTATTTTTGTGAATTGTGACAGAGACGCTTTTATATTGTGATAGAGACACCTTTTAATTATTTTTGTGAATTGTGACAGAGACGCTTTTACATTGTGATAGAGACACCTTTTAGTTATTATTGTAAATTGTGAAAAAGACACTTTCGTGTTGTTATAAACTTTGTTATATGCGCGCGCGAATATAGACGCTTGGTGTATTATAAACTCTTTCTTCGCGCCCTGTGGTTGGGGAAATTTCTAGAAAATGAGTGTCACCACGCGAAGTGCCGCCGCCAGAGCAGCCGACGTCGAGGATGAGGGAGATACGCCGCACGCAGACACTGATATTGAGGGAACCACGACCCGATCTGAGGCCATGAGGTTCTCATTTAGGGACCTCGAAGACTCTTTGTCGACCTTCACAGGAGATAATGGTCAACCGGTCGCTGATTGGATATCAGAATTTGAGGATGTTGCGCAGATGGCTGGGTGGAGAGAGATAGAAATGCTGATATACGCCAAAAAACTCATGAAAGGGACAGCGCAGCTCTTCTTAAAATCCGAAGGCGTAATACGGAGTTGGGCGCAGTTCAAGAAGACCTTGAAGGAAGAGTTCGCCCCAAAGGTGAACTCCGCGGTAACGCACAAAATGTTGGCCGCATCACTAAAGTCTGCCAATGAAACCTTCGTCCAATATTTCTATAGAATGAAGGAGATCGCAGCACGGGGTGAGGTAGACAACTCTGCCCTTATCGAATACGTCATCGACGGGATAAGTGACACAGAGGCCTGCAAAGCTGTTCTATATGGTGCCAAGAACATCAAAGATTTCAAGGAGAAGTTAGAAGTGTACTCCACCATGAAGGCTAAAATGAATAATACAACAAATGTGGTTAGAACAGACACCAACAAGCCCAGTTCCAGTGACGCTTCGGGGAGTGGCGTCAGATGTTTCAACTGCGGGGGCATTGGGCACCGTTCAAGCGAGCGCCGTTATAAAGAGAAGGGGGCTAGGTGCTTCGCATGCAACGACTTCGGTCATATAGCGGCAAAGTGTCCAAAAAGCAAAAAGACGCTTACTGCCAAGGTGCGCAGTGGTGAATCCGGGCTGTACAAGGATGTCACCCTCGCAGGGAAAGAAATGAAGGCGTGTATGGACACTGGGAGCGACCTAAATCTGATCACCATGTCGCAGTTGCTCAAGATGAATGGCGTTAATTTCATAGATGATGTCACAGAACTGCGGGGTCTGGGAGGCAACAGAGTCCGCACTATTGGAAGATTCGAAGAGACACCGGAGATTGACGAGGTAGGATTTACCACAACGTTCCATGTGGTGAATGACTCTGTCATCCCCATGAGCGTGCTGCTAGGTAGAGCTATCCTTCAGCATGTGAATGTTATGATGACCACAGAGGGGATGGTGGCTACCAAGGCTGCCGTAGAGGAGGAAGTAAAGGGATTATTCCTGATAGATGTCGACGTAGCAAACGAGGCGAAAATAGGAGCTCAGGAGTATGAAGATCGTGTGCTTAATTTGATTAGCAAGCACCAACAAGAGCCGAGAGAGAAGAAGATCAGCAATGTTACCACAAAGATTATTTTAAGTGACGAGACACCAGTTTACCAACCACCAAAACGATTGGCCCCACGGGAAGCAGAGGTCATCAATGCACAAATTAATCAGTGGCTGCAAGACGACGTAATTCAACCCAGTACATCTGACGTTGCCAGTCCAGTGGTTTTGACAAAGAAAAAAAATGATTTGCGGATTAAAGAGCTGATCGAATTAGAGGCAGTGTCAAGTTTTGAGGAGGAGCGCTCATACCAGGGAAACCAGGCGAAGCAGAACATAGCTAAGGTGCGGGCTGAAAATAGAGCCAACTACAACAGAAAGCAGAAGCGGGCACCTAGGTTCAGGTTAAACGGCTTGGTGGCTTTAAAACGGACGCAATACGGGGCTGGGCTCAAGATCTTCCCAAAGTTCCTAGGGCCCTATGAAGTTATTGAAGTAAAGCCAAACAATAGATATGAGCTTCGTAGACTAGGCGGGAGCGAGGGTCCCAAGAAGACCTCTGCATCAGCCGATCACATGAAACCCTGGGTGGATGTCAGTGGCTATGAATCTTCCGAGGCGGAAGACCTTCAGGAGGGCCGAGATGTGGGATCCGCGAGTGGCAACACTGTGCCACTTCCCCCGGATGTGTGTTCTGTGATGACATCAGTCAACGACGCATTGCGCGGAGACCCAGACGTCATTATTTAAGATTGTTAAGTGAAAGACGAATAAATTAAGTAAAGAGTATTTCAGTATTTTATTTGGCACAATACAAATCCCACATATATTGTAAGTATTTAATTAATTTATTGATTTTATTTTATTTATACATTGTAAGTGTAGTGTCTTATTTACAAATATTTCTACAAAACAATAATGATACAAACATATTATAAATAATGCACCAATAAACAACTTGTTGACAAACATAAGACGAATATTGCCACTTTTCAAATTCATTTATCTCAATATTTGATAAATTGAAGAAAAGACAATTACTATAAAGAAGTTTTATTGTGAAAAAGAATAAAAAGAAAAACGGCTGTGAAAATAGTATCGGTTTTATATTAAAGTTTTGTGACAATTCACTGTTTTAGTGATATTTTTATTTTCTAAATAATTTTAAATCCCAATATTTGGCGATATTTTTTGTAACACAACCTTGAATATTTTTTATGGTCTTCGCCAAAACCCGCGATGCTAGCGACGCCAAAACGTGAATAAAACTCTTGGCATGTGCTTACATAGTACCGATTTTGAACAGATTTGTAAACGAACGTAACGTTTACCTTAACATGACGCAATGCCAAGTTATCTATGCGAGTTACATACTTAGGCTACTGAACCATTACTGATCAAACTTGTGTAATGTATTATATTTCCTGACATTTCATTTACCTGTCTTGCATGAAACCAATCTCAGAAGAGTTAACTAATAATATTATTTTAGGCCAGTTTGTCACAGCAAAACACACGAAAATCTAAAATAAAAACCCTAGTAAAACAAGTATCCGGAATATGAGCGGCTAGAGGGAGTCGGGGAAGTATTTGAGGAATGCCTGTCTCCTCAGTCATTTGACAGGGAAGAAGAATACTGAGAGCACTGAAGAAATGGCAAAAAGAGTTATCTCAGCTAAAGGTAGTTTCGAGCTAATTTTAAATGTAAAAAAAATGGTTAAGTGAAAAAAATAGATGTGTTTATTTAAAAATTAACCTTTGCTTTTGAGATCTTTTGCTCAGCCTTCTGGCATTGGCTTGAGGATTCAATGTGAATCTATTTGTCGCTTTAGGGGCAACACGCAGATCTTTTGAGCTGGCCTTCTTTGCTTCATTAACCTACAAACATACAAGATTATGAACAAAGTACTCGTTAAAAGGAGATAACATAAAACGGTCAGAAAAAATGAAGTTTTCTTCCATATTTTTGTACAGAGTGAATCATGATATATCAGATATTTCAGACAGTTCTAAACCTAACATACAGATTCTCATTGACTCCACAATGATTTGAGTATGTCAGTCCTCAAATATGTAGCAAGAAATAGAGTTGAGAGCCTTGAGAATCTCATTGTGATGGCGACTGCAGAAGGCATAAGTGGTAGAGGGCACCCATAAGATGAAGTGATGAAAATGTTTATGTATGAAAATGATTGGCTATAGTGTGCGTGTGTCTCACTAAAACTCGACAACAGTTGGACCGATTTGGCTAATTTAATTTCAAAAAATTTGTATAAGCATAGGGTAATGAAGAAAATGGAAATTGTGTTTTTCCATAAAAAGTCTTCATGCCTGTAATTTTTTTTTATTGCGAGACACTGGAAATGATGAATGTTTTATGTCTTTATATAAACATATGCAAACCTTCTTCATGAATTTTGAAATCAGATCTCCGCAGTTAAGGTTATCTTCTGGCTCCCATGTGTCATGTCGGGGGCTCCATCCTTTCCAGCGAATCAAAAACTCTCTCTTACCATTTTTCTTGTGGTGCACCTCCAACACTTTCTCCACCTGGATGCAATTTCATTCGTTCAATAATTATACACAATAAGGTTGTACAGAATTGATTGAGACTATAAATAAATGACACAATACTGACTTCGTATTCCTTTTCTGTGTCATCATCATCATCGTCGTCCACATACTTGGATTTACTTTTTTTAGCTGCTTTCCCACCTTTTGCAGAAGACTTTCTCTTGGTTGAGGACTTGGACTTCTTTCCATTCGATGTTTTCTTTGCAATAAATGTATATAATTAATATGGGTAATTAGTAGTACAATAAACATGGTATAATTATGACTAAACAAAAGATATTATATGTTACCTGGCTGGAATTGAATTTAGCAATTAAATCTGGACATGAGACCGTGTCTTCAGGTTCCCAGGTGTCACTCTCGGGACCATACCCCTTCCATCTCACGAGATATTGTATTTTTCCTCGAACTTTCTTAGAATCCAGGATACTTTCCACCTATACCAAAAAAAGATTTCAGTAGTCCTTAATATAATTTCTAGAGATGGGCTGACTGGGATTTTTGCTGACTAGCTAGTCGGTCGACTAATGCCAGCAGATCTAAACCAAAATAATAATAAAAAACACAACTTTGCAAATTGATACTTGCAAAGTTGTGTTTTTTATTATCAATATGGAAAAGTTCCACAAAGTTGAAAAAAATATTTTAAATAAATTAAACCAAAATAATTAAAGCGTTTGTGCATTCATATAGTGAAAGTTCATTTTAACAGATTAAGACAACATGGTTGACACCTTAGTCAATCTTGTGTTAACATTTTCAAGAGAAAAACCTAAGAAATTACACTAACTGTCTTATTAATAATCAAACGCTTAATTCATACTTAAGTTTAACTTAATTAATCGTGACTTAACTCGTTAATCTTTTGCTACCCTTTCTCTTATCATCCGTCCTATTAATAACACAAGATTAAAATTTAAGTAAAGCTTAAGTCAGAAAGTTTATCAATAAAAGATGCTTATATAGCCAGTGATGCATCTTAATCTAGACAAAAAAAGCAATACCTTGAGCGACCGCAGGGGGTAGTTTAAAGTCTACTAGGGAGTGTGGATAACTCATGCGCATTGTGCTGCTTTCACCAATTTTTTTATTTAGAATCATAAATCATAATCATGCCAATTGACATACTACACTAGATATATTTATATTATCTTTGATTTGACATATCGGGACTGGTTATTTGTTTTCAAAAAGCTATGATTATGATTTTAAAATAATTATTTTTCCAATATACTTACCTATTTAAAATTTTAAAATGAAAAAATGATTATTTTAATTAAATCTGTAGTGCAGTAAACATTGTCTATAAAAATGAAAGAGTCTTGTACACTGTACTGTCACAATGTACAAGACTCTGTAGACAATGTAAACACTCCACAAAACTTGAACTTTCATCACCACGACACCCGCAATAAAAGTCTACTGAGGCCTATTGAGCATAGACTAACAAAACTGTCAAAGAGCTTCGTTTGTATGAGCGTGAGGCTTTATAATCGCCTCCCTCTCGAACTCAAATTATCTGACTCTGTTTGTTTCCGGAGGGAGGTCAAAAGGTATCTTGTTGAGAATGCTTTTTATTCAACTAATGACATGTAGATTAATTTTACCTTCTGTGTTGACAATTTGTAATATCTGTTTCTTTTTCTCGACTTTGTTCTTGTCGCTGCTGCATGAAGTGGCCTTGTACATTGACGAGATGCCAATGGGACCCTTTACACCCCTTTGGCATCGAATTTACTTTCTACATAATATTGACGTCTTTGTATAATGAAATTTATTTGTCTTTTATGTACTATTAAATTGTAAATATTTTAATGAACCCGAGTGCCTCGTGAGGGGCCTATGGGGGATGTAATAAAGATTTGAAGATTTGAATGACATATCAAAAATTTCTGATAGAAGATTCCCGGAAGAAAGAAAAAGAGTTACAGAGAATATTTGTTTAGTAGTGAGGGAAATTGTGAAAAATAAATTGAATTACTGTCTTATTATTAATCACACGCATAATTAATACTTAAGTTTGACTTAATTAATCGTGACTTAACTCGTTAATCTTTTGCTAACCTTTCTCTTATCAATAATGTCCGATTAGACAAGACTTAGCTGAGAAACAACTTAATTTGCAACAATGGCGGAAATTTGTATAGTGAAATCTGGGTAGGTATGTCAAAAGAGTAGAATGATCCATTTTAAAATAAAAATGAAAAGAGTCTTGTATAGTTCTATCAGAGATGTTTTATATGTGATAGAACTGTACAAGACTCTTACTCATACGTAGCTTTTTGAAAACAAAAAACCAATTCACGATATGTCAAATGGCGAAACCGGGACAATGCGCATGCGTTATCCACACTTCGCTTAAGGTATTGCTTAACTTTTTGTCTAGATTAAGATGCATCACTGGCTAAGCATCTTTTATTGATACAATTTCTGACTTAAGCCTTACTTAAATTTTAATCTTGTGTTATTAATAAGACGGTAAGAGTTTACACTAACTTCTGTACATCAGGGTCCTATAATTACTCTGATCTTACAATTTATCGTTAAAATGCAACTACATTGTTTTAATCTGTTAAAATAAATAAATAAAATAAATAAGCAAAGTTTGTGTAGTGAAGTTGAAAATTGTCAAACCATGCTTTGCAATACTATCTATGTATGAAAGTCGGTTGCAACTAAACTGCTAAGCTAACCACAAAGTAAAAGAAATAATGTTTAACAAATACAAATATATTTTACCTCATACTCGACATCATCATCCTCATCTTCTCCATCCTCTTCGTTCAAGTCAATGTTGGCAGATCTCCTGGCTTTGCCCATTTTCTTTTTAGCAGAGCCCTGTTTAAAACAATAACTTTAATCAACAGACTTTCAGCTATACGAGATAAATTAGGGATGTACAAGATTGGAAATGTTGTAAGTGGCATTTGATGCTAGTCAAATGTACCTATAATCGTAGAATAAGACATAGGGTGAAAACGATTCAGACGAGTTCATCGAATTATCAATTTAACGAATCGCATATTCATAGAAATTTTTTTTTGTGGTTATTTGAGAGAAATATCACGCGGACCGGAATGTTAAAAATTCAGCGGTCAATAAAAATTAATAATAAATTTTTTTTTATTTATTTATTCATTCAAAAGATTCTCAATGAGGCTATTTGACATACGCTGGAGTATTACCGTGTTATCACCCGGGAGGTGTCCATACAGGTAAACCCCCTTTTAACTACATTCCAACCTTAACCTAACCTATTCAAATCGCATATAAAATAACCTCGAAATAGGAGTGACTGAAGTTTTACCGAAAATAATTACCTACAGAGTTATATACAAAAACCCAGAACCCGGAATCGATTTGCATTCTAAATTGAACACCAAATATTTCAACATTTGAGAGTTTGGTTGCTAAAAAGGTTGTGCATTTCTCTCAAATATCTATAAAATACAGTGAACTCGTCGGTTACCGGTAAAAACTTGTAGAACGCCGACGAGCAAAGAATGTTTCTATGTACAGCAAAAGCAGAAACCCGCTTTCCGGCATGCCCATTTAAGTGCATTGAATCTATAGACAACATTCTTTGCGGCGGTCGACTCTATGTTTCTATGTGTTTTCACCCATATTATGAGCTAAAAGAATGAATTATCGTGAGAAGTTAGATACAGGCACAAACCTGTACCAGTGTTCACTGATGTCTGTAAAGGTGGGTTTAGACAAAACGAGCAAAGTCTCTATTAGATCCTATCAAATTCTTCTTGTGTGAACAGATATAGACCATTCTTTCCCTCCTCAGCATCGTTAGTCAATATTCTATGGACTGTTTTAAGAATTTAATATTACAATTTCGATCTCACAATCGGACATAATGCACTAACCGTCACAGACACTTGAAAAGTGATCAATTACAACATCTTTAAACATGTGCCCCAGAATTCAAGATCTTGTTATATATTCTTGCTCGTTAACATCTGCTTGGTGTTTTATTTTTTTTTTATTTATTTATTTAGGTAAACAGTCATTAACAATACATAAAAATTAAAACAGGTATGATAACAATAAGTGGACCAATTAAGTTTACACACATAATACGTTATGAAACAAGTGTCATTCTTTATCATATTAAAAACTCTAACAAAAAATAGTATCTCAACAATACTAAATGCTTGGGGGCGGAGGAAGGATTTGGACTGGGGCATGGGAAAGGAAATATGTGAAACGCTATGAACCTCGGTGCAGCAAGTTCTTGATTAAATATTTAAACTTATGCTTAAGGCTTGTATTGAAAATGTCAATTGTACTAAAAAAGGAATTATAATTGGAGGTAGCTAGATATATGTAAGAGTTCTGGGCATAGTTGGTTGAACAGGTCGGCAGTCTAAAAGTGGGTGTAGCCCGGGTCTGTCTGATGGGTACGTGAAAGTCGATCTTAGTCAGTAGGTTGGTTGTGTCAGTCATGTTGTTAACTAGTTTGTACAAGCAAAAAGTGTCAGTTATTGTTCTACAATTTTCTAAAGTGTCAAGCCTATGATAGGCAGCGGATCGGTGTACATTGTCAAATGTCTGTTTAGTTCTGTAGTCAAAATGTCTCAAAAATCTGTTTTGAGCCGATCTTGATCTTTAGTGTAAATTAATGCTCTATTTTAGCTCTGGCTGATTGTTCGCTTAGTCTAAACCCACCTTAGAAGTAATTGTGAATTTTTTGAGGCCTGTAAAGGTTATAAACGTATTCTGCGGGAGCGCTATACACGTTTTTACACAGAATTTCTATTCGACACTACCATTGTGTCATGGAGATTCCAAATAAAGGAACTCATGAGTTTCAAGCCTAGTTATTTACTTTTTTGAACTAAACAACCAAACTTTGCACAACCAAAACTATAGTTTCACAATCATTAAGCAAGTGAACCAACGTTCTATGATGGGAGGTGGGGTGAGCTACTCGCTCAAAAAATAAAACTGCAGGCTAATCTACTCAACTAAATTTAGTTGTTCAGACACGTTTTGTCCTAAATTATTCGTTACTTGAATAAAACTGGGCTTCATGCTGTGTAAAATCCTTCATAGATATCTTTTCCCCTCTTTATAATTTGAAAATAATGAATGATGGGATAAAAAAGACTGTATATTACTGTTTTTCTAATAGTGAAGAAATTTTGGTGAATTGTCATACACAGGATAAAGCAGGTCGAGAACAGGTAAGTACCTTTATAAAAAAATATTGTTTTCATGAGTCTTTACCAATCAACCAACAAAATTATATGTTTAAAATTTGGTTCAATTTTGTACACATGATATAGGAAAATTCTACGTTTATTGGGTACCTACATACATTTTAAAGTTTTCTGATTGTACAAAAACTCCTTAAAGAAGACATTTTTGTTAGACGCCAGCTAAATGTTGAATATGTATCTTTCAAACTGTTTAATGATAAATAAGCGGCCTTACCTCATCATCATTAGCAGATTTCTTTGGTCTACCTTTTTTCTTTGGAGGTTCTTTCTCCTGCAAATATTTCAAAAGTATTTTTAGTTGAAAAATAATTTTTCTAACATAATATTTTCATGCATTTCATTTTATCTTATTAAATGATTACAGATAAACTGTATATATATAACAAAGGATATAATTTTTTTTTTTCAAATATTGTTTGTAAAAATTGTCGGTGGTAGCGTTGTAGGTCAAAATATAGGAGGGAAGTTTTCTAACCTCGCCATCTGCGTCCTCTTCTCCGTTGGCGCCGTCATTTGTATTTGAGCCAGACTTTCTGCCCTTACTTTCACGTTTTTTGGGTGGATCTTTAGGCGGTGGAGTCGTTTCTTTAGGTGTATCTTCTTCTGTTGTAGTGTCAGCTGGATCCCCGCTATCGTTGTTAATTTTCGAGTCTTCCTCGTGAATCGAATTGCTCTCATCGTTGCTGACTGATTCGTCATCGCCTTTTCCTGACTTGGACTTGCCTTTTTTCATCTTGTATCAACGATTTTAATAACACTACACTAAATAATTATAGAGTATTATTTACAAATAAACTCCTCTTTTCTAGTTTGACAGGCCGGCAAACCACGAACCACAAAAAGTGACGCCAACCTTACAGTTTAACCAACGTAACCAGAATTAACGACAAATTACCATTACCAACATTTTAAGACTAATTTTCTTTTTCTTCTTGTAATTTGGACTGTCACCCTTATTATTTTTTTATGCTTTTCTTATAAAAATCTGATTAAAACTTTGTAGGGAACCCGTTTCACATTTAAAAATTAAGATGGAAAAAACAAGTTTACAAGTTTTTAGACTATGGGTGAGAACACATACATAGAAAGCCGATTCCGGTCGGCTCAAAGATTGTTATGGTTTAAATGCATTTAAATGGGAATGCCGGAAAGCGGGTTCCTGCTTTTATGTGGGTATCCACATTATAATGCGTAGTAACATTATTTGCGTCGGACGGCGCGGGCTGGCTCAAAGATTGTTGTCTATGTGTAAGAACACGTAGAAAGCCGATTTCGACCCGCGTCGACCTGCGCGAAGAATGTTTCTATGCATTTGAATGGGGATACGCACAGCAAAAGCAGGAACCCGCTTTCCGGCATTCCCATTTATTTTTATTTTATTTTATTCAATATACGGCTTAAGAGCCTTTTTTACAATAACATATAATAAATCACAAATACACAAACACAATCATAACATATTTACAGAGGCAGGCATACATATGTAAAACATTTTGTTGCACCCAACATAACGGTGTTCCTCATACAAAAATACAAAACAGTGAATACAAGCATAAAGGTAACAACAATCAACTCCCATGGTGCATTGAAACCATAGGCTAAGAACACGTAGAAACCTGATTCAGACCCGCGCCGACCTGCGCAAAGAATGTTTCTATACATTTGAATGGATGTGCGCACAGCAAAAGCAGGAACTCGCTTTCCGGCATGCCCATTTAAACATGCGTCTCGCTGCAGAAATCTTTAAAAGCGGTCGGCTTCGTTCGGGTCCCGTCGGTTCAGCTCGGGTCTATCTAATAGTACTAACCGTATCCGTAAGGTATTATATTCTCTTTGGTACTAACTTGATGACTTTGACAGTTTGATGTCATTGTGATGATTCACATTTCACAGCTAGAATAATTACTATAAATTCACAAAACACAGAATGATTGTGATCACAGACTACCTATTGTGATACCGGGAACAGATATAAATATGCTGTGACTGGGGTATAAGTGGTGGCGGCGATGGTGATACTTACATGCTGTTTAATTTGCATCCACCACACACTGCTTCCGTCAATCACCTGTTCAGTGCTCAGCAAGAACGATACCTTAATATTAATCATTATTTTTGCGGTCATAATTTGGCGACGTTTCTTGCTTTTCGGGTAAATCGTGTGCTCGTTCATTATGTCGCATTTTCTTAGATTCTTCGTGCAGTAATGCTCACTCCAAATATAATTTAAAAGCATGCATTTTACCTGTAAAACAAGAATTATTCTAAAGTAGTAGTTGATGTTTGTAATCTTATAAATATATATATACCCACACACCACAAACACATCTCCAATCAAATACCACAACCTCCTACTCTGACTCAAATCCATCTATACCTACCCAACTTCACAGGAAACGCATTTCAACAGCAATAATCCTACAACCACATCTATATCGGCCGCATATAACCAACACCTTGGGTGTTGATATTCTAGATAACTTATTATTATTGTCTTCTGTGAGGGAAAAGGGCATTATATATTATGTGTTTACAGAGCACATAGACGAAGTACTGATACAAATAAACTTCCTATAAAATTGAGCATTGCTTTGGCAGGATATAATAATGAACTTCTTTTAAACCTCTTTATTCATTCACAGCTCTGTTAATTTACACTATTTGTTCAGGAACTCCTAACGCTTGGTTTGAATCCCGGTGCTGGCAACTTCCACTAAACAAGCTTTGCTTAGTGTGAAATATGTTAATTCACTTTGAGTGAGCCCAGATTCATTAAAAAAAGTTTGCCAGTTTTTTTTTTTTAATAAATCTGTGCTCACTCGAAGTGAACACAAATACACTTTTGACATCTTTCACAGTAAGCAAATGCTTGTGTCGTGAAAGCGGAAAATGGTTGACACGGTCGGGATTCGAACCCACGACCTCCGCACGAAGCAGTGCGACAGCCGGCGTCGTAACCGCTGGTCTATCAACCACCTCATAATTATTCTACTAATTTTGTTCCTATCTATAAAACATTTTGGAACAACTGTCCACCTTCAGCAACATTAATTTAACTGAAATTAGTAGAATTTACATTTTTGTGTATTTGAAAATAAAATAATTTGATATTAACCTCGTAACAAAATAACATAGAATCACATAAAAGTTTGGAATTTGGGTTGGAATTTTGTATGGTGATGAATTGTTTAAAATTAAAAACTCTTTATAATTATTTTAACTTAACAAATTTAATACACGACAGGTTGACAAAATAAAGTAGATTTAAAATATTACACATTATTTAGATATGTCAAAAAGTATTAGGGTTTGTTCAAGAGCTCAGATTCTATAAAAAAAACTTGTTACTTCATAGTATGTATATAAAGATTAGTAAACCATGAATCTGTTTCACTTGGTCAAGACTGTTTCACCTGGTCAAAAGTAGTAGTATGTACTTGAATATTGGTGCACAATGCCATTTTTTCTTCCAAGAATCCTTTAGGTATGATCAACATACAAATCTGGTACAAAATGTTTTGCCAAAATAAAATTAACGAAGAAGAAATGAGCTGTTACATAATTGTTATGAGTAAAATGTCCTATGACAAAATTGAATGTTAATACGGATAATGACAGGAAGTCAAGTAACTCTGGCATTCAAGTTATAAAAGAGAAATGCAATCATGGTTTCACTGATTTTAAACTCAGGCCCACGAGCACAGATGATTAGAGCATCAGTCAGAACAGGCGAGTCACACGGGCTTGCGACCATGTATGCGGGTTTAAGGGGCACCTGTATGACTGAAGTCACACTCACCACTCACCCACCAATCTCCGACTGATCCTCCACTCCTCTGCGCAACCAAATCCAATAAGATGCGGACAATGCAGTTTTTGATATCCTATCCAGAAATTCTTTTATTTTAGTTCTAGGAAGACCTAAATCTTTAAAATAGCCATATAAAGATTTTGCGGGTAGTCCTCTCGCTCCCACCTCTACAGCATATATATATGTACTAAAGCCATTTTGAACTGTTTTATCTACTAGTTCTTTGTATTGGTGGTCATTTAGGATATTCGTGTCCCATGGGAGAGTTAGCTCCACATAAATAACTCTTTTTAATGAAAGTGAGTATATAATTAAATCAGGTCTAAGAGATGAGATGCAGATTTCTTTTGTAAGAGCATATCTTTCATTTCTTGTATCCATTAGGATAATCCAATCGTTTGATTTTTTTATTATTGATATTGGTTTTTTTGTAGGTCTGGCTTTTTGTCCTGGTTTTATAAATGTTATAGTTGATTTTATTGTGGTTATTCCTTTGATACTTCTTGCCACCGCAAGGCTGGAAGCTTCTCTCACAATTTCTAGTATTTTATCATGTCTGTATGAGTATTTTCCCTCTTGTAAAGCTACTTTACAGCCTGCTAAGATATGCCTAGCCGTGCATGCTGATGTTCCACAATGGTGGCAATTGTCATCTCTGGATATATTCCATCGTTTTAAATTGCTTGGGTCTGGGAGTGTATTCTGAAGAGTTTAAATAGAATTTTAACATTTCCGATGACCACCCATGTATTTTTTGCTTCCATCCTAGAGCTGGAGGAATACAAAAATCACCCAAAGATAGCCAATCGTTTTGAATTTGTAAATTTAGTGCCTGAAGTTCAAATTTGTTGTTTGCTTCTTGTGTAACAAAGTCTTTCATTGATTCTTTTTCTGTTTTATTTTTCTCAATTCCTAGACCTGTGTGGTTTTTTGCTGCAACCCGCAATGAATTTATTATGAAAATCAACTCTATTTTTCAGATTGTTTACATTTTTTTCTTCTTGGGTAATTTCTACTATGGTTTGGTATGAGTTTTTCAGGATGGTATGTCTAGTAATTCTTAGTTTTTCATATACTGTTGAGGGTTTTTTAATATTCATGCCATAATTATTTTTTGTTCTAAATAGGGTGCTAGTGTCACAAGGCCTAGCCAGAGATAGCCATTTTTTAGTTTACTTGTAACTCTGGCATCCATTGTCAATAAAATTCCTTTCTGGAATTCATAGATCATAAATGGCCATGTCAGCTGCGTTATAATATAATTATCATATATCCATGCTTTTCTTGTTCCCGATATTACTAAGGCGTCCACTTTGTTCAGCATTTTTTCTAGTTGGTTGACTAACCAATCTATTGGATGTGATCTTTTAAATTCCCCAATGCCTCAAAAACTTGTTTGAAAAAACCTGGCTCCGCATCGATTCCTGAAACCCAATTTGCAATGCTCTTCTCGTGGGGGAGCCTGAGATATTTTCTGAAAAGGAAATAGAAATAAATATGATTACATACGTTTTATATGAAGATATTTCCTGGTGTAGACTTTTGTATTACATATTATGTATAATTTAATTAGTTCACACTTACCTAACAAACCAATAAGTTTTTGGAGAGTGATAATGCAAAGTTATTGCAAATTTTTTCACTTCTTCACTGAACCTTGTACCATTTGACTTCCTAGTGCCATTGATGTACTGATTTTTAAACAACTCCAATGAAAAGCCATCAAATTGTTGAATAAGATGATTAAATGCACTAGTCTCTAATAATCCCTTGCTTTTGCAAGTTTTCAGTAAGTCCGAAAGAGTTTTAATTTTTTTGTTGCGCCTACGCACTTTTTGTTGCAAAGTTTTGACTTTACGCTTCAACACCTTGTATGAAGATCCACTTAAATTTGTTTGTACACAGGCATCTTTTGTTTTATTTTCAGTTTCAGGTGGACAAATAATTACAGGTTCGGCACCTTCACAAGGGTTAGTACTTTGATGTAACTGAAAACATTTTAAGATAATTAATGATAATAACAAAATTCAATAAAAGATTTTAATACATCTAAATCATTTTTCATATAAATTACCTGTATACGGTGACGATTCCTTGAGATTTTGGTTGATAATATGAGGGAAATGCAGGAAACACAGAAGGAATAGCATCTGGTTTTAAATTTTTACGCTGACCAAGAAATAAATAATCACTTTCAGTGAAATGTTCACTGCAAAGACTGGAATTTGAGTTGGCTTGAAAACCTTTCCTTCTTACTGCGATCAACCACTTTTTCATGAGATCTTCATTATATACAGGAAACCTGTAACAGTATTGCAAATTTTAAGATAATAACAATGTTAATGTATTCTGCAATGTATTGTTTGTTAGCATTAAAAAAATGGTAGTAAAAAGTTCGTGATGCGATTCAAAATGTTTTATTTTACCTGTGGAATTTTCCAAATCCTCCAGACACAAAACGATTTGTACATCCATATGCCGAACAATATGTAGGCATTGTAACAAAATGTCTATCGAACCACACAACTTAAAATATTTGGCGCTATACCAGAGTCCAAAAAGCACTTAAAACTATGTAAAAACACTAATAAATTAAGGTCCTTACAACTACTTAGTCTTAAAACTATTCGTATGACACTAAATATTAATGTTCAAACAAATAAGACATACGCAAGATCTATTTTAAGTAAAAAATAAAGTTAAATAAACAAAAAAGTCTCGCATTTATCACCAGAAATGATATAAGCATTAACAAGGAATGAAAAAATGTCCAATTGCACTTATTTAAAAGTAAAAATAATGTATTTATTAAAAAAAAACACTTGAAACAACAGAAGAAATATACGCCATACAACGCGCTCTTGCCTTCCTAACTGTTTTTAAGTAGTATTAGTTTTAAGTAAGTATTATTATACTCTATGAGTATTAGTATTATTATACTCTATGCTAACTGTCAAACGTCGAAATATTTCGGATTCACTTTTGTACGCGAGTCGGGCTTCTAGACCCGAGCTGAACCGACGGGACCCGAACGAAGCCGACCGCTTTTAAAGATTTCTGCAGCGAGACGCATGTCCATTTAAGGGTTAAAGACATTGAAACCATAGACAACAATCTATGAGCCGGTCCGCGCGGGTCGGAATCCGCTTTCTACGTGTTCTTACCCATAGACAACAATCTATGAGCCGGTCGGCGTGGGTCGGAATCGGCTTTCTACGTGTTCTTACCCTATGGTTTCAATGCATTTAAATCTTAAACTGCTTTTTCTGTGGGTATCCCCATTCAAATACATAATATAATATGCATTAATAACAACATTATTTGCGCGGGTTGGAATCGGCTTTCTACATGTTCTTACCCTAAAGCGATTCAACCTGTGTTATTATACATATAGGGCCATAGGGTAGCATATTATTATTAAGAGCTAACATTACAGAATTTGGGTGAAAACACGTAGAATGCCGATTCCGACCCGCGCCGACCGGCGCAATGAATGTTGTCTATGGGTAAGAACACGTAGAAAACGAAGCGTTAAATAATAATTGTCGACGAATCCTTCTGCTATGCGCATGCGCAGGTGTTTGAATACGGTGAAGTGAACATAGAACCACGTAGGTAAATCAGTTTGAAAAGTAGTCCAACTGTCGATTTGTTGAAGAGAAATTATTTCTCGAGACAGATCGGCAGTATCAAGCCAAGATACGTGAGATTTGTATGGCCTGGGTAGTGAGTACGTAACTTTTGCTATAGCACGACTAACCACACATCAATCTAACTACTCATAACCACGACTTAACTACATTAGTAGTTAGCGCGAGTACGTAACGCGATAACGCAATGTAGTTAAGTTTTAAGCCGGAAATAGTAAGGTTTGCCAACATCTAACACAAAAAAATGTTTTTTCATTGTATTTTTCAATGAAGAAACTTGTGGCGGCCATCATTATTTGATATTTTTCATCAAATATATAAAAACAGTTATGATTTTTTGTGGAATTTTAATAATTTTAAGAAGTAAATACACTTGATGTTTTCTGATACTCTTTGAATAATCTTTTATTTTCCCTATAGATTTTTTATCATAATTATTATTTGTATGTCTTAATTGTTTGTAAAATATTTGCTTGCGAGAAAAAAAGAAAGATTTTATTCTTATTTATTTATTTTTTAATAATTTCCATACAAATGTTCAAAATCATGTATTGTTTTCCCTTTCGTCTGCTAATTTTTCTACAAACTTGAGTTGTTCCAATCGGCTGACATAAAAAATATATCTCGTCGATAACAAATCCCAAATAAAAAAAAATATTAACCTAGTTTTATATGTATTACGGTATTACTATTTTATCATAAAATATTTAATTTGGGAAATAAAATAAAAAATAAAATTAATAAAAGTAGTAATGCATTCTTATTTCCAATAAATTAATTATTTAAAACAAACGATGCAAAAATAATAACAAAGCGCGCAACTTTGACAGCTCTAAACCACATATAAACTGCCTAACTACTGCTAACTACACTGGAACGCGACCCGACAGATGCTGTTATAATAACCACGCTGAAACACACATCTAACTACATTCGTAGTTAAGTCGGACGTTACGTACTCGCGCTAACTACACTAGGAAGTAGTTAGTCGTGCTATAGCCCTTACGTACTCACTACCCAGGGTAGTGAGTACGTAACTTTTGCTATAGCACGACTAACCACACATCAATCTAACTACTCATAACCACGCCTTAACTACATTAGTAGTTAGCGCGAGTACGTAACGTGATAACGCAATGTAGTTAAGTTTTAAGCCGGAAATAGTAAGGTTTGCCAACATCTAACACAAAAAATGTTTTTTCATTGTATTTTTCAATGAAGAAACTTGTGGCGGCCATCATTATTTGACATTTTTCATCAAATATATAAAAACAGTTATGATTTGTGGAATTTTAAAAATTTTAAGAAGTAAATACACTTGATGTTTTCTGATACTCTTTGAATACTCTTTTATTTTCCCTATAGATTTTTTATCTTAATTGTTTGTAAAATAAATGCTTGCGAGAAATAAAGAAAGATTTTATTTTTATTTATTTATTTTTTAATAATTTCCATACAAATGTTTAAAATCATGATTGATTGTTTTCCCTTTCGTCTGATCCTTTTTTACAAACTTGAGTTGTTCCAATCGGCTGACTTCAAAAAAATATATTGGCAATATCTCGTGCGATAATAAATCCCAAATAAAAATAATACTAACCTAGTTTTATAAGTATTACGGTATTAGTAGGTACTTTATTATAAAATATTTAATTGGGGAAATAAAAAAAATAAAATAATGAAATTAATAAAAATATTCGTGATGCATTTTTATTTTCAATAAATTAAATATTTAAAACAAACGATACAAAATAATAACAAAGCGCGCAACTTTGACAGCTCTAAACCACATATAAACTGCCTAACTACTGCTAACTACACTGGAACGCGACCCGACAGATGCTGTTATAATAACCACGCTGAAACACACATCTAACTACATTTGTAGTTAAGTCGGACGTTACGTACTCGCGCTAACTACACTAGGAAGTAGTTAGTCGTGCTATAGCCCTTACGTACTCACTACCCAGGGTAGTGAGTACGTAACTTTTGCTATAGCACGACTAACCACACTTCAATCTAACTACTCATAACCACGGCTTAACTACATAATAACCACGCTGAAACGCGCAACTAACTACATTTGTAACGTTACGTACTCGCGCTAACTACACTAGGAAGTAGTTAGTCGTGCTATAGCCCTTACGTACTCACCCCCCAGGTCTACATTTTAAACGGTTTTTCAAACTTTGACGACAAAAAACACCAACATAGAGGCTTCGCAGCATATATGTTCCATATATGGATTTACTTAGAATTCGGAGGAGAACATTTAGTGTGTCAGGGTGTGTGTGTGTGTGTGTGAGGGTGTGTGTGAGGGTGTGAGGGTGTGTGAGGGTGTGTGTGAGGGTGTGTGTGTGTGAGGGAGGGTGTGTGTGAGGGTGTGTGTGAGGGTGCGTTTGTTTTCCTAATATTGTGAGGACCTGAACTTGACAAATATACTGGTTGTGGGGACGAAGCCGTTTACGGGGACGTCCCCGCAATATACAACCCATATCTTCAAAGGTACGTATCGAATCCTCGTGATCTGATTGGTCGGCTGGCAAATTCTCAGCGAATTTTGTTGAGGACCCCAAAATCAGTATTTTTGTCGAAAAAAACTTACACAAACCAAAAATGAAGTTCGGAGTGTATCCACCACGTGGCGCCACCAGCCCAATTAGTGTATAATTACGCACGCTTACTCCAAAGTGGGGACTCTAAATCAAAGTCCCCACGTTATATGGAACTGGTACGATATCATTACACTATGTAATAACATTTGGCAACGTCGCATATTTCAACTATTCTTTTTGTCATACTAAATAGAAAACAGAATTGATAACAAGAGGCTATACACCCTTGTTCGCAGCTAGAGTAAAGTGGGGACCTATATTATTCATCATCATCATCATCAATAGTTCGATTGGTCTGCAATAAGCTTAGTCCCTTTTCTCCACTCTTCTCTATGTCTTTTTTATAAATAAAACTAAATAATAATATAGATTTTATTAAAATATAAAATTAAACAAAACTGTTTTACTAGTTTTCCTTTAATATATAATTAATGGAATATATTATATAAAACAATTTGTAAAAATAAAAAAAAATTACATCGTCATTGATTGATTGAGGCACATTAAAAATCAATCAATCAATCAATTCTCCCTTTTCCACCCCACTCAGGGGCATAGAGAGACAACAAGAGCTCTCCATTGCGCTCGATCTTGCGCAATGTTTATGACCTCCTCCCACACCATATCCATGTCTCACAGCTCTGCTTCGAAGGAGCGGAACACAGTGTGAGAGGGTCTTCCTCGTCTTCGGGACCCTGATGGGAGGAAGAACAGCGCTCTTCTCGGCCAACTGTCATTCGGCATCCTTAACACATGTCCCAGCCAAGTCCATCTCCTCCCCACAATGGTAGAGGTGATGGGCTCACGCTGGGTGCGCCGGCGTATAGCGTCGTTCGTGATGCGGTGGTACCATCTTACGCCCAGAATGCTCCTTAGGCACTTCATTTCAAAGGATGAGACTTTTTGTGCCTGGGCCTTGGTCAGGTGCCAGGACTCACACCCATAAAGGAGAATGGGCAACACACACGCATCAAACAGTTTACATTTCGTCTCGACACTAAACGCCGACGCCTTCCATATCTTGGTCTTGTTGTTGAAGGCGCCACTTGCCATACCGATACATATCGGGAGCTCAGCCCCGAGGTCACCAGCGGTGGTAATGGTTGCTCCCAGGTACTTAAATTTATCCACCCGGGAGACCTGGTGACCATCGATGGTTATCGGTAGCTGTTTATCGGGGCAGGCATTATTTGCCATGAGCTCCGTCTTACTGGCATTGACTCGAAGGCCGAGGCGTGCTGTTTCGCTGCAGAGTCTTGAAACCCTGCGCTGTAATTCCTCCACTGTCGTACTGAACAACGCTAGAGGTCATCCGCGTACTCCAGATCGCACAGTTCGCCCATTAGACCATCTCTCTGTGTTATTGGTATACCTCTTGCTCCTTGCATGGACTTTCTCAACAGGAAGTCCATAACTATTATGAATATGAAAGGAGCTAGTACGCAGCCCTGTCTGACTTCCGTGGTGATCCTAAAAGCTTCAGTAGGACCACCTGGCGTTTTCACGCTACACTCGGAGTCTTCATACAGGGACTGCACTATTTTAACTATTTTCGGAGGTATACCATACAGAGCAAGAATTTCCCATATTGATGGTCTATGTGGGCTGTCGAAGGCCTTTTCAAAATCTATAAAGCAACAAGCGACTGGAGAGTTAAACTCTTTGCACTGCTGAAAGACGCACCTAGCACAGAAAATTGGGTCCGTGCAGGATCTTCCAGGTACAAAGCCGCATTGTTGCTCTCTCAGGACAGCCATGACAGGCCCCCGAATGCGGTGTAGTAATATCTGAGATAATACCTTACCGGGAACACTCAGCAGAGTAATTCCACGGTAGTTTCCGCATTCAAGGGGGTCCCCTTTTTTAAATATTGCGACGATGGATCCATTCCTCCAATCTTTTGGGCACCTCTCCTCTTCCCACGCCATTTTAAATATATCGAGAAGTGGTTGTCCAAGGGTGTCTATGCCTTGTTTGAGGAGCTCTGCGTGGATTCCATCGTCTCCTGGCGCTTTGTTGTTCTTCAATCTTATAAAAATAGGCATGTTAAAATAAAACTAAATGATAACATAATAATATGTATTAGGTATTTAAATATAAAATTAAACCATACCCTTTTTCTAGTTTTCCCTTGATAGAATATACCAGCTAACACAATTTGTAAACATAAAAAAATCAGATCGTCATTGATTGATTGAGACACATTAAAAATAGGCATGATAAAATAAAACTAAATAATAATATAGGTATTATTAAAATATAAAACTAGTAGTCTCTTATTATTAATTTTAAAAAATATATATTATTTTTTAGCATTTTTTTAAATTATGTTATAAACGTAATTTTTTTATATCAATCCAGCGTCTTCTACGTAAATCTTTTTCGTTTTTGAGACATTCTTCACATTACTGTTTATTCGGTCCTTTTTTCTAAGCCAGAACACAGCCATTTGTCTGTTCATTGCGTCTTTTTCCGCTGGTGTCCGCGGAAATCTTTGGAATTTTTATTTCTTTGGATTTTGGTTTTTTTAGGTTATGGATCAATATTCATGGTTTCTATCTCTGCTTTGTTAGATCTAGAGCTATCGAACTGAAATTAATAATTTTTAATAATAAAAAAAAATGTTTGTGCATAGGTTATAGGTATATTTAAAGTACGCTGTGCAATATAAAGGAGATCATTCATTTTGGGCCAATTTCTAAAAGTACCGGTCAACAAAAATAAAACAAAATAATGTATGGAGACTTACGGCCGGTTTCAATAACCTATCTATCTCCTATCTATGGTTAAAAATCTATCTATCTTTACACTTTGGTGTTTCAATAAACAAAGGATAGATAGAATTTCTATCTAAACTTTCTATCTATCTTTCATTATATGATTTGTATAGAAATCGGCGATAAAGCGTTTCAATAACATCTCTAGTAGCTTGTGACATTTTTGTGATTACTGTTTTTTCTAACCCCCGATTTAGGCGGTTTGTTTTTCCTATCCCCCGATTTCGACGGCAAGTGTTTAATATATTGTCCATAGACAATATTATAATAATATTCTTGATATTGAAACTCCGACGTATATTCGAAAATTGACATGGACGAAGTATTGACAATTTCTATGATCAAACGCGGATAGTTTCCATAGTAACTGACATAAATACTATCTATCTGTTGTTTGTTTATTGAAACGCGGATAATGATAGAATATTAACTGCGGTTAATTGACGGATAGCGTTTAATTAATTACTACGGATAGGTTATTGAAAGCGGGCGATGATCAACTGTTTGGATTTAAGAGATACAAAATCCAAACAATTGATGCATAATGCAATCCTGATTCCATATCTATGATGTATGGTAGTGAAACTTGGACATGGACGAAAAATCTGGAAGTTGGAATAAATGCTGTGGAAATGAGATCACTGCGTAGGATATGCGGAAAGAGACTGATTGATAAGGTGAGGAATGATAAAATTAGAAAGGAATGTGGAGTGGATGTTATCATAGTGACTAGAATGAAAGTGAATAAATTAAGGTGTTTTGGGCATGTAGAATGAACGAAGATAGAATGACTAAAAGGATATATAAATCTGAAAGAATGGGTGCACGCAGACGAGGTCAACCTCGAATGACATGGTCCGACCATATTGGTGCCGTCTTACAGGAGGGCCAAGTCAGGAGCAAAGAAATAGAAGAGCATGTATGCGGAATGTTATGCGTTTGGAGGAAGCGAAAGAGGTTTGTTTGGATAGGAAAGAATGGAAGTCCATACTCTCTGCCTACCCCCTTCGGGAAACGGCGTGATGGGTGAAAAAAAAGACTTAATGATTTCCTTTGATTATGTAATTTTATATACATACATACACATTCTCCCTTAAAGGCTCCCCGCACACCGCAAGCCAGCCCGGAGGAGACAAATCCGCAGCAAACTAGACCCGCACGAAACTGGCCAAATGCCGACTCCAGACACATCTAGCCCACCGCAGATCTCCCCCAAACCAACCTGCAATACGGGTTTCTAAACCCCACTTAGGGCATAGGGAGGCACCAAGAGCTCTCCATTGCGCTCGAAGGCGTCTGAGGCGTCTGGTGCCTTTTCTGACCGTTTGAGGTTTAAGGACGTGAGGTGGTCAACCTCACGGTGCCGATCTGATTTTTCGATTTCTTGCCTCTTACAGGATGCTCGAAAAACCAGCAAAAAGAGCAGAGGTGCTATTCTTAGCCGGCAACCCCACGGCAATTTTATATAGGCCATCCACTGAGATAAAAATATACTTACATTATGTTTTCCTTTGTAATAACTCATTTTAACTCTATAAAAGCAACACAATTTATTAATTATTGTAGCTAATAATATGAACGGTGCGACCACAACACGTCCGAACCATAACCAACGCGACGCGACGTTGCCAATGTCACTCGGGGTGTAAAAACTATATACAAATTAATACGTAAAGCGGGGACTTAGTGTAAAACACGTACGTATTTTAAATAACGTGAGGACGGTCCTCACAATCAGCTATGTCCTCATAAGCCGTATTTTTGTCCAAAACTTTGATTGCTTATATCTCTGTCTCACGAGTGTGTTTAAAAATGTCGAATAGAAGTTCATGTTGGAAAGAGATAGGGAAACGCTAAAAATGAGTTTACACTCTCTTCAAACAACTAGAAAGGTGGGTCCCCACAATGATGATTTTTGTAAAGGTCCGCATTTTACTCTAAAAACAAACAAGGGTGTGTGTGTGTGTGTATGTCTGAGGGTGTGTGTGTGTGTCCGTCCCCCCTTATAACTTTTGATTCGCTTGATGCACAGATCCTAAAATTTCAGAAAATATTTAATACTTTAAGTCAACAAAACTTGTATACTCAGAATTTTTAAATTTTCTTTCAGTCAGGGGTAATCAACCTTTGAATTTTTACTTAATTTTTGCATATATCTCGAAAACTATAAAAGCTAGAACCCTAAAAATGTGTATGTATATAGAAAAATACAATATCTCAAATTAAATTTAATGAAAAAGTTCCAGGGTTTCTCAAACTTTTTTCATAAACAAAAATATTTTTTTATGACAAATTTACGAGTTTCAATGCCTATATTTCAGAATTTAATAAAAATATCGAAAAACGCCAAAACACATCAACTAGATAATTTAATTTTCTATAAAAAATTCGTACATTATAACAGTACATCTCAAACTTTTCTTAACAATTTTTGTAAAAATTTAATTTATTGACGACATCGTTTCATACAATAAACATACCGAGTACCGACTCAGGCCATCGACAGTTGGATCTCATGTTTACATGCAACTAGTATTATTATATTACTAGTTGCATGTATACATGAGATCTAACTGTCGATGGCCTGAGTCGGTATGTTCATTGTATGAAACGATGTCGTCAATAAATTAAATTTTTACAAAAATTGTTAAGAAAAGTTTGAGATGTACTGATATAATGTATATATTTTTTATAGAAAATTAAATTATCTAGTTGATATGTTTCGGCGTTTTTCGATATTTTTTTAAATTCTGAAATATAGGATATATAATATGTTTTTTTTTGGTAGAATTTTATTTCTATATTCTTAGGTATATTATTTTCATTTGTATATTTTTATGTAAAAGGCTTTTTAGGCCGTTGATGAATTAATAAATAAATAAATAAAAATATTTTTCTATATAAAAAAAGTTTGAGAAACCCTGGAACTTTTTCATTAAATTCAATTTGAGATATTGTATTTTTCTATATACATACACATTTTTAGGGTTCTAGCTTTTATAGTTTTCGAGATATATGCAAAAATTAAGTAAAAATTCAAAGGTTGATTACCCCTGACTGAAAGAAAATTTAAAAATTCTGAGTATACAAGTTTTGTAGACTTAAAGTATTAAATATTTTCTGAAATTTTAGGATCTGTGCATCAAGCGAATCAAAAGTTATAAGGGGACACACACACACACACACACACACACACACACAGACACACACACAGACACCCTCTCACACACCCTCTCACACACAGACACACACACACACAGACACACTAAATGTTCTCCTCCGAATTCTAAGTAAATCCATATATGGAACATATATGCTGCGAAGCCTCTAAGTTGGTGTTTTTTGTCGTCAAAGTTTGAAAAACCGTTTAAAATGTAGACCTGGCCATACAAATCTCACGTATCTTGGCTTGATACTGCCGATCTGTCTCGAGAAATAATTTCTCTTCAACAAATCGACAGTTGGATAATACCCCCTATTCCAATTCAAATTAAAACCCATTAAAGCCGAGTGTGACGTTAAAGTCACAGCTGTAATAGGTATTCTAACAGTCTCCCCTCACTCCAACTGTTTATTTATGCGTAACCAAAATCACGTTTTTTAATGCCAAAACAATGCATATTAGTATGCATATGTAATCAACCGGGATAGTGGCGTGTTTTTATAGATATGGTGTCTCAAAAAATGTTACCAAACGAGTGTCGTCCATCCAATGATTTATGTTGTATATTTTTTCAATCAACTGTTTTATCAATACTTTTATTTCTGAAATTTACTCAACATACAATAGAGTAATTACAAAAAGAAACAATTTTCAGTGAATACGAATACTTTTTTACTTATTCGTCTTAAAAGTCGCTGTGACGTATACGTCACACTCGGCTTTAACGGTATCATTATATTCTATATAGCTAGACTTCCATACAAATATTTGTGTCATATTTTTGATATGATATGTCTTCAAATTCAAATTTATATTCGATTTAAATAAGAAGTATAGTTAATGTTTGGATTTTTTTGTGATTTTTAACAATAATTTAAGACTAAAATATAGAATGTACACTCAAAGAAGCGTTTCATGTTAGAGCAAACAATACAAAAAGTGATATTGAAGGTGAAGTTACCGTTATATTCTTGGTTCTTCTGTATTTTTCAATATTTTGACTGATGAGAATTGCGTTGTTGAAGACAAATGCGGTAAATTATCCTCAGAAATCGAAATAACTTTAAAAAAATAGCAATTATCAGAGCGCAAATTTGATCTATTGTGGATCACAAACACGTGAAGTAGACATGAATTGGAAATAATTTTGCCTAATTATTACATATTTTTATAAGATTTCAAATTATTCATTCTAATTCGTCTAATACATGGATAAACCTATCGCAAAGCTGGAGAAAAAGATGCTGGTTGATAGGGGCTAGGAAGGTTGTAAGATATTTTTTTTATTATTACGTTGTAATTTTTGACAAATACCTATTTGATAATTATAACAAAAAAATAATAAATATCCTTTATTTTTATAGTTTCGCTAGCTTCTCGCGTATTAAAATAAAGTTAAGGTTAATTTTATACCTTCTAGCCTAGTACAAGAAGTACTGTGGTAAGATAATTAAAATATACCGTTAAGTCCGAGTGTGACGTATACGTCACACCACCCCCTGAACCCCCCACTACCCCGAGAATTTTTTGAGTATTTTTTATGACATAGTTACACATACTAGAATAAAAAAATACAAAAAAAATTATAAATAATCGTTATAAATAGTTTTCGGACTTGATGGGTTTTAAGTACGCACTAAACTAAAATAAGAACGTTCCAATTTTAATTAGCCGGATTGGTATTCGAGAAATTTTAGAACGTTCCAATTTGTTCTTAATTAGACTTTAGTTTGAAATTAGTTCATTTTGGTATTCGAATTTCGTATTTAAGTCAATTTTAGTGCGTATATCTGTCAAAACGTTCCTAATCTTAGTTCACACCTAATTGTATGCGTCTAAAAAGATATCTGATGATATTTTTACGATAAATGTTTTTTTTAACCAAATAATTATAAAATAAGTTTATTTTTATTAAAAATATTTAAAAAGAAACTAGGTAATTAAGTATAATCTACATAATAATGCAGTTCTTGTTTGTTTGGGTTGTTTAGTTATGTAGGTATGCATATTTATTTAAAAACCGCAGACTCTAGGTTTGATATTAATCGTCGTGGATCCTTCCAGGTATATTTATGGTAATCAATCATACATATATTTTTTTTTCAATTTCTCAAATATATTTAATGTTATTAACAAATATCTAAAAACTTCTTCATACAATAAGTTCAATTATTGAGACATTCATGTTTTAAAAGTTAAATTAAACATGTAAATTTTATTTAGAACTTGTAGCAATACGGTATGAAAATGTATAAAAACGATTGAAGTTTGATTTGAAATACAAAAAATGTAGGTACAAATCTTGTACAGTCTGGCTAAAAAGAGTAGAAATTAATTATTGATGAACTAAAAATGTTATCACTCTGGCAACATTGAACATAGATTATTGTCTGACATTACAAATTTTTACAAATGGACAGCACATCTAACTTGTAAATACAACATCGATTTCATTTAAAAAAATATTAACTACCTTTTACTAATTTGGATATTTTTCCGACATATTTTTCTTTGTATACTCCTATAATATTCACCTACAAATAAATTATAGGTTATGTTTAAACATTTTGACATTTGTATTATTTAAATTCGGCCATAGAATAGTAAGCAGTTGTAAGCACCATTTTGTGGATTACAGCACCCGTTATTATCTTATTATCTCTTGTTTTTGACTCGTTTTGCGTAGATTTTTTTCCATCTCGTTTTTAATGCCATGGCTGGTACAGTTCGTTATTAAATTCTTTTAAATAACCTCTTCATATGATACAACATTGAATAGTATATTTTTTTTAATATTTTGGCGGTTACAATACTTTACTTTATAAATGTAGAGTACTTATTAAATGTTGCCATACAAACGATTGCAGCGCCCTCAATTATTTTCTACTCTTTTTAGCCAGACTGTACGTCATTCTTATTTACTAATGATTTTCACACACACAGAACAATACGTACGTCATGAAAAGATGGTAAAACAGGAATCTTTTTTATGTAATATTCCTGTCTATGGCTCGCTCGAAGAAAACTCCAGCAAAGTAGGTCAAACTACATAACTATAAGTAGGTAGGTACCTATATTTTACATTCATGCAGTATTGTGAAAAATGTTCGATCCATAGACAATTATAATTCAAAAATTATTTATGGTGAACTAATTTTAGATTTTAGAACACGGCATAATTTCGAATACGAATTTTAGTTCGAGTGAACTTAATTCTAAATAATTTGGAACGTTCTTAATAAGAACGTTCCAAAATCCGAATAGGGGGTACTCTATGATCACTACAAGCATACAACACAAGCTTTAAGTAGCTTACTGTGAAAGAATCAGAGTGTATTTTATGTTCACTTTGACTGAGCACAGATTCATTTGTTTGAAAAAAAAAATATATTTAAAAAAAAAATGGACATTAATGTTATGGGAAACAATAATATACCCATAACATTACATATTTTAATTATAAGACTAATCGAAACTATTGACTTAACATAACGCAATGCACTGTATTGTTTTTTTTTTCATTTACAAAAAATAAGGTAATACAAATCATTAAATGATTGCTCTCCAGTGTGAGTAAGAACTCGTGTTTTGGAGAGAGGTAACTGAAGTATGATATCAATAAGTGTCCCATATCCCATACCAGTGTCATTTTCATTTTTTATCTCCATAATATGATTATTTTTCTTTAAAAAGTCCTCTTGGCGTGAAAGAAATAAATGACGAGTGTCAAGATTGGTCAAGATCCACAGCATCATTTTGAATTTTGCCGCCAATTTGTCATGCACAGTTTAAACGTCAAACAGGATTCGTCGACAATTTAACGCTTCGTCGTAGAAAGCCGATTCCGAAGCGCGGAGACCGGCTCAAAGATTATTGTCTATGATTTCAATACATTTAAATAGGCATGACGGAAAGCGGGTTCCTGCTTTTTCTGTGGGTATCCCCATTCAAATGCATAGTAACATTCTTTGCGTCGGTCGCCGCTGGTAGTAGGGATTGCAATCCCGCAATGCGGGATCCGCGTTGTTTATGGCCTGCGGGATCACGCAACAGTGCAAGTGCGGATCCTCAAGCATCGAATTGCGTTAACTCATTAAAAGAAAATGACATAAAGAAGACTCTCAAATTGTACAACTTGGTGTTGCAGACGATGTTAATGCAGAAAACAATTTATTAACTATCAAAATCAACAAGTGTGGAGTCAGAAAGTGCCCTTTCGGCCGCTGGCTACATATTAGTTCCATAGTAAGTAGATTGGGAAATAACAATGATGCTGTTTGTTTTTTTAAGATAATATTTTCAGAGGGAGAAGTGACTTTTTATTTGTTATTTTAAAATTCTTACGTTATACATGATTGATTAATTAGTAAGAAAAAAAGACTATTAGCATAGTAGGTAATGTGATAAAGAAGACTGGGTAGTGAGTACGTAACTTTTGCTATAGCACGACTAACCACACATCAATCTAACTACTCATAACCACGGCTTAACTACATAATAACCACGCTGAAACACACAACTAACTACATTTGTAACGTTACGTACTCGCGCTAACTACACTAGGAAGTAGTTAGTCGTGCTATAGACCTTACGTACTCACCCCCCAGATCTGGTTATAATTAGCTCAAATAAGATAAGAATTAATAATTTAGTTATTACCTAGGTGACAAAAAATTTATTGTGTTATATGCGCTGACTTCTAATCAGGGGGTCACGGGTTTAATTTCTGGTTGGGTGTTTGTTCTATCAAGTCTTAAAAATTCTTGTGTATTTTAAATCGTTTTACACGTGAAAAAACCAGGGTTGGCCTGTTTCAGATTGGACGGAACCAGTTGACTAAAAAAATTGCCTCAGGCAATATATCTACTCCACCGGCTATAATACTGACACCTTTATAGGTATAGGTACACAATTTATTTCAAATAACTCACTATCAATTAATATTTATCAAAGAACCTTGTACCGCACAGCTGCGGCACAAGGGACTGTAAAAAAGGGTATTATTACAGCCGCGGGTGGAGCACCCAGTGCTCGGTACGATGGCCTCTCGTCTGCTTCTGCGCCCGGCGGCTCTCGCGTCTGCTTCTTCGCCCCGCGCCCACGACGAAACTATTCGTCTCACACGTCGGTCGTCAGCTGCGCTTTTCGTCCCCTGGCTTGTAGAGTCCCCAGACAGAGATCAAAGATCAGAGCTGGTTAGCCTCGTACACCAGGAATCTACTCAGAACACTTAAAGCTTCAGACGTCGGTGCGTACGTAGAATAGCCTCGGTCCAATGGTATCGGTCGTTGTCCAGGTCCACAGCAAAGGTCCAGTCCACGATCCAATCGTCCAGTCAGAGGGGTCACACAGGTCAGCGAAGGGGTTCCAGGTCAGGTCAGGCAGTTCCAGGTCAGATCAGGCAGGTAGGCAGGCAGGCAGTCAGGCAGGCAGGCAGGTAGGTAGGTAGAATAAAACACCAAGTGTATACGAGGAATGATGATTTATTGCGCAAATATGGCACTCTTAAATTCTAGTCGAAGTGCGCTTGCGGCTATACAATACCGCGCGCTAGTGGAAAATGGTCTGGAGTACATCCCGTTCGCGCTACGGGGAATTGGCAGCGTAAATAAGCTGGCGAGCTATTTTCCCGCCAAAACTCTTTTCCCGCCCAAACCATTACCACCAGCTCAGCGCACCTCGACATAGAGCTACACAATTTACAATATTGCACATAATGTAGGTACATATTACATAATGTATGTACATATCTACCTGCCGGTAGATATGCACATCGGCCTACACTATTCTTATGAGAGCCGTGCTGCCACTCATGGCCACTGCCGCTCCAAGTTCGGCACCACCAGGGTCTCAAACCGCTGGTGTGCCTTTCCAACAGATATGTCCACCAGCAGGTAGACATATTGATACCACCAGGTATCGGCATGAGCCACTACATGCTACATGCTCGGCACCACCAGGGTCTCAACCTCTGGTGTGCTCTTCAGGGGTCTCTGCTGGGTTGCTTGGCCGTCTCATACCCCAACCACAGCATGCCCAGCCTCGTCAGTGTCTCATCGACTGAGAGGCTTTAGTATTTAGTAGGTAGGTACCTCCTTTATATACCCTCTTCTAGGTAGTGCATGTGCTGGGTTGTTTCGCCGTCTCATGGCGCAACCGCAGTCACAGCATGCTTAGTCCCGCCAGTGTATCTTCCACTGGCGGGCTTTCTCTCAGTAAGGCTCATAGGTAGGTACCTCCTCTCAAAGTTTATACCTACAGAGATCTAATACATACATGTCGTCGGCCTCCCACCTCGGCACAAGGGAGAAATCATCCTTTATTGATTGTCCGAGGTGGGGAACACAACGATAATACAATTTCACATATGTACATAATAATCGCTGTGTGTACCTATTCGTCAGGTATGGGGACACGAGGCGAGGTGCAACGAGACTCGACGGCCCGCGGTTATGCGGGCCCCCCCGAGACACACTAGTGCGGGGCGCCCCGTGGTGCACCACCGGGCGTGCATGCTCCGCGGTCGTCATTTAATTCGGGTCCTCGTGTTCCCATACCTGATAGGTATTTACATGACGTCATTCACATACTGACGTTCGATACAAACCTACTATATACCAAATATTTTCATATTGCTATTGTTTTTGGACTTTTTATTTTTAAATAAGTAAACGAGAAGTCTAAAATAATTTTTAAATTTTTCACAGTGAGGTGTTTTATATTTATTCAATTTTTGCAATTTTTAATAATTATTCAATTATTAAATACCATAGAAAAAAAATATTTTTAAATTCTGTTTAACCGTGCGGGATCCCGCGGGATTAGTGTGAATCCCGCAAAATTCCCGCGGAATTGAAAATGGTGCGGGATTGCAATCCCTAGCTGGTAGGAATCGGCTTTCTACATGTTTACATTAGAGATGAAACGGATAGCAGTTTTGCCGGATACCGGATATTCGACCAACTAAGCAGCCGAATACCGGATAACTGGCCGCCGGATATCCGGCGTATGTTTATGGTTGGTTGGTGCAACCATATGGGATCATTGTCGAAAAAAACATCAACCGCATTAGTTAGTCAGGATTAGTGTGGTATGGTAATATTTTTTTCATAAGATTAGAGGGTTCAGATTTTTAATTTTTACCCTCAGAACCAAGGTCGTGGCCAGGATAGCATTAGTACAGAGGTTCCTTATCTGTTTATTATATCCAATCTTAATATCCAATCCAATCCAATCTCCCTATACGCCCCACTTAGGGGCATAGGGAAACAACAAGACCTCTCCATTGCGCTTGATCTTGCGCAATGTTTATGACCTCCTCACGCACCATGTCCAGATTCCCCAGCTCTGCTTCGAAGGAGTGCAACACGAGGAAGACGCTCTCGGTATAGAGCTCCTCTTAAAATATCAGTGTTTTTTTTTTCAAAATTTATAAAATTCGCTGAATACTAAAAAAAAGTGTTTAGTAGAGCCTGGACAGTGCGTGAATTACCGTGGGTACAACGCATGTTGATGGTCACCAGGTCTCCCGGGTGGAAAAATTTAAGTACCTGGGAGCAAACATTACCACCACTGGTGACCTCGGGGCTGAGCTCCCGATACGTATCGGTATAGCAAGTGGCGCCTTTAACAACATGACCAAAATATGGAAGGCGTCGGCGTTTAGTGTCGAGACGAAATGTAAACTGTTTGATGCGTGTGTGTTGCCCATTCTCCTGTATGGGTGTGAGTCCTGGCACCTGACCAAATCCCAGGTACAAAAAATATCTGCATTCGAAACGAAGTGCCTCACGAGAATCTTGGGTATAATATGGTACCACCGCATCACGAATGACGCTATACGTCGGCGCACCCAGCGTGAGCCCATCACTTCTACTATTATGTGGAGGAGATGGACTTGGCTGGGACATGTGTTAAGGATGCCGAATGACAGTTGGCCGAGGAGAGCGCTGTTCTTCCTCCCATCAGGGTCCCGAAGACGAGGAAGACCCTCTCATACTGTGTTCCGATCCTTCGAAGCAGAGCTGAGGAATCTGGGCATGATGTGGGAGGAGGTCATAAAAGTTGCGCAAGATCCAGCGCAATGGAGAGCTCTTGTTGCCTCCCTATGCCCCTAAATGGGGCGTAAAGGGAGTTTGGATTTGGATTGGACAACGCATGAATTACGCTTACGTAGGCGGCATAATTATACCAATTGGACTGACACCGTTGCCGGAACGTTATTGTTCCAAAAATCGCATCTTCCAGCAGGATGATAATATATAAGGAAACCTTATTTTTATTAAACTTTCCTTACTAACGGAGAAAAGCGAAGCCGCTACCTCTATATAAAGAAATAAGTATTTATTCTCCATAATTAACCCTTATTGCAGTGTTTGCTGGGGCCTTTCCCCGAAAACACCCGTTTTTGGCAGTTTTACCAAATAGATTACTCTGCAAGTCCGTAATATACAAAGCTGAAAGTTACGATTTATTGTAGAATGAACTTTAATTTAAAAAAGTTAGGCTGTCAGATTTTTTAATAAAAGCATGCTTTTCGAGTAATTTTCATTTTACTGGAACATCTCGCAAATTATTCTCGGTCGATAACTCAAAAAATACAATACTTATAGATACGCAAGTTTCTGGATATTTTTACGATTAAGCCAACTCAATAAATTAGCGTGTAACTTTTTTAAATTTCGTCTTTGTTTTCCTGGAAAATCAAAAAAACTTAAATTCTAATTCAAATCTAACCAAAATCTTGCTAAGCTAATATCTAGTAAGATTTTAATATAGGCGGTCCCATATAATGGACTTTTACTTGACCAACCCACAAAAATAATGCTATTGTACAAGTCTGTCAAGAAACTGTTGGCAAATAATTGAGGGCGCTGCTATCGCTCATATGGTAACACTAAATAAACACTGACTGTGTTTAAATAAAACACAGTGAATAATTTTTTTTAAATAATTTACTTGTTCCCTTGGATTTATTGTTCCTTTAGTAGGTTTTTTTCTTTGAAATAACCTGCCAATAGTTTTGGACTTCGGGGTATGAAAAATAAAAAGCAATTATTAAAATAAAGCGAGGTTTAATAAATTAATTGAATTTAAAATAAAGTATAGACTGTAATATTCTATAAATGCCATTTTATCGACAGAATAAAAAAACTTAAAACTATGAAATCAAAACAGTAGAACATTACCCAATATATGTACATGTTATATGTACATGCACAAAAAAATTTAATATACGATTGCGGATATTATATAATTCAAATGAATAAAAAATTGTACAATTTAATTATAATCTGAATCTAAATAGTCTATATCCTGGCAGCTCTCTTGATCTGAAGAGTCTAAATACTCCACATCTTGACAACTCTCTTGGTCTGTGTGGTCCAAATATTCGACGCCAGAAATATCTGAATCGGAGTCACTATCAGCGCCCACTTGAATTATGAGATCATCCATATTTTCATACATCGAGGAACCACGTTCATAATATTCTTTTTCAATTTTTTCTACATGTCGGCAACAGTTTTCCCAATCTTCACTTTTGATACTGTTGAACGCTTCTATTGTTAATTTTCTGACATCCTGTCCTCCAACGTTTTTTTGGGCTACTTTCCTTTTGGCAAGTGCCCAAATTAGCTCTATAGGATTGAGGTCACAGTGGTAAGGAGGCAGCCGAGCTACCACATAACCGTGACTCTCTAAAATTTGATCTATCTCGTAAATTGGATCAGGTTTATTCTTTCTCACTAACGACAAAAGCTGAGGCTTCCGCAAATCTTGATCAAAATGAATATAATTTTCTATAAGCCACATTTTTATGTCGTTAACACGGGATGCGGATGTAGGTGCCTTATTAATAGCTATGCTGTGATAAGGGGCATTATCCATTACAATAATGGACGGCTCATACAAATTGGGTATTAATTTTTCAATCATCCATTTTTTAAAATTATGAGAATTCATCTCGGAGTGATAATCTTCATTTTTGTTACAGCCCGTAAATACTAAAAGTGCATTAGGGACGAACCCCTTTTCACTCCCTGCGTGGACGATAATATATCTTTTTCCCTTGTTTACGTCTTCCCGCACACCAGCTACATCACTCGACTGCCAACATTTCTTAACCTTATATCCTTGATGAATATAGCTCTCATCTATATAAACTATGTTTTTTGGAGTTCTTTTGGCAACATCCTATTTTCCATTATTATTTTTAGATAATTTTCTCTTTTTGCCGCAATATATTGTTTCTCCATCAATACTTCCCTATTTGAAATGCATTTTTTGTACGAAAACCCAATGTTTATTAATATTTTTCGTAGAAGTTCATAGCTCCCATCAAAATTCAAATCATTTCGTACAACTTGCAATAAGCTTCTCAATGTGGGTATTTCTTTTTTTACTGTATAGAAAAAATGAACTTTTTGCCTTGTGGCACATCGGTCAAAATCATCCAATTCTTTTTTTGGTCGCCCTTTTCTATGTTTATCTGGCGTGGTAAATTTGCCTTGATTTGAATTTCCTTCTTTAACAGTTCTTCTAATTGAACGCACAGATATACCTGAAAAAAAAACAACATTAATTACCTATTTGATATGAAGTTTTATAATCATTTAGTTAAAAATATATAAAACTATATAAAAAAACTCAAAAGAGCTGACGCTATCGACAACATGTTTACTATTTTTTATTGATTTGCTAATATTAAAATTTAATAAGTTGATACATTATTTTAATTTAAAAAGTTAAAACATTCAACTTTAAATAAAGAAAGGGGTAGGAACGTAATACATAACAATAACAAAGTAATAGAAATATTTTCGTAAAAGAAAAACATTCCACCTTAAAATAGGATAAGAAATCGAATTATAATGATGAAATGGTAACAATATACCGTGTTTTGTTTTCCGACAGTCAAAACAAACTGTCATCTTTCATTGACAGATATTTTTAAAACAAATAAAGTATCCTTAAATGAGCTCTACTTAACTTCTTATACATAAAAATTATAGTATTAATCATGAAAAAGTATTTTATCTAAAAAAACACAGTATTTACCAGTCAATTGAGATTTTTTTTTTCTAGATTACCGGCGACTCATTCATTTGCGAACATAGTCAATTGAGATGTTCGCTCGAAAACATTAGTAGACAGTTCTCCAGCTTCAAACTCCACTAAACATTGCGAATACACATGAAAAATGATTTTTCTCGATCCACTACGAATTGTTTTATTCATTTTAATGCTTTGAAAGTCTTTAAATGTCCAAGGCGTATCTGAAAAGATCGGCCGCATACTCAAGAAAAAACATATTCGCCCTGTCTTCTCAGCAAACAAAAAAGTTTGCACAACCTTACTTCTACCTACTGATAAGATCCCCAACGAACACCAAGGTGTATACCAAATCCCTTGCAAAGACTGTCCCAAAGTATACATAGGTAAAACGAATAGAAAAGTCTCGGTCAGAGCCGAAGAACACAAAAATGACGTCAAAAACAAAAAACCCTCATCCACCCTCGCGCTACACACAATGACTGAAGGCCACAAAATAGACTTCGAAAACACAAAAACACTACACAAGTCAAATCGGGAACTACACCGCACCTTGCTCGAAGCAATTAACATTGCCAAACGAGATCATACACTGAACGAAAGAGATGAAACGATTAAACTTAACCCCTCCTACCTCCACCTCTTAGACCAAATCACACCCACCCACCCCACACATACAAAAACCACCACCCACACCCCACAAACACATCTCCAATCCACACACCACAACCTCCAATTCAACTACAAGTTCCGCCACTGACTCAAATCCATCCACAAGTACCCCAACAGACAGTATACCTACTACAAACACATCTCGTAATAGCGCGCGTTCCACGAGACAAAATACGTCATAATCTGCTTAGCGAGTCAACGAATAACATCCTTGTCTTGTTACTGTAGATTAATTTTCGGCGTTATTACTTCTGTAATACGACGAAAGGCTGAAGATGGAGTCTCTGATGGCTCCGAAATATATACCATCAAACCAACAAACTAACACCTTTAATCATGTTCCAAACAACATCGGGAACAACTCACAACGCGACTGTATCCGAAATAATAATTTACATATTTATATATATATATATATATATATATATATATATATATATATATATATATATATATATATATATATATATGTGGAGTGGAGGTTGCTTTTCGGTAGATTTTATGTCCTAGTGTGCCGTCAGGGTTTCTGCGAATGAGTGTGTCGAGGAAGGGGAGTTGGCAGTCGGTCTCTATTTCCATCGTGAATTTGATGGTTGGATGTAGGTTGTTTAGGTAGATTAAGAATTCATCTAATTTTTTTTTTCTTTTCCATGGGACCAGATGACAAAGGTGTCATCTACGTATCGTTTGTATAGGGTCGGCTTATATTGAGCTTGGTTTAGTGCTCGTTCTTCGAAGTCTAGTAAGAACAAGTCGGCAAGTATTGGGGATAGGGATGAACCCATACTGGCACCTGATACTTGTTTGTATATTGTGCTTTTGTATGAGAAGAAAGTGTTGGACATGCAATGGGCTATCATGTCAATAAACATTTTAGGTATTTTGAAGCGATCTTTTAAGATTGTAAGTGTCTCATCTATGGGAATGTTTGTGAAGAGGGATACGATGTCAAAGCTTACTAACAGGTCTGTTTCGTTGGTTTTTATTGTTTTGATTAACTCTATGAAGTCAAAGGAGTTTTTTATGTATGAGTCGCGTTGTATAGAATCGGGATAAAGAAAGTTTGATAGGTATTTAGAGAGGTTGTATGTTGGGGTGCTTAGTTGTGAGACAATGGGTCTTAGAGTTAATGGATTTTTGTGGATTTTGGGAAGTGCGTAGAACTTGGCTATCACCGAGGATTTTTCTCTCGGAATTAGGTGTTTCTTTACTTCATTGGAAAGGGTAGATTTAGTGATGATTGCTTTCGTGGTTTTTTCGGCGTTCGGCATGTTACGTATGTCCACTGCGGATGAGTGGTTACCATCGCCGCTGTCTATATTGATGGCTGTAGGTTCGAATACCGGTGCGGGTGATCTTTTTTTTTTCTTTTTACTTATCCGTTTTTTTTTTCTGTGAAAGATGTCTAAAGTGTATTTGTGTTCACTTTGGCTGTGCACAATTCATTAAATAATAGGTTCGTTAGCACGCTTTCTACTATTTTCATGACTAACAGCCATGAAAATAGGTTAGGTTAGGTTTGAACATAATTATTTAGGGGGGTTCTTCTCTTCGCATGTACCCCGAATCCATTTTACCCTCTGCAAACCGAACATACTTGAATTTTTGACGCATTTGAACTTTTGTTCCGAAACTAGCGGCTTTTTAGTGCGCTTTTCTAGTATACCGCTAGCGGCAAACTAGCCACACCCTTTACTTATTGCAAAAAAGCGGCATTTTATTTTACATTAGGTAGGTATAATACGTAGATTCGGTAATTTGTTTTTGGTCCGTTTTCCTAGAAATGGTCCGTTTTCCTAGAAAAAGACCATTAAAGGATGATGTCATCTGACGTTTGGCTGGCGGCACACAATATACACGAGCCATGGTGTTGGGTAAGAAATCACTGTATAGCGACTCGAACTGCCCGAATCAATAGTGATCTGAATCAGTTTGCTGGTTCACCTTGGTGAATTTTGTGATAATTTCATGCAATAAAACAAATTTATCCCTTTTCTTAAAATACAGATTTTTTTTGTATTATAATTGTTTTTATAATTTTATATATCATACCCGTATATTTATTTTGTCACCTGCAAACTGATTTTTGTGTCTCATTCTCATATTGAATAATAATTATATTTTAATTATTACCTACTAATTATTTTCAATTTATTATGATTTTTTCTTAACCTCTCGTGTTCACTCTCGTGTCTTGGAAGATTCTTTTCATCATATTTAGTTCTATTTTCTTTGTACCTATTATATAATTTCTTACTTGTCGGTTCGTCGAATTTATTGAAATACAATAAAATATTAGGTGTCTATGTGAACCACTAATTAAAATCGTTAAACATAATGTTTTTACTTATATATTTTTGTCTATTTTTAAAAACAGTACTTTCATTTATCATTTATTAATAAAACAGCTTCTTTTTAGATCTTCATAGAGAGTGCTAATATAGTTAAGCTAAGACTCAAACCATGTGAGAGTAAAATAGTTCGACAAAACAATGCAGATATGATAATAATATGCAAAAAAAACATGCAAATTATTTAGGTAGGTTCCTATAATATAATTGTTATTGAAGTATTTTTTTCCCTTTTAATGAATAGTGAAATTGAATTAAGTGTAAGGTGTAATAATACACGGTTTTTTTCATGTGTTTGGCAGATTATAATTTTTCTTCTTTTTTTTCCTAAAAATTAAAAGTTACGTTCTCCTTTTTTCTCTCTCTTTTTTATGAATTGTGAAAGTGTGAATTACAACATTAAGCAAAGCAAGACGGGTATTAGCTAGTAAATACCAGGGTTGTTGCTTATATGTACGTTTTTTCAACATCAGCGGATGCTGATTTTTTAAAATTAATATCAGACTGCTGATGCTGATATTCTTCTTTATCTTCTTATGGTCGCTCATAATTTGACCTCTCGGTCGCGATCCCACGTTGGATCGAATCATCCGTCAGTGCTGCAGTTCCTTTTTAAATGCGTATTTATTGCATTATTATAGTATATATTCAACAATTAAATTTCAAGTAGGTAAATGAGATAATTAAACAATATTTCACCTCTCTCGTTGTTAGGTACATAGAAATAATCAGAATTTAAGTTTAATAAAAGGCAAATTAGTATATTTTAATAATGGAAATATTTTCAGGATTTAATCTGTTACGCGCAGCTTCATAAATAGGTATGCGGTAGATAACTGTTATTGGATCCCTGAAGTTTCTATGTGTTTTTATCATGATTTTGTTTTGTTTAATATGTTGTTCAGTGTTCTTTTGGTGTCTCCGATTGATAAGTAAATAATAAAAAATAGGTACGGCATCATTAAACAATTTTGTTGGGAAATCTGACCGTTGGGGGTGCCAGGTACTTGCAGGATACTGCACAAAATATTACCTTCATGTTATTTTAGACGTTTAATTGAACCAAAATGCTCGCAAGAATATTAGATAAGCGCGAGTCCCACACTGTCCAAGCAGACAACACACGAACTGCATATCAGTAATAAAATCAGCATCAATCAATGCGGATGCTGATGTTGAAATCGTTGCTGATAATCAGCTTATGCTGATTCGCAACATCCCTGGTAAATACAAAATTATCTACCTGATTATTTTCTGTTGTTGATATAATACAGCAGAGACCCTTAAGGATAAAATGAATAATAAATACATTCTGATAGTTTTCTTTTTATTTATTTTTTAAATATTGTACCTACTTATCTGACATAATATTAAATTAAGCGTGTTTTACGAGAAATTACTTACTCTATGTGTAAATAACAATATATTATTATTATACGAAGACGGAAGACTTCGTGTATAGGCACCTACTTATCCATTATCTATGCTATGAGTTTTGAAAGAAAACTCCGCATAGTTACATAGCATCTTATTCGGGTCGGGTCGGGTCAGAAATTTTCAATGTGTATTTTCATTTGAAATTTCTACTCGCGGTTGGAATCCTGTCTCAGATTGGACGGGACCGGTTGACTTGTAGAGAATGCTTCAAGCATTAAGTTCCGCCGGCTATGCTGACACCTATGTATAGAAGAGCGTTTTTTATTTATTATTATTTTATGGACAATATCCTCATATATTTTTGGTAACAATAGACTAGAAGAGGTCGACAACTTGAGATGGGATTCAGCAAGTTATCAACGGTAGGATGAAGAGCGAGTGATTCGAGACAAGCAGTCAATATCCTATACTTTTATCTTCTTCGACCATGTCCACTCCCTAGTTGGAGCACCAGGATTCCTCGCCATTCCAATCATAGGATGAAAACACGTAGAACGCCGATTCCGACCCGCGCCGACCGGCGCAAAGAATGTTACTATGCAGGAACCCGCTCTCCGGCTTGCCCATTTAAATGCATTGAAACCATTCTTTGCGGCGATCGGCGCCGGTCGTAATCGGTGTTCTATGTGTTTCACCCATCCAATCCAAATCCAAACTCCCTTTAGACCCCACTTAGGGGCATAGGGAGGCAACAAGAGCTCTCCATTGCGCTCGATCTTGCGCAACGTTAATGACCTCCTCCCACACCATGTCCAGATTCCTCAGCTCTGCTTCGAAGGAGCGGAACACAGTATGAGAGGGTCTTCCTCGTCTCCGGGACCCTGATGGGATGAAGAACAGCTCCTCGTCTCCTCGGCCAACTGTAATTCGGCATCCTTAGCACATGTCCCAGCCAAGTCCATCTCCTCCACATAATAGTAGAGGTGATGGGCTCACGCTGGGTGCGCCAGCGTATAGCGTCGTTCGTTTCACCCATACCCATTTATTTTGCAATAATTTTACCGCCACAGCTTGGGCGAGAAAGACGTTTGAGTAGGGTTGTCGCTATTTTTTAAATTTATGCTATGGATAATTCTTTATTAAAAGTTTAAAAATAAATGGCTAAACAGTCAAATGATGAATATTTATGGAATTATTTTTTGTTTTATTTTTCATTGCTACCCATGAATAAAATAAATAAAACAATCATAAAATGTCTTATTTAAAAATAAATTCACAGCCCAAATTAATGATACTAATCTCTTTTAGATGATAAGTACCTACACAAATAATATATTTATTTATCATACACGGCGTAAATGACATTAATAAAAACAACATAAAATAATTCACAACAATGAGTAGAACCAGAAATTCAGTCAAATATGATAATGTATGTATGTACCTATAAACCCATTATTCTCTTTCTCCTTGTTTTTTCTCCATTTTTTGCGTTGTTCAGTGTTCTGTCGCCTTTAGAAGGCGGAATGTTTTCATTTCTTCCTAAGCAATGTGATCGCTCGTGCAGACGCTGATTACAATGATTCTTTAATACCATTTCGTCCCGTTCCGCATAATATACTACTGTTTAAAACTAGCTGAATCCCACCACCAGTTGTCCACCTATAAAGTCGAACTCTTTTGCATTTATTTTCATTGACAACAACTCATCTTAGTTTTACATGTCTCTATAGTTTGAACATTAGGTAGGTACTCATCTAGGCCGGTTAAAAAAGTTCTTTACGAAATGGAAAGAGAGGGTTTTTACTCTGACTTGTGGGTGGAGGCCTACATATGTTCAGAAATGGATGGAAATGGGCCGATGATGTAGGTGAAGAAATGGTTTTAACTTTTAATCAGCATAAGTGTTGTTCGAGTTAGGAGTGTTTGAAACTTTATACAATCTTAGCAGTCATCAGGATATTTGTACCAAGGCGAGTTCCATTTGCTGTCTCTCGCCGTTTGCCTGCTTTTGTCCAAAACGATGAAAGCATTATTCCTTGGTTCGTTGTCATAATCAAAGTTGGTATTTCTCTGCCATTGTCGTCTCGATTTTTCTTTTAACACCACGTTCGACTGCACAGGGTCCTGAATTTTCAATTTTCTCGCGGGTGATGAGTTGTTTATGTTATCTAAACAATAAAAAAAATACAATAATTATCGTACGTAATGATATTTAAGAGGATTATAAGACGGATTGGTCATTAAAAAATCAAGGGTTCTTACACTCCGATAAGCCTTTTTTGTAAGAACGCGAACCAAAGCCTCTTTTTGGTTCATCCACGTTGGTCACCTGCAACTTGTAAGTTGGCGATTCTGATCTTCTAGGAGAGCCCGTTAGGCTGGTGACGGAGCCTCTGCAAGATAAAAAGATTAACTAAAAAAGGTCCGACGTGATGACTGCATTAATTATTTACGTGTGATTTATTTAAAAGGGATTCCAGGATTTTTATCTACAACAAGGGATTCCAGGATTTATTGGGACTGCGAGTGTCGGTTCTACTGATTTTGTCCATACTGATCTATAGAAAACAATAAAATATACTAAATCCTAATCTAATCCACAATGAGAAATGTATCAAAACCTTGAAAATACTCAAATCCATGCTTGTGATTGAAGGTATAGAAAAAATATCAACAGCAACGTTATTCACGAAAAAGTTTAAGTAAAATATTTGAGATTAAGGGGGCTTTCCATTAAAACATCTATTTTACTTAATGATGCCGCGAGTCCTTACGGAACTGAAATTTTATTGTAGAATGAGTTTTTATTAAATAGTTTAGCATGCTTTTTGTTTAATGTTTTTTTAGGAACATCACTCATTTATTCTCGATCCATAACTCAAATATACAATAGGTACTGTCTTATAGATATGTAAGATGTGGAAAATATGAAGATTAATGTTAGTTATAATAATAGCGATTTGCATTAGGTACCTAAAGAAGCGTTATAATGCCCCTTAATAAAACAATAAAGTTAGAAATAAACTTCCGGTTAGAGTGTTTGTTTTTTTTCCGTTGTGTTGTATCAACGAAATGAGAAAGTAAGAATTTTATGCTGTAGAGATTCGAAGAAATCAAGAAGGCGTATTTAGATTTGGTAGTTCTTCTCAATATGGAAAGGGAAATTCGTAAGATTTAAGTCAATTTAATAAAAATACTTTACCTTCTAGATGTGGGTTTGTACGCAGAAGAATCTTGCATGATGTGTTTGTTTTGTCTTACAATATCGTATGATGGATTAGAACTGTCTCCTCTCTGAAAAAAAAAACGTAATATGTGGGGTAGTTTCACTAAAAAATTTAATCCTAAAAACATTTTCTCTGGTGTGAAATATAATATAAATTTTTTAAAGAGATTTAAAAAACTTGAACTTTAATTAACCTTTAGCCATTTCAAATTCAACGGAGGTTTCTCAGTGATTCTGTCAGGTGATCTCGACGTAGGTAATCTCTCCTTTATTAAATAATCCACGTAGGCTTTTCGATATTCGGGTTGACTTTCAAATTTGTTACTTCCTAAGTTCATTTCAGGCGACTTTAATTTTCTTTGAAAAGGTGGATGGTTTTGGTCGGCAAATTTGCTATTGTCCAAATCGCGAATATCACTGCTGTGTTGTTGGTCTATCACGTTGAATCCCTAGAAATTACGTGACAGTTTAAGTATGAATAAAAAAAACCTAATAATTGATTCCATCACATGAGTATGCCGTGTATCAATTAAGACACGAGTAAGTATGGTAGACTTTTCAAAAAGCAGTAAGAAACACTAATGTTTCTTAACCCAGATTTATTGTTGTGTCCATTTACCATATAAGCCACTTAGAAAGCCTTACATAGCAAAAAAATAATGAAGCCAACAAACGCACAGTGGAAATACCAATATATTTTGCAGTTCTTCAACTACTATTTTACGCCACAATGTCTTACCTGTTTTTTGCCTCCAATGGTGGAGTTGGAGTTTAGAGAACTAGTTCTTGACCTCCTTCCTCTTGGTGGTCGGGCGGTTACCGTTGTTTCCGAATTAGCTCCCAGTGGAATACCCTTGTGAGAAATATCCGTTAACCTTTTCTTGTGATCGGCCAATTTAACAGTTCCGTCCGTACTTGTCAAGGAATCTGATTTAATTGGATAAGTAGATTTTGGATTAGTGTCGCGGTTATCTGTGGAAACAGGAAGGTTTTCTTCAAATTTTGTTAATGGTTGTTGTGCGTTTGTATTCGACGGTACATAAGCAATTTCATTGTTTTGTACATGTGTTGGCAACGTTTCGTTTGGGAAAATACTATTAATTAGTTTTGAGGATTCGTTTTTCATATGCGCTAAAGGAACATACTTGTCTTTGTATTCCGGAGTTGTGTAAAATTCTTCTCCTAATTGAAGACAAGGCAGATGTTTAATGGTGCAACGCTTTTCGATAGGGAATTCTTTGAAAGAATCTTTGTATTCGGGTGTTAGTTCAAAGGCGCCTTCGCATTTTAAATTCGTCGGCCTTCTTAACAGTTCTGGTTTGAGGCCATTTAAGTTATGTTGAATGAATTGGTCGAGTGTTTCTGTGAAGGTGTCCATTTTCCCTTCTGTGTTGACTTGCAAACACGGGTTGGGTTTGATATGTGTAGGTCTTTGTCTTGGAAAATCTACGAAAACTTCTTTGTATTCGGGCAAATGTAGAAAGCCCCCTTCTAAATGAAGGTTTGTATCGCGTTTAGCCAAAGGTGGTCTTGTACAATAATTATCAAATATTACAAATTTGTCTTTGTTTTCGGTGAGAGTGTCAATGTCCCCCTGAAGTTTTAGTTCGGTTTTTCTTCTAATTAAGTCTGGACGTTTTGTGAGTACGTATTCAATGAATTTAATATCTTTTTCTGTTTCGAAAATCATGTCACCTGAAATGAGTACTAAGTTAACTAAAAGCTCATGCCTATGTACAATTAGTTTACTGTGAATAATAATTAATACTTTACAACGATAATTACCTTCCGGCTTTAGGAAGTCCTTCGGTCTATATCGAGATTTGGAGTTGGCTTTGGCGAAAAAATCTTCCGTTTGGCTGGAAAACCTTCGAAGGTTTAAATTTTCCTGGCGACAATAAATTATGCATCATATTAAAAAGAAAACAAATACCTATTGCAAATATTAAATATGGCACAACTATTTAACAAGTTGCCAGATAACTTAAGGGTCTTAAATTCGGCGAATTTTCGGAGAGAGGTGAAATTGTATTTGTTGTATACGACATTTTATACAATTGACGAAATGATGAATGAGTTGTAACTTCCCAATCATCACAGCTTAACTATTCTATAAATTCTATTGACTTGTTCCATTTGTTGGACTTTTTAGACTTGTTAAAGTTGGGCCCCGTAGCTATTGTCACGCTTTAACACTAATATGACGAAGTTTTAATGACCACTCGCGGGGATTAACATGGATAGATATTATTATATAAGAAGGTATATGTGCCATTATGCTCAGACAGTCCTATTGTGTTATCATTGTCCCAATTTATATTTTGTATTGTAAATAATGTGCATTTTTATTGTTCTGCTTCTGACGAGTCTAAGTACCTAGTGCAGGTCAATGGACGATAATTGAATTAAAATAAAAAAATAAATAATGTAGGTACTTACTAACCTTTTCGTTTTCACTTTGATTAGCTAAATCTACTAAGGATCTGGCTGCAAACTGCGGAGCTTTGAAGCTATATCTATATTCTGAAGAAACATCCTTTAGTGATCCACTTTGTAAGGAGAGATTATCTCGTTTTTGGGATTCTGTAAATACCAAAAGAACCTCATTTAGAAATGGACAAAAAAATCAGGGCAAACATCGTGTTAAAATTTGTTTGTCAGTTTTGAATTTGTTTGAGTACCAAGTACAGTTATTATGTTATAAGTAGCCGTCCGATTGGTCATTGATATGAAAATAAAACAAAGCTTTATATAAAGTTTTTTTTTTTACAAAACAAAGCCAAGATGACGAAAATTTATCTAGGTAAAATGTACGGATAATTTTCTAAACATAAGAGATGCCTGATAAAAATTCAAGTGAAAGAGGTTATGAGATATACTTAAGTTGGTATCTACCTATTTAGTTTTATCATATCTACTTGAAAAATAATAGGTATTTAACACGGGTAAAATTTTATTATCACGCAGCGAACTGATGCTTTTTAGGAAGGTAGATACATAGTTGAGAGTTGCTTTTGAAATAATGAAGGCTCAATCATAATATATGTTTTTTTATACTTGTGACATTTAACTTTAAACTTCTCTCAAGAGATGGCGGTGTAATACAGCATAAGTAACATATGAAGTATGTTGAGTTATTTTATTTACTATCGTAAAATGAGAGATTACTACGGGGATAACATACCAGTAGGTCTACGTCTGCTGTACCATCTAAGTTCGTCGATGGTCATACCACGGGGGAAACCATCAGAGAGCTTTCCATCAGCACCGAGAGAAGTTGATAAAGTGTTGACCCTATTTCTGGACGGATCATAGCGTCTGCAACAAATAAATTTTAAATTATAATCAAACTTGCAAATTTTTACTCAATGTCAGTGCTGGCACACGACTGGCGATCATCATTATTTCGAATATCCTGTAAACGATGGTTGCCGTAAGCTCACACCTACCCATTACCATTGTGTGAAAGGGCAATGATGGTGCTTGATTGAGAACGATAAGGGAGCGTGGCGTGCAATCGCGGTGTTGTCATGATCGAAAGGATTCGTTGCATAGCGTGGCCCATTGTGTGCGACATTCACCAGTTGGATGACCTGTCGCGGGCCATTTTTTTCAAGGCGATATACGAGTATTATTTATTTGGTCATTATTTGGTTTTCAAAAAGTCCCGATACATTTAGTCCATCATAACATAGCAATTTGCAGGAAGTATCTCATAGTTGAGGCACGGCATCCTATCTTGTTACTCGTATAGTTCCGTGTCAGTGGGTTAATCGCTGTGTTCTGTTGAAACAAGTTGTAAGTATAGCTTCAGTCAGGGAGGCGGCACTGCCAGGCACAATAGGCTTCAGCTACCTACACACTGTGCTCACTTGTGCCAGACACTGATCTTTCAGGAGCGGCAGGAATCTTAAACTAATAACGAACCGATCGAGGTGTAAACCAAAAAAATAAATAAACAGAATTGTTTCTTAAAAATTGTATGACCCAGATGAATTTGTTCGAGATTCGATTGAATTATTCAACAGTGTTGGATCTGTGAGCAGGGTTACCAATTTTTTGAAATTTATATTTAAGAAAATTCCTGTAGAAAAGTACGTACCTAATCGGCCAAACGGCCATGTTTACAGTCAGAACTAAATTTTTTTAGTAATCTACAATATAAAAAAAATCGGATTAGTGCAAACACTTAAAACTCGAGATCGGCTGAACATATTTTTATGATGGTTGATTTATTGGATTTTTCTCCGCTCCGGATAACAGAATAATTATTAAAAAATCGAAAAATGGATAGCAAATAATAAAAAATATAATATTAAAGTTAGTATGGAACGGATAAACTGACAACAACGCCATCTGTGATAAAAAACAATTTTATTTAGATACTTAACAATTATTGAGTTTTAAAACATTGGTACGCAGAATTTCAGAAATATTTTTTTTAACATTCAAACCTAATTATTTAATCGTTTTTTTTTTGTATAAATAACAAATTTGACATTAATATTCATAATAAAGACTACAGGACATAGTCTGTCGGGAAAACTAGTATTTTTTATAAAAATGAATCTGGGGTTACTCAAACTGAACACAAATACACTTTTGACATCTTTCACACTAACCAAAGGGCTGTGTCGTAAAAGCGGAAATGGTCGGCACGGCCGGGATTCGAACTTACGACCTCCAATACGCTGTGCGCATGAAAGCCGGCGATTGATACCACTGGACTACCAACCATTTCACTGTCAACCAATTATATATGTAAGTGTCTTTGTTTGGTTTAAATAATTGGTTAGGTTTATGTTCCAGTGGACAGAGTTCATTTTTTTGCACTCTAAATTGACGAAAAATTCGGTCGCCGAATTCAAATTGTCTACGGGGGCTGGTGTGGACACTGGACAGTGGACACCCTATCAGTGAGGATTTATGCGCCTGTACTTATGCAACCTTTATATCAAAATTTAATTAGCACGGTTATTCACGAAAAAGATTAAGAACAAGTGAAATATTGGAGACTTTAGCAGGATATGTACGAAAAATCCGTTTTGACACATTTAGTTTATGATTCACCGCGAATTCTTAACATATGAACCTGCAATTTATGATTTATTGTAGAATGAACTAATTAAATAGTTGAACTTGTTTAACATGTTTTTTGAGTAGGTACTTAATTTTCTTTTTTCTGGAAAGTCTAACAATTTTTTCTCGATCCATAACTAAAAGATAAAGAGTACTTAAATATACGTAAGTCGCGAAAAAATTTGAAGATTAATGTTGATAATAAATGGAATTTATCTCATTTCTTAACAAGATTACTTTTTATCCCCTTATGAAAATAATTAAGTAAAGTTCGAACTAAACTCTTTCGTCAATAACCTGCAGTTTAAAAATGGCGTTTACAGTCTCTGATTACAGGAGTAGCCCTTTGTAAGTAGGTACCAGCCTTATTAAAAGTATGGGTATTGGTGGTTGGTGTGCTGCCTTGTACGATGTGGCAGGCTGCTACTGGATGACGACATCTTGGAGGAACGCTATTGGTTGATGATGTCGTCATGAACAGGGTCGCCACAAAAGTTTATCTTTCAGCCTGTTACAAGGCTGTATTATAACAAAGTTTCAATTCTAACTATCTTTTATCCATAACTTTATGTATAACGTTATAATTATTACATAATATTATCTTAAGTAATGGAGAAAAGGTAAGTGTTTTACAACGTTTTATATACTCCCTTTTTTGATTCCACCTATGGGTATATGGAGGCAACCAGCAGCCCACGGCAAATTGCATTTGGCGGTCCACTACAAACGAATTTGCCGATTTGTTTTAGATTAGGAAGAAAATTAATTGTCCACTTTTTGTATTTTTATGAATCTGTGCTCTCACTCAAAGTAAACACAAAAACACTCCTCGACTCTTTCACAGTAAGCTACTGAAAGCTTGTGTCGTGAAAGAGGAAGATGGTCGGCACCTGGGATCGAACCAAGACGTCCTCACCAAACAGTACGAAAGCCGGCGCTGTAACTGCTAGTCTACCAACCACTTCGTTTGGTTTAAATAATTGTTTATATGTTCCAGTGGACAGTTCATTTTTTCGCACTCTACACTTTCTAAATAATTAACACGACAATTCTTTACTATGTTTTAGAAAATGGTTCTTAAGACCACATTCAGTTACCTATTTTTTTTATGTTAAATTTTGATGGCATTTATTTTTATGAATTCACATAAAATGTCTCTTTAAATCACCTAATACGGTGAAATTAAAAAAAATATATTACAGGTTTTACCGAGAGTTTTTTTATATCATCTTCGCTGTCATCAACTGTCATATTCCATATCAAACAAAATTAAATTTACTGTAAATCAAATCATTTCGCATTTAAGTGTTTTCTACTATTACCGTTGTTACAAAACTTTTTTTATTTTAATTATTCTATCACTTATTAATGCGATGCGATTTATTATTATTTTTTATCATTAATATCGTTAAATAATTGTTGCTATTACATTTTTTTGATAATTTGTTTTCAGTACATTTTATTGTTCGACATAATCTCATTTTTAAAATGTTTGCCATCGAAATGCAAAACAGACGATTGAGTTGCGTCGTATCCAATTTTTATTGAGACTTTTGGCATTCCTGTATTCTGAAAATATTTTATCCAATACATTAGATTCGTAACTACTGGCAACCGATTGAGTTGTAAGCAAGAGCTTCTTGCGTTGAGTTGGAACGTGAATTTGAGAATACCACCAGTCAATGAATTGTCACCATTCGAAAATATTATATATTTTTTTCTTTGTAAAAGATCTTTGTAGTAAAAAATAAAAAAATATGAATAAGGATTAATAAAAGTACTTTTTGTTTTAAAAGTATAGGCAGTCGACATTGAAATCGGGATGAACTTCAAGAGTAGCCCCGTGGCTCACTATTTTCATCTTGCCTTGGACCTCCCCTCGCTTTTGCGTCTTATTCTAGAACCCCAGTCTAGTACCTTTTAACTTATCTCTGGTATGTCCACTTCATTGAGTACAAATAAATATTATTTCTTCTCAAAGTTCACTTCCCACTTTTTTCTACGTTTCTTAATTTTAGCTACATCCATTAATTTTTAAGTAGGTACGTAAGTAGGTACCTTTTTTAATTTCAAATCTTTTCCACCAAGAAATAGAGATGGATTTTACCAATATCTTAGCTTAGGCAGGCTCTTTTAATGAAAAATGGCGACTGGACTTGGCAGTGGACATATGAGGTAATTTTGTAATAAATAAATACCATATGATTTGGTTCATATAATTTGAAAACTAATAACGTTACTGGTCTTTATTGTAAACAAGACCTATTACAAAAGTCATAAACATTAATTTGCAAGCGAATTCGAAACAAACATCCAAAAATTGTTTCACGCATTAAAAAAAATTACACAATCATTATCCAATAAAAATATTCAAGGTCTGCCGTGAATGAAATATGTATGTACCACAACCCTCATTTTAAGTTTTTAGGTCATCCGTCACTGCCCTCCTGTTTTATGCCATGGATCAATGAAGCCTCAACCACGGTAATTTTTCATCAACTACCCCCCCGAATATCAGCTGTTTTTACGGCCGAAATTCTATGTAAAAAAATACACACAGTTTGAGAAATATCTGTGGAATTTAATCGGTCTACATTTAATGTTCAACATTGAGAATTGTTGGAATACTTTATACATTATTACTTTGACAACTCTGTTTTAATATTCTTATGTAGGTATATTAAATTAGGTTGACCCTTTGATAATAATTGTGTCTTAAAAACAGGCGGTATGTAGTATAAATATTTTCTAACAACTAAATTATAGTTTCTTGTGCTTGTAATGATTGCATGGTAGCTAAGTGGACAATACAATCACTTTTTGCATTGTGAAATTTGAAGTTCTTGAGACCAATTCCATCAAAATAATGATTTCACTCTCATTTATATCAGCAATGTTTTTAAGAGACCACCAGTATATTGAGGAAAATGAGTTTTAATTTCCATAATTATTTATCCAGTTTCTTCAAAATTTTTGATCCCTCTTCGAATGGTTGATACATAAACTGCACTTTCTCAACGTGACTTCCCCATAAGTTTTGAATAATCGGATAACTGGTGTTAACTGTCAAATTTCAGTGTTGCCACTAATACGAAAAAAATACAATAAACTTAAAAAGTGCACTCTTACGTCACATCATAACGTTTGATTGAAGGCTTAGGTGGTTTGGAGGTGTTCATACAATCAAAAAGTGTGCTCAACTCTAGAGAATTAAAAAGACCAAATCGAGTAGTGACTGTGACATAAGGATTGCAATTAATACATGTAAGTACTAGGCGTTGGAAATGTCTATCGAGAAGCCTATGTTCATCTTTTATACCTTCAAATCGCGAATCGCCACGATTAGGTAAGTAAGTAATCTTTACGTAGTTCTAGTCAAAGCGGAACATGGAAAGCTATTACTCACGGAGGCGGCCTGCTGCACCCAGTTGGCCTCCGTTTAACATAGGCAACGCGCTTATACCATTAGTATCAGACAAAGGAAATTTCCTATGAAACCAGCATGCTTGCACAAATACCTACAGGTACGAATTCTGCTATTATAATTATTTAAATTTGATTTGGGGCCGATTTTGTAACAATTCCGCTAAATTTATAGGTACATTTACTTAAATTTTCAATCACTCGGGCAGTTCCTTAAAAAAATGATCGATTTAAATAAAGCTGCAAATGATTTCAACCGAATACCGAATGTCAAAATTCTCGTAATGAATGCCAAAAATGCCTTTCGCCAGTAAATTTGTAACAGTTTTAACGTATAGTTTATGGTGGAAACAAAAGACGTTGAATAATTATTTGTTTAGTTAATTTGTTCACATTGCGTTTGTTTACATTGATACAAAAATACTGCAATAATATTCTTATTGAAAATTTTCATTTCCGAGAAAACACTGCAATGAGTGTAATTTTGACATAAAATCGGGATCCTCTAAAATTTTGTGGTCGCTTAAATTGATCAAAAACGTGTCATTCAGATTATTTATAGGTATGATAATCTAGCGGAACTTTCAGAACGCACTTTTTCATAGATTTATTTATATAGTTTTAGAGAATTGACCTCACTAGGGAGTTTTTCCTAAATAAATTATTCAATGATGTAAAATTGTTGTTTTGTATTAAACTGTTATGGGTATGGTGGTTGGTAGAGTGAGAATGCACAGGTTTTGTATGGTGGATCGGTTTATTGTAGAAATAACATATTATAAAGTATGAAGGAGATGTACTGCGCGGACGCCGAGTGGCGTACCGCGATGCGCGTCGCGAGATAGAAGGTGCTTGTTGACTGTATGCAGACTTGTTGGTGACTGTTAGCTGTACGGCTTTGTACGATGTGGCAGGCTGCTACTGGATGTCGACATCATGGAGAGACGCTATTGGTGGATGATGTCGTCATGCAAAACATGGCTGCCACAGTACCCCCTTTCCAGTGACGGAGACACGAGGTTCAGCGTGGAAACTGTCGTTTTCTGGAAGGTATCCTCGATTAGGTCATCTGCTGTCTAATGCGTGAAGAAAAAGATTGGTACGAACAATGGGTCTCGTACTGTGATCTTATTGTTTAAATGAAGTCTGTTAAAATCACGTTCGCATTATCAAATTACCACTGCTAGTCATCAGAGTGTCGAATTTCTGAATAATATTAATTTTGTTATTGTTGCGTTCAGAGAGTCATATTACACAGCTTGCTTCTCCGTAGGTCGGTGTTTTGATTAGACATAAGAATGTGTAAAGTAAACAATTTACTGCGACAAATTGATGAGTCAAGGTACATTCTCTTAGCTTGATGAAAAATATGCTGATGTAACATATAAATGTTTGTGAGAACGGAATGTAAAAAAAATTGTTGCACTGCACTGTGAAAGTTAAGATTTTTTTTAATATGATTTATTGCACTTTCGTATGCTGTTCATTTCGTAGAGCCACTCTACTGCAATACCCATTTTTTAGTTTTCCATATTAGGACAGGACAGCGCTTCAGAAGGTTGCTGGTTGCGTGTCAATGCGTGTTCATATCACGTCGGTGGTCACCACTATGAGTATGGTGACTTGATGGTGACTGTTAGCTGTACGGCTTTGTACGATGTGGCATGCTGCTACTGGATGTCGACATCATGGAGAGACGCTATTGGTGGATGATGTCGTCATGCAAAACATGGCCGCCAAACTGTGAAAATTTTGAACTCAATATTCAAGGGGGATTGATTATTGAAATATTTTTTGGGAACGTTTTTCTGATCAAAGAAAGCCAACTTTCGAAATAGCAGTTGAATATATTCGTAAGCCCTTAGTGCTTTATAAACTGTGATCAGTGGAAAATAAGAGTTCAGCGGTAGAAAATTTGCGATCAAGCCGTCGTCGAGGTAGTTTAACCCATATCGATTGATTGCGAGCTGATCTCTGTAGATTTTAGCCCGCCATGTTGGATTTTATGTCAACTGACAATGGTTTCGAGTGTACAACAACGCTTTCTGTAATAAATATACTGTTTTTAAGTTTTTTTCCCGTCCAATTAGGTGCTCCTTTCATATTTTGGTCCATTTTGTTTTGGTTTATCATTAGAAATTTTAAAGAAATAAAGCAAATATTGCATTCCCGTAATTTATTTATTTATTTACAATCATACACGGCCATAGGTCATTAAAATATAATAACAATAACAAAAAATTCACATCTATTAATGTCAAATGTCCAGGTACGTGAAACACAACGAGGCACGCCGACACACCATCGCACCCTTAGATTAGGAAAGATAGGGGATACGTAACTATGCCCGGTGGCGTGTGACCATTTTTATACCTGTTTCTATAGAAAAAGTGCCTGTTTGCCACCAGCCTGTCACTTTTCGGATCATCCGTGGCGCTTAAAAGTTTCCTTTCTTCCAGTGCCTACATTTTGTTTGACATCACATGCATGTTCCTTAGAGTTTATAATTTGCAGTTCTGGCAAAATATTTATATTTAGTACAAAAAATGTAATTTGTACCTGCCACCAAAAAATGGCGAAATGTTCACAGATTCTTAGTACGGCAATGCATAGAAGTTACGTATCCCCTCTCTTTCCTAATCTAAGATCGCACCACTCATACATACCACTGTCGGTAAGAAGGCTGCGACACAACAGACAATATAAAAATACTTAAAACATTACATGAAAGCGTTGCCAAGTTGGCTTCGTCCGCCTGAGATAAAATAATTAACAATTTCAATTTATATGTTAAAAACAACAATACTAAGTTGATACTTCAATTTTCAAACATCACTGGTAATAAATAATGTAAAAAGGTCATTTATATAAAAACATTCAATCCATTAAAAATAAAAAAAAACACAATAAATTTAAAATTACATACCCTTTCCCTACATTAAATTTCAAAAGGCAGAATTCAGTAAATCTAGCAATCTGATCCTATAATATGTTGGTAATTATCAAGATAAAACAAAAAAAACCTGTTAAACAACAGTCTTTCACATTTCAAGACAGACAAACCAGCAATAGAAAAAAAGAGATATCAGCAATTAAGACAGAACTAAAAACAATTTAAAGGTGAAAATCACACTTAAAGCCACGTCCATATAATTCTTGTATAAAAAAAAACAAATAAAATCAAAAAATAAAAGCAAACAAAAGGTAAATTTCCAGTCATATCAAAATAAATAATCCTATCATATACGTCTATAATAATTAAGAAACTAGAACAAATTTAAAAAACCAATAAAAGAAAGAGAAATTCACCTTCCAGGTCACATAAGTAAGATCGTATATTATGAATGTCAATAATTTAGACCGACCGAAGCAAATTATAAAAGCAAAAACCATAATTCAATCAAGGTACATCAAATAATAAGACCAAATGTATGTCAACAAAAAAAACAAAACTAAAAACAAATTCATAAATCCAAGTTATTCAAATCAGATACGGGATAATAGGATGTTATGTTGCAGATCACACACATGTCAGAAAAAAAACACCAATAATAATAAAAAAAAAAAACAATAATAATAATAAAATAGAATAGAATCCTTAGATGTACTTCAGTAAGTGCATGATATTTTGATTTTGCAGATAAAATATGTTAGAAACAGAACGCTTGAATGTCAAGAGCGAATCGGCAAAAATGTCGGCGCAAAAGGCATACTCGTTGCCCAACATATGGAGTGCTCTAATCGTTGCATTATACAGGTAATTATTGCCGACTCGTTCGACGTGGAACGGAATGCTCTGGCGTGTGCATCTCATCGGTATATGAAAGTAAATGAGACGCAATAGTTCTGGACACTCAAAGAGACTATTCACTATCCTATATAACATGGTTAGATCCGAAACGATTCTTCTATCAGAAAGCTTTTGTAATTTCAATAACTCAGGTCTTACATCCATGATGCACCAACTAAATTTATAAGAAATATAATGACGTTTTGAAGAAAATACTCAAAGAATACTTTGAGTGGGTACAAATATTGAAATTGAAGTGATCAAACATGAATTGGTTCATTTTGGCTGAAACACAAAGGTTTCATATGATTTAATAAGGACTTAACTATATTTTGATATAAAATAAATAATTAAAAAATAAGGTATCTATTCTGCATCAATAACTCGTTCAAATCTGCCACTCGCGTTGCCCGGAGTTACTATTTGTTTGTTTACAAAATTTTGTATGAAAATGTCATCTTCATACATAACATTGATCAGTGATTTATATGTAATCTTACGATTAACGATTTTTTTATAAGTTAGACGGTTAGTTCTTTAGGTTTTATAATAAAAATAAAATATATTCGCAGATGTGTATTAACATAAAAAAATGGTAGTTTATAAGCACGCATATAAATATTGTATAAAATATGGACCGTATGATATTATATTTTATGCGTATTAAACTACCGTTGAGGGTTAAGCGTTAGGGCGGGACCGTTTTCTTTAAACCGCAGACCGTGGATTATCGTAATTTATATGCAGAGGAACGTTATTGCCTTGGAATTGGGTGATTAATGTTCTTAACTTGTAGCTCCTGAGACCTTACTCCATTTGCTTTTCTAATTAAAGCTTCAACGACATCAATAAGATTTCATAATCAGAAGATATTAACAAGCTGTCAGTGTTTCATTTGAAAACATGACAAATAAAAACAATAAGAGGAAAATTGAGTAAATTTATTTGTTTAATTTCATTATTTAAATTACTTTCAGCAAGGATGAAAATGTTTGTTCTACAACTACAAATGGACATGGAAGTATTGCAAAGATTTGGACTAGATAGAGAATTGTTGTCCAGCATCAAGACAAGGAAAATGTCCCACCTGGGGCACATATTGTGCAAAATGAAATACAAATTGCTTTACCTAGTAATGAATGTAAAAATTAATGGAAGCCGAGGTGTACGCAGACCGCTAAGAAATACTAGGCTTCTTCTTCTCTCTGTGTCATGTCAGGTCGCCCCAACGTTGACTATCACTCTGGAGAATGCATTCCGGTCCTGTGCGGCACGAAATAGTTTATCTACACTCGTGATCCCCGTCCACTCACGAATATTTCGGAGCCAGGATATCTGCCGTCGATCCTTTATTACTTAGAGCAGCAAATAGTATTTTTGCCCTCTAAATACATGCCCCAAATAGGACACCTTCCGGACCTTGATATTTGTCAGCAGTTAACTCTCTATTAACCCTAGCCCTTTGCAGAACTCTTTTGTTGCTGACCATGTCTGTCCATTGTATGCGAACATAGAATGTATGTTCTTTCTACATATGTTGATAATATGTTCGATCTACTTCATTCTCGATCGGCCACTCCTTACACCTGTCATTCTGTTTGCATCCAATCTTTCCCCGAACTCAAACCATCTCAAGTTACTAACTTCCACCACGCCACATTCCATCCTAACATTCTCATTCCTTTCAATATTCCACATAATCTTCGTAGAAATCTCATCTCTACTGCATTTATCCAATCCAGAACTCCCTTAAGACCCCACTTAGGGGCATAGGGAGGCAACAAGAGCTCTCCATTGCGCTCGATCTTGCGCAATGTTAATGACCTCCTCTCACACCATGTCCAGATTCCTCAGCTATGCTTCGAAGGAGCGGAACACAGTATGAGAGGGCCTTCCTCGTCCTCGGGACCCTGATGGGAGGGAGAACAGCGCTCTCCTCGGCCAACTGTCTTTCGGCATCCTTAACACATGTCCCAGCCAAGTCCATCTCCTCCACATAATAGTAGAGGTGACTTTTTTGTGCCTGGGCCAAAGTCAGGTGCCAGGACTCACACCCATACAGGAGAATGGGCAACATACACGCATCAAACAGTTTACATTTCGTCTCGACACTAAACGCCGACGCCTTCCATATTTTGGTCGTTGTTAAAGGCGCCACTTGCCATACCCATACGTATCGGGAGCTCAGCCCCGAGATCACCAGTGGTGGTAATGGTTGCTCCCAGGTACTTATCCACCCGGGAGACTTTATACTACATTATTTTTTTCGTTTCGTTTAAGTCCACGTTTCACATCCATACATCATTGATGGTAAAAGAACTGCGTTATGCACTAGTTTTTAAGGTTGTATATAGTGAGACGTTGTTTTTTCTTATAATAGGTCTCAGTGCACCGCCCACCCTGCTACCAGCCACTATTCTATACATATCGACACAACGTTTGGGCATCAGAATATTAAATGAGTATAGAGTAATGTGAAAATATTATGGTGGTAAATATTTTTAAAAACAACCATTTTAAAAATATTTATTCAATGCTATATGCCGCGTGGACCTTTTTAGCTAGGGAATGTAAGTACATAATAATATATAAATATTTTGCTTAGTATATATCTAGGTATCGGTACGAAAATACTTCTAGCGACATTTTCATAGCGTGCCAAAAACATTCTATTTATAACGAAAAAAAAAAATTTCATTAATACTCTTGTAGGCTACCATTTACATAAGACCGAAACTGTTCAATGACCGAAAACAGTATGTATTTTTCTCCAGGATATTAAATAATAAATAATGCTTTATTGTTACAAAAATGCAGTCCCGATGCGATCCATTCACGAGAATCAAAGGGCGGACTTATCCCGCAGGATCTCTTCCAGCCAACCCAAATATATATATTACATATATTTGGGTTGCCAGGAATATATTATATATTACATACATACATACATTCTCCCTTTCAGACCTTCCGCACACCGCAAGCCAGCCCGGAGGAGACAAACCCGCAGCAAACCCGACCCGCACGAAACCAGCCCTCTAGTTCGATCGAATCAATCAAAGCCAAAAAAGCCAGCACCACACAAATCAAGCCCGCCGCAGATCCCCCCCAAACCAACACGCAATGCAAGAGGCCTAAGCCCAACTTAGGGGCATAGGGAGACACCAAGAGCTCTCCATTGCGCTCGATGGCATCCGAGGCTTATGGTGCCTTTTTTGACCGGTTGAGATTTAAGGACTGACTTTAAGGATTTAAGGTTGACCACCTCACGGTCCCGATCTGACTTTTCGATTTCCTGCCTCTTACAGGATGCTCGAAAAAAGAGCAGAGGTGCTATTCTTAGCCGGCAACCCCACGGCATTATATATACCTATACAAATAGGATACTCATTAGGATCATATTAAGTGTATGTATGCTTATGTATGCTTATGTATGTATGCTTATGTGACATCTCCTCTCTAAGACAGGCTATGCCTAGTGGAGGGAGATATGAAAATGTATCTAATGTGATTTTTTCCAATGAATAAAGAACTTATTATTATTATTATTATTAAGTAGGTACACGTAAAATATGTAGAACTAAGATGTTATGTGTGAGCTTTCGTCAGTTTTCACACGTGCAGAACTTTTATCACCTGGTCCTTCACTACCTTAATTGGCAAAATATCCCACAACTCACTCTGACCTACTCTATCGAATGCTTTTTATAAATCTGCAAATGCACAGAAAAACTTCCAACGTTTACTCGGATATTGACATATATTATCGTGACGAAGAAACGACCAGTATTACACACCTATTTATTGTTTATAATTTTAAATTCCGACTTTCGGTCGTTTTCTCCGGTGAACGTTTTCGGTCAAATTTATGTCTACTTTTTACGTTGTGCTTTCATAGTATGTATTACATTACGGCCGACAGATGTTACGCGTGTGTAGTTGTCACAGTATGTCATGTCAACGTCATAATATAGTAGGTATGTAACTACCTTCATGTCAAATAAGTATGTAAGCTGCTTGAATAATTAGGTATTTCTAATTAAATTATTTTAAAATGAAAATAAGAAATAACTTATATTAATATGACATGTACCTAACCATAAGAATAAATTACCTATTATAGATATTATATTGGATGTAATTTGGATTAAAAACATCAACGCTTCAAATCATAATATTTGTGATGGCACTGACACAGTATTTGGAATTACAAAGGCCACATATTTCAAAGAGCTTTATGCTTTTTAACTCGATCTGAGAAAGTCTTTCTGCGCCATACATTTTTGTCTAAAAAATCAGGATAGATACCTTTAAATATTAATTTTCTCGTAATAAATATCTCTCATTCATATTCCATAGATACGTACCAATATTATCTTTATAAAAAAAAACAACGTACCTACCTATAGATTAAAACATTTTTGAAAAATGGAGAAAAAGTGAGTCCCTGAATGAGCAGACAATTTTAGGCTCGCCATTCAAGATCAAATTGATACAATTCAATGGATGTCATCCATTGTGACAGAAGTGAAACTTGATTTTTTTTTCAATCATTACACCAAAATTTCACCATGTTAAATGCATCTTACTATTATTGAAAACAGCAACACTTGTACCCTGGTGGAAGGACGATGACGAACATAGACAAATTTAGACCAAATTTTTATCACTGACGATAAACTGAGGTGACCATTTGGACCACGTCCACTTGAGTTTATCCATTGACGATCCGTTTGGAGTGATGGACAATAAACCCGATTGAATTTTGGACTGATGGATATCCGACTCACCCTATTACTCCACATCATCCATTTGGTTATCACCACTGACGGTCATTTTTTGGAGTGACATCGCTCCATTTGGATGGATGGAGTGATCATGATTCGTCAATAGCGGACTTTTTTTTAGAGTGATTCTAACTTCCTTGATTCTCGCACAGTAGTCTGTATCCACGATTCAATGGTTTCATTTAACAACAATTTTAAGAATGTCATGTTCTGGTAAATCATACCAACTATGCTATTTTTATATATTCACAAATCCTTTGTGGATCGGCTAGTAAATAATTAAAAATAAACCTTCTTTATGGAGGTTTTATGGGTTGTACAATGGTATGTTTTGCCCGATTAACAGTGTCGTAAGTGAGAATTTAATGGGAGTAGTATGGCGGTACAAACACCTGAAATAAACTCTGTTTTATGGTCCGTCGTGTACTTAAGACCATTTAACAAGGCGGTATTTTGCATTTCGCACTAGATCATAGTAACAATTTTATTTATTTTTAACTCAACTTCTGCAAATCCATGTTAATAAATCTACCGTTACACCATATTTTTTCACATAAGAATAATATTTAAAAAAAAAAGATGGTTAAAATAAATATTTACGGCTATTGTATGCAATAACAAAATAAACTATTTATTTTCTGAAGAACAGCATATTATAAAATTTACGATTAATGCACTCTCCAGTAGATAGCATAAGAAAATTCTTGCGTATGAATAGCGTCAGGGGTGTATTAGGGAAAAGATGGTACCACCACATCATGATCACGAATGATGCTATACGCTGGCGCATCCAGCTCAGGCCCATCCACTATTGTGGAGAGAAGGTGGATACGGCTGGGAGATGTTTTAAGAATGCCGAATGGTAATCGGTCAAAAATAATCAAAGTAAGGCAAAGGGCGATGAAACGAAACGTTTACAAAAAGCAATTATTAAAATGGGTGCACCTGACGAGGCCGACGTCGAATGACATGGTCCGATCATATCGGTTCAGTCTTAGAGGAGGGCCAAGTCAGGAGCAAAAGGTATAGAAGAGCATGTATGCGGAATGTTATGCGTTTAGAAGAAGCGAAAGAGGTGTGTTTGGATAGGACAGAATGGAAATCCGTACTCTCTGCCTACCCCCATCGGGAAACGGCGTAAAAAAATATATTAAAACGGCAGTTGCTACTGATTTGTGAAATGCTGGTTGAGAGTAAAATGGATTTTCAGATAAATGTCAAAACAAAGCTTCTTGAAACGACTGTGGCTGCCACGTGCTTTGTTTATCAAGAAAAAATAATACAACCTGAAAAATCGACAAGTTGTTTAAGTTTTTCCATTCAATGTTAAAAAAAATATGGAAAACTTAATAAATCGTTGGCAAAACAATGTAGAATTCCTTAATTTAACAAGTCGGTGCGAGGTCGTTGAAACAGTGCCTACTCCGTTATCAAACATCTAGCCTCAAGGTGTATAATCTCATTCTGTATGACTGGGAAAATAGCTAGTACAACGTGTTCATGTACATTATTTAGTTTTCTCTATTGCGTGAAACAAATAAAAAAAAACAACATTGACAAATAAAATATAATTAAAACAAACTGTTAACGGCCTTCAATTGCTCCGAATTAATTAGGTAAACTATATAGATAAGTACATATTGTTACAATAAGGAACTTTATTTTTTTATGATAATAAATACTGTTAATGTGACAGCATTTTTTCTTTGATGAGTTCATAGATTAACAAATAATCTTTGATGAGATCTTAACTACCAATGAGAGTTAGTGCCACTCTCTCTATATTTGGTTTCAAACCCAACATTGGTTTGCAGCAAAGTTCACACATGCTGTCATCTAAATAAACCTTATGTAAACGATTTAATGGTAAAGATATTTTTTTTATATAATAGGTATATTGTATGGAAAAATGATCGAAATGAATAAATTAGTCGTGTATATTTTGAGTTTACGTACTTATCTATACCTAAGCAGCACTAAGTTCAAAGTTGTAATAAATTGAAATTTAGTGTGCCAACCGACTAACACAACTTGTAAAAATTCTTTAGTCAAAACAAATACTCTTTCAATTTTTAGTCGCGGAAGATTGGCCCTGAGTTTGAACCCAAGACCTTTCATAAGAGGCGATACAATGAAACAACTAAGCCATGGATCACTCATGTGGTCCGAAATAAAGCTGCATTAGAGAACAAGATGAAAATCTACCGTTTAAAATAAGCTTTTTAAATTTTTGTAATGTAGGCATTAAATCATGTTATTATAAAATAGGTAGGTGTTTTTTTTTTTCATTAATGAAAATCGTTCTTAATGAAACCATATTTTTTTACCTAGGTATAGGAATGTTCTATATTCCATCTCAGTCAGACCAGATTTTTTGTTTTATCAATTTTTTTTGTTAGAATTCGGGACTGGCAGCTTTTCATAGATTGATTCCTTTTAGAAAATAAGACAATAATTTGATATTTACAAATATCTGCAGTACTTGATAAAAAAATATTAAATAAATTGATATGGAAATCATTATGCTGATGTACAAAATACAGGTTAGGTAATCGATATATTAATACGTGAAGGAATAACTTTGTGACCATTTTTACGAAAATTGCGCGGACGGAGGAGTATGAAATTTCGCACACTTATAGTTTATATATAGAGAAGGAGTGGCGAATGCTGATATTTTTTTTTAAATTATGCATAAAAACAGATTGAATCAACAACAAAAAAAAACACCATACACACTACTGTAATGACATGTTTTTCATACTCGCATACTTTGTATTTGACATTATTTGATTCAAACGCATATTTTCTTTTGTTTATCTGTAGTCAAATTGAAAATAAATTAATATTGTTTGTCTTTAATATTAGATTATTTATTTAATAATAGAAAAAACTTTGTACCTACGTATTATCTAATTTCAACTTTGACGTAGGTATCCATGTTATTGTTTTTGTAAGAAAATTTTGAAATAGCGCTCGCTCAGTCTTTGACAATGGAACCTAAATAATGTTCAAACTAATAATTTATATACCTATGCTATGGTCGAATTTCGAGAACTGGTCGACCACTAGTAGACTGAATTCTTCGATGAATGAAACATTTTAGAAAGTGTAGGTACATACAATAAGATTCGTTCAACTAGATTTTCCAGCTTGTCTGTTGAAGTTGTTTTCAGTATAACAGTGGGGCTAGTACGAGTTTTATCGAAAGCATATTGGACGTTCATAAGCGCTTATAAGCGTGCAAATAGTGTTCTAAAATCAAACTATCGAATCGTACGATCATTTTTGTATGAAAAATTTTCGAGACTCGATGATCGTTTCGATATTCGATCATCGAAAACTTATACTAGGGTTATAGTTTGACCAACATGTAATGAGTAAAATCCATTATTGATTGGTCATTTATTTTATATGCAATATCACTATGTTTTTCAATCAACAACTATTCTTTTTTTCAGAACCGAGTGAGTGCTAAAATATCTATTTGGTAATAAATAAGAATGAATTTTCTAAAAATGGAGACTTTGATCTAAAAGCGGTAGTTGAAGGTTATTCGGTAGATTGTGTTGTGAATGATAATATCTGGTTGCCGGGGGCTAAAAATAGGTCATAGTTATTTTCAAACGCTCTTTTACGCCTTCTCACGTGTCCAGCACAGCCCCATCTACCCTTATATAACTATACTCTAAGGTTCTATTTCTTATTCACCACACGCTGGGTTAGCTTGTTGAACTGTTCCTACCCCCGGACATCTGTTTTGAATTACTCAAGGTCCGCCGCTACCCCAACATGTATTCATTAATTATTACAAGTTTAATTTTACAGAAAACTAATTATACAAGGTAGAAATCATGGTTTTTTTGAAAAGAACCTAATTATTTTTTTTTATCATAGAACTATCTTTCCCGAGAGATGTTTCCAGTTTTTACCATGAATATTGAATTCGAATTTATATTACTGTTGTGATAAAGATGAAAGTCAATAAGTTGAGGTGGTTTGGGCATGTGGAAATAATGAATGCAAACAGAATGACAAAGAGAAGTTATAAGGCCGAAAGGAAAGGTGAAAGAAAGCGAGACCGACCGAGAATGACGTGGATCGAATACATTGATTCTGTTCTCAAGGAAGGCCAGGTCAGAAGTAAGAAGAAATTAGTAGAGGGGTTCGATTCCAGGTTCTATACATCATTCTCTTTCACGACATAAGCTTTAAGTAGCTGACTGTGAAAGAGTCAAAGAGTGTGTTTGAGTTCATTTTGAGTGAACACAGATTCGTTTTGAAAAAAAAAATAGGAACGTAAAAAGGTGGGAGTGCTGAAATTATTCAGATACATCATAAAGTATGTACATTAATTTTTATTTTTGAAAGCAAGCATCTAAATCTCAAATAAGTATTATTAAGTCCATTAAAGTTACTTTTTTAAGTTTTTTCTTTACCTTTTATTAACTAATTTCACTTGTGGATACATAGTTTTCAAGATACCTAGATCTTTCAAGTCTGCTTGTAGCAAATAGCCCAATGTGAAAATAAAATAAAAAATATCCTTGTAATACATAAACATCACAGGTCTATGATCGTGAAATTAAATTCACATAATATTGTCTATGTAAGCAGTAGATTGATACCATCTGCTATACAGCGGGTTACATCGGCTATGTATTGGGTAGAGAATATTTTATTGAAATAGTTTTCATACACGCGATGATTTTATTGTATCATTTAGTTGTTCGTCTGTGGCAGGGTACTTCATGGGAAAATGTCGACTCATAAAAAATATAAAAATAGTCACAATGAAAAATAACGCTCGATTTTTATTTCTTCGTACTTTCAGATGATATCACTTTAGTAAGTACCTACTTAAATTATAGTAATCATATAAGTATGTACGAACTTTAATTGAAAGTATTTTTATTATAGTTATACCATTCAAGAAGAAAAACGCTGTACTTTATGAAATTCTATGTAGATTTAAGTTTTATTTAGGTACTTCTAAGAAGCTTTTAACTTAGGTTTTCGTGGTAGCGGAGACATAGAGAAAAAATAATGTAGTATAAATGCAGTAGAGGTGAGAGCTTTACGAAGAATATGTGGAAAAACTCTGTGGGATATTATGGAAAATAATGAGAATATTAGGAAGGAATGTGGTATGGAAGTTAGTGTTGTGACAAAGATGAAAGTCAATAAGTTGAGATGGTTTGTGCATGGGGAAATAACGGATGTATTCCACTTCGTCAAGTCCCAAGAGTATCCCGGACTCACAGTTTATTTAAAAATTGAGCGGTTTTCTTCTTGGAAATTCGGCACTGAAGATCTTCCATTAAATGATTTTTAAAAGGAGATGAAAAAATCCACGTTCCTTTGATGACTCGTTTTGTGGCGCTTAAAAAAGGACTTTTAAAAATGTTGAAAGTAAAAATCGATTTTATTACATAATGAAAAACAAATGATAAAAATAACAGCAATGTTTTAGTCTTCAACATTCAGTTATTTTGCAAAGCATTAAAAAAAATTTGAAAATAGTTTTGAACGAAGCAATAGACAGTCTTTTACCAAAAAGTAGATTCTTACTAACCTAGTAACTGAACAAATGAACAGGTAAATGGAATTGCCAGTACATAATGGAATGACACGGATAATCGTTCATCTGATAACAGAGTGTCTGGTGATTGCACATCAAGGGGACTGTAGGACTAAGATATGTATGGTGTTAGATATGTACGGCGTGTATTATCTGATGACGTTTTTAATTGGGTCAGGTCGCTCTATCCGGTTCAGTTCAGTGATTCGATATCAATGAACCCCATTGAACAGATATTATGTCGTACTATTATATAGGAATCAAGATTCAAACATTTCTCTGAGAAAATTAAGCTTTGTTTAGTTCTAAAAGCACCAAGCTGATTTGTAAATTGCATTCTTTGTTCCTACGTGTACAACACCAAAATTCACACATAGTATATACTCAAAAATATATTTTCAAACTTTTTATCGTAAGCCACGTTGTGGATAGCCATTTTAAATAATACTTAAAATAACACCAATAAACTTTGTATATCCACTTTATTATAAAGTACTAATAAAGTGGATATACAAAGTTTATTGGTTTGGCAAAATTTATTATTATAAAGTACTAATAAAGTGGATATACAAAGTTTATTGGTGTTATTTTAAGTATTATCAAAAATATAATTTTATAAAGGTGAGCAAGGACGTGATGCACTTTTGGAAAATTCTCGCAGAATTATAAACAGTTTGTTGTTAGTTTTAAAGAACAGAGGAGCATAATTCCAAATCATACAATAAGTTAAAAATTAATTGATTATTTGAGGGTTTGAAATAAGGCTGTACAATAATTTAATTTATTCGTTCTTTATGATTCCTCATGTAAGTATCTAAGCTCGGTTGACCCGAACATTTTACCTCCATGTCGCCGATTGAATTTACGAGTCTCCTGACATGACTGTTTTATTATAACAACAATAAATTATAATTTTAACCCAATTTCAGCCCTACACAATATCTTCGCTAAAAGGGGTAGGACAATTTCAATATTTTTTTTCGTGGAAATGCTTCTAATATTTGACTTATTCTTTTTTTTAACTTTGCACGTGATAAGGAAAACTTTTTTATTGGTACAAGAAAATTTACCTGCCATACAGATGGTGATGTTACCAGCAAAATATGGTGAATAACTTAACACTCATACTCTTTCGCAGTAAGCTGCTAAAAGATCGCGTCATGAAAGAGGAAGATGGTCGGCAACTGCGATCAAACCCACGACCTGTACGAAGAAACACGGCAACGGGAGCGCTAGGCTACTAATCATACGTATTAACGACCTACTGTAGCCGAACGGCAAAGGAACCGACTACAGATCAAGAGGTCCCGAGTTCGATTCCCGATCCGGTCAGAAATTTTCAATGTGTTTTTTCACTTGAAATTTCTACTCGGGGTTGGAATCCGATCTCATATTGTACGGGACCGGTTGACTGGTAGAGAATGCTTCATCGGCTATACTGACACCTCGTATATATCTTCTTCTCTGGTTTCAATCCTAAGATTGGTTGGCAGCAATTCTCTGAATTCTTCTCCTCCGTTCTTCTTCTCCTCGTATATAAAGAAGAGTGTTATTTATTTATATCTATAATAAAATTATCGTGTGAAATTGTGTGATATACATATATGTACCTACTCTTAATGCATGGCAAAACTAGTCGAAATTGACTTTGATCCGGATCTATAGGTACATCTTTATCTATGTACTAAATTAGAACAAAAAGCAAGAACATCGACTTATTAGAAGGCATAATAATATCTTGATTTGAAATAATATGTATGCTGAATATCTGCAAAAGCATAAAACTTTGCAGACGTGGTTGCCAATTTTTGGCCTACCAAGAAAATCTATCATTGTTCAAACAATGATAACAAAGGACAAATTTAGGCACATAATATTTTCATGTCTATCAAGCTCGTTAAACATTTTGAGGACTCAAAGTTTCATATATTTTAAAAGGTTTATTTTTTATTTGATAGAGAGTATTTTGTCACGGCCCTGCCTAGCGATGTTGTTACAAGTTTCGGTCGGACGATTCGAAATGTGGCGTGCGGAAAACCAATCATACGGGAATATGGAGTACTTAATGTTAGGTTCATAGGCCGCGTCTGCTTTGAAAAGTTGGCTGAATACAGCTTTGCCTTCGACCGATTTATTGTCCATAAAATCAACAACCAAATACTAAATGGCTGTATTCTAAATTTAGGGAAATTCTTAGACGAATAATTGTGATTTAATATGACCTGATTAAATTGTAATAGAATTTTAATACACGGGTCCGTTTAAGCTATAACGCAAGATTTGTAATAGCCAATGATCGCTTTAGGTCAACCAAACATATAAATACCTAATAAACATAAGTATAGAGACAAAAGATAGCCTTGGAGTTGAGATTTTTATGGGTATTCTAGGGGAGTTAAAACACAACGACATGCAAAGTTGTCGAAATCAATGCCAAAGAACTCTTTTTGACAATTCCGAATAAATTATTGATACGTTGATACCTAAGCAAGGACTGCTGGTTGCGAGATTCTCAAATATGATTTTTTTATATATATATTTATTTATGGTTATGGTAAAAATAGTACCTACTTAATAATAGTTCATCACAACCAAAAGGCAATTAGCACAATTATGTTTGTCAAAAAGAATAAAAAATTACATTTTTTTGGTATAATTGAAGTGGTTGGTAGACCAGTGGTATCAGTCGACGACTTTCGTACGCACAACGTATTTGAGGCCGTGGGTTCGAATCTCGGTGCCGACCATTTTCACTTTCACAACACAAGCTTTGCTTTACATGAAAGATTTCGAAAGTGTATTTTTGTGTTCACTTTGGGTGAGCCCAGATTCATTTTTATCGAAAAAAATATATTTCAGACAACAAATTCCGACATTTTTACAACCGAATAATTAATGTTTGCGCAATAAACCTAATATCCAGAAACAAACGAATGTTTTAGTGTATTTCAGAGGTTTTCTTTTCTGAAACGAAACACATGCAAGCTATGACGTGTGAGAACTAAAATGTTTTATGACGTGTCTATCAGCTGTCGAGTGGTTAGATAAAAGAAATAAAACAATAAAATAGATAGATTGAACGAGTTTATTTGTGTAGGCACCCTCGTCAATATAAATGGAATTGAAAATTAATCATACGATAAGATAAAAGATATACCTACCTATAATTAGAATAATTCTTAGATATAGGAACATAGCGAACTGCCTAATAAATAAAAGTATTTATGTACTAGTCATATCAAAGGGTTTAAAGAAAATGACGGCAGCCTGACTATACAGACTACCGGGATCCATTTCTTTGTTTTTCGAATCAAAAATTTCTAGGGGGGGGATTTATTTCATTTTCTCTCATAGACCCATTCCAGGCACTTGGGGATGTCAATTTTTTTTATAATTTTGCATGTAAGAATATAATATAGAGACAGAGACAAATACATACCTAATATTATGTAGTAAAATACGATTTTTTTTTATCTATTAATGGACATAAAAATTTTTTACAATAATTTAAACAGATAGAAAGTTGCCTAATCATTTACGGGATTTTTTGAATTTTGGCAGAATCTCGTCATAATAATAATAATATTTTTGTAAGATAATTAAAAGTGTAAAGAACAACTCATCTGTAAAAAATTTGCAAACTTTGCTGGTTTATATGTATGTAATTTCTATGTGCTTATAACAACTGTCAGTTTGCGGGGTAAAATAAAATAAATAAAAATAAAATGCAGAAAAGAGATCGTGGAAGTTCATACATAGGGCAAACTCTATAGATTTTTTGTTCGTTTGGAGTTGTTCGGCAGAAATGCAGCTACATAATATATAGGTATACCTACTTAGAAATGCAAAATTGATTTTGGCAAAAATTTTCTTCATATTATTCAGATTCTTGAGTATGGAACTTCATGAAAGGAGATAAAGGTATCTTTAATTTTTTTAAAGGTACATAACACAGCATAAGTACCTAGGTACATAAATATTATTTTTAGTCAATTTATGTTTTTGTTGATTGAAGACAATCAGCATTTATTATCATAAAAAGCTAGTAACACACTGTACTTACATGATTGTATTTTTAACCTTACTATTATTTATGTATTTTTTCTGTGAATTTTTTGAAAAAAAAGCTTTATATTTTATTTTATGTCAGTCAAGATTATCAAGATAGTCATTATTATCGGCATTTATATTAAATAAAAATCATAAACAAACAAGATGTCAATCAAAGTTTGGATAAAATAATAAAGATTTACATACCCCATCAGACTAAAGCTTCAATTAATCAGAATTTCCAAAACTTTTTTTCTCTACAACAAAAAATACAAAAAGAAATATACTTAAATGTATTTTTATAAATTACGTAAAACTTGTCAAAACCGAGAGAAAAACACGTGAAACGTCCATCGCACTCGCAAACTTGACGCTTAATAAACTTTCACACAGCCTTTGTTTTTTTTTTTAAATAAAGAATAATTCGCGAGCTTTTGCATCGCGCATGTGTGATTACGAACACGCTTTTCAAAATACATTTTCTTTGTATTTACTTTGATGAGATAATTTTCCTTCAAGCGAAGGTAGGAAGGTACATCATTAAATTCATCGTTGACCCTTTTTTCGGGGTTGCTTCTATATACCTACGTAATTATGTCTTTGTTCAAAGTGTAAAATTATGTTTTACGTAAAATATATTTAACTTTATAACTTAATTAGAGAATATGGTATAGGTATGCGTTTACATAATTATTTGCATATCAAAATGAGTATTTTGCATATTTTTCATATTCCGATATAAGTTTACTGAATATGCATATTTTACAGATTTATCTTTTTTAATGAATCTGGACTCACCAAAGTAGACACAAACACACATACGACATCTTTCACATAAAACAAAGCTTGTGTTGTGAAAGTGGAAATGGTTAGTTACGGGAAAAGAACCCACGGCCTTCAGTACGCTGTACGTACGAAAGCAGACAACTGATGTCGCTGGTCTACCAATGACTTCAAACTATCGAGTGCCTGCTTTAAGTGCAGGAAATTCTGAAAAAAATACTTAAAATTAATTTTACAATTGGCAGAAATCGCACAAAATTCTTTTATTGTCCAGTGATAGCAGGTAAATATTAGTTTTTTAAAATTAATTATACTTTTAGAGCAACAGAAAAAATGTTAAAAATAAAATACAATTCCATCAAAACTCCCTAAACACTACAATCAGGGGCATATGGAGGCAACTAGAGCTCTCAATTGCGCTCGAATTGCGCAATGTTTATGACCTCCTCCTACACTACGTCCAAATCCCTCACCTCTGCTTCGAAAGAGCGGAACACGGTATGAGAGGGTCTTCCTCGTCTTCGGGACCCTGATGGGAGGAAAAACGGAAAAACTCTATATTTCATTAATAATTATTGAATATCTACTTGTTGTATACATAAGATTTTTCGACATGTTGAACCTGTCGAGATTTCACATGATTAGGAGTTTCGGTGACTAAAACATTACCGACGCCGATAATTAACATTATTCTTCGACGAGTTGCAACTTACAGTGGATATCAGAAATCCATCCGTGAATATTGATGTTTTGTCTACCGTAATCATGTTACAACACTTCGTGACAATCTTGCTATTGTATAATTTATACTTATTATTATTTTATCATTTTTGCATTATATAGATTACTCAAACAGTGTTGAACAACTACGCCTGCTATCCAGGGGTGTAAAACCTTTTGGTCGCGACTGACATAGATGACCAACATTTTTTTTTAAGAAGCATTATTCGAACCAATCTTTTTCTTCACGCATTAGACAGCAGATGACCTAATCGAGGATACCTTCCAGAAAACGACAGTTTCCACGCTGAACCTCGTGACTCCGTCACTGGAAAGGGGGTACTGTGGCGGCCATGTTTTGCATGACGACATCATCCACCAATAGCGTCTCTCCATGATGTCGACATCCAGTTGCAGCCTGCCACACCGTACAAAGCCGTACAGCTAACAGCCACCATCAAGTCTTCAACCAGTCTGCATACAGAGAACACGCACCTTCCGTCTCGCGACGCGCATCGCGGTGCGCCACTCGGTGCCCGCTCATTATTATATTCTGCATTCCATTATCTCACTTCATCAATAAAACTGATCAGAACTGCCAAAACTTCTATCTCACTCTACTAACCACCATACCCATACCACCTAATGGCGAACGTTGTTAACGTAAAGTGATCACACTAAGCCAGCCTTCGAAGTAACAGTAGAAGACGGTGGTAAGCCCGTAGTGGTTTGTTCCATTAAAACATCGAACATCAGTAATGTATTGTTAGAGTCATTAGTTGTTACATATTCGTTAAGATCTAGTCCTGAAAAATGGTCAAAGAATCTAGAAATAATTAGAACATTGTGCACCAACAAAGCCAATAGGCAATAAAGATGAGGCATTAACAAAAATGGATATATTCATATCCTGGCGCCAAATACATGACAGCAATCGCAGTCTTTAAATTTGGTTTGGAAGAGGCTTGAAGTTTTGTGGCGTTACATTTGGAGATACTGCGAACCGCATTGGATTTAATTAAAAATTTGGGAGACGTAACAATCTTAGCCAATAACAACTACACGATTACATGTCTGTGTTTTATAACACATGTACAGTAACAGTGTAGCTATTATTGACGATGCCACAGAGTAATTACAAGACAAGTAGCCTCTCCTGTTTTGATTGATCACGAACGGCAAGTCATTAATGTAAATTGGATTGGTGAGTCGATGAAAGGCCAACCATCTAATAAACAGAATGTAGGTAAACTGATGTTGCCTTGATATGTTGTACAGCCATCGTGCAAAATATAGGTGAGTATGCGATATACCGTATTGAAAGGAAAAAACAAGGAGTGTCTTGATAGGATTAAAATTAAGGGTAGTTCTGACTAACTTTTAGACCTAATGAAAAAAAAACAATATCAGTACAAAATAATATTTTGTTTTAAGACATTGATTGATCATTTTTATGGTGATGTTTCCATCCATAATATAAAAAAAAGAACTCGAGATCGGCTGAACATATTTTTATCATTTTTTGTTTATTGGATTCTTCTACGCTCCGGATAACAATAATTAAAATGGATATCAAAAATATAAACTATACCTAATATTAAAGTTAGCATGAAACGAATTTCCTTACAATAACGCCATCTGTGCAAAAATTCTATAGCAACACAATTTTTATGTACCTGACCACCATTGAGTTTCAAAACATTGATGCGCACATTTTAGATAGAATTTTTTTCCAAGCTTTCAGAAAGAATTTTTTATTTATCATTATACCAATTCGAATTCAGTATTCGTAGTAAAAGTCAAGACAACTTTTGTCGGGAAAGCTGGTTAAATATAGAATCAGCTATTTGTTGCAAATGATTAAATCAGTGTTCGATTGAGTTATTACGAGCTGACTACCTTCAATTACTGCTGTTTCGAATGCTGGCTTATGTGATCACTTTACGTAAACAACCATTGCCATTTGGGTGGTCATCTTAGTCGAAATTCCCGAAATTCCATGTTTGAAATTGTTGAAAATCCCATTCCGCTTGCAGCTCCTATGATTGGGATCAAAACTAGTCAAAAATGAAATGAATTTTTGTTTATGCCGTGTACCCGGGCCTTTGTTGTGTTGTGATGCTTTAAAGATCTTTAATGATCATGAACTTTGTAATTAGACTTTAATTATCAAGAACTTTGTAATTAGACTTTAATGATCATGAACTTCGTAATATAATAATCATTTAAAGAAGTAAACTAGACATAATAAGTAGGTTGGAAAATAGACAGTTTTAAGAGTTGGGACAATTTGTTTGTCAACCCATCTTCAATATTAAGGCAGTAGGTACATTTTGAGTATCTTCATTATTTTATTTTAATAATGTAGCAACAATAACGAAACCTACTAACCCTAAATATTAGAAAATATTTGTATAGATTTGCATCCTATCAAACAATATTAAAGTATGCGAGACCTATTTACTAACTTAAAATGCCTTTAACGGAAATAATTCATTATAGTGACCCCCATATTGGTAATTTGCTGAGCACACAACATCACAATGTACCATCGTTTATAATAATATTAATGAATTTGTATACAGAAACCTTCGATTTATGAGCTCAAGTAATGACTACATCGGCTTGATGCGAGGGAGCTTTCGATTTTACCCCATTTCTTCTCATTTAACTTAATGATCGGACGGAAGAATATGGAGAAAAGGAGGCCACGTGAAATATGAAAAAAAAATAAGACACCTGCCCTACATATTAGTTGAAATCTCTAATATAAATGAAAGTTGGGTTAGTGCGAAGACTGCGAACACTTAAAACTCGAGATCGGCTGAACAGATTCTTCCGATGTTTGATTTATTGGATTCTTCTCCGCTCCGGATAACATAGTAACTAATAAAAAGTTGAACAAATGGCTGATAAATGATATAAAATATAATATTAAAGTTTGTATGGAACGGATTTTCTGTTGGGGACATTACCGCCATCTGTTGGGGAAATAGAGAGATGTCTGGTAGATTGATATTTTGGTAGAAAGATTATATAGATAAATGTTTCCACAGATGGCGGTAATAAATATGAAAACCATTGAAATAAATATTGATACGTACGTCAGATGAAAATTCAATATAGAATAAATGGGTGAGTTTTGGTGCTTTTGAAATAATTGATTCATAATATTATAACCCCATAACTTTTGATTTTTTGTTACAAAATGTAGTCATGTATGTATTTTAGCTATCTTATGTTACCCAGCAATATTTTATAGACTTTAAGGCGGGTCGAAGTTCGATGGGTCAGCTAGTATTTCATAAATTACGGTCAATACAATCACGATGAAAGATTCAATCAATCAATCAATACTCCCTATTACATGCATCACACTCAGGAGCATAGGGAAGCAACAAGAGCTCTCTATTGCGCTCGATTTTGAGCAATGTTTATGACCTCCTCCCACACCATGTCCAAAAATAACAGTAATAATATTAGAGAATTAACAATATTAGTTCAGAAATGCAAGCGATTAATGCTTTACTTACATGACTGAATCGACCAACAGGTGTTGTGAAGTCAAAATTGATTTTTCTCAATTTTGGATTGATAATTTTTATATAGAGTTAATAAAATATTACCGATGATAACCACGAACATGGCGATATTCTCTTACTGCTGATTCTAATCGAGTCTACTGGGTATGAAGATGAGCAGAAATAAAATCAAGATCATCATCAATTGAGTGTTGGAAGGCTCTAAGTACCTACGACATATGTCTGGTCTTAAATTGACAATGCCAAAGAGTTTGTCTCTGGTCCAGTCTTACCACGAAGGTACCTAAATAACATGTTTTCACGAAGTTGAGTAAATCATTGGGATAGCCAAAAAATGCCATGGTAAAATTGAAAATCTAGAGTGACAAGAGCATTAGCAGTGTCAACATAGACCCGTCTTGTGAGTACTCCTGGTCTCCTCATATTCTTTTATGGTGTGCATAGACGATTGCTGGAGTATATAGGAGACAACAAGCAGCGCCTAGAGTATGGCATCCAGATGTAGAGTGCTGAAGGCGCCTGATCCTAGTACCTATCTTGGACGGAGAGAAGGTCAAATTTTTCTAAATCGTAGAGTTTGTGGTGATTGAAAAGTTGATGGATATCTGCGCCGGTCAGGTTTCCGAGTTTCAGAGAATATTGCAAGATAGGGATGTTAGAGGCATTGAAAAATTGATGTTAGGTACCTACTTAAAATTTTGTGATCACATTAAGCCAGCCTTCAAAATAGCAGTAGAAGACGATCCTTAAAAGTCCGTAAAAGTTCAGATTTAAAACAAAATATTTAAAATGGAAAATGGATTAAGGTCGCTAAATAAAAATCAAAGTGTAAAATAATGTAAATTAAAAAAGAATTGGAACCATTGATTTAAAAGTTGATAAGAATTATATGTACATACACCCTAACTACAAACAGTGTATATAAACACTTATAAAAGGCTGTAATTTCACGGATCATGTTTATTAACACCTGTTATATTTCATTAGAAACGTACGGAAATAGGGGAGGTTTTGACGTCGATGAACATTTTAATGATGTCTTGTCTGTTAGCTATGAGTGGTGCGAAAGCTGTCGACCTAAACCACATCTATACAGACATGGCTATAGATTACTTCCAGACGAAACGTCTCAAACATTATCTTGTTTTTATGCTGGCCAATTCAAGGTAGGTAAAACAATATTTTCTAATATACAGCCGAGTTGGCAGAGTACATGAAAATGATATCTACATATTTGTACAGGGTTGCGAGGGGTGTTTCTCTATTGAGATTGTTCCTCTTTTTTTTTTACTTTTTAACTTCGATATTACCTTGTTCAAGAACGGAATCCATGTAGGTACCTAACGGTTCCATTTCGTTCTTGGTCGACAATTTCACCAACAAAAAAATATCCTCTCAAACTGAAAAACTTCTGCTGGTTGTGGTTGAAACAAACACGTATGACGTGTTTTCATAGAAATTCGATACTGCCATTTAGCGGCCATAAAGAGCGGTGAATGCCATGTTGTTACAGTAGCGACAAAAACATTGTTGTAACTTCCAAAGATGGTCGTCTTGTCAGACGACGAACCGCTCCCTATACAGGAACCTTTTAGGAACGCATTACATTACTAGCAACAAAGAAAAAAAACAAATGTTTACAACTTGACATTAGATACTTCCCGTAGATACACTTTTATGTAGGAACTTCTGATTAAGTATCACATATATTTTCGTCGATATAATATTTCCCTGGGACACCTATTATTAATTATTGTAATAGAAACTATCGACTTATAAACGACTATTATAAGTAGGAAAATATTTACCATAGTTGGGTTGCTTTTTATATATACTAACCTAACCTTGTATATTTACTTCTATATTATGGCTTGGATCAATTTTTCAATTTTATTTTTCATGCATATTTCCCGTAACGATTAAAGTGTTTCAACGCAAATACCGAGTACCTACCGATAATACGAACTTAACCGATTATAATAGGTAGGTACCTTAGTACCTATAGAATTTTAAGGGTCTTCATTGCAGTAGGTATAAATGAATAAAATTTAATTGAATACAGAGCGTGTGCGAATTGTAAAGCGTTTGTCTGAAACTGGAATCAGAGTATCTAACCATTATGGCCAACTGGACAATAGGATGAGGGAGACTTTCAAGGCGGATGGATTTTTACTAGGAATGCTCTTCGATGTGAGATGTTACGTCAACAATACTCCGTCATTTCAGGTAAGTACCCTCTTCTTATTTGTGCAGAGAACAGTAGGACACCTATTCCAAGTTTCCGTGACATTAACTAATTTTTTAATGGAACGTGTATAGCGCCCCTACAGAATACTTCGGAAAGCTCCGAAGCCCATACAAAATTTCCGTGAGTTCATCACTTACGTTAGAGGGTAAAATTCGGAATAGGGCTACAGAAATAATGGGATTTGTAAAACCCACCCTTAGAGAAAAAGGAGGCAGCAAGAGCTGTCCACTGCACTCACTCTTGCTAAAACAATGACCTGCGCAATTTGCCGACGTCTGACCTTAAGAATCGGCGAAGTGCCGTGAGTGGCCTAGAAAAGGTTTTTAAACACTTTCAAACTATGGACTTTTCAAAAAAACATGCACTTATTGAAACACTTTCCTTGTTTCTTTATAATATGACTTTATTGCGTGACGCGTACCACCCACCTAGGTGTGTGGCCCGCGGGTATCGCTTCGGGTAGGCGGCGTTATTCGTTCAGTATTCTGGGCTATCCAAATACAGATTTTATATCTATGTACATACATAAAACACAGGATAGAGGTGGAGGACATCGCCGCCTTGGATCCCTTTCTAATGCTTGACTTCCTGAAGGGTCTGGGATTAGTGGGGAAGCTCTAACTGGGAAACACCATGAGCAAGCAGGGGAAGCACAATAGACCACTACAGGTCGGAGCGCAAAACACCTCTGAAAAAAATCGACCCATCTACATATCCATTAGGTACAAACCTACTTAAGTTTTTTATTTTCAGAAAATTATCTATTTCAACGCTTCCTACGTTTGGCTGACATTCGATTATGGACTATCCGATTTCATTCAAAATTACTCAAGAATTTTACCAATGACCATTGCGACAGATGTCATTCTCACAAAGACAAGTTTACTCTCTGTCGAAGAACAAACATACGCGATTGAGTTGTTTGATGTGTATAAAATTGGGAGTGACTCTAATTTGACGGTCACGTACATTGGGAATTGGAGTAAAGACGACGAGGAATGCAACAAAGCTTGGAAGGATTTCGTCTTAACACCAAAGGTTAACAGACGCAATAATTTGAATGGATTGGACATAAGAGCCGTTACATTAACGGAGCACAGACCAAAAGACGTCCACATACAGGACTATCTAGAAGACGAACATTTTCCGTACGTAGATTCGGTTTTCAGGATGAATTATCGCTTAGTCAAACTACTTCGGGAAATGTACAACTTTACGTAAGTATCAGGCAGAACAAAAAAGAAAACTTGTAACTAATAATGCAAATAAAGTTTTGACCCTGAGATACTGCAAACTATGAAAAGTATGCAAGAATTTTAAGCGATCTGACACAGCAGCATTATATATTTTTTTAATAAAAAACAATTTGAGTTCACTTAAAGGGAACTAAAATTCACTTTCGACATCTTTCACAGAAACCTAAGCTTGTATCGTGAAAAAGTAAGATGATCCACACCAGGGATTCAGGAATCGAACCTACAACCTCCAAAAAGAAAAGTAGTCGACTGAACTTTAATCATATTATTATCTATCTATCAACCAATTCATTGAAAAATATGGGAATTTGTTACAAAATAATATTGGTATTCAATTGTTATGTTATTTTTAACAATAATAATTATTTCAATGAATTTCTAGAATTAACTTGATTTTGGCAGACAATTGGACGGATAAAAACTCCCAAGGCTTTTATAGATCTGGAAACCTAATTGGACTGTTAGCCGAGAAGAAGGGAGATATTCTTGCAGGAGCTCTTCAGCTAATGTATGATAGACTTCCTTTGGTTGATGTTGTGCACATGACTTACCCCTTCAGGTATGTAATTATAAAAGTGTTGCCAGGTTTTTAAACTCCAAGAATAAAACCATAAATAAGAAGGTACATCGATGGCGCTAAAAATGATCTAATTGCAATCTAAAGAATATTGTGAGCGATCTCAATAGTCTAGTGGTGTTTTTCACATGAAATTTCTACCGAGGGTTGACCTGCTTCAAATGTATGGGAGCAGTTGGCTAGAAAAAATTGCCTCAGTCAATTACTTCCCCTTTTTTTAGAAAAGTGTAAAATTATTAAATACTAAAAAAATTCTTATCAGTGTGCTTATGTTCCAGAGCCGGATTCATTTTTCGCTTCTCTGGTGATTTTGGAAATATAAAACTGAATTTTCTGAGACCATTTGATGATAACGTCTGGATCATCATGCTGTCTGTCTCAACCGTAATTGTTGCCAGTGTATGGTTCATTTTGATCTTTGAGAACAAATATTTTGTTCGGGACACAAACACAAATTTCAACATTGGCGATGCTATACTCTCCGTACTAACTTCTTGGTGCCAAATGGGTAAAAGACAATTTTACTTTTACAAATCTATTTACAACATCAATCTGTTTGTCAGTTAATCAATTATTAGACGTGGTTGGTAGCTCGGAAATCTGAAGTTCATGGGTTCGATGCCGACCATCTTCTGCTTTCACAATACATGCTTTACTTACTGTGAAGATCAAACATATGTGTTCACTTTGAGTGGGCCCAGATTCAATTTATTAAAATAAAAAAGTGAAAAAAAAGAGAAATATTGAGACTTCATCTGGGCCATGCCACACTGTTATCTGTATTGCTGTTAATTCAAATAAGAACAATAATTACTACAGATTGTGACAAAAGCTACAGTCAAACAGCTAAATAATAGGAAAATTAAAAAGAAGATGAATTAATAAACCCTCTTAAGCTGTATTGTGGCTGTTTCCTGTGTGATTGAAAAAATTATGGAAAATCCTGAATTGAAGTAAAATGAGCTTTTGGTGTGTTTTGAGCATACATTATTATTTACTAGGCCTGCTGCCTCTAAGGAGGTCGCCGTCACTGCGTCCCATAATGGAACTATTGTGACTGGCCCTGCATCTAGAGAGTTCGTCGCTCAGCTCAGCTTCCTGGAAGAATCGGAGGATTTTGTTGGTGTTTAACCTGTTAACCGGGCAGAACGTATAAATATGTCATACGTAAAAATTATCGGGTACGGGTATGCCATTTGAATACGTCCTTGAAAATAATGTTGCGCCCTGGAACGTGCGGGACTTATATTTTCTAACAACTATAGTAATACGTCATTCATACGGGTCTCTACATGAATTTAATACGTGGATGGAGTCAGTTTCATTTCGCTGTTGCGAGCGGTGGGTTGTGTTGTGTGACCAGTGACAGGTACGTACTTATACTTACTTACGTATTTTTTTATTTGTTTATTTAAATACATTCAATGGCTATAAAAATATTTCCTATTATATTATATATTATTTGTATGTCCAACCTTTTATTTAAAAAATATCTTTATTTCAGTGTCCATCAAAATGAATGAGAGCGATATCAGCGATGATGAATTATAGTTGGTATCTTTTTGTATTCGTAGAAATTTTGTTTTTTTCCATTGTATTTTATACATATCAATTACGATAAAATATATATTTCATAGTTTATTATTTATTTTAAGTATAAATAAAAAAAACAGTACTATGAAATGACGTTATCCGAGCGTGGCGTGTTGACACGTCCTAGTGAAAGAATACGCGCCCGTTACATGTTGCGTAATTAGAATGGGAACTCCCCGGTTAACAGGTTAATTCTTTAATTTCACACATGCTTGTTCAGCCTGCAGAGCCCCATTAGGGACCTCGTGTTGCATAAATTATTCCTGCTAAGGAACAGTAGGTTCCTTATGGATTTTAGGCGTTGATTAAGGGTTTGGAATGATTTTGTCCCTGGGTTTCAGTCCAGAGTTTAAGTGAGCGTTCATCATAAAGTCCACAAGTGTTTTGCGTTTTGTGCTGTGAGGAATGCCAAATGGTTCAGGTTCATAAAAATTCCTTTCAGCTCCGGCTCTTGCGCTTGAACATACATATTATATTTGTCTTAATTGAATACTAATACGTTAACATTTTATTAGGTTCTGGGGTTCGGCCATCTACGTACGCAAGCCGCTTAGTTTATCTGACATTATTCTTAAACTCCCTGATTCTCTATAACTTCTACACCTCAAGTATTGTATCCTCTTTACTCAACTATAGATCGCAAAAATTTTCCATCGTTGATTTAGCAGATAGTCCGATGAAGTGTGGATCAGTAGATGTGGGCTATGTACATAACCTCTTATTCGATGTAAGTATATCAGATTTCAAATCTTAACATACATTCCTTTTTCACAGCATAGTCATAAATACAAATTTTTATGATTATTTTAGGTTCCCGTTTATCCGAATATGAAATACTTCAATTCAAAAAAGAAACAAGACCCATTTTATTTTTCGGTAACTAATGGTATTGAAAATGTGAAAAAAGGGGGTTTCGCTTTTCATGCTGAATTCAACACAATGTACTCGGATGTTGCAGATAGGTTGGAAGCCACGGAGATTTGTGAACTCCAGGAAGTGGATACCATTTCCTTGGTCTATCTCTGTATAATGACCCAAAAGCATTCTCCATATACAGAAATGTTCAAAGTTGGGTATGTTTCGAATATTTAAATTTTCTCCAATAGCGCAATCGAGCGCAATGGAGAGCTCTTGTTGCCTCCCTATGCCCCTAATGGTCTGGGTTCCTACGGATACGCCGCTACAATAAACGGCGGTGGATATGTCAGTTGAGAACATTGCCAATATGGTTTCCATAGTAACGAAAAACATTGTCATATAATTTTGAAAGACGCCGTCTTGTCAGATGACGGCCGCTCCCTAGGAACCCAACGCATTAGTGGGATCTAAAGGGAGTTTGGATTGGATTGGATATTCAATGTATGTATTTTTTTTGGCGGTTCATCCATTTCCATGTTGTGGCCATAAGTCATCACAAAACTCATTACATTCATAAAATAAAATGGCATGTATTTAATGCAGCAATAAATTAATCTGAAAAATCTGTGATAGTGAGCGTCCCATAGTGCATGGTTAACATCAACATTAAATTTCATTACTTAATGAAATTCAATCACTTCCAATCTTTTTATGGTTATAATACGTAGGCCTTTATATTCAACATTTTAAAATGATTTGTATATAAAATGATACTTAGCACCTCTGTAATGTCCAATCTTCAATTATTGGAATCATGGTTCCAACAATGACTTTCAGTAAATCAACATGAAAATCTAGCATTCTATACCTTCACAAATTTTTAGTATTAAACAATCTTAAATATTAACGAAATTTAACAACGAATAACTCAAACAATTCATTAATGATGTTCGATTTTTAAAAGGAACAAACCACTACGGGCTTACGACCGTCTTCTACTGTTATTTCGAAGGCTAGCTTGTATTTAGATACATACCCATGTTTACTATATAATTAAATTTGCAGATTGGCAAAAGCAAGACAGACAGGTCAATTGAAGAGACTGTTGGACATCTGGGTGGCCAAGAAACCAATCTGTCAAACAAGCAAAGGCGTTAGTGAAGTTAATATTTATCAAACGGCTTCTGTGTTTTTTGTCCTGGCTTTTGGACACCTTTCAGCAATATTACTCTTGTTTTACGAGAGGAGAAAATGGAAGAGGTCACGTTCCAGGCAGGCGAATGCCAAAATAAACGAAAAAATATAAATAAATGAAGTTTATTGGCTCTGAACAAAGTCCAGTGAAATTGATTTACATATTAATGGCTTGTTATTGTAATATTTAAAAAAAAATATTCCAATTTAATTTTCAAATATATTCAGTTCCGTAAATTTTAATTAGAACCCACCTGATTTAGTTTCTCTTATTTACAATAAATTTATCAAAATCACTATACAGTAAATTTCTATGTCAATATTTAGATAAAAGTCTAATAATTGTAAAAACTAATCACTGGTTTAAAAAAAATGTGTTAAACACATCATAAGTTTAGAAATTCATAAACTGTATCAAACAATTTGTTCTAATATAATGTTTATGTGGTTTTCAAAACCTTAGTGTTTATTGATTGTATAAAAAATGGAAGACATTCTTGTAGTTCAGAATATTCTATATGATTACATAATAATTATACATTAAATCTAACAAAAAAATTTTGTAGTTTCTAAAAAATTCCTCAAAATAAAGAGAATATTATTTCTGTTTTACTAAATAAATCTCTCTTATGACTACGAAATTTTACGCTATTTCACGGCCATTTTGTATTGCATATTATTATTAACATTAACAAAGAAAGGTTAAATAAAAAATTATCCTTGAGAAATTAAGTAGTACTTAAAATATTACTTACATAAGTTTAAATTAAAGGTTGGGATTTCAAACGGAGCAGTCATTATAAAAACAAACAATATACCTACCTATTGCTAAATTAAGTTGGAATATGAAATATTGTCATTCTTTAAACAAATTATAATATTCTAGATTAGAATACACACATTCTATGTATATGGTGTCAAGGCAATAGATAAGAAAGAAATTACGTGAAATAATTATGTTACATAAAACATAACATGTATTGTGTGAATAAATATATTAAAGTCTGGAAGTCATTCCGCCAGCAACTACAATAGTTTCTCCAGTTATATAGGAGGAATCTTCGGAAACAAGGAATGCAACAGTGGCGCCCATTTCTTCCGCTTTTCCAAATCTACCCATCGGTACAAAACTCAAAGCTGTGCTGGCTGCCTCATCAGATGACGTAATCTAAAAAATACATTATTTACCTTTAATAATGTTTTTTTTAATCACAGTAAAACCTCGATAAAGACTAATGGGGGATAAGGTGTCCATTATAGCTGAAAGTCTGGTGTATCGTTAATAAAATATCTGAGTTGAACCATGCCTCATTGGAGTTGCAAAATAAAACAAGCAGACACAGTATCTTTTCTATATATAAAAATGGAGCACCATTTCCCTTGGAAAAGGCTAGTATCTTTTCTATATATAAAAATGGAGCACCATTTCCCTTGAAAAAGGCTAGCATCTTTTCTATATATAAAAATGGAGCACCATTTCCCTTGGAAAAGGCTAGTATCTTTTCTATATATAAAAATGGAGCACAGAGAATATCATCGTTAATATAAACAGGTTATTTATAATTTTTTCGTATTTGACTGGATTTTCGTATGTTATATCCAAAGTGAGTTTCATTATATCGAGGTTTTACTGTGATTTAGTTAGGTACATAAAAGTTAATAAATTAAAACTTTGTCAATTCTACTTACTTTATTAAAAATTAACATGGGTTCACACCATTTAGATACAAATAAATTTTGTATCTTTTTTCTTTCTTTAAGTAAAGAGTCAAGCTTATATTGTGAAAGAGAAAGATGGTCAGAACCATGGGTTGGTTCAATACAAAAGAAGACGACCAACTGCTTAATTTATAATTTTTTTTTTAATGAATCTGTGCTCACTCAAAGTGAACACAAATACACTCTTTGACGCTTTCACAGTAAGCTACTTAAAGCTTGTGTCGTGAAAGAAGAAGATGGTTGGCACCTGGGATCAAACACACGACCTTCAATACAAAAGCCGGTGTTGTAACCGCTAGTCTACCAACCACTTCCATTTTTACCACCACTTGTAATAAAATAATTACTTACCGCTCCAGCAAACTTAGTTGGGACTATGCCTGGTGCTAAGCAATTAACTCTGATATTCTCTGGAGCTAAATCAATACTGGCTGTCTTGCATAAACCAATCAATGCTGTTTTGCTCACTGAATATGCACCCAGAAGCTGCAATTAATATCACAAATTACTTATTGATAAAAAGAATTTATAGAAAGAAAACTACAGTGATCCCTCGCTACTTCGCACTTCCAGTTCATCGCAGACAACAAATAGTCATCACCACAAGGCACAAACCCCAACATATACCATCACTTCCAGCAAAAAGCTTCCATTTGAACCTGATACTGCATCGAGAGGAGTGGAAGGTTCTTAGTCTCTCTCAAAAACAAATTTTGACAACCAGCATCGACTAGAAATTTAATAGATATTAGGATACCTAGTTATACTGCTTCACGGAATTTCCCTCATCACCTGTATAGAGAAAGTCAATCGGACCAGCACATCTCCTGCCCACCTCCACAAAATAAATATTTTAGATACACCGCACTGCGTTTGTGGCTCAGAATTGGGTGATGCAAACCATTTGATTATGGAATGCTCACACATGAGGGGTACAGACTCTTTGATGGAGATGCTGGGGCGGGCAGATGTGGGGTTTCCTACCCAGCTTTCGCTTGTTCTTGCTGATCCATCAAAGAGTATTGTGAAGTCTCTTGGTTGGTTTGCTCGGGAGAACTCTCTCAAACTTTGAATTCTTAATTATATTCTAACTAAGTACTACTATAATATAATAATACTAATTACTATAGTATAATAAGTAGGTAAGCAATATTGAAAAAAAAAAGATAAAGACAAGTACTTGAGACTGACCAAGAACAAAAATAAGACAAAGGTAAAAAAAAAAACGGACCAATACAAGAAATAAATCGACCATATAAGAAGAAAGTCTACAGAATCCAAACTCCATAATACAAGATAGGTTGCAGCAGGGTTAAAATATGAATAGCAGTAGTGACTTGAGAATTATAAGTCAGGATAAGAGTCTTGTGTCGAAGTATTTATTTATTTATTTCCTCTTTCTACGGCTTTATTAGCCATTTACAAATTAACATATAAAAATACAACAATAAACAGACATGATAGATAAAGCATTAAAATTCTGTATGATCAAAATAATTACAATAGACACAATAATTAGAAAAGTATTTCAATTTGAACATTTTTTTTTGAATAACAATACACACTTAAACACACGTAAAATAGGAATAATAGGATTATAAAAATTATCATTATCTACACAAATTTATGAAAATTATAGGTACTCACAAAGAGATCAACCTAAACAGTTAAAAATAAAACAGAAAAAAAAGAATAATCAAAAGATGGTTATGATATGTAGATAAAAGCATTAAAAATTATATATGATGTGTTATGATCGAATAAAATAATAATATATGCAGAAGACTATAAAAAAGAGAAACAATAATAATATTATAATAACAATTAGTAAAAAAAATATTTTAATTTGAACATTTCTTTGAGTAAAATACACACTAACACACACATAAAATAGGAATAATAAGATCACAAAAATGGTTTAAACAAAAATTAAATTGAAATTAAATAAAGTGAAATAATAATTTAAATAAAATGAATTGAAATCAGTTAAAACGAATTAAAACGTATTAAGTTGGCCAAAATGAGTAAGACCGCTACTACTATGTGCAAAAAAAAAAATTAATAAAATAAAATAGTAAATCAATTAAAATAGGTAATAAAATGTATCATTCATCAACTTTTACACGCATCATTCCGCGAAACTGAGTTTGAGATTATGTTTGAAGGATGGTAAGCTACTACAGAAGATGTCTATGTCGGCGAGGTATTGGTTTCCTAAATAGTGCAAACGGGGGACAACAGTGTTACGAAGGTAGGTTGTATTAAAAGAATTGTCTGTATGAAATGTGTTATTGTTCCTAGTACTTCGATTGCCGACACGGAGTCCCACCTCGGCGACCAAGTTAGGGCTGTCACACAGACCATTTATTATTTTAAATAGAAAAATTAAATCGCTTTGGATTCTTCTGTCTTCGAGCTTTTCCAATTTGGTAAGTGCATACAAAAAATCGTAGTTAAGGTCGGCTCTGGGAATATTCAGAATGAAATTAACATATCTCAGGAATTTTTTCTGGACTTTTTCTAGGTTTTTCTTGTGAATTGTGAAACAGGGGGACCAAATTGGGGAATTATACTCTAGTATGCTACGCACGGTGGTTATGAATAATAATTTCAGTGTATTTACATTTTTGAAACCCGATACTGTTCTGAACATGAAACCCAGTGACTTCATGGCTCTGCAGGACACATCCGTCACATGACTAACAAAAGACAGCCGACTATCAAAAATCACTCCCAGATCCCTCACCTCTTCCACGACCTCCAGATTCACACCATCAATTTGATAGGTAAAATCAATTTTATCTTTATTTCGAGTAAAACGGATGTATTGACATTTTGCAACGTTTAAGTATAGTCGATTTCGTTTACACCACTCGGACAGACCGTCCAGAGCCCGCTGGAGAACCAAGCAGTCCTGTTCGCTACGTATGCCCCGAAAAAGTTTGATGTCATCTGCAAAGAGGAGGACCTCGACGTCCCTGAAAACGTCGATTACGTCGTTAATAAATATGAGGAACAGAATCGGCCCGAAGTGACTCCCCTGGGGTAAACCACTCGTAGCAATAAAACCCTCAGAAATTCGGTCATTAATCTCGACATGTAGTATTCGACCCGACAGGTAGGTACCGAACCAATTTAGGAGACTGTCCCGAAAACCAAGCATTTCCATCTTTTTCAAGAGTACGCTATGGCTGACCTTGTCGAACGCCTTTTGGAAGTCGGTGTAAATGCTGTCTACTTGGATTCTTCTTGACATACTGTTAGCAATGTAGTTTTCGTATATTGAGAGGTTGGTTAATGTGGACCGTCCTGGGAAGAAACCATGCTGCTGAATTCTTATAATTTTTATTATGTGAGGCAAGATGACCGCCAGGACGGACGATTCGAACAGCTTTGCTATTGTATTGAGGATACAAATGGGTCTGTAATTTTCAATATTTGCTTTATCACCCTTTTTGAATATTGGAGTGATGCGGCCGCTCTTCCAAACATTTGGAAAAGTTCCCTTTCTTAGGGATTCATTAAAAAGATAGGTGATTGGAATGGCTAAAGCCACTGCGCATTTTTTGAGGAAAATTGGCGGAATACCGTCTGGCCCAGCAGACTTTTTCTCGTCAAGGCTGTTTAGCCCTTTTTCAACGCCCGATAGGTCAAGGACGACACTCTCAATGTCAAGGGATCCCCCGCAACCGCGACACTCATTCGGAGGGACATCGACTTCGTAAACGCTAGCAAAGAAGGAGGCAAAAAGGTTTACCATATCATCCCCATCACAGACAACCCTTTCACCAAGGAACACGCTACTTGGATAACCAGAATCGGAGCAGGTCAGCGAATTTCTGAACCGCCATAAGCTTCCGCAGTCCTTGGTGGTGCACTCAGCGTCCGCCAGGTAGTCTTTGTAACATTTGTCTCTCAACCTAACACACTCGTCTCTGAGAGAGCTAAATGTATTATAATCATGTGGCAACTGAGAGAGTTTATATTGTTGGTGAGCAATTTTTTTTTCAATAATTTTATTTTTCAATTCAATGCTGAACCACTTGGGAAATGTATCAGGCTTAAAAGAAATCAATGGGACATACTTTTCTATGGTTTTGCTGATGAGTGCGTAAAATTTTTGGATAGAAACATCAACGTCACCATCGACGATGTATGACCAGTCCAAGGAAAATAAGTGATCAATAATTTCTGCATAATTACACCTTTTAAAGTCTAGAAAGCTAATGAAATTGTTGGACTTACACAAAGAAGGTATGTTCACCTCGATTGCGAGAGTGGGGTGGTACTGATCTATCGGTAGTGCATTTTCAGGTGGTGTTTCAACCCTGACGTCTGGGTGATCTGACAGAACCAGGTCCAGAAGTCCATCCTTATGATTAGGGATATTGTTTATCTGGCGCAGTCCCAAAAAGTTAGTGATCTCGAGTAATTCTTCTGTGGACTCATCCAATGACGATCCCTCAATGTCCATAGCACCGTCGGCCCTCCAACGAGCACCAGGCAAGTTATAGTCCCCGGCTATGATGAAATTTGCTGCATTGTGGCGTGACCGCAGTAGTTCCAAGTCTTCGCGGTGCAGTTCGTACAGATTTTTGTCTGTAGCTGGGGGTAAATATACTGTACCAAGGATAATCCTCGACCGTCCCGCTCGTAGCATGACGAAAACCTGCTCAATATTTTTGTTTAGCGTCTTCAATGTGTTACCCTGTAGTCTTTTGCTGGTAGCGATAAGCACTCCTCCACCTCTAGATTTCATGCTTGTATTGTGGTCTCTATCCTTTCTGTGAATATTGTATGATGGTCCAAAACCCAGCTCTGAGTCTTTTATTGTTTTGTCCAACCACGTCTCCGTAAATATAAACACATCGTGATTAAGTGTAGCAATTGTTTTTCTTAAAGTAGATAGCTTGGTTTTTAGTCCACGAACATTCTGATAATAAATACTAATGTGTGATTTTATTATATGTTTTTTGACATTAAAGGTACTATTTTCGGTGTGGAGTTGATAAATTTGACTGTAATGTTGCTTTCTCCATTACGTTTACGTATGTCCACCTCTTCCCACAGTTTCCGTACTTCGTCTCTCTGTATCACAGTAAGATCCCGCTTGATTATAATGTTTTTAGGGAATTTAAACCTATTTGACATAATAGTCACTGCTTCACTCGAGTCCTCGAAAACCGCCTTTAGTGGTCTGATCCGGTCATCCCTTCGCATTCCCAATCGAAATACTTTGGTAGGTTTAATGTTTTGAAATTCTGCAATTTCTTCAAGCAGTTTGTCGATTTGAGCACGATCCACGACATTTTGATCGTTGATTGGTAGGGATGGGTCTACCTCAGGGACATTTTGAATGATAACATTTCTTGATCTTGTATTTCTGTCGGTCAACTCAGTCAATGCCTTGCAGATGGTGTCAGCAGAACCGTCGGTGGTCTTTTTTGCTTCTTCGGCTTTTTCAAGCTGCCTGCCAAGGAGGAAAATTTCGGTTTCTTGGCTGGCGATCCTAGCTGTTGCCAGACTCATAGCGGACATAAATTCCACCGTAATTGGCATTATTTTTCCAATTTGATCCTTGGTAAATTTGTTGTTAGGTTCGTTTATGATATTAGAGAGGCCCAATGCAGCGTTTTTTACCATTAGAATGAGTTCTTCGGTGTTCATGGTGTATAAGTGTGTAGAAAACAGTATTTAATTTATTAAGAACTTGTTGATGTATATTGTATTTAAAAAGTACCTCTTTGGCAGCCCTGTTTGACTCGAATTCACTTTAGTTCAGCGAGAGTGGCGCTAGTGGCAGCGATGCAGGACTTGCGTTGATTGCACAGCCAATGACGAGACAGTCGCAGAGTGTGTCCGGCCAAAATGGAACTTAACGACAATATGAAATTTGACGGATTGTCAAATGATAATGATTTTGATAACAGAAAACTTTGTGTGTGCTATGTTTTGGGTCTTGCGAATATTCACAGTTTTTACACGATGTTTAATTCGATCAATCACAACTATTGCACGGTTTAATGTGTTGTTTGTTCGTAAAACTGAGAAATAACTTTCAAACGAAAAAATGCGTGACAGTTCACTTTGAAGGTCTATTTCAATTTGATAATTGAAATAGACCTTCAAAGTGATTTGTATTGCACCGGATTGAGCTTATGCATGAAAGGGATAGTAATGATAATGTAAAATGGTTTCCTACCGGCATCGGTTGTAGTCCAGCTATTGAAGTCACGAAAACTATACTTCCTCCACTGCGTTTTCTTAACAATGGAAGACTTTCCTTTGCCAACAAGTATGCAGATTTGACGTTTATTTCAAAAATTTTGTCCCATGTAGACTCGTCTGTCTGTAATCAATATTATTATTGTAATTAATATTATGCAGAACTGTGCAGCTTCTATGAGTCTATAACCGCGGAGAATATTACATTTCTTTTATATGAAAGTAAATGTAATGCTATTATAATATTTTCAATAAATTAAAAAAAAAATAAAATTAATAATAATTGAAAATTGGAAATCATGGTTGGTGCGAATATAAATCAGTCAATATCAATGATTTTCTACAGTACTCAAGAATAAATTGCGTTTATTTTATATTTTTTAGATATTTAAATAACAGATGATGAATTTACAGATCCAAATGAACAATTACCTCTAGTACAGGACCAGCATTTGGATTTACAGCCGCATTTGAGACCAAAATATCTAAGCCACCAAATTTCGATACAACCTGAAATTTTTTTTTATTTAATTTAATTTATTCTTTGTACAGAAATAATAGAAATCACATTATAAAAATTAAAAGTAACAATAGAAAAAATAAACATTGTTTCTCTCCCGATAGAGTCGAAGACTCGTTTTCGAGAGAGGATAATATGGAATTAATATTAAACAACAATCTTCTATACATAGGTGACGGTATAGCCAGCAGAATATTTTCCTTAAAGCATTCTTTATCAATTAACCAGTCCAATCCAATCTGAGGTAGGATTCCAATCCCGAGACACTTACAAAAATTCCGACCTGGCAAATGGGAATCGAACACGGGACCTCTTAATTATAAGTCGGCGCCTATGCTACAAGGCTATCGAGGTCGGTAAATTCTATTCATTCGTGAGTTTAAGGAATATGAAAAAAATGAAATTACTTTCTTTCTGAAAATTCTTCAGTCGGTCCCAGGATGCCAGGGATCGTGACCGTGGCGTAAAAGAATGTATAAGAAGAAAGATTTCATGAGGCGAGGACAATAACAAAGTTGATACTGGAGTGAGCATGTTAACAGATGCCGCATATCATACTTTAACCTCCACCTTTTTGACACCATCTCCCAAAAGGTGGAGGGATGGTTGGCCTTAAATATCTCATGAAGAAATGGCAGGTTAACAGAATAAAGAAATAAACTAACAGTGTCAAATAACTTTTTACGGTCCTCTCCTTTAGCAACATGGCAAACAATCCCCTCAACATTGAGGCCTTTGTCTTTCAAGGTTTTCACAGCTGAGTCCACATTCTGTTGCTTTCTACTACTCACTAGAACGGCAGCTCCTTCTGATGCAAGTCTGTCAGCTATGGCAAAGCCTATTCTAAAAGCAAAACAATATGTTACAGACCAGCGTTTTGGAATCCTCACGGCATACATACCTATAAGCAATTGAGACATTATTATAAAAGTGATTATAGTTTTAAAATACAATAACAGTAGGAAAATAACATACTTAGTTGATTTTAACCCTGACTTTGCATATAATTTTTAATAAAGACACTAAATCAATAAATAAACATTAGCAGTGCAATACACACCCATCAGTTGAGGCTGTTACAATAGCAACTTTTCCTTTCAATCTCTCCTTATGTATTAAATGCGCGGAGCAGCTCATGGTTCTAATAGTATTATTCCTGGGAATAAACTGTGAATACAATGATACGCGCGTTAATGCACTAAACATTTTATAACAATTGATTTTATTCAAAATATTCACCCAATCCAACCTTTGATCTTGATTGTGAATAACCTAACAAAAATCAATACAAACACATGCTGATAAAGAATTGTATAATCCATAACATTACATACTATCAATAATAATATGTGGACACACAAATACTACTTATAAAGATGGTACATAATATGAATACTGTTCTCTAAAGTGTATATGATACGCAATCGTATTTTGTCACACACTCCAGTGTTATTATTATTATCATCAACCGGCTATCATAGATAATATAATATACCCGGCTATATCGTACTTATTGCGTTTGGCGGCTTTGGCGCAGTTCGCAGTTTGGCGTTTGATACCTTTGTAGTGACAGATGACGTTCAGTGTTGCCAGCGGCGCTTGGCTTAATATCGCCATTTTTCATGCACAAAGTCTTGGATGAATCTATGGTTATGGATGGATTCATTGATAAAACTTTTGAAGCCGCGGGGTCGGGGGGAAAAATGAATTACGACGCCATCTTAATGGAACTTACGGGAACATATTCTCTGTTTTAACGAATATGTTGCTGGTTCTCTTTTTTAGTGTTTTGTTGTTAATAACTACGTATACGAGTAGACATATTATTACTCTTTTAAAGTTTAATTACAGTTTTTTTCATATTAAATTGTGATGATTTAATGTTATGTTGGTTTTATTTGGTGAACTTTATTTCAAATCTTTCCTTAAACTGAAGAGATGATTAATTTAAGTCAAATACACAAGATATTTCAAACTACTCGAAGTTCTGATATATATTTTCAATTATTCCATACGAATTGTTGAAATATGGTGCAACCAAGATGGCCGCCAGTATTTCCTCACACCCCCTCTAGTGGCATCACTTACTCTCGTACAAAACTCAGCTGTCAATCTCTCCATATATAATAATTCCTCCAAGCACAAAGTAGCCTAAAGTAGCCCGACCGAAAATTTGGTATCCGGAAATATGAAAGTTCGCTTATAAAAGTCATGCCGAAAACTTGAGTGGGGCTTAGGCCCTCCGCATTGCGTGTTTAGGGGGGGGGGGGGGGGGCTTGATTTGTAGGGGCCGGCTTTATTGTTTGATTGATTCGATCGAGCTAGGGGGTCGGTTTCGTGCGGGCAGTGGCGTACCGTGGGTTTTCGGGAACCAAACTCTTTGACGCCCAATATAAATTGCGAGTGAAATGTTATTTTTTTAAAGGCCTTCACCCAAGATGAAATGTTATTTTTTAATTTTATCAATCTCCTCGTGTATAGAATAACTCAAGCAAATTTTGCCGCCCTTATAACAGAAGCGCCCTGCGCCCCCCCCCCCTCCCTCGGTACGCCACTGCGTGCGGGTCGGGTTTACTGCAGATCTCGTTAGAGAGTATATGTGTTCTGTGCTGCAGATTGGTCTCCTCCGGGCTGGCTTGCGGTGTGCGGGGGCATTTACTCCACCCATGTACCTATTCAATAGCATAACGTTGAGCATTAAAAATCGATCAATTAACGTGGTAGGTATATAGACCATTAACGGCCACGTGGATTTTGACATTAGCCTGGAGGGATAAACATAAACAAAAAGTTTAAGAGCTGGTATGAGTGTGTCGCTATGCAAAATACTTTGTTACCCATCACTATGGTTTATGCATGTGTGCTGTGTGTGTGTCGCCATGGCAGCCGTTGTCCCTCCAGCCAATGTCAGATGACGTCATCTTTTAATGGTCTATTATGCATCAGTAGATACCCACCATTTATTCTGACAGTGATAGGTAGGTACTAATACACATGTGTACCTACATAATATTAAAGTAGGTACATTGTTAAAAAAATACATAATATATGGGTTGTGAACTATTCGATCCATGAGACAGTTTCCTAATGCAATTAAGTTATCAGCTGTTTCCGAGGATGCGGTGAGTCAATGAGTGCATGCCTCACTTGCCCCATTCTCCCAAATTTCATCCTCTTTTGAAAAAAACTCTTAAGAAGGAATTTAATACCTATTTATCAAAAAAAAAAATGCTGATTGGTGGAATATTTAACTGACTCCTATTGTCTCCCTCAGAAATGGATAATATTTTTCGATTCGTAGTAATACCTAGGTACGTTCGATTTTCAAATATTTTGGTGGTTCGACGGGAACGAAATCATTTCAAATTTAAACTATTTGAGCTGTTTGTCGCGCGTCTTTTTCTACTTACTAAATTGGTACCTATGGGATATAACATAATAATATAACCACTTATTTCGGGGAAGGCACTGTAAAATAACTTTAAGTAGGTACCTACTTAAAATTTACCTCGACACGGGCATAAGCCTAGTGAAGCAATATCTAAGATAAGATTTTTATTTGTAATTTTTGTCGTATTTGTTAAACTTCGAAATAAATTCATTCATATAATTTTCAGCCGTCGGCGTCGCACACAAACATTTTTGTCGAGCCCCTACTTTTTTTTATTTTTTCGTGTTACGTTTGTCTATTCACATAAAAAGTTTTATAAAAAAAATCAACTCTAGTACATACATACTTACATCCTTTTTTACAATATTTTTATGTTTGAAATTCAGCACCTATAAAATTAGGTCCAGACAATTGACGAGAGTCAAGTTAGGTATATTCTTTCTCAAATATATCCTTTTTTTTTATATAAGTTTGCTGAAAACTATTGAAAAGGTTAGCAACTAATTATTCACACGACAGTTTGAAATGTGAATCAAAACATTTATTGTCTGAATTCCGCCGACCGCCAACATTTTCGCATACCCTACAGAATGACGATGAACAGATTATATACTTATACAATGTTGATAAATTTTATTCGTGCATCTGTTTACCTACTGGTAGATTCAAGATTGCGACTATTTATAAATTGGTGGTTATACAATGTATCGTGACCGTGCCTACATGTTTATATATTTTTATTTAGGTAATACCAGCAGTGCAGATCGCGCAGGCGGCGGGTGCGACGTTCAGTTTTCGAAAATAGCTCTTAATACATGTCGTCTTTTAGCCGCCGTTTGGCAATGAAAATGATGGCACCGGTCGGCGTTGTTTTGTACTATCATCCATATAGTTTTTATTCGCAAAAGGTATACTATATTAACTACGAAGTTTTTACTAAGGGTTTCTTTTGACATTTCTACATGTTATTTAAAGTTGGTGACATAACTGAAATATGAATAATGAGCAACCTTACACTGCAAATATTAGCAGACATGATTCACTCTTCCTAAATATATTGAATACAACAACATATTGTTTTTTTTTCCTTCAAAAGTTTTAATGTCATGTTCAAATGCACCAAATTTTTCCTTTTCATTGTTTGTACACTTTCATTTATGTCAAATATTGCGCATACCTACCTATCAGCTGATTGGTAAAATCTCGTGACATCATTAAAATTTTTATGACTGGCAATAATTTCCCACACCCGCTAAAATAAACAGACAGTTTTTTGTTTTGAAATTATTTGATACCTACTTAAGTTTTTTTTTTACTATTTATTTATGCCAAAAAGAATAGAATGGCGTTATAAAATTTTTGGTACCTATACCTACATTTTGTTATATTATTCACCAAGTTATTTTACATTTTTAAATTCTTAAGTAAATAAATAACACATACTAGGTTGTACCTATTTTTGTCTATTTAAAAAAATTGCTTTTGTTTGATTTATTTACATCTTATATTAGAATATTAGAATCACTTCCCAAACGGGTGGAGTGCATAAATGAATAAAAGAAAATATTGTAATAAGTAATTATATACTTTCAGGTTGTCATGACTCTTCAGGAGAAAAACATATCCTTCGATCCCGTTATTATTAATATCACGAAAGGGGAACAATATTCTCCAGATTATCTGAAAATAAATCCAAGAGGTGAAGTGCCTGTTCTGTCAGATAATGGAAAAATCATACCAGATTCGTCTAGAATCATAGACTATTTAGAAGACAACTTTTCTAATGGTGCGATTTTTTGTAAATGTGTTTATCCATTTTCAGTCATAAAATTAGATTTAATACATCATAAAATTTTTTTCTAGGTAGTCCTAAACTTATTCCTTATCCAAAAGGGTCTAATCAAAGAGCAACTGTGGAAAGATTCAGGGCTTTGATAGATGCATTACCAGCTGGAGTTATTACAATGGGCTCGTTCTTCCACCCGGAGTTGTGTGGATCACCAAAGATGCCCTTTTTAAAGCCAGTACGGCAGATGTTGAAGTGTAAGTTATTTACTTTAGATATCAATGCAACATTAAACAAAATGCAATATGGACCACTGGAATCCAACACCAGATCAAAAACAGTCAGCAAACCCGAATGCACCAAACCAACAAGAGTCCCATGCCCTAAATCATTTTTATGTTTTTTTTGTCATCATTTTAGTAGTCCCCTTCCATATCTCTTCTTTGGTTTTTACAATAAATCTTGCTGGTATCCGCATAACAGAATAGTACTTCTTTGGCTACAAAAATCCATTTGTTCTTTTCCTGTCTTATTATTTGATGTCCCATTATTCATTTTCCATAGTTTGTGCAGGTCAAAGGATTCTTCATTAGTCATTTTGCAAAGAGAAAATATTTTAATCTTCAATCTTCAGTCAGATTACTGTAATAAACAAAGTTTCGTTAAAAATTAGTCTTACTTTTTTAGCTGCTGAAATAAATAGCGCAAATAATTTGAAGATCAATGCTGAAATGAATCCTTCAGCGAGAGAAATATTGCTGAAGAAAGCGGAATTTCAGGAAACAAAACATTTATTAGTCACTAAAAAGGAAGAATATATTAAAATACTCACAACTGTTGAAGAAGTCCTGGATCAAGTGGAAAAGGAATTGGAAAGTCATAAAGGTAAACTATGAAATAAGAGTTTCAAAATCAAAAGAAATGGCAGGGTTATCATCTGGTTAACCAAACACATTTATTTTCAATGGATGTATTTTATAAAGCCCCTTTATAAGACGGTGAATGCTGGTGCACAACAGGTGACTATGTGAACGCTGTTGGTTACGATTCTTTTAAAAAAGATACCGCCTTTGCACACTGCACTCTCAGAGTACTCGAAATCTTGCACCATCACCCCTTTAAACAACAATGATGTAATTTTTAGTACATAGAGGTCCTGAACTCTATAAATTTTTAGATTTATGCACTATTGACATTAACTATTATTGTTCTCGGGTGGAGGTCTTAAAACCAAATTATAAATAATAATAATAATAAACTTTATTACAAACAAATATGGCACATGAAAAACAATACAAACAAAATCAAAATCATTTAAGATAAATAAACACATTCAAGTGCAGTCTTGGACACCCTCACTAAGCAACACCTGTTAAAATGTAATTTATAATAGGTTGGTTGGAAGAAATTGCCCCAGGCAATAAGCCCGCCAATTTTGGTTTATTATTTTACCAATAAAGTGTTTGTTATTATTATTATTATGATAAGCATAGCCTGTGTCAAGTAGTGTCCATAGAAACAGCCTTCTTCTTGAAAACCACAAAAGGAAAACGATACAATACATACTCAAGTAAAAGAACATCGTAACAAATTAAAAAGAAAGATAAATAAAAATATTTAACAGTGAAAAGAGTAAAATCATATTGCATCTATAATGTACCTAATCGAAAAGAAAAACAGAATTTAATATATCCGAAGTCATAAAATTTGTTAGTCATTTATATAAAATAATAAAATCTTGAATAAAATAAGTTCCCATGCAATAGACATAAAATGCAAAAAAAAAAATCATAAATATATAACAAAATATATAAATTTCAAAAGCACAAAATTTTAAAAACATCAAACAAATACAGCCACACAAAAGGATATATGCGATTACAGAAAAAAAAAATTAATAAAAACAAAATATATATATATATTATATATATAAAAATTATAAATCCACCAACTGTATAATAGATGACACAATTAAAAGGAACAATTACACAGATTATAATCATTAAAGACAATAGTAGAAAAGATAAACGTGATGGGAAGGAAAAAAACTGAAAATATCAGAAATAAAATCAGTAAGTCGGTCAATAAAATAAAATAAAAGAGTAAAATTATGAATAAAATATGTTCCTAAATATAAGATATAAAATGCAAAAAAACAAAAAAAATAAAATAAAAATATATGAAAAAAATATCAATTTTACAAGCATAAAACTTTAAAAGAATTATACAGCACACCCATATAAAAGGATTTATGAAATCATAGAAAATATAAAACACAAAAATTATAATGTAAGTTATTATTCCACCAACTGAATAGAATCATTAAGGTGACAGAATTAAAAAGCACGATTACACACATCATAATAATTGAGGACATAGTAGAAAAGATAAACATCAACATGCATGAGTTCGAACAAAAGAGAAGGAAGGAAGTTTGTGAGAAGGGTTATATGAGTAAATTTTTAACCATGTTTTCGGATTCATAGATGCCAACATCGACCAAGAAGCCTTGAATGGCTCTACGATTCATCTTGGGCCCCGATACACCACTACTCCGTCCTAGGGCTACACTCACGTCATTGAAAATCTTCGGTCCCAGGTATAGGTGGAACCTTTGGAAAAAAGTCGTATGGGGTCTTGGAGTGAGCATTCTGTCCATTTGACGAGTGACCCGCCCATGAGCCGGTGCAGCGGCAGGCGTCTCGGCGACCCTTCGAGCATAGTATAATGTTAGCCTTTGGATATAAATTTGTCTAACGTTCAGTAATTCGGTCACCTGATATAGTTCCATTGTAGGAAATGTTCTTTCTAAACGGAAAATTGTTTTCAGGACCATTCTGTGAGCTCTTTCAAGAGTAATGAGCGTAGTTGCGCATGCTCCCCCCCATGCTAATATTCCATAGTTGATTATACTGTGGCACAACGCGAAGTACACAGAGATCAGTTGCTGTTCACTCAAAATATCTCTGAGTCGTCTAAAAATAAAAGCTGTTCTTCTTACCCTTTCAGTCAGCTGGGACATCTGGGATTTCCAGTATTCCAGTAGTCAAATATTGTTGGTACATACACAAATTGTAATTAATTCTTTAATTTGCAGAACATCCTTCATATTGGCTGTGTTCGGAAGATTTTACAGTGGCAGACATAAGTTTAACAATTCTTCTGGTGCGGTTAGATTCTTTAGGATTAGATTCATATTTTTGGCTCAATGGAAAACGCCTAAATGTAGAAGATTATTATAAAAGAGTCCAAGAAAGAAGTTCTTTCAAAAAAACCATTCCAAATATGTGTTTTCACTTACAAGTACTGTTCAATTCCCAAACACCTCTAGGTATTGGGGTTGGCGTCATTGGTGTGCTAGGATTTTTGGCAGGAATTGGTTTTATTTTAAAGAGAGTTATATTTTAAAATCTCAACAAGTTTTTTAATGGAACAAATTAGAGTACTAGAAATGTATAAAATATAAAATAAAGTTGCTGTATATTTTTGTAATTTGTATGTGGGCACTTATTAAAAAAATTGTTTGAACTCCAATTTTTTGATATTATAATATCTTTATAATGTTTCCACACTGATAGTTGAAAATATTTTATATGAATTTTACAAAATATATAGATTGCAATCAATGAATTTTTGGACTTGTTTTTTGAAATTGCAATTCCACTCAAGAATGAGTGATTATATTTTTTTTTTACTTGAATGCCATAGCATTACCTAGATATTTTTTTTCACGATCAAAATAAATTAGTGAAATGAGTTATTTGGTTCGTTAACAATGATTTTCTTTCAACCATGAAGCTGTGAAATAAAAATGAAACAAGAGTTTTTGTAAATGGTTTATTTTAACAACATAAAAAATCTAATTGTTCAATCACACAATAATAGAACAATGAAACAAATAAAAAAATTAATAATACTAAAACTTTAACATCACACTCGAAGGGAAGGTACGAAATATTTAGGTCTTTTAAAAGTGTATCATACAAAACGTTTTTATAAAGTGAAATTATGAATAAACGTAGTTCACATTGCGTATTTGAATTTAGAAAGATAGCAAAAATAAGCAAATTTTAGTAATTTAAAAGTATTGAAAGATTGCATTGATAGTAGAGATCACTCCAGCGGTAATCTCCCCGTAACTCGTGTATTGTATCAAGTGAATGAAGAATTATTCATAAATAAATAAATAAAATACCTAATTAGAATAAATTTTCATTATTGACTGTTAAATATTTTGTACTTCTACAAATAAATAATATTGAGATATGAATGGTGAGGATATACAAATTTTCAATAGTCAGTTTTTTAAACATATTGCACATTTCTTGAAAATTGAATTTACATACTCAAGGTGTTTAAAAGAATACCATGAACTGGATCTATTTGTTAATATTTGGAAATGTTTTTGTAAAAATCTATTTGTTATACAATAAAGAAATATCAAGGTAGAAACCGTTACCTTATAATTAATAACTATTGAATCAATAAATTATTCCAAATTACACTTAAATAAGGCATTTTTATTTAAAAATAATTGTGACGAGTATTACCCAATTACTTAGTTGATTTGTGAATTACTGCCCAATTCCTTAAACAATGTGTCCATTTTTAAGATTGTGCTGGCAAGTATATTTTGTTTATTTACATGAAGATTTTAGCCCTTTGCCACCCACCAATGCACGAGTGCAAGGGGTGAGAACAGCACCCCTATTCTGAGCTTCCGTGACATTTACGCTCGCGTGAAGCAACAAAATTTTGTATGGAAACATGTATAGCACCCCTAGAGAATACTTCGGAAAGCTCCGCAGCCCATACAAAATTCCTGAGCTTCTCACTTAAGTTAGTTAGTGAAATTCGGAATAGAGGTACAGGCTAATGAATACTTTGGTTGAATAAATCGATATATTGCAAATGTTATATGAAATAATAAATATTTTAACTGTATTTACATGAAATAAGTAAAAAAATAAATGAAATAACTTCAATCAAACATTATTATTTTGAGCATTTTTATTAAGGATGTTATGGATATGAAATTTCGTATATGGATGTGGATAATATTGATGACCTGTGTGTGCAACTCGCTATCTATCATCATACAACTTTCCTACCTGTCAGATGTGTCGCAACAAAGGATCATTATTGTTTTGCTAGGGAGTGATTGGAAGTGAAGCTTATAGGCATAGGGTGAAAACACAAAGATCGCCGCAAAGAATGTTGTCTATGGTTTCAGTACATTTATATGGGCATGCCAGAAAGCGAATTCCTGCTTTTGCTGTGCGTATGCCCCTTCAGATGCATGGAAACATTCTTTGTGCCGATCAGAATCTGTGTTATTTGTGTTTTCACAAAGTGATATGAATTTTACAAAGCATCTAGTTTTGAATAAATTGTATGTAAAAGTAAAATACAAATAAAAAAACTTTTATTAAATTAAAAAAAAAAACAGTTAAATCTGAGAAAACTAAATTCATAAGGTGTCTTGTTTGGATTCCGCCCCTTTCCATAATTATTTGAAACTTCTATATCATTATCGGATAGAATTTTACTTTGGATATCCAATAATTTTGGTTACATATAGCTCCATAACACCCCTAAGTAATTATTTTTTAAGTACAAACATCTCTAGAATTGGGCTTTTTAAATAAATAAATATTATTGTAATAATTACAATAAAACTAAAGATTTGTCATGAATTCTGAAAATAAATTATAATATCAACCGTCACCAAAATAAGTAGAATTAACCATTTACTTATCTTATGGTTGGACCTTCCAAGTTTCCTTCCCCGCCTTCCGTTGCAGTGTAGTTGGAGTATAATGGATTACCCATAAAATGTTTTCCATTCAACGAACTTCTCTTACGATTTAAGCCTGCGGGAGCAGCAGATGGCTTATTTTTGTTGTGTTTGAAAAGACCTTCTCCAGGAGACAAGGGAAAACAATTTGGAATCTTGTACCAGAAAAGATAAGTGCTGTACCATGTCAAAATAGCAACTATACCACTGACAAATTTTTCAGCCATGACATGATAATACATTAATGTACAGACTAACATAACATCCCATAACACTTGGAGAAGAGTCATCGCAATAAAAAGCCAACGCACATAGGGAGTGTATTTTGTGTAACTCTCTTTTAAAGTTTTTAATTCATTTGCTTCCAAAGATCGTAGTGGATTCGTTCTAATATTTTTATCGTTGATGCTTCTGCAATATTCCTCGTCTCTGATGTAATCCTTTATATAGTCCCAGCCTATGATGGCTTTGGCTTCTTCAATTAGTATCAAACTAGAATAAATCAATATAAAGCAGTGTCCCGATATGTCAAATCCATTCCAAAACCATCCGTTTTTGAGACATGTGGGTTTGTCAGTGTAAGATTTATAGTTGCACTTTCCAAAAGATGACTCAACATAATTGAAGAATGATGTCCAAAAATACCAAAAGAATGTTGCAATTGCTAATCTTGTTAGATGTCCTTTGATTACTTTGTCTTCTTTGCCACAACACAATGAATATGACGTCATGAAACTGAAAGGTATTGTCAGAGCCAATGTCCAAAACCAACCAATTTTCACAAAGTATTGGTTGAATAAATTATCACTTCGCGAAAAATATGTTTTCGGAAAAGGAATAAAATCCGCAATGATTGATATTAAAAATATACCAGCTAAATATATTCCCACTTTTATTCTGATGTCGTAAAAAATAGATTTTTTGCACCCGTATATAATCATTTTCATTATAACCTCTTTGACGGAAGTGGGTTGCGATGTCGGTTTGGTTCCTTTTGCAGTTTCGAATCGAAAACTGTCTGTAGAACCACGAAAATTTCTCTGAAAGTTTTTCGTCCCACCGGCCATTGTTGAAACTAGACCGTTTTAATTTTGGTTATCCAGAAACTCGATTTACACAACTCTCACTCATAACAAAACTAATTTTATTTTTGACATACTGACTGACAGTTGGGTCCACAGAACACAATATACTCTCTAACGAGAGCGCACTAGCGACCAAAACAGTTGCATTCTAGTACAAAAATGGGATATAAAAATATCCCATCTTTATACTAGAATACAACTGTTGAATCATTTATCCTGAAAATGGTTATGATAAAGAATTAAAATGCAGCAGTAGTTAAATATGGCATTTATTTTCTATGCAAATAATAAAACATGTAACAATATAAATAGTATGTATTGGTATCTATTGCATAAAATAATACTAAGCCAAAAATATATTATCAATAACAATTAGGTACACGAAAAAAACTATGTTTAAACGACACAATACATCATGATTCTACGTACGTACTTATTACAAAATATTTTAAAAAGAAATACAAATGTGTCTTTAATTGTATGTGATTATTATGACGCCACAGAAGGAACATTTCCGATACTTGAAACTCATAATAACAAAATAATAAGGTAAACGAAAGAGTCAATGTCTAGAACCGACACACAACCATTTGTAAATATTAATTACACTATGAGTCTTTGTTTTAACAACTTTTTATGTGCAGACAATAGCGTAGTGGTTAAATCTCAAAACAAAACACGAGTCCATTTGTCGAAACAAGAGTCCATATTTTGTCAAAACAAAACAGAGTCTATTTCTCACAATCATCAACGAGACTATTTTTCACAGCGATACGAAACACCGATTCGACTTCACACAAAATTAATAACACAATCTCCCGAGTTGGAAACAGGAAAAAAATCGAAATAACAAAAACAGCCAGCGCTCGGCCAAATAAAAATGGCTGTTGTTTGGGTTTGGATGTTGTTTGGTAACAAGATCAGTGTAGCCAGCTTTCAAAAAGTAAAAAAGTTTTGTAACATTATTTCTCGAAATCTGGTGTCTTATAAAGAAATAAATATTAATTCACGAATAAAAACACCGCATGATAATATAATAATAAATTGATGTTTTTTTATATTCACTCTAAGATCATATTTCGAAACTTTTTCATAACCGGTAATTCTATTTTTTGCGTCTGTTATACAAATTTCATGCCCAACTGTCTACCAACATTACCACCACGATGTACCAACATCACCATATTCTTGTTGGCAAGTACTATAACCAGAGTTAACCCCCCCTGGTTGGGTCCTCTGACTGGAAACTAATTTCAATGTTGCCATTGAATTATGATATTCCTACATATTCCTAGATTTAGTTTTTCTTCAATCTTCAATCATCATGTCTGGAGCACTTTGACTGAAGGTTAGTAGCTATTCAAAATAATCTCATAAGTGAAAAATCGTAATGATGGTAAATGTGAACAATACACTTATTTATTTCTAGTTTCTATATCTTAACCGGAGGGTACATGAACCAAATAGGGTATTATTGTTCTTTGACATGAACTGAAACTGACTACGTTACGCGAGTTAAAAATGAGTGATGCATCAACAGTTTGTTGGGTTGGCTGGAAGAAATCCTTCGGGATAAGTCCGCCCTTAGACTCTTTTAAATGGTTGTATCAAAGATGTAAGTATGTTAGTTTTGAAATAAAGCTTTATTTATTTGTTCATTATCTAGTCATTTTATTCCAATTAATTGTTATTTTCTGTATCTGTTGTGTTGCAGCTCCATTATGGCTCGACGACGGCTAGTGTGCTGGCGAAAATAAGCATAATATTGTCTTCGATCATGCGTCAGTCCTGGAGACTGGGGAGTTTGTCAGTCTTCTCAATGCCCATGACTCCATAATGATCAGGTACCCAAACCAGATTTGTCATGTTTTTGTTTTTGTATTGGGGTGATTCAGGACCAGTTTGGATTCCAAGATTAATTTGAATCACATCTTTATTATTTCAAGATCCATAAGCTCTGCTTGTTTGTTGAATAGGATGTAGATTTTTTAAATGGCTTCACCCAAAGTAAAAACATACACTTTTGGTATCTTTTACAGTATGCAAAGTTTGTCACCGCTAGTTATTAATTGCACCCACGACTCCTGTACAAGTCTTTGACTGCACTGCCAGGCTACCAACTACTTTGTTTTGATATGAGGTGAAGGTTCATAGTATAAGCAGGTTCAATAAAGCCCTAATTTTTGGCTAGAAGACGGTGGCATATTTTCCCAGACTGGTTGATTTTTTACGGCAAAAATTTTTGGAGCTACAAGAAAATGTATCCATCTCAATAGGAGGAGAGAATTTCTCTTGCCATGTAACTATGGAGTTTCCCTGTTGTGACAAAACGTAGGTATGCCACATTGAGAGTGTGTGCCCATAATCGGAGCTTTATAGAGGTCCCAATTTAATTATATAAACATGCTGGTGTGCTGAATGTTCCTACCTCCTGTTGGAACCCTAGGCCACTGTTATCAGGGAATTTAAAAAATTTGGCACACCATTATTATGCCCACCGTAAGAGTCTAATAATAATTGGATAAAAGTAGGATGAATTAATAAGAGTGGTTTTTTTCCTTTTAAGGAATTTGCTTTATTAGTGTTCTAAATCTAATTTTTCACCTCGTAGTCCATTAACATAGCAAGTTCGTGTAACATTATGATTATAGGGTTTATTAATTTAAAACCTTTATCATGCCTAGGTCAGTCCGTTGTTTAACATTTTCTTAAGTTTTAAAATTAGCAAAAAAATAAAATTACCTATTCAATAAAAAAGCAGATTGTGAAAAAACTAAAACCATTATAAAATAAAAATTAGAATTAAAATGAATATAAAAGTTACATATCTTGTAAATTTTGTTTGTCATGTTTTGTATGTTATATGAAACAGCGCCAGTGGTTGTAAACCACTACTTTTTCTTTTTGTGGTTGTCCTGTTAGAAACACGAAAAAGATGATGATCACTCTGAATATATTTAGCTTGTAGCGGGGGCTGCAGGTGGGGGTGCTTGAGTTGATTCCGTGGCGGCTGAAGCAGTGTCTTGTAAAGGCTCTTTGATTGCCAACCACGGTAATCTTTTCTGCAGTTCAATTCTATAAGAAAAAAAAAACAAATAAGAATTTTATGTCAATTATTTAGGTGTGAATCCTATGTAATTATTGCTGTGAAATTTTTATTTATAACATACCTGAATCTTGGGTGACTGATCGCATAAACATATGGGTCTATACAAGCAACTAATTTACAAGCGCAGGCTGGAATCATAGTCACCTAAAAGAAACAATTGTTTATAGTAGGTATTTAGTTCAAGTTTATTAATACCTTTGAGTGGAGTTGTGTGAGATGAGAGAGAGTTTCTTATAATGATACTTACGCCTGGAGTTAAGAGTCTTTGGTCTCCAAATGCACCTATAAGAGCCATAATTCCATATGGTGTCCATGAAGCAACAAACAGGAAACAAATGGTAATGGCAGCCTTAGCAATTCTGATTTCTGCTGATTGATTGAGTTGATTTTGATTACTCCTCAATGATTCTACATTCATCTTTTTGGCTTGTTCTCTGAGTGCTTTTTCATGGTTAATGACGTGACTCACTATCTGGCTATAGTAATACATGATCATGGACATTGGAATGACGTAACTACAAGTAAATATGACGGCCACAAAGAGGTGGTTGTCAAATGTATCAGTGAGATAGTCAAAGGTGCATTGAGTAAGGAAACCCTCTGGAAATAGAAATAGTTAAAAATTATTATACTTAATCCAATTTATTATATCAAAATAGTGTGTTGCCAAGTTTTACTGATATTGATTCTACCTGGTACAAATCTTCCCCATATTTCCAAGAGTGGCAAAATAGCCCATGGAATGGTGTAAAACCATATCATTCCAACCATAAATAGAGCCTTTGTCTTTGTTAATTTTCCATCAAATGGTCGAGTTATTGTGTTGAACCTGTAATTAAATATTCATGATGATGGATGACTAATTTTATTGAGTGCTTATTTCAGTTCTTTAAGTCATGGCATAGCCATGACAAATGGTTTGGTGGGGACCTTTAGCCTACTTTTTATACAACGTTGCCAGCATTGCCATTAGATTCATAACTTTTATTTAATGAGTGCCAACTCTATAATAGTGATGACAGTTTGGATTCAGTACAGTACAGACATTCCACGGCCACACCATCAAATAAAAAAATGTAAAAAGATTGATTTGAGTCATAGAATTTTTGTCCTCTAAGAACCTAAAAACTTTTTTCCTTAATGCCAGTGTCGGTGTTTTTGCTTAAAACTATCCTACTGAATGAATACCTGTCGTAAGCGATGCACGCATTTGTCATTCCAGCTCCTATTCCACTCAGAGACCCCATCACACCAAATATTTGACATCCCAGAAGACCAGTGGCATATCCTCTTTTGAAGCAGTTGTAAATGAAAATGGGTGTTTTCAACATCATTACAAAATCACAAAATGCTAAATTTACAACAAATATGTTGCTGGGGGTTTGGAGTGATTTTGCTCTAAAAAACAAAAAGAAAATGTTAATAGTTTAATAGGTATATTATTGGAATGATCAAGTATAAGAGTTGGTAGGCCAATCAATTTTACTTACGATGTAAACACCCACATGACTAGGCCATTACCGATCAATGAGGCAACTGTGAAGGCGGCATAAATGAGTCCCAATAAGAAGTGCATGGAAGCTTCAGGTTCTGGGAATTGTAACCAATGCGTTGGCACTTGTTTGAGTTCATCTGGTGGAATGTTCCATCCCATAAGCCGAATTTCATCAGAAATTCTACAAAACAAAAAACAATCCTAACAGTTTAGCATAATCTCAAAATTGTGAATAATCTACGAGTAATGTAAAGAATGTAAAAATAACCTGGCAGATGGCATAAGAACGGACACATTGTGCAAATGGTCCTCCTGCACAAACATTGTAAAATTTTGAATTTAGTTTCTTAGCCCAATAGTTTTTAGAATGAATTAAAACGCCTACATACAGCCCTAGACACTTAGCAAATGGAATTGCCAAGTGCCTACTGACATTCTATCAAACAACTTTCTATTATTTATACTATTCATAAATCTTTGGTTTAAATTCAATTAAATATTTGAATTCACATGTGCAAAAGGGACTTATCGTAGGGTGACCACGAGAATGTCTGTTGATAAATTAATAAAAAATATTTTTTCATTAATAATAAATAAGAAAGGGCAATTCTCCCTGCAAAGATGAGAATGAGGCTTTCATACATCGTTTAATTTCTTTGAAGAAGAGCTGAAGAATTTGAATAAGTTTAGGAGGAGGTTATTGATATTGCATATGACTACATTGGAGAACTCTTGTAGCCTCCCCATGTCCCTTAACGGGCATAACAGGAAAAAATATTTATCGAATACAAATAAAAATTCTTTAAATACTCATTCTTTATCTCTGCATTTATGATAACAATAATTAAAAAAAATATAAATTACGAGTCAATGTTAATTGCATACAGATTTTTATAGAAATAGAAAGCTCTGCAGGTTTATTCTCGTAGTGCTTGAATTGCAATCTAGTTGAAAAGATATCATAAAGGGCGGCTTGGATAAGGATCGAACCAATCAGAGAGGCTACATCGTATTGTAGGCACTCCATCTTTCTCTCTGATTGGTCCTTATCCGAGCCGCCCTTTAAGATATCTTTTCAACTAGATTGCAATTCAGGCGCTAGGAGAATAACCCTGCTGATCTCAACTCCCATCTAACTTTTGACCATTGACTGAGACATTCGGAAGATATTTTTTCATTTACATAAAGCTCTTGTGTGATGCAATTTTAGTTTTCTCATAGTCGAGTGTATTCAAAGTTAATCTTATTTCAACACAATAATGTAATATGTTAAAATATTTTTATTGGAATCAGAAATACATTGTCACAACAAATAATGTAGGTCAAAGGTTATAAAATTGTATTATTGTGGTACTTACAGAGTTCAGATTTATTCCTTTGTGAGTTGAGGTGGAATTCAAAAACCTGCCATGCTCACAAATCCTTTAAAACCAACTCAGTATCAACGCTCTTTTGGTTTGAATGTCTTTGTTCCAGGAGTCAATTAGAGTTTTTAAGACTGTAAGATTTCAAGACTATTATTTTTAACATTAATCAAAATTGTCTCACACAGTCAAACCACTCTGCATAAAATCTTGGAATGGGTGGGCAGAAGGTGCTTGGTGGTAGTCCATTTGAAAAAATAAATCAGTCTCATATTTTACATAGGTCCTTACATACTTCTTCTGGGTCAGCATTCTATGAACATATATTATTATAGTTTAGGATCTTCTGGAATGCTATTAGGGCCTTCTGCTTTTGTCTCTATACACGTGGCTTTTGCTTTTGTTTGACTTCTATATTCTAGTTATTTTTTTCAGCCTCTTTTAATTAATATAGCTATCAGTTTTTAATCTTATATGGCAACTTACCTTCATGTATGATCAGTACTCAGGGTTGCCACCCTGTCTTAAACTGAAGAAACGGATTGTTTTTAACTGATTGATTGAACTGGTTGAGTTCCAACAATGCCAAATAGGGTTGAATAATGATTATTTTAATTGAAACTAGACTTGTAGAGAATGTTTGATTTGGAGTGAGCAAGTAACATTCAGTAATGTGGATAAGGGATGATATCAGATCAGTGTTTAATAACATACACAAATACTTATATAAACTATGGATTATAGAATTAGCTTTAGCCGAGTATAACAATACACAATAGTTATTGTGTATAGTACTAAGAATAAAACATTGTGTTTGGCTTCTTTCTGATAAGCTATATACCTATGTACAGTGAAAACCATTTCAAATTAGGTTTCCGATTTAATACCTACCAATTTTGTATCTACATAATATTTGATGTATAAAGATAGGGATCATTGATCACTCTCCCGAGAGTGGATTGCCGCGTTGCAAAGAAGAAGAAAGATAGAGATGAATTTGATTATTATATTATATAGTTATATTTTGCCATGGGGTTGTCGGCTAAGAATAGCACCTCTGCTCTTTTTTGCTGGTTTTTCGAGCATCCTGTAAGAGGCAGGAAATCGAAAAATCAGATCGGGACCGTGAGGTTGACCACCCCACGTCCTTAAACCTCAACTGGTCAGAAAAGGCACAAGAGCCTCGAACGCCTTCGAGCGCAATGAAGAGCTCTTGATGCCTCCCTATGCTCCTGAGTGGGGCTTAGGCCTCTTTTCGCCGGCTTTTCGGTTTGGTTGCTTTGATCGAGCTGGGGGTTCGGTTCGTGCGGGTCGGGTTCGCTGCGGTTTGGTCTCCTCCGGACTGGCTTGCGTAGAGTGGGGGACCTTAACGGGAGTATGTATGTATGTATTATATAGGTGGCTTTTTATATTGATGTAATATTGTGGCTGATTTTTGTTAATATTCGATTTCAGTCTACCATTTGAAACCGTAGTAGAGGTTAGTAGAGGATAGAGTTAAAGAATCCAACATCCAAAGTATAATTTTTGTAATGAAAAGTTGATATGTAGTCATTAAAAAGATTTGAATCTGGAGACATAATAATCTGTAAAATGATGAAGGGGTAGGCAGAGAGAGTGGATCTCCACTCTTTTCTATCCAAACACACTACTTCTACTGACATAACATATTTCATACAACCTATCCTATTTCTCTTGCTTCTGATCCTCTAGGACTTCTTTGAGAATGTCATTCTTGGTCGACCACCCTTTCCTTTAAGCCTTATAAATTCTCTTTTTCGCTGCTAGCAATCATTCTTTCCATATACCTACCCAATTTTACCATCCCTTAGCTATGTTAGAAAAATATAAAATTTATTTTTTCATTAATAAATATATATAAGGGTCACTGATAGAGAACAATCTGAGAATAGGATCAAATAATTAAATCTAAAGTAAGTTTAAAAAAAATTAAAACTGCTTGATACAAGTTAAATATTGACCCTGTTTTATGGCACATGTATAACAATTTACTAAAAAGTTGCAAATACAAAGAATTGAGTAAGTATATTCAATTCTACTTATAGATACCTATGTCTAATTATTTAGCTTCATTAAAAAAATCTTTGATTAAATTTTTTTTGAATTCCAAATAAACAGTAATTTATTGTGACAGAATAAAAATAATGATATTATTAAAAGATGCTTACGCTGACTAACATTTTGTGGTGAAAATATAAAAGGATTATTGGGATTAAGTTTATGAAATTATACTAAATATAATATCAACACTATGTGTGGGCATACTTATTTATAGACCTCCATATTTTTAGATAAATCACTTAGATATTCCTATATGTAAGATCTTTCTTACTTCACAGATCTTGTGACTCCCAGGTCCTTACTGACTGTCTACAAGTTTGCCAATATCCTAAATTCTTCCTTAAGGTTCAAAATGTGACACACAGGCATATTGTGTTGCTAAATGGTAGGTATATAACCTGCACTAAATTGTATAAGGTATCAAAATAAAAACACATTTAATAGTAATAGTGATTATTACCAAATAACAAAAAATACACAAAGGTATACAAATACTCCAACATATCCATTGATTTAAATGTACTACGTACTAAGTATATGCAGCATTCTGAACAAAATTCCCATAATAATATCTAACATTTTGGTTCACAAGGTATGGAGGTGAAGAAATGCCGAGGGGAAGGAATCGTCCAAATTTATTTGAATGGTTTCTTTTCATTCATCTGTCTCTTTCCACCTTATTGTTTGAATGATTGTACAAAAAGAAATAGCAATGAAATAATCATAATATTAGTGAAAGAGATTTTTGAAAAATTTTCTAATCTTAATTTAATATAGAAGAAAAGTAGGTACATATTTAAAACACTGCAACCTTTTATTGAACGAAGACCATTAAATTTTTTTTTCATTGTCGATACGCCACTTCTAGTACGTAGTACATAATAATTTAATGAATTTTATGCCAAAAAACAATCCTATCACTCACAGCAACAATTTTCATCACTGTGGAAGTGATCTGACATAATTAATTTCCTTTAAAATTTCTAGTTACATGTTTACATACAGATTCATATGAAACTTTACTTTTTGTTAACAAAAGTAATTTGGCAATTTTGTTTGGCACACAGGGGTAACACGTTTCTGAACCTCTAACCTGCTATTTTCGATTTTAAAAAGGAGTTAAACTACAAGGTGCTCTATTGCTTATGTTTATTTTTCTTTAAATCAATTCCTTCTTTTTATAACAGTAATAAGATCAAACAAACTTTACTAGTCATTAGTCTTATTGCCTTCAATCAATTATGGATCATGTACGTACCTCACAATAAAATAGTTTAACCATTATTTTTTATGTGATTTTTTTCAACATTGCAAGTACATAACATTTTCAAATAACAAATCTTTTCAATGTTGTTATCCCAATTTGCAATTTAAAGACTTAAGTGACAATTTGATAATCAATGGCAGCATTACTTGTTTTAGTTGTTTCATGCTTGTTAAATGCATGTCTCTGTTTCAAAACATTGCACATTATATAATTTTACTAAACATGACAATTTTTCGCGGATTGAGTGATACTTTGATGAATAATGGCACAAGTACTATTTATATGAAAATATATTTTATTGAAGGATATGATGATGGGATTTATTATATTATGTCTTTGTCAATATCATACTAGTATATTATACAAGTTTCAGGATTGCATATTTATTAATCATTTACTTATATGTACTTAACTTACTTTATACATCAATGCACACCAATAACTCGCTTTGAGTTCAAAAAATATCAATACATTCAGCTTACATAAATAGTTTTTTGACTCAAAAAAAAAAAAAAACACAGTTATTAAAATACACCCTGTGATGTTCATCAACATTAATTCTAAAAATGTTTTTATTTTTTATTGTCTAGAAAATAGTGATAAAATCAACAGTATGTATTGGGAAGAATACAACAAAATATTGTTTCATGGGTAACTATACATTTTTTCAATAATTAGGTTGGACTATTAATCACAAATATTTTAGATTCAACAAAAAAAGTAGTGAACTAGGAACCAAGTAATACGCTCAGTTGTACAGACTCAATAACAAAAAATAAAATCTCAAATTAATATAACAACATTTCCAGTTCTAAGGATATTATTGACTACACATTGATTTATTTTATTGCTACTCGGGAAGATTTTTTTTTTAATACATTTCACATTCATTATTATGGAAAAGTATAAAACATTCAACAATCTATTATTTACTCTTATTGTAAACAATTATTCACCACTATTCTTTTTGGAGTTTGAAGATTCTAAAGGTTCCACCGCAACGACATCTATTACAGTGGATGCGTCGTAGTCATCATTTTTAGAACTAGTCAAATCACTTTCAAAGGTCGGAGTTATATCTTCAGTCAAATCACATTCTGCATCGTTTTCAGTTTGTGACGAAGTCGGCGTTCCTACATAATTTTCAGAATCTGCACCACTTTCATTACTGTAATTTATTTCAGCTGCAGTGTGCAAAGTGCCTGTCTCGGTTGAATACCTAGAATCTCTGCTTTCACAAGAATTGCCTAATTTAAGTGGTGATGGCCGCCCATCTTTGGGCATACTTATTACATGGTCATCGGAAACAGTGTGATACTCGCTAGTTACCATATCGGGAGAAACACAGATGGCGTTGTCCTGTTCGTTTATTGGATGAGATGATGAACCAAGGTCAAAACTTGCAGGTGGTGGCTTTTTATAAATTCTTCTTGGTTGTGGGGATGTGCTGGCCGAACGGCGTATCAGAATGTGTCTGACTTCTCTGTGACGTATCCTACGTGAATGAGCTGAGTCTGAAGTATTTGAACTTCTCCTAAAATAATAATGCAAAAAAAATTATTTGCTGCATTCATTTGTTAATGCCATAGATGATGTCATAAACAAATCTTAATGTAAAGTAAATAATAAATAAATAAAATCCATACCTATTATCAAATCCGATGCTTAGTGAATTATCTCTACTTATTCTACCATAGATTCTCTGAGATCTGGGACTATGAATGTGTGCTGAAAAAGAAGTAAAATTAATTTATAGATGTATTCTGTGTAGAAACCTTGATTAGCCACTTTATCGGGTAATTATTGTCATTTGACATTTTTAGTAAGTGTCCAAGCTACGGCTTGGCTAAGAAGAATAGAGTTCCATGAAGAGTAATCGAAATAAACATTTTTTGATTTGTTTAAAATAAATAAATAGTGAAACACTAAATGATTCGTTTCCAGCATTTGGAAGTGGTTGTTAGCCTGGACGCTATGATGCCGGCTTTTATACTGTCTCGTGCAGAGGTTGTGGGTTCAATCCCAGGAGCCTACCATCTTCCTCTTTCATGACACAAGCTTTAAGTAGCTTACTGTGAAAGAGTCAAACAGTGTATTTGTGTTCACCTTGAGTGAGCATAGATTCATTTAAAAAAATACTTTATTGGATACTCCACAGCTTTGAAAAACTTACTATGATTTTCGTCATCATCTATTGGTCTTTGTCTAGCTAGCATATGTCTTCTTGCTGTGTCTGATCTTGTGTTAGGAGGACGTGGTCCTGTTCGTGATGAACGTGATCGATCACGCACTCTTAATGTCACTGGACCTTCGCAAGGTACGTGAAGATCCAATGCCATGGAACCCTGAGATCCGGCTAATGATTCATGACTACATCTGAAATAATTTTCATTTTTATTTGGTGCTATTGTTAAAGATGCGTCAAATAAGTTAATCGATTATTTAAAATTATTATACCTTGGATATCTAACATTGGACTCGTCTACAGAAAGAGCCTGTCTCGGAAGCATGGCTGGATTGAGAAGAGTCGGCCTGGGTCTTCTGGGTGCTTCCTGTTTAGGTGATTTAGCATGACTCACAACATGAGTTCTAGTATCTGGTGACATTCTCATTTCCGGCACAGACCCACTTCGAATGAGTTTTTGTCTTGGTGAGCACGAAGGAGACTGCGGTGAACGAGTTGATATGCTTGTTTGACTAGGACGATGTTCTACTGAACTGAAATAAAGAGATTTTGATTGGTTGTGGAAAATATAATAGATCACACTATATGTTTTTTTAATGTATAGAATAATTATAAGATAGACAAAAAACGTCGGTGTCTTGTAAAGAAACTTTTACCATAGAAATGGTAGAAAATAATGCGGGAACATAATCATCTTCACATTGAGAGGGAGCCAATGTGCAATAGGTACTTCATTTAATGAAACCTATCTCTTAATTTTGTAAAATTGCACTTCCAACTTATGGTCAAGTGCTAAAAATATTTGCATTTTAGGTTCTAGGGAATTATGAATTAACATTTAGGTACCTACCCTAAATTCTTAGAAAATTGTAATAAGGCTGCCGTCAGAGCCCTCCTATCGCTGGTAGTGGGCGATGATTTGAAAACTCCTAATTGCTGCTCCCATCGCCCTGTCTGCGAGCCGGCCGACCGCCGCGCCGTCGTGGCCACTTGACGAACTTTCCCTGGTGCCATTTTAAAACGCGCGGGTACAACTTTCGCGGCTGAATCTCTCGCTTCAAATGTCATTACGCATGCGGCTACAACAATGAACCCTGGAATATAAAAATAGTTTGTGTAATTATTACAACGAAAAATATTTAAAAGGTTTTTTATTTTTATTCGGTCACAGGTCACGGAAAGGTCAAAGCTTTGTTTCGTCGTCGAATACTTGACATTTCACTGAAAACCAGTAAGCATTCCCTAAAAATATGTAGGTATTTATACGAAATGTTTACCTAATAAAACATGGAAGGCTTTTTATTTAATAAACATGTAATAGGTTCCTAGATAAATAAATTCAATTTCAACCATTGATAACAAATTCCTGTTGATGTAACAGGTGTCATTCTGTGTTCGTTATGTACCTACTTTATCTTTAAAATATAATTTTCATAACCTACTTGAGAAAATTATAATCAATCACCTACCATAATATGTATATTTATTTACAGTTTTTTTTCAAAATGTCAAGTTTCGGTTCAATGTCCGTTTCAACATTCGAATGATTCAAATTTTAGACGCTTTTTTAGACGATAACGATTTTTCTTGTCTATTTTTTCTTCTACGACGAAAAGTGTTTTGATTTAAGCATAGATTATTCTATTCTAACTTTTTTTTTGTAGAATTATGTAGATTTTCTAGATAGATGTGAATCTGAAAATGTACAGAATTCTATAGAAAATCTATTCGAAAATCAAAACAATTTTCGCTGTGGGAAAAACATAGACAAGGGAAATCGCCATCATGGCGTCTGAAATTCGAATATTACACAGATTATTATTATTTAAAAAAAGAACCGAACTGTTGAATAAACTTAATATTTCGACTTTTAACGTATTCTTTTAAAATAAAAGGCGTGTCAATTTTAGTAAACATAATAAACACATGCGGTTTTGTTTGAAAACCAACCGAGGTACAGATACTGTAAGTCTGTAAATCATAACAAAGTACTAAAACTAAACTTTGGGCAATCACCACATCAATCATGCACGTTTTTATGGCCAATAAATCACGAAACATAAATAGGAATAAGGTATTTGGGTGACTTTTCAAGAAATCTAAAAACAGGGTGATACGTTTTATGCATATTTGAATAGTTTTTAAACTGAAATTTTAAGGGTTTTAAAATTCCAAAATCAGATTTATAATAAATTCAGTTTTTTATGGATTTTTGTGTTTTTCTCCTAAGCCTAATACCTAACATCTAAATTTTATTATTTTTAATTTTAAGTAATGAGGCAGGTATCGTAACAATTTTCTGATTCAATATTAGTTACTCACTTAGGTAGGTACGATGTGATGTAACTTTAATAAAAACTGTAAAAATCAAGTGTCAGGCTTGTCTTCAAGTGTCTTAGCTTGCAGTCTCTTGTGAATAATCTATTATGTATTGTGGATTTCCCAATTTAGACACTTACCACCTACGCCCATGACGATGGGCCCAGCGTAAGAGAGGTTGTTCAGATGAAAGCCTCTTGATTCGTTCTTCACCCTCACTGTGGCGTTGCCTCTGATCTCCTGCCCGATAGACAGCTGGTCTGCGTAATATCCTGAAACCAACGAGTTTAATTATAATTTTTTTAAATGACAGACCAAAAATATTAATATAAAAATCCTTTCATTGATTTTTGTTACATTTCAGAACTAAATCTTGAAATATCCGACCAAGGGAGTATTATTTGGTGTTGTAAGAAAGATGAAAGTTAGTAAGTAATTTGGGATGGCTTAGGTTTGTTAAAAGAATAACACGTCGATTTCGTCCTTAAGGAATCCAAGGTCAAAAGTAAAAGAAATAAGAGAGGAATGTTATTTTGGTGGAAGAAGCGAAAGAAGCGTGTTTTGATAGAAAAGTGTAGAGGTCCGTTCTCTCTGCCTACTTTTTTAAAGGGACACTGCTTAATAGGCACAAGACACTCGTTTCCGCAACATTCTTCTCCTTCCTTCTATTTTTACATAAATTATAAGTTATAGTAGGCAGGGAATATTTTTCGCCACGGAATTAGATATGTGTTAAGTCTCTTGACGGTGGTTAGAATCTCTCTTTCCTTTTGCACCATGCCCAGGACTCTCTCGTTAGACACCATGTCGACCCATGAGATGCGCAAAATTTTCTGTAAAACCATATTCGATTACCTCTAGCTTGTTAAGCATTGAAATTTTGAGGGTCCAACCTTCCACTCCATATACCAGCACCGACAAAATGTGTAATGCTTTTACATCGAGTGCTCCAAATCAAATCACGATGGTATAGAAACAAGTATAAATCTCACCATCTCAAATCGGGTTATTTCACAGTGCACTCCACTCATCGTTCAGCCAGCATCCCTAATACGTTCAAACGGGCCATCTGTCTTATTCAAGCACTATCAATAGTAAGGTTCATCCTATTGCCCCTTCGTTCACTAACTATCATGGTTTTAGTTTTGAGTAAATTTATTTTTAGGTCAAACTCCTTTCCATAATCGCTTACTGCATTCAAGATTCGTTGCGAATTTTCTGGCGTACCTGTCAGCAACGATGGCAGGGTCTGCGGACTATCTTATAGTGAAGCTAATATAACAAAGATAAGTACTTTACCTGTTTAACTTTAAGTTAAACAGGTAAAGTACTTATCTAATTTTACCGAGGGAACGATGTATCCGGCGAAATGGAGATAAACAAGATTGTAGGTAGGTACCTACATAATATACCTATGGGTGTCAACATTTTATTTGATGATAATATTTCAACTCTAAAAGTATCGAATAATTATGTGTTGTATGTACCTACAAGGGTGGGTGTGTATTATGTATACCTACAGCTTTGTGGTGAGGCCAGGGTGGATGGGGAATATTTTCAGGATTGGTTTAGCAGCCTCCCTGCCTCCAGCGCCGAGTGTATTGAGAGCAGGTACTCTCCCACCACACATTATTCTATTTTACAGCTGATAAAATAACGTAGATCTGTCATTGCGTCAAGCGAGACGTATTCAATACTTCAGAGTTTTTATACCATATACGAGATAACTGAATATACCTACATCATACAAATGGCGTACAAAGTATCTTCCTACATTAAAACACTCAACATTGAACATCTTATCTATTCGGAATATCTATTTTTTGTGTGGAATATAAGTTGGCGAATACTACAAAGACATTGATATTCGTTGGGAGATGAAACATTTTGATATGAACAGGAAATAAACAAAAAAATATGCTCTTAGGAATAAGATATGTTTGGAAAAGACGGAAATTTCAAAAGAGCTAATAAATAGACTTAATGTAGTATGGGAATCTGACATTTATTTTTGACCATCCGCAACCTGGAATGAACTATTGCAATATTTGAATTTTTCCTTTTCGAATTGGAAGGACCATTGTGGAAATTAATTGTTAGGCTCGGTACTCACTTGCGCCGCGAACGTGTATTGTTACCTACGTCAATTTTATCAAAAGGATGCATGTGTTCCGCTCGCGTTCGCTTTTCGAATCACGTATACACTTAACCTTTCGATTAAATTTATGCAATGTCATACGTTCGCGGCGCAAGTGAGTACGTACCTTTAGAATCATTGTGTCTGAACAATCAGGGCTTAGTATAAGTGTTTTCCTGAGGATTATTTTGCTTGTTTATGTATCATATTTTTATCTATTTGTAATAAGTACCTATGTACATTGAAAAACTTGGTGTTTATGAAGATTTGATTTGGAAATTAATAATAATTTTATTATAGTAAATTAACTAATTCTTCCTTTGTGATCCCACTAAGGGACATAGAGAGGCAACAAGAGCTGTCTACTACGCTTGATTTTGCGCAGCGTCAATGACCTTGACCAATGACCCTTGAGGAACGACTTTATAAATTAATCAGAAGAAACTCTTGCAACACAAATTCAAGAATCTTTTATTCTCAAAATGTTCAAAACTTCAGTTCGTTAAGAATATTGTACGAAAAGGGGAATTTTAAGGTTAATCTTGCGAAACGAGGTGTACCAACAACAGGTAGACGAAACCATTACGGTATTTGCTTCAACAGCCCACTGAGTCCAAGGGGTGAGAAGGGTAAAACCCAACATAATGATATTATTAATAGGCACCGCGACAAGGACTGCCTACATCGTAATATTACATTTCATTAAATATTCTTCACGTGAACCGGCGAATTAGTGATTCTGTGTCGGTTGTGATTTCAACAGCTTCATAATGGTTCATTCCACGTAGCTAATAACGTGTGACGGAGCCAGGGTGGTCCCCAGTTAGCTCCCGTCTGCTGCCAATTATTCAGATTCTATTTGAAACACATTTACAACCCATTTCAATTTGAAAGTCCTTGCGCTAATAAATGATGAAGGCTGGATACAAATGATTTACTGGTAAGAATGATAATTCATTATGTTGTCTATGATTATTTTTGTTGATGAAATGAAATTACAGATTTTACTGCTCTTTTACGGATTAACTTTTTTAGATATAATACTTCTTGGGTAGATTTATCTCGCAGGTGCTCGTCTTATTATTTAAAATAATATTGTGTTTACGGTGTTTATTTAAAGGGTAAGTTGTATATTTTAATCATGGTAAATAAAACACTAGGTAATATGTATATTATCTGGTGGCTCCCTTGTGTGGCAAACACATAGTTGCTTCTTCCTTGGATTTGGAGGCAACCTTCCTTCAATCAAAATTTTATTTTAGTTCTTGTTAAAAACTATCAAAAACAATGCGACAAGTTATATGGACATGAATTGCTGTTTTTAGATCTTGGATTGACTCGAAGTGGTTGAAGGATTTTTTATTGATAATTTATATTATCTCATTTTTGAAAAGGTTTTAGGATTCCCCAAATTTCGTTCACATAACTTTTGGTAAGGTTTTAAAGATTATTGTACGTACATACAAAAAAATAACTTCAATGATTTACAAAATCACTTGGATTCTTAATATAAAATTCAATATAGGTAATAATTCACAAGTATTTTCACAGTGATATAATGGAGAGCGGCATTTTTACAATATGGCATGATGTAAGCTTAACTAATCACAAATATTTCCCTAAAAAATATAATTATTGTGTTTGTAGGTCTCTTTCGCGTTTGATACCGAATTTTTACTTTGAAAGTGTTTTTAGGTTTGCCTAATGCAATAAAGAAAGGTTAATGAAATTTACATGGTACATAGATTGATAAATTGGAAAGTTTTTGAAAATATTTGGAACAAAAAAGCGATGTGATATTTTTTTTAAATCGTCCTCAATATGTTGTAAAATTTTAAATTGTACCCTACTTTGAGTTTATTTTTTTTTATTTATTTATTTATTTATTTACATAATATAAACGGCTTTCGCCTTTAAACACAAATTCATTACATTTGTACAAAAAAATATCTCAAACAATATAGATGATCAAAAAAACAAAGACAGTCACAATAAAATAAAATTAAATATCACTCAAAAAAAAGTCACTAATCAACAAAATCAAAAAATAAAAAACTTTAAACATTCTGTAAAATCCTTTCATAAAATAATTAAATGTCACAAAAAATCCAAAAAAAAAAAAAATTATAAATAAAATAAAATACAAATTTAAAAAAAGACAAGTCACAACAAAACAAAAATTATTAAAAAAAGTGACAAAGAAACTAAATTAAGAAAAAAATTTGTCACAAAGAAATAAAATTAAAAATCACAAAAATAAACTTAAAATTTTCTGTATAGACATGCAGACAAAAATTCAAATTTGAAAATTAAGAAGTAAAAATGCCAGAAGCCAGCCGATGAAATCCATTACAAACATTTCTTAAAAAAAAAAAAAAAAAATAACTCTTCGCAAAGGCATATAAAGAATATAAAAAAAAACAAATAAAAACAGGACAGTTACAAAGAAATAAATTAAAATTATTAAAAAAAAAAAAAAAAAAAAAAAAAACTAACTTTCTGTAAAGACGTGCAAAAAAATTGAAATCTGAAAAATAAGATGTAAATGTCAGAAGCAAGCCGATAAAATCCATTCATAAAATAATTAAACATCACAAAAAAATCCAAAAAAAAAAAAATTTTTACTCTGCAAAAACATAATACCTACCTATATAAAAAAATATAAATAAAATAAAATTCTAATTTAAAAAAGACAAGTCACAACAAAACAAATTTAAAAATTATTAAAAAAAGTGACAAAGAAACTAAATTAAGAAAAAAATTTGTCACAAAGAAATAAAATTAAAAATCACAAAAAAAAAAAAACTTTAAATTTTCTGTATAGACATGCAGACAAAAATTCAAATTTGAAAATTAAGAAGTAAAAATGCCAGCAGCCAGCCGATGAAATCCATTCATAAAATAATCAAATAAAAAAACAATACTCACAAAAATTTCTTAAAAAAAAAAAAAAAATAACTCTTCGCAAAGGCATATAAAAAACAAAAAAAAATAATAAACAAATAAATAAAAACAAGGACAGTTACAAACAAATAAATTAAAAAAAAATTTAACTTTCTGTAAAGACGTGCAAAAAAATTGAAATCTGAAAAATAAGATGTAAATGTCAGAAGCAAGCCGATAAAATCCATTCATGAAATAATTTCGAACAAAGTCGATATTTAAAACTTTAAAACCCATCAATCATTCCACATAAAATACACACACACACATAAACATATACACGCACATACACACATCACATGATCATATCAATCTACAACTACATTGTGGATTTCAAGCTCTCGGCAATTTTTTGCTTGAAGGTGAACAGAGAATCCAGAAAGATATCCGACAAATGCCCATGAATGTTTCCGAACCTATGCATTCTATTAATAGGCGCATTATATAAATAGTTCGTGTCCACTACGTCGGTGTGAAATGTTACCACCTGTCGAGTAGCTCTTGCCGGAACCTGGTACAATATCATACCGGTCAATTCAAAACACTCCAATTCTCCCCGCACTATCCTAAATAACAGACTCAGATCGGATATTATCCGTCTATCAGACAGCGTGTTCATATTCAAAAGCGACAATAGATAAGAGTAATTGATTTCCTCAGCAGGAATCCGCATCAGGTAGTTGACGCACCTAAGAAACTTTCGCTGAATCCTTTCAATGTTATTTGAGTGGACAGCATAGTAGGGGGACCAAATAGGGGAGTTATATTCCATTCGACTTCTAACCAAGGACATAAAGAGAGTCTTGACTGCAGGTATGGATACAAAATCTCTGGTCGTCCTGAGTACAAATCCTAACATTCTCATTCCCCTATTTGTTATGTCCTCTATATGTGGAATGAACGTCAAACGTTGATCAAAGATTACTCCTAAGTCTCTAATGGCATCAACTCGTTCCAAGACATCACTCCCCAATCTATAATCAAATTCTAATGGATTTATCCTCCTCGTAAACGTAATTACCTGACATTTCTCAACATTCAGGAATAGTCTGTTGCGTTCACACCAAGAATTCAACCCATTTAAATTACTCTGTAATACTTGACAGTCGCCAATACTATCCACCCGTCTGAATACCTTAAGATCGTCAGCAAACAATAGGTAGGTCACGTCATCAAACACGGAACAAATATCATTCACGAAGAGGAGGAAAAGAAGTGGCCCCAAGTGACTACCCTGAGGAACTCCACTTGTAGCAATGAACCCACTGCTCCTCGTCGAGTCCTTGCGTACTACAAGTCTCCTCTCACTCAAGTAGCCAGCAATCCAGTCATACAAACCACCACCCACACCCAGCGCTCTCAATTTGTACAGCAATACATCATGCGGAACGCGGTCGAAGGCCTTGCTGAAATCAGTATAAACAGAGTCTATCTGAGATTTTTCAGCAAAGGCCCTCATGATATGATCTTCATATATCATTAAGTTGGTCAACGTCGACCTACCTCTAACAAAACCATGTTGAGCCCGATTGATCAACCCCTCTAATTGAGGAGTGACGTAGTGCAAAACAACCGACTCAAAAAACTTAGGTATTGCGGACAAGATACAAATAGGCCTATAATTTTTAACATTTGATTTGTCACCTTTTTTGAAAACAGGAACTATGAAACTCTCTTTCCATCTTTCTGGGAAATAGCCTTTTTTTAGAGATTCCTTAAACAGTATATATAATGGAAAATATAAAGAAGGAGAGCACTGTCTCAGAAATATACTTGGTATCCCGTCCGGCCCTGCTGGTTTCTTAGTATTCAGTTTACTTAATTCGTTCTCGACAAATGAGCATTCTATGACACAATTATTAATGTTGACCGTCTCCGAATACATGATATTTGGGATGTGATCGTCCTCTCCACTCATCACATAAACACTTTTGAAAAATTGTTGAAATAGTTCAACTATCTCATCATCACTTGTACTGAGAACATTGTTGTAAATCATTGAGTCCGGAAGACGATCACTCCCCTTTTCGTGGGATTTTGCGAACTTCCAAAAATATCCAGAATCACTAAATACCTCGTTCTCCACTTGAGAAATATACATCTGATAACATTTCTTGGAAAGATCCCTACAAGCACTTCTAAGGAATGAGAATCTCTGGTAATCTTCCGCACACTTAGTTCTTTTATACTCAGCATGGCTACACTTTTTCTCATATATCATAGCTTTCAATTCATTACTGAACCATTTAGGAAAAGAATCTGATTTAAAAGTTATCAACGGCACAAATAATTTTATAGCAGTATTCAAATACTCATAAAAAATTTCTAGTTTACTATCTAAATCCGAGTTGTCGTACAAAAACGACCAGTGACATGAATGTATAAACTGATTGATGGAGTCGTTTTCACAATGGTATCAGATATACCTATAATTGTTTTTCTATCTGCTAGGTATACTATTCAGCTATTCTAGAAAAAAAATTAAACATGTAGGTACCTCAAAAATTGGTGACTCTGTTACCATTTATATCCTGCAAGTCAGGGTTTGACAAAAAATACTAAAATAACTATAACTCAAAAATAATAAAAAATCGCTGAAATTATATTGAGTTATTTGGGTAGCCCTTAAGGTGTTATATCTCTGGACTTTCACTTAGTCTAACTTTCTGGGACACATTGTATATTGACCGATACTTTAAAGAATTATTTTTTACTAAACAAATTCATTCTTTTGAAAAGGAGTTTTCCTATATGTACTTACTCATCGTGAATATAACACGTGAGATTGAAATGGTTATTTTCTTTTGATATAGGACCAATTAAAAAAAAATTAGTACCATGGCAAAGTGTTTAATTTGAATAATACATTTACAAAGCAAATGCTCGTTCTAATATAAACTATTCTTACAATTTTATTCGCTTTTCAGTAAATTATGCCGAAGTATCCAGAAAATAAAACCAAATCCTTGACAGAAATTTCTAAACGTCATTTCAATCGTTTAGTAAAAAATAATGTAGAAAATTTCTTCACCAATGATTTAAATCGGACAATAAAACCTGTTTCCATTTCGAAGCGAGAATACGTTACTGAAAGTTCATTAAATAATGTAAAACTTCAAACTAAACAAACACCTGTAATACGAGCGTATTGCTCACTGATTCACATGAACCATCAACATCGTCAAGTATTCCTTCACTAGAAAATGAAAATGATAGTTCTTTTACAAGAAGTATTATTCCAAACAATAACACATTAAATACGAACGAGGTGCTCACTTATTCACTTGAACCGTCAACATCGTTCAGTTTTCCTTCACAAGAAGATGAAAATGGTAGTTCTACTCTACGTGACGAATTAGCATCATGGGCACTAAGCATGAAATCACTCATTGCGCTATTGATGAATTGCTATATTATATTTTGAGGCAGCAGTCTTTAGGAAAAAAACTTGCCCTAAGAAGCTAGGACCCTCAAGAAAACTCCTCGAAAGACTACGATAAAGTCAATTATACTACGATAAAGAATTAGGCAAGCATTGAAGTTTAAGCCAAATTCAATCGATTGGACAATAAATTTGAAAGTAGGAATTGATGGGCTCAGCATATGATGGAGTCAAATACAAGTCAGCAATGGCCTATATTAGGATCTTTGGAATATACTAAGCATGTTTTTGTGATCGGAATTTATCATGGATTTGAGAAGCCATCAAACAGTAATGATTTTATGGAAGAGTTTGTGAACGAATTGAAAACATTGATGAACAATGGTATTGTCATTAGTGGGAGAAATTTTCAATTGAAACTTTTACGGATGATATGTGATGCTCCTGCAAAATCATTTATAATGAAGGTTAAAGTACACACAGTTGCACGTAATGCACGCAAGAAGGCGAATATTATTATAAATTCTAGGGTTTGTTTCCCAGAGCTACGTAATATTCTTCGCACCGATTCAAGTTTTGTTAAACAAGAACACGGCAATTATCACAATAGGGATCTATTATAACCACTAACCCTAATTTCAGACCAGTTACTGATATTCCTCTGGACTACATGCACCTTGTGTGTATGTATAGGGGTAGTAAAAAAAGTAATTTCTCTTTGGTCTGGCACCAAGAACTACAACGTAAAATTGTCTAGAAGGGACTTGGACATGATATCCGAAAGACTGTTATCCATGGTGCCTTATATACCTTGTGAGTTTGCTCGCAAACCTCGGGATATCAGGACTGTAGGCAAATGAAAAGCCACCGAATTGCGACAGTTTTTATTATATACTTCACTAATAATTGTACTTTGGCCGTTAATAGAAAGAAGATCCGTGCATGGTATACAATAATTTCATGGCTCTTCACACTAGTATACATATAGTAGAGAATTTTGACCAACAAAAAAATTATAAATGAATATTCGGAATATTGCGAATCTTTATTAGTATAATTTGTTAAGAATTTCAAAATTTTATATGGCAAAGAATATATTTCAAATAGCATACATGGCCTTATCCATATAGTAAATGATGCTAAGGAGTTTGGTCCTCTAGACTCGTTCAGCGCCTTTCAGTTTGAAAATTATATGCGTCTGATTAAAAGAAAACTTAAGAAAAAACCATAAGCCACTCCAGCAACTCCATAGAAGATACATATGGAGAATCAAAAACATATTGTGTTTAATAATGAGAAAAACACTAATTTAAGAAATGAGTCATTCAGTAAAATACACTATAACGGCCCTATTTTAGATTTACAATGCTCTGTACAGTACAAACAGTATGAAACATTATTATCGGTTCTTAGGACAACTGTTCCTGACAATTGCGCCATGATGGACGACGGAACGTTTATTTCTATTGCCAATTTTGTTGATGATGGTTTACAAAATGGGTTATTGAAAAAAACTGGATATTGTTGGTCCCATTTACGCAAATCCATGTGACTCATCGAAAATAAATTGCCATACTGTTAAAGCAAATAATTCTACACGTTTGAAAAAATGGAAGGTCCAAGAAATTAAAACCAAGTGTTTCAAGGTACCATTCGAAGGAGATGTGTGTGCTGTTCTTCCAATACAGCATTCATTTTGAATTTAACAGGGTAACATAGAGGTCATTTTGTTGTTTTCGTTCATTTTTACTAATTATTTTATTTTCACCAAACGTATTTATGTGTTTTAGGATCATGATAGAAAAAAAAAATCATTCTGGTTGAATTTGATGATGGAGTGCAAGTGATACATAAAAATTGGCTAAAATATATTTTTTTGTTACTGGCCACTTTTCAAAAGCACGGCAAGATATGATAAAGCTGTGAGAGAAGAAGAGCCCCAAGATTCTTGGGGAATTTTTAAAATGAATGTTTTTGGGGAATATGGTGATTATCAATAATTATAACAAATCGTTGAGTACTTATATCATTACAAAATATTGCAAGGAGCAAAGCAAACTACATTATTTTTCTAAAAATCATTGCAGCATCATGGGATGAAGCCCGCAAAAAATTGAAGACGGCGGAGGAAAAATCTGAGGTGAACACTACCGACGTCGAGAAAAATCCGAAAGAGGCAGTGATGGGGATGGATCACTAAGCCTTTTAAAAAGAAGTACCTCGGCCTAGTAGTAGCCGAATCGAGGAACCTCCTGCATTGCAGAAAAAATCCGAATATGAGGTTCCAGAATCGCTGTGCTCTTGTGCAGGTCCATTTTCTAATGATTCCGGTATTATTATTATTTTATATGTACAATATACATAGGTATTTTACAATACTACATACATCACATAATATGCATGCCATCACCTAATTACATTTAGGTATACATATTTAAACATCTTAATATGAAGAGATAAAGTCTTTCACTGTTTTGTTTGTTTAAAACCCTTGCAGAATTTAAAATGAAATTGATTAATACCATCATGAATAGTTGGACGCACTTATGCAGTCAGTGGAAGAATTAAGAAGATGTAAAGTACATTAAATAACATCGATATTGATTCTGACACCACTGATGTGGCAACAGTTTTGCCACTAGCTGAAATGAACAGCTTAAGAAACCTCGAGAGGAGGCTGGTTGATGAGCAATATAAAAAGAAACTGGTACATATCTATGTATTATTATTTTTAACGACATACTTCAAGAATACTTAAATTTTAGAGAATTATAATTATCGATGTTCTTTACTTTAACAGATCACTTAGCGAGAAACGGAGGAAATAATACATAAAGTAATTACGTGGAATATTTTGAAAAGTTTAATTCATGGCAAAGTTGCGTTTGATTACAGTTGGGTAGGAGGAAAAGGCGAAAATGCGCTGTCCTCTTCTCCTTTGGCTGAAGTAATTTTTGGTAAGAATTGACTTATTTTTTGATTAATTAATTATCTGAAAAGTTGTTTATTAGTGGAGATGACATTGGATAAATAATAGGAGATCCAATTTCATAAAAATTATTATGTTTTAGGAGCTGTTCGTCAGAATAATCCCACCAAAGACTCGACAGATGTCGATATTATTGGTGTAATTAAAAACTGGCTGCGCCACGCACCTCAAAGGGCAAAATCAAAAATGATGTAAGAAATTATAATTTATTTACATAATCAGATTTTAAATGAAAGAATACTAACACTACATTAAAATAATTATAGATTAAATTATAGATTCTATTATAATAATTGCTTGGTGTTTTCACAGATCTATTGAACCTGAAACTGAAGATTTTTTTAAATTAATGAATGTTTTTTTTTATTTACATAGTGTGTGTTATTTCAATGTGATGATGCTGTCGTGTATCTCTTTTGTGTTTAAAGGGAAAAAAATCCGATAAAGAAAAACTTCAGTAGATAGAAAGATAATACCTAGTGAAAATAAAAATGTTACCAATGGTAGCCATTGCAGCACCAAGCAGCATCAAGAGAAGGCCCAAAGACAGAGCCCTGCAGGCGTGCCACAAACACTTGGATGTCACCTTACCACGGACCACCTGAAACAAAAAGTAACAACATTGTCATCCTCAGTTTTTTACGTTGATAAAAAAATAAAGGAAAGCGAAACCTTTTTTTATTAAGGCAACCGACCCTAAACTTGAAACAATAAAACATTCATGTCAATGTGAGAAGAAAATAGAATCAGTAGTAATATATAAGTGGAAGTTACTTTTATATAAATATACCTATGCTTATTATCTTCTAAAGATATAAAAGAAAGTCGGGTTAGTGCGAACATTTTTGGTTTATCGGATTCTTCTCTGCTCCGGATAACAGAAGAACTATTAAAAATTGAAAAAATGGATAGCAAATCATATAAAAATATAATATTAAAGTTTGTATGGAACGAATTTCGAAACGAAAAAGCCATCTGTAAAAAATTCAATAGACACACAATTTTTATTTACCTGACAACCATTGACATTAAAAATATTGGCACGCAGATTTTTTATGGTTTTTCTTTTGTAATTTGTTAACATTGATGCGCATTTTTTTATAAATTAAACACGAAAAGTGAATAAATCTAATTTTGAAATCAAATTGTCGCTTGACACAATATTTCAGTTTTAATAGCTGGTGCGATTGAAAGAATTCTGATGAAAATATGTGGTTTAAAACAGATGCATCGGTCGGAACGGCATTGGTTAAAAGTCATTTTTATCATTCTTTTAAATTCTTATTCAATGTTCATAGTTGACAGACCACAGGACAACGTCTGTCGGGAAAGCTAGTTGAAAAATAACTCAAACTCAACATATCTACCACGAAACTGTTCTGTCTTGTACAGTCAGGTTGAGGGCTAACAACTTCGATTAGTTTGGGCAATTGGGTTAAAAAAATCCGTTAATATTGCAAAAAGGTTTCTGTGGGCCTAGACAAAATACAGTTGGCGATCGACTACAAACGAATTCTTCGACAATGTAGAGTAGGAAGAAAATTAGCTGTCCATTTTTTATATTTTTATATAAGTGTCATTGCTTGGTTTAAATAATTGTTTACGTGTTCCAGTGGACAGATATTTTTTTCGCACTATACATTGGCGAAATCTTCGTTTGTAGTCGAACGCCAGTTTGAATTTGTCTACGGGGGCTGTTGTCAAATTTAACATTTTCAATGCTATGTAGAAACAAAGTAATACTAGAAAATATTAATTTTCTTAATGTGTCAGACGTCTGTAGGTATAAACGGCAGGAGATGATTCTTGAAGCATTCTCTATCCGCCCAAATTGAAACAGGATTCCATCCTCGATTGGAAATTTCAAGGGAAAAAAATACTTCAGTCAGTACTCAGTAGTTAGCTAAACATATATTTAGTCCTGGCGCTGCAATGTAATTCTCGTTAAAATACCGATGAGGATAATATTACGTATTATCTAAGTTTTTAATTCAACTAAAAAATCCATACATATGTCTCTATAATAAAAAATGCAAACTGATTCTTAAAAAAGGAATAAAAATTCCAGTAATACGTATGTAATTAATTGATGTCTCATCCCATACTAAATGCCTTTCGGTCCTTCAAAATATGAAAAATGTTTTCAGAGTAATTCAATGTTAGAGATTTTGCCGATTAAATCACTAAATTGGTTCCAGTACTTCAAGTTCCAGGACTGCGTTTCCAGTTGCATTGTTTCTAACTAACGACTTGTAACAAAGTAACGTTTGGCAGTAGAGGAAATATAAACGATGCAACTTAGGTCTTTTTAACTGAGCCAAAGGAGGTTGAAAGCCCTCAACTCTACAGAGATCAGCTGACAGACTCATAGTATGTCTAGATTATTTTCTAAAACTTTGGCTCAATAGTCTTAATAGGAAATTAAGAATAATCCATGCTTTCCGAAAAGATAAAAAGAACTAAAAGGCAAGAAGAAGGTAAAGAAGCAGTTAGCTGAATGAACTATCAGATCATTACTTACACTGAAACTTTCTAAAATATCGCTTTTACCTATAAAGTGTTTGGAAGTTCTACTCGTAGCACCAAGCTTAAGCATGGTTTGGTTTATAACATTTTTTTAAGCAATTCGATCATGCAGTATGCTTGTGTTTCAAGCAATTGAAAAAGTCAGCGAACTATTTTCATGGTAAAGCAATTTCTCCTTCTAGTTGTTGTTACGTTAAAATATACCTATTGTTATTTTAACGAAACATTTTTCATTCTTTTTTATCTGTCATTTCCATCTAAGGTTGCAAGGACCTGTTTTTTATTATTATTCTTAAACACATGGTGTGTGGGGCTGCCACGCTTTTTCAAGTCGGTTGTCGGATGTCGGACTTCCTTCTATTCTGGATTATGGGTCAAAATTATATCTACGGAAATAGATAGTAAGCGATCTACGGAGCTCTGTGAGATGGGATGACTCAATCCCAGGGTGAACCATCGACCCAAATCATTAAAAGCGGTAGAAATGTTTTTCATGGATAAATAATTGGTTTTAATTAACTAATTGTTATATTTTAATTGCGCAGAATTAGAACAAAGGCCTTATCAAATTATCCCGCTGTTAATTTAAATACGTAGAATTAATATTTTGAATATACCTAAGTAATTATTATTCCTTAAGAAAACCTACAATTAATAAACATAAGTATATTTAATTGATTAATTAATTATTAGAGCTTTTGTTAAATTGGGTAAATCATTAGCCGGAATTTCGAACTCTACCAGCAGTGTTAATAATAATTACCTATTATTAATTTATTATCAAGCTTATTAGGAGATTGGTTACCTACTGTTAGGCGAATGTTATGATTGATAACTCTGCATTTTAACTTAAGAGGGGAAAAGGGAACATATTGACTCATCGGAAACAATACGAAACATTGAGTCACTGATGAACATTGGTTGATGATAAGTGTTAACCCATGGGTCAACGTGCAAGAATTCTCTCACCAAAGGTCTTGACATGCGTGATGTTATATTCCATTCAGTAGTTCTAATAAGAAAATCCTCAAAATATTGATAAGAGTTGTTTATTCGTTAACAAGTAAATTGTTCACGCCCCAACGGTGAGCCGTTTTGGCCGGCTAAACCTAAGCATTCGTCTGTAAACAGATGGGATTTGTCGTTTACTATGAATATCAGTTAATACTTTCAGCGTTGGTAGATATTGACTGTTATTCTGAAATGAAAAACAGAGGATTGAGTTGCGTCGTATCCAATTTTTACTGACACTTTTGACATTTCACTATTCTGAAAATGTTTTATCCAATACATTAGATGCGTAACTACTGGCAACCGATTAAGTTCTAAGCAAGAGCTTCTTGCGTTGAGTTGAAACGTGAATTTGAGAATACCAGTCATTGACGGTTATTCTGAAATGAAAAACAGACGATTGAGTTGCGTCGTATCCAATTTTTACTGAGACTTTTGACATTTCGCTAGGTATTCTGAAAATGTTTTATCCAATACATTAGATGCGTAACTACTGGCAACCGATTAAGTTCTAAGCAAGAGCTTCTTGCGTTGAGTTGGACCTTGAATTTGAGAATACCAGTCATTATCTAAATAAGTATTTTAAAATAAACACACCGGTTAGCGAAGAAAATGTGTGATAGGTAAAACTATTTTGTTTTTTTAATAAGAATAGGTAATAATAATATTTGATAATATAATCCTTTTAGCCGCCGTGAAAACCTCACGTTGGGTCAATATGTCGGAGGGGTGATCCGATCGCAGGTGGATAAAATGTCGAAAATACCTATTTGAAAATCTTTTTGCCATCCATCTTAGAGTGCTTACCGTATAATATTGTCGATGCCTGTCAGACACACTTTAACCCTACATCTCACCTTTTAGTGAAATAAATATTTAAAACGCTCCTAAATTTTGGGATTTTTTTTTATTTCGAACACATCCTTCTAACTCATTGTATTCTCGCTTAGGTACATATACACAAATTATTTTATATATGTAGGTAGTTTAGGCAAGTATTTTTTTCTGAATAAAGAACCTACACAAATATTTATGATACAAAATTTTCTTTAAATACTTTTGAGCATTATACTCAAATTTCATTTATATGCATAATCAACTCAGCAGGCCTAGACAAAATGCATTTGGCGATCGACTACAAACGAATTTTCGACAATGTAGAGTAAGAAGAAAATTAACTGTCCACTTTTTGTATTTTTATAGAAGTGTCTTTGTTTGGTTTAAATCATTGTTTATATCGACGGTCAAAAGGTAATAGGGGATAAGCGACAAAAACCTAATTGTTCAGGAGAGCAGTTTAAAGTTTGAAATTTCATAAAAATGCACATAACTTTTTTATTTATTGACATATTTTGAAAATTGAAACAGTTATCGAATGAAAAAAAATAAATGTAATTATTTTTAATTTCATTATTTTGATTCGAAGTTGCTTTTTGTGGTTTTATGTCGCTTAGATCAATTGATCTTATTTTTCTTTAGAGGTAATTCGGCATAAGTTACCTCTTCACAGAAAATAACTAAGGGTAAAGAAGACTTAGCTACATTCGACATCCTCGTACCAAAAGGTAATAGGTCATAAGCGACATGACTGTAGAATAGCTTAAACGGGTAAAGAAGGATAAGTGACGATTAACATCATTGTGCCAATTGGTAATGGAGCATAAGAAACAGTGCTTATAAAAAACATCGAGAGGATGTTAGAGATTAGCGACACTGAAAGTGGATTGACCAAAGGGTAAAGAGGGTCCGCACATCAAGATTTTTATACCAAATGGAAAATGGAAACATCCAACGCTCTGCATTATCTGGAAAATTGGTAATGTGGATTGAACGCCACATCTTTAAAATTATAAAATCACAACCACCATGTTTTTTCTTTAAAATAAGACTTACCGCCTGCCTGAATTTAAAGAGTCATACAAAATCGTAAACGGATTATTTTATAAGAAGGTAATCTGATTTTTTTTAGTTTCATTTTAATTTTCAAATCTTTGCAAACACACAGTTTTTTAATACATAATAACCAATAGCCATAAAACCAGCAAATTATGCCAACATTATTTTTTTTACTTGAAATACACTACCTACACAAAGAAAAAGAAAAACACTTAAAAGCTAGACGGGCATGTCGCCGAAAACCCACCAGCGCATACATCGACTCTTGCCATGACGGGTTCTAGACACCCGGCATCAGTATCCTCATCATAATGTATACAACATGGACACTAGTATGGGGATTGGGGAAGATAAGGAAAGAGGAAAAGGGAAGATGAAAATAGATCGGAGGGCCCCCGCCTATGCCCGATGAGACCCAGAACCTATCAGGGATCCAATTATGGACCTCATAAACATAGAAAGGGATATACAAAAAATGCGTTAGAATTATCCGATGAAAGAGTAATGAAAAAAAATTGCAGGTAATAAGTGCTGCACCTCGATTGTTTAAAAGTGTCGTCCTGGTCAATCTGATTGGGAAGTTGAAAAAAAAAACTTGTTAGATGTTACTGTCGATTATATTATGGGTTATTTTATATAAGAAAGAAGGCAACGTGCGCCTGTTCTCTAAGGTCATTATTTTATGGTGACGTGCAGAGAAACGAGAGCTCTTGAATGATAAGAAGCATCTAAAATCTTAAACATAATAAATATTTATTCTGTACTTTCTCCAACCTGTCAATATAGGTGATGTATTGGGGACTCCAGACCACAGTAGCAAAGTCGAGATAACTTCGCACATACGTAAAGTATTTTTAGTATTTCTATTGCCCTAAATGGCTTAGATACTCTCATAACAAATCCCAGTTGTTAAAATGCCTTGTTCGTGATCATATCAATGAGAGTTCTTAGTGTCATTTTGCTGTCCATCAGTGCCCCGAGATCCCTGATAACGAGACATCTCCTCAAGGAAATTTCATTACTTTTGTAGTCCTATGGAGGGGCTCCTTTCGTCTTGTGAAGGATATCGCGTTCATTAACTTTGAGGAACAGTTGGTTTTCTAGCACAGTTTTGAAAGAGATCGACCTGAAAAGATTTCGCGTCCTTGAAATTACTTGTCCTTTGGTAGACCTTTGTGTTAAGAAAATCAGAAGACCTCTAGCACTGCTGGATAATAATTATCATTAATGTACAAGATGAAGAGAATTGGGCCCAGGTGAGAACCCTGCGGTACACCGGACACGTAACGTCTAAGCGTCTGAATAATCTAATCCAATCTATTAAAAACTCCTTTTACGCCCCACTTAAAGGCACACGGAGGCAACAAGAGCTCTCCAATGCGCTCGATCTTGTGCAATGATTATGACCTCAGCTATATCCATAGACCTATATCCAAATCCCTCAGCTCTGCTTCAAAGTAGCGGATCACGATATGAATGGCTCTTTCTCATCTCATTGGCTTACTGTTATTCGGCATCCTAAACACATGTCCCAGCCATGTCCATCTCCTCTTCATAATGGTAGTAGTGATGAGCTCACGCTGGGTTCGCCGGCTGCTGATGCGGTGGTACCACCTTACACCCACAGTTCTTCTGATAATTTAATCAAATAATTATTTGTATAATTAAATAAAACTTTTATCTCTATATTTCATTAAATATCTACTTGTTGTATACATGGGATTTTTCGTCATTCTCATGATTAGGAGTTTCGGAGACTTAATCATTACCACCTAATGGTGAACGTTGTTAACGTCAAGTGATCACATTAAGTCAGCCTTCAAAATAACAGTAGAACACGGTCGTAAGTCCGTAATGTTTTGTTCCATATAAAAATCTAAAATCAGTAACGAATTGTTATTTATTAGTTGTAACTTGTAACATATTCATATATTATTATAATTCTTTGTATAGCTCTGATAAGTCCATACATAATAATATGTACATAGATACGTAAATAAAGGTTTTTTCCCACTTTTCTTTGTTAGGTAGGTATGCGGTATCTTTATTATCTACGTTAGCTAGACTCCAGTGTTAAAAATGTACTTTTCAGACAAAAACTAAATATTTAGAGTAGGATGTAGGCAGTAGGTAATGGAGGTTACATGACCTGCCCTTGTGGTTTAGTCGGTAGGTACCATAGGCCTATTATGTCTAAATTGATAATGATATGAGTGCGGAAATTGGGAGAATAATTTTTTCAGCTAACCGTAGCTATTTCGGTCTCACTGGACAGTAGTTAAAGTCACGCCTTATATCCAGGAAGACTAAAGCCACTCTAAATACGACACTAATTAGACCAGTCCTTACATATGGCTCAGAGATCTGGATATTGTCTAAGCATGACGAAAACAGGCTGAACGCGTTTGAAAAGAAATTCCTACGCAGCGTACACTGCCCTATAAATTATGGTCAAACTTGGTGCAAAGGTACAACACGGAGCTCTACAAGGATATCTGCGTAGTCAGGTTCATTAAGATTAACAAACTGCGCTGGCTGGGTCATTTGTACCGTATGGAGGATCTGGAGCTCCCAAAAGGGTATTTTTAAATAATCCAATCGGTAGAAGAAGCGTCGGAAGACTAAAACTAAGACGGCTGGATGACGTTGTCGCGGACTGCCGGGTTCTGGGGCAGCAAAACTAGAGGGTGGCAGCCAGTGACAGATCGGGATGGAGAAGCTTTTTGGATGCAGCTTAGACCCACCACGGATTGTAACGCTGAAGATGATGATGATTATGTCTAAATTACTGGATTACCTACTAACCTACATAAGGGTTTTTATGCTCTGTCTAAGGTTAGTTGTTGATGTAATTTATTGGATACAAAAATACGTTTTATCACTTTATATTAGAAAAAAATATATAATATGTAGTTGTTAAAAAAACTAAAGCAGGAACTTATTGAAATAACACAATGCACCTTTGTATAAAGCAGGTTTCATTATTTTAAATATTGTAAATGATAGGTACCTTCTTACAAAAATAGAGATTTTTTCAAATTTAGTAAAATATGCGCTATGTGGTACTAAAGTAACTAAGCAATTAGAATCTTTGGATAAAAAAACAACAGTCTTCAAGGCAACTACTCCTGTAATTAAAGACTTTCAAAATATTTTTACTCGCACCTAAGCACTATGCTGTTTCATGCGCGGTGACCATTCATTCATTCACCATGTACTTATTTAGCTTCTATGGCGATTTTTTTTAAGTAAGTAAATAAAAAATTATAATCAGTCACAAAGTGTGGTAGGAAGGTTATTAGAACTTTTACTTCGGGGTAAAGGAACTAGGTCTTATATTATTACTAAGCAGTCTTTAAAACGATTTAGCTTATCATAGAAGCTAAGCAATTGAAACATATTGAGGATATAATGGCCTGTACAAGTGTACACATCTGAATACGCGCTGTAACGTAAGCAATGCAAAGTTGCATGCAACGCATCAAAATTCCATAGTACGCGGTGAGTAGTGTAGTTCTAAGAAATAAGCGCCTCGATAAATATCTAATTGAGTACAAAAATGTGATAAAAATTGCTGTAAGCACCAATTAATAAATTATCAATATAAAGTAATACGGCGTAAGCGACAGGTTTGTATTAAAATTGTAAATGGTAGTACGATTTAAGTGACATATCAATATCAATTTTGATTTTAGTAATTGGGTATAAGCGACAGCTCTATTGTAAACTTGTAAACGAAATTAAGATATAACCGACAGTTTAACATCAAATAAGAATAAGTAATTGGGTATAAAGGACAACTGTAGAGTAAATTTGTTGGTGGTAGTAAGGTATAACCGACGCATCATGTTTTTGCCGACACAGGTAAAGACGCATAAGTTCCAGCTTTCAAAACAGGTGGAAATGGTAAAGAGTCATAAGTGCCCGGAGTATCTATGCCAAGGAGAAGTAAACAGACATTACCGACTATAAACCAAAAATAATGCCATTTTTACACAGATACAAGCGCCCTAAGGGTAAAAAAGACTTAAAAATCGGTCGGTTACACCAAAATGACACTTATATTTTGCTGGGGCATAAGCGACAAAAAAGTCATCGTAGAGCCGTGGGAGTGAGCGCATTCGAAAGAGCGGAAAATTTTAAGTAAGATGGCATTCATAACTCATTTTTGACCGAAGTGTCGCTTATCCCCTATTACCTTTTAACCGTCGATATGTTCCAGTGGACAGTTAATTTTTTCGTACTGTACATTGGCGAATTCTTCGTTTGTATTCTTCTTCTTCTTCCTTTATTAGGCAATCCACCCAGGGGGGGATTTGTGCCATTATCAAGATTAATAATATAGGAGTTCATAGGACAAATCTATAAACAAATAAGAAAAAAAAACAATGTCATATTATCTTAAGGTTGTCCCTGTATATGTCTGTATTAGAAATATTGAGTAAATATGTTGAATTTATAGGACCATTAACAACAACATGCTTCCTACCAAAGACGATATTCAGAGGAGTTCTCAGCGAGCAATCGAAAAATATATGGTCTAACGTCTCCTCATCTTCCCCGCACTCGCACAAGGGACTGTTTTTAACGTTCATTCGTTTGTAGTCGAACGCCAATTTGAATTTGTCTACGGAGGCTGGTACTGAAGTGCTTCAGAAGACAAGCTATGAACGTCTTCAATTTATTATTGTATACGTAATGAATCTATAGGGTGTTCAGCGACAAGCTGCGTATAGACAGAGGTATAACACCATTCGTCGAAACCGCTATTTGGGTGGTAGGTGTTTGCCACGTATTTGGGTGGTAGGTGTATGCCACGTATTTGGGTGGTAGGTGTATGCCACATATATGATTTCATTAATGAGCAAGATCAAGAATATGATGAAAATTTGAAACATTAATAAAAATTTGAAACAATAACATTACACCCTATGATGAAAATTTGAAAAAGACAGAGCATGAAAAGATTATGAAATATCTTGATCTTTTTTTTTTTTTTTTTTTTTTTTTTTTTTTTTTCAATATTGGATTGCCAATATTGAAAAAAAAAAAGATCAAGATATTTCATAATCTTTTCATGCTCTGTCTTTTTCAAATTTTCATCATAGGGTGTAATGTTATTGTTTCAAATTTTTATTAATGTTTCAAATTTTCATCATAGGGTGTAATAACGGCATATTCCACGACATATGTTATTTATGTTGGTTAGGTACTGTTTGAATGAAAAAAAAATATGAATAGGTATTATAAGAATATCCTAAAAAATAGTGATACAATTTATTTATAAAGAAATAACAATTTTGAGATAAGTATATAACGCCTTAAATTATATTGATTATCGGGTGGAAGGCTCAAAAAAAAAAAAATATATTGAATCAAAGATAAATAATATATCTTTGATCAAAATGGTCGTGTGCTGTTTCTGTCTCAGTTAGATAAAGATAAGATTTTTAAATTATTATTACGTTCGGTTGAAACTAAAATATAAAAAATACTAAAACTCTTTTTTTTCCTTGGACGTAAAATTGTATTTTGTTAAGGTTTATATTATTCCATTAAATGGCTAATAAAAAAGATCCCACAAAGTACATTATAATACAGTTATTTCAGTTGAGTTTGACATTTATTGTATAACAAGATTATCCGCAAAATACCAGCAAGCCCTTGAGAGAATGGTATCGTTTTGTATCTACATAATATCATGTATGCGAGTATGAAATAAAAATCCAGAACTTATCAGGGAGAAATGCTGGGATTTGCTATATACATATTATATAATTAAAAATTTTCTATGTAGATATTACAGGATTGAAGATTTTCTATATACATATTATTAAAGGATTAAACCTTAAAAGACTTTAAAATTATATTCAATCAAAATTCTTATTTGTATCTACAATTTTGTATGAATTTTGTTATCTAGCAAAGTTTTTTCTTCGATTACAAAGTAGATATCCCCGAAATGAACTGGCAGTCATAAAACCAATAATACAAAAGGCATACTCGACTGGTATTATTTACATCCATTGAAAATGGATTAGGATCTCTAAATTTTTATGACCCCGGCTGCCAGTTCATTCCGATGATACTATAGTAAGAGATTTATGCTAAACAGAAAACAATGCAATTATTAAGGCAGATTGTACGATTTACCGCATCTTTAGTTTGGGGTTATTTAAACTTTTTGGCTAAAGGCAGATTTCTAGCCGGAAGCTCCAAAATAACATTCAAGGTATTAGATTTAGCAATAGGTCATTGGACAACATGCAGGTTTTAGAAATTTATTGAAAATTGCGCAATGGTCATAAACATTGCACAAGATCGGGCGCAATGGAGAGCTCTTGTTGCCTCCCTATGCCCCTGAGTGGGGTGTAAAAGAGAGAATTGATTGATTGATTGATTGAAAACCTGAAATATATTTGATTTGCGAAAATGGTACATTTAATATTACTGAAATTATAATCGCAAGAACGTTACGATGTTCGAATAGCTATATCTACGTAAAAACATAGATAACCGAATTATTATGTAGAATAAAAATCGAACATAATATAATACTGAACTATTCATTGTTAAGACACCTTTTTTATTCATCAGAGGGCTGATTTAGAATTTCGGTCAGAACTGATTTCGGTAATAAGTGTGCGTTTACATCAAACGAGCATGGATCCGGAGTTAGAAATAGAGTAAAATTACCTAATTTCTTTTATCGTCGATATTGGACGTGAATAGAAACAACAACGATCAAGAACTTATTGATGGGCGATGACAGATTACGCGCGCCAAAGTTCTGGTTCTTTCTTATTGTTGTTTTCTTGGTGACCATGTCAAGGATTAAGAAATACTCTATTTTCAGATTTGGCTCTACATTCGTTTGGCATAAAAGCATCATTAGAATTGATGGGTTAGCTTTGAAAGATTGGCACTGACATTCTGACTCATAGTAGGTACAATGGGCATGTGAGTCGGAGAAAACTACATAAGTAATAACGTGTTATTGAATAAAAAAATAATAAACAAATATCTTAGTGTTTAGTACGAAATTTCATAAGGTTTAGATATTATTCAAACCATTTACTTTATTATGACTGCGGGTTGGAAATGAATTTTGTGATTGCTGAAATCCCCAGTCTTTTTTACGCTCGACGATCATTTTCATCCCGGTAAATAGCGGAGGATATAAGCGGTGAAAGTGTTATAGAACGCATTGTGAGAATATGACGAGACATTCGCCGTGTAATTTCCATATTCCAACGTAGGTAATTGAATGGAATAGATTTAATCTGTCTGGAAACATAGGTGCAGAAGATTTTCATGGTCCTTACTTGCTCTTCTTTGTTCTTGGTAGATTTGAGATTCAAATATTTTATATGAATTTTGTTTTTTTTTTTAAAGAGTTGACAACTTTTTATTCGAAATACCCTACAATATTTCGAAGAAATTTGTGCAGGGTATTTCTAAATACTGTGGGGTATTACGAAATACTGCAGGGTATAACGAAATACAGTAGTAGGTAGGTACTTCGAAGTACTGTGAGGCTAGTACGAGTTTCATAGAAAGCATATTGCACGCTAATAAGCGCTTATTAGCGTGCAAATAGTGTTCTAAAATCAAACGATCGAATCGTTCGATCATTTTTGTATGGAAATTTTTCGAAACTCTTTCGATGATCGTTTCGATATTCGATCATCGAAAACTTATACTAGTAGTACTGTTTCAGATTTCTGTGATACGAGAAAATACTGTATCAGACACATCTGATACAGTATTTCTTGTTTTTGACCTTCTTTCTATGAAAAAGGAATTCATCTACATTTTTTTCGTATGAATAGTAAAGTTTTTCTCACCTTTATTGTAGCCTTATATTGTATTCTTTTTGTTATTCATTTACCATTCATGTTTTTTAATGTCCAAATATTCCTAAATAAATTAATCTTAACTTTCATAATTGCACTGAACTTTTCATTAAAACTGTTTATTTTAGGTTCATTTCTATATTTAAAAACTGTGGTACTTATGTACATTAATTTCCATGTAAAAATTTTTAAACATACTCAATTTCTTAATTGGTATTACTTTAAAACATTTCTTGTAGTATTTTGAAGGATAATAACTCGTTGGATAAGTTTTTATTATTTTTTGTCAATTTAGTTCGTGGCTATTACAGTGTCGCAGTTAATGGGCACTTCTTTAGAGAGATTTAATTTCCGTTCTAGGACATGGCTGACGTCTGAAGACCTCACAGTGTTACGGTAAAATAGTGCTCTAAGGTTATTTTCAGCAATTTAGAAAAATTTGAAAAACCATCTAGCTTTTAATATTTAATTATATTAATATAATTCTTAACTGAAAATATATCAATATGATAAAAAATATATATAAAAATATCACGGTGCTATCATAAATATCAGGGAACGAATGAAAACCAACTTAATGGAATGTAGTCAGCATAGTTGGTTTAAATTGAAGGTCAAGATTAGTTACAATTTTTGAGGCTTTTCATTTTAGCGAAACCATAACCATAAGAAATGGTATAGTAGGTATAAAACAATTATCTCTCCTGTGGCACAACAAATAGGGTAGTTCTATTGCTTCATAATATTGCTGATGTCGGTTACTTTTTGTGGTCAAACATTTTTTTTGTGATAAATGAATTAAAACATTTCTATAAAAACAACTATAGAGCTGACGAGTTTATAACATGATACCTTTGATTCTAGTCACCCATCTTGATCTTGCAGCTGTTTCCAAGAAACGACTCCAAACCTCCTTGTTGCCGGCTGCAACCACCGCAGCTTTTGTCTTCCATCGCTTCTTCCAACAGGATCATTTAACAGCGTAGTCTGTTAATCTTGACGAACTTACTACATATGCTGACATCGTGTTAGAAACCATAGAGCTTGGTGTTGCATCGTTTTTGCCATCTTTAACAAGTCCATATATTCCGCAATAGATCATTCTTTCGAAGAAGACGTCCAGTGTTTCCAGCTTGAATCTTGCTCATTTTCCAGGCTTCTGAGGCATATGCCAGAGTACTGGTCTAAATGTGTCGTAAAGAGCGTATCTTCCTGGATAGTAGGCGAGACTTTAATTGTGCCACGAGACCAAAATAGCAGCGGTTAGCTGCATAACGGTCACCCGGACGCGTCTTATTTGAAACAGTACCCTTAGTATAAGTTTTTGATGATCGAATATCGTAACGATCATCGGAAGAATTTCGATAACATTTCCATACAAAATTGTCGAACGATTCGATCGTTTGATATTTAGAACACTGTTTGCACGTCAATAAACGCTTATTAGTGTGCAGTTAGCTTTCGATAAAACTCGTACTAGCCCCACAGGTCATATACTGACCCGACTGGGAGTCGAAATCAAGACCTCTTGATATCCTTGGATATGGGGCGACAATAGTATAGTTTTGAGATTATTTTTCTTTCTAATGATTCAATATGTAGAACTTAAATACAAGTTTACGATTACAGTTTTTTTCATTAATATTTAAAGTTGTAAGAAAAGAGAGAAAGCCATTATTGAAAATGGGAGGAAAGAAATGATAGCGGCACAGCTCGTGTGTAGAATCAGCAGTTCTGATTAACAACAGCTGTGCTGTGCTTTTGATTTGGTGGTTAACGTGTAGGAAAGCTGTAGAAAATATTATCTTAAAAAGACAATCCGTATAATAGTGAACGTACAATGTGCTCGAAGCCATTTCGACCCGAGAGCTTTGTGTCGTTAAGAAGAACAGCCATTACAATAGTATTCTTTCCGAGCCCAGATCGAGAGGCTTACAGAACAATGAAAAGATGAAAATAATAGGAAAGGTTGAAGAGATAATAATATATGAGGCCGTTTAGAGCTCAGTAAAAATAATATTATTGATATTAGGCATTTTTACTTGACTCAGAACAGCCAGGTACGCTCAGTTATTCTTCAAAGAAAAATAATCAAGTATATTAAAAGGACATGGATGGTTTTTTTGCAGTGTCGACTGAAGTGGTATCTTCTACATGATAATTCTAGATATATTGACACAACAACCAAAAATATCTACAGATGTAACGTTAGATTTATTTCTGCGAAGGTAAAGTCGTGAAAAACATAAATTGTAGCGTTCTAAAAAGCAGTTTACTATATTTACTCAAACTTAAACGATTTAGCCTTTTCATCTTGGTGAGTTAAGCAAATGGAAGCTTGATTAGAGCTGTTCAATAACCTACTGATCAAGCCTGACTATCCGAATCAACAACGTAAAGCAAACCGCTAGTAATAAATAAGTTACAGAAATTATTATACGAGTATAAATATATGGTTCGTATAGTTGATTTTGTGTAAATTAACCCAAAGAGTATGTATTTAAGAGAGCGATTCAGTAATAATGCAGGAAAAAATCACATGAACAGTTGATACGTAAAACGTAGCACGTGTAAAAATACCTTTTTCCTATATATTTTGTCCTACTCCCATAAAAGGTGCTACTGCCATTGTCAAGAATATCCTTTATGCTAGAATGGAACTGAAAAATAAATTCGTGATTCTGAATGAAAGACGTCAAATTGTTTAAAACATTCAACTTTTCATTTCGACAAGAAATGTTGTGTTGTATTAAATTATTAACGTTAGGTATATACAATTATTGAGGTGACATGTTCCATTCGTGAACCAACGAAAAATTAACTACGTAATTAACTAAATTTAATTTTAAATGAAACATAGGATCCGGGATTTTTCCTTAAAACATCAACCTATGTACTTTGATAAATCTGTCAGACTTTTTCTTATCCGAGACATATCGGTAATGTTATGGCAGCAGGGCTTAGTTTCGCTTGACTTGGAAGGATATTAATATTACCCTTGCGCTAGTCATGTGGCTTGATGTGTCGTAAATGGAGCTGTTCTGAGAGATAAATAGCTCGCTATTTATATTCAAATTATGTGTTACAAAGCGAAAAATAAGGAACGGGATCTTTTTCATTTGATGCCGTTTGTATGTAATTTACCAAGAAAAGTTTATATACTTACTGTTATATGAAAATGTATTATCAAAATTAATAAGGTATCATATTATGTATAAAAGTTTACGTGCGCACGCCGCGGTAATAAATAAAATACGGGACTATTTGTGATTAATAATAATTCGAAAAACCTATAATATTCCCCTGAAATTTTTTTCGTAACTTACCTACGTTTACGTTGTGACTTTTGTATGATCATAAAAATTATGTTCTTTATCATATTTAAACTGAAACAGTACCTACTTTTTTATTGTTAGGTATGTCAATATACTATTTTCTTTTGATCTATTTACTAAGTATAGGTAGTCAATATTCTAATGAATATTATTTTCCTCGGTTTTTGGCACTTCATCCAAAAAAGGATGGTTTAACTACTACAGTAAATAAGTTCCGCCCAATATGAGACAGTATGAAAAATCTACGTTCAAGCTTAAAAAAGTTTTTATATAGGTAATTTGTGGAAAAACTAAATTAAAAGTAAAATTTATGTAGGTATTGATTAAATACGAGAAGATAATGAATATGAGTAGTCGGTCATTTGATAATAAAACACAATATTCCACAAAATAGTGTCATCAGTCGTGTATAGTATGACAACGCTGGTGTCTGGCATGAAGTTGACATTGTTAGATTATTACCGGCTCCCGTTCGAGCAAAACAAATCTACTAGGATTTGTCGCCTTGAGTTAATGTCGTAATTAGGCCGCTTTAATTGCTTGGCTTCCTCCACAGGAGCCTCCTTTGCGAGGTACCCAGAGAGCCAAGAGGTTGGGGCTACCTCCATAAATATTTAAGGCATCTATCTGCTCACCCATCCGAGTCTGGTTTAGTCACTTGCAATATTTATGAGGGCGAAGTTAAACGTCATTCCGTTTAAAGTAGGTATGTAGCTGCTTTAAACGGAAGGGCAGGGTTTTGGCGAGGCTGATAAAATTAAAATCAATGCGATTAAACGCCTCACGAATAAACTTTAATTTCTCACAGTAAGTACCTACCTGCTCACGCTATGCGAGATCTATGTATTCAACAAAAAAATACTATCCTACATTATGATTGGTAAGACCGTCCGTATCTCCACCCAAAATAGAAACCCAACTAGGTATGCACATACATACATTCTCCCTTCAAAACCCCATTCAGAGGCATGCGGCCGTGTTGAACATGTCGAGAATTCTTATGATTAGGAGTTTCGGGGACTTATTAAACAACGTGCCGCCATTTTCCACTTTCACGACACAAGCATTTGCTTAGTGTGAAAGATGTCAAAAGTGTATTTGTGTTCACTTCGAGTGAGCACAGATTCATTGAAAAAAAAAACATTACCACCTAATGGCGAACGTTGTTAACGTAAAGTGATCACACTAAGCCAGCATTCGAAATAACAGTAGAAGACGGTCGTAAGCCCGTAGTGGTTTGTTTCATATAAAAATCGAACATCAATAATGAATTTGTTAGAGTCATTAGTTGTTACATAATATTCCTTCTGGAAAAGTGCTTTAATAACTCGGTTGGTGTAGGAAAGAGAGATGTAAAAGTCTAGGTTCAGGCCCATTTGAAAAATCGCTCGCTTTGGTTTTATCGTGTGATCACATAAAACATATTTTAAACGTAGCTACCGGTTTCTAAGCTGTCGTAGGATTAACGAGATATAAGAAACTACAAAATTATGGGTAGAAACTACAATGTAGTGTAAGTGCCAGACAAATACAACGTAATGCAAGTCATTTATAGCTTAATATGTGTTTTCATTCCATATAATTCATTTTGCTTTTAATGAATTATTCCCAAAAGGTGCGTTCATTAAAAAAGGGTTTGTTTTTTTTTATTTTATTACACAGTAACTTGTATACTTGGCAAAAACGTTACTTTTTGTAATGTGTTTTTTTGGATAATTTATTGAACTACATACATAAAACCATGTGTAGGTACGTATGGACCGTATAAATGAAAATATAAACTTGAAAAGTAATAATTTGAAGTAGGTACTGTTTCGTAATGGAAGTTGTGGTTCCGATCGCAGGTGCCGACTATCCTCCTCCTTAACGAGTCGAGCTTTTAGTAGCTTACTGTGAAAAAGCACAGATTCACTCGATAGTCGATACCATATATTATTATAACACTATAATAATATGTTGGTGCAATATTTGAACCATTGAGGCCTAGAAATACAAAGGGATATCGCTTACAAGGGGAATATTCAAATCAATATACCATTTATGATGTAGTTAGTTAGGGTAAGAACACGTAGAAAGCCGATTCCGATTCGCGCCGACCGGCTCATAGATTGTTGTCTATGGTTTCAATGTATTTAAATGGGCATGCCGGAAAGCGGGTTCCTGCTTTTTCTGTGGGTGTTCCCGTTCAAATGCATAGTAACATTCTTTGCGCAGGTCGGCGCGGATCGGAATCGGCTTTCTACGTGTTCTTACCCTAACACATGTACATAAGACTAGCAGGTAGATAGCTTGTACAAAGAGTAATACAATATATTCCCACCTATTCTTCTCATACTATGTTTTATCTTCGTAGTAGGTAAATATTAAAAAAGGGATTTTTTTTTTAAAGTTCTTATCTTCAAATAAGGCTGTTTTTTTAATGTCTGACAGCTATCACAATGAATTATTTCAGATTTAAATTTCTAGCGTACCTATTTGAAATTTCTTTCTAAGCAAATTGAATTTTAAACATGTGAAAGATCTTAAAGAAAAAATAACAACTAATGACTCTAACAATTCATTACTAATGTTCGATTTTTAAATGGAACAAACCACTACGGGCTTACGACCGTCTTCTACTGTTATTTCGAAGGCTGGCTTAGTGTGATCACTTTACGTTAACAACGTTCGCCATTAGGTGGTAATGTTTGTCTCCGAAACTCTTAATCATGAGAATTCTCAACATGTTCAACATGTCGAAAAATCTCATGTATGCAACAAGTAGAAATTTAATAATAAAATGAAAAATAGAGATAAAAGTTGGAAATTGTTGAGAACAAGAGAGCAACCAAATTTAAAGACTGCGACTGCTGTCATGTATTTGGCGCCAGGATATGACTATATCCATTTTTGTTACTGTCTCATATTTATTGCCTATTGGCTTTGTTGGTGCACAACGTTCTAATTATGTTTAGATTCTTGTGACCTTTTCAGGACTAGATCTTAAAGAAAAAATAACAACTAATGACTCTAACAATTCATTACTAATGTTCGATTTTTAAATGGAACAAACCACTACGGGCTTACGACCGTCTTCTACTGTTATTTCGAAGGCTGGCTTAGTGTGATCACTTTACGTTAACAACGTTCGCCATTAGGTGGTAATGTTTGTCTCCGAAACTCTTAATCATGAGAATTCTCAACATGTTCAACATGTCGAAAAATCTCATGTATGCAACAAGTAGAAACTTAATAATAAAATGAAAAATAGAGATAAAAGTTGGAAATTGTTGAGAACAAGAGAGCAACCAAATTTAAAGACTGCGACTGCTGTCATGTATTTGGCGCCAGGATATGACTATATCCATTTTTGTTACTGTCTCATATTTATTGCCTATTGGCTTTGTTGGTGCACAACGTTCTAATTATGTTTAGATTCTTGTGACCTTTTCAGGACTAGATCTTAAAGAAAAAATAACAACTAATGACTCTAACAATTCATTACTAATGTTCGATTTTTAAATGGAACAAACCACTACGGGCTTACGACCGTCTTCTACTGTTATTTCGAAGGCTGGCTTAGTGTGATCACTTTACGTTAACAACGTTCGCCATTAGGTGGTAATGTTTGTCTCCGAAACTCTTAATCATGAGAATTCTCAACATGTTCAACATGTCGAAAAATCTCATGTATGCAACAAGTAGAAATTTAATAATAAAATGAAAAATAGAGATAAAAGTTGGAAATTGTTGAGAACAAGAGAGCAACCAAATTTAAAGACTGCGACTGCTGTCATGTATTTGGCGCCAGGATATGACTATATCCATTTTTGTTACTGTCTCATATTTATTGCCTATTGGCTTTGTTGGTGCACAACGTTCTAATTATGTTTAGATTCTTGTGACCTTTTCAGGACTAGATCTTAAAGAAAAAATAACAACTAATGACTCTAACAATTCATTACTAATGTTCGATTTTTAAATGGAACAAACCACTACGGGCTTACGACCGTCTTCTACTGTTATTTCGAAGGCTGGCTTAGTGTGATCACTTTACGTTAACAACGTTCGCCATTAGGTGGTAATGTTTGTCTCCGAAACTCTTAATCATGAGAATTCTCAACATGTTCAACATGTCGAAAAATCTCATGTATGCAACAAGTAGATTTTTCGACATGTTGAACATGTTGAGAATTCTCATGATTAAGAGTTTCGGAGACAAACATTACCACCTAATGGCGAACGTTGTTAACGTAAAGTGATCACACTAAGCCAGCCTTCGAAATAACAGTAGAAGACGGTCGTAAGCCCGTAGTGGTTTGTTCCATTTAAAAATCGAACATTAGTAATGAATTGTTAGAGTCATTAGTTGTTATTTTTTCTTTAAGATCTAGTCCTGAAAAGGTCACAAGAATCTAAACATAATTAGAACGTTGTGCACCAACAAAGCCAATAGGCAATAAATATGAGACAGTAACAAAAATGGATATAGTCATATCCTGGCGCCAAATACATGACAGCAGTCGCAGTCTTTAAATTTGGTTGCTCTCTTGTTCTCAACAATTTCCAACTTTTATCTCTATTTTTCATTTTATTATTAAATTTCTACTTGTTGCATACATGAGATTTTTCGACATGTTGAACATGTTGAGAATTCTCATGATTAAGAGTTTCGGAGACAAACATTACCACCTAATGGCGAACGTTGTTAACGTAAAGTGATCACACTAAGCCAGCCTTCGAAATAACAGTAGAAGACGGTCGTAAGCCCGTAGTGGTTTGTTCCATTTAAAAATCGAACATTAGTAATGAATTGTTAGAGTCATTAGTTGTTATTTTTTCTTCTATGTGAAAGATGTCTCATACTCATTTGTATCAATTTATTTTTGTTGAGATTTTCAAGGTACTTTACTATTATAAAATTATTATAATATAAAAACAAGGTTAAATATTTATACTGAAATATTGGATGAGTTATCTCGTGTATGATAACCGATTGAATTAAGTACTACGTACTAGAAGCGACATCTTCTCATAAAAGGAAGCCGTTTATTCAACACAACGCAACTAGCTGTGTTCGATAAAGATATGTTACATTTTCAAAAATAATTATTTCTGTGATAGTTTTATTTATTTTTTATATTTTTTTTTATATCATTTTGGAAAAACTCTAAAAAATACAATATTTATAAAAGTTTGTTATTTGCTATACTGCTTATTCTGATTATTTAAACAATAAGACGGAAAGAGACAAGAGCAGTGGGGCTAGTACAAATTTTATCAAAAGCTAATTGCACGCTAATAAGATCTTATTAGCGTGCAATTATTATTAGTGTTCTTAAATCAAACTATCGAATCATTGATCATTTTAGTATGAAATTTTTTCGAAACTCTTTCGATGATCGTTTCGATATTCGATCATCGAAAACATTTATACTAGTGGTACAAATCGAATAAATGAAAATTTATTTGAACAATTTTTAAAAATTTTATGTTTGTCTCGAATGTCTCTTCAAGTCAGAAGTACACAGTAAGTTAAATGATGAAAGCAAGGTTTTTGTTGTATCATTTGGCGAATTGGCGATATTTGTATCTCACAAAGCGTGCCAGGTAAGCGAGTGACTTGGAAGTGACGTAGAAATATATTTTTGTGCAAATAACAGCTGAGAAGCTTTTCCTTTGTCAAAACTTATCCGTCAGGCATTTTACACAAAGTTTCCTTCTTGTTGTATCTCACGTTACATTAATCTTAGCTTTACAAATTCTACAAAGTGATATTTCACAATTTCGTTTTATTTAACATACATCACTTCGCGCTTGGGTTTAATCATTTTTCAACCTTTGTCAAGTCTGTGACACAAGCTGCCACCTGAAAAAAGATATAAAAACCTAATCCTTTAATTTTTATATGAAACATTTGTATTTGTGGATAAATTTAAGTAACTGGGATCAACCATTACCACCACTGGTGACTTCAGGGCTGAGCTGCGCCTTTAACAACACGATCAAAGTGTGGAAAGCGTCGGCGTTTAGTGCATGTCGAGAAGAAATGTACCTAAACTGTTTGAAGTGCCTCAGGAGGATTTCGGGTATAAGATGGTACCATGGCATCACAAACGACGCTATACGCCAGCATACCCTGTGTAGACCCATCACTTCTACCATTATGGTGAGGAGATGGACATGGCTGGGACATGTGCTAAGGATGCGGAATGAAATTTGGCCGAGGAGAACGCTGTTCTTTCTCCCGGAGGGTAGGAGGGGAGGGGATCAGGGTCCCGAAGACGTGGAAGACCCTCTCATACTCGGAGCTGAGGGATTTGGTGTGAGGGGAGGTCATAAACATTGCGCAAGATCGAGCGCAGTGGAGAGCTCTACCTGGAGAGCGTAATGGAGAGCGCACTCTACCGTAATGTTATGTATTTAATACTCAACGACACTCCGATGTATTTGACATTGACTTTGACATGTTTTCTTTATCTGTGGTGAAATTGAGAATAGATTAATATTGTTTGTCTTTAATTATAATAGAAAAAAACTTTTTATTTAATTTCAAATTTGACGTACCTATCCTTCGAAGCAGAGCTGAGGGATATGGACATGTTGTGGGAGGAGGTCATAAACATTGCGCAAGATCGAGCGCAATGGAGAGCTCTTGTTGCCTCCCTATGCCCCTGAGTGGGGTGTAAAAGGGAGTGTTGTTGCTGTTATCAAATCCATCTCATTGTTTTGGAAAGAAAATTGTGAAATAGCGCTCGGTCAGTCTTTGCTAATGGAATCTCAATAATATTCAAACTTATAATTTAAATTAGTTATGGTCGAATTTCGAGCACTGGTCGAGCACTAGTAAAAATAAATCTGTACCTGCCTGTAGTGAGTGCCTGTATAGGGTATAGGCGATCAAATTGCTATGAAAATTTATTCAAAATCCTCACTGTTTTTTGTCACCTAGATTTTTACGAGTCGTCTCATCTAAGTAAACATGGGTGTGATTTTGATTTATATTTTTACCTTTTCCCCTTATGCTGGTTTTTCGACCCTATAAATGTAACACCATGACTGATTTATGAAATAATATATTATGGAAGAGGGAGGCTGCATCATGATGATAAAAGACGAATATTAAGGCACCCAAGAAGCAATTTGTGGGCTCCGTGGGATAATACATACAATAGCGATGGGCGGGTATTGACACTTTCAACGGTTCCTCACAACATTTCACTATGAACTATAAAATGACTTTAAAAGAAAAATATGAAAAATTCTCATTGGCAATAAAACATCGTAGAGCTGTGCGGGACACGGCAAAATATGGTGTGCATTAGTAGCTGAAGCTGTTTAAATCCATCCGGCAACGATTTTTTATCGTTCCAACAAGGAATATTCCCGAAATGGTTCAGTAGGAACAGCAGCCCTATTCACGGAAAAGTTTAAGTCTAAGTTTAGTTCGAAGTTCGAACGAAGTTCGATTCAAACTTTTCCGTGAATAGGGCTGCTGGTAATAATAATTGTAGGCGGCGACTATCTACATTCTATGTACCTATTCACGGAAAAGTTTGAATCGAACTTCGTTCGAACTTCGAACTAAACTTAGACTTAAACTTTTCCGTGAATAGGGCTGCAGAGGTGACGATACCCGAATAAAAGTCGGATCCGACACACGTATGTAAGTGTAACGGCTAAATGGTGAAAGGGTAGTCGATATGTTTGTTTTCACCCAAGGTATTGGACACTTGGACAGTGAGAAGATCCGCTAACTTTCTGTACATAATAACAACTGTTTACACGAGAGAGAGCTAAAGAATTGAGGAATCATGCATTATTGCGGTTTGCAGTAATATAATAATTAGTTAAATAGAATAATGGGTACCTACCTACTGGGCATTGTTCACGTAATTAATTAATATAGAGAATGAAAGATATAATTGCCAAGGTCGTGATGCAGAAGATTCCAGAGGGACGCTCAAAAAGATGGAAAAAGCTGGACTCCATCATCGCAGGAGCCCCAAGTTGAGGGCTAATTAAGCAGATAATAGATCTTAAAAAAGGAAGAAGAAAGACAATAGGTATGCTCATATCTAGGGTATTCTGAATAAGACATTTTTGCGATACAGAAAATTGTCATTACAATCCGGAAAGACAGCATTTTTTCTATATAACATCATGTTAAGAGATCCTTGTCTATACTTACTTATGTTCACGAATTATTATCAGAAGCCAAGTTGATAAATGTTGGGGCTGTACAATGATAAGTTGGCAAGGTGTGACGTGCAGTGGTGAGGGTAAGGGGGAGGGGAGATATAGAGGGAGAAAGAAATAACCGAAAGGTTAACAAGTGGAAATATTACTTCCACGTATATTGTTTTATATAAGAAGATTGTCAGTTTCGGCTCCTTCACGTGTTGAAACCAATAAAACACCCTCCCTATCGGAGACACGAGGGTTGTCATTGATTTATTTTTGTTTTGGCCCACCCCGTAATATATTGTTAGTATGAAAATTGTCTGGTCGTCCAGAAAATATTAAGAACAAATCTCACGTACACCTACACGTAATATTGTCTCGGTTGAGGCAAATACTTAGAAACATTATTTTTCTATTTGGTAAGAGATTTTGAGCTGAATCACTCGAAAACGACAAAACGAGTGCAGAGATAAAAAAAAAAGATTTTGACACGAGAAAAATTAAGGGGCTTAATTCAGCAATATATAAGACTTTCACCTCAAACTAAAAATGAATCCTCTACTACCTTAACTGTTATTTGGTCAATGTTTTGCCTATTTAATAGCAAGTGTTATACCTTTTTGAATAGCTAAAGGGACGTAGAAGTTATTAAAATTATTTTCAGAACAAGTTCCATAATTTAAAAAAAGCGCTTTCAAGTTAAAAACACTTAGTGAAAATTCTTTAATCCTAACCGTTGTCGAGCTGTCTTTTAAGCTGTCAGTAGTAGGTTGAGTTTTTGTTAATCCTTTTTATTAATTGACATGTCCTCTCACTAGATACATAAAAACGGACCCTATGAGTCCTACGACCTCTAATCCGAAAAATCGATAAAAAGGCAAAAAAATAAAGGATTTTTTTTCAAAATCTTTAAAGTTCAATATTTCCATAACGGTTGAGTTTCGGACACCATATTATCGAATCAAATCCATCAAAAATGAACTGAATAATAACGTCCTTTAATATTCAGTACGACTTTTCCTGTAACCCTGTATAGTCCCCTTTTACACTAGATAATAATTATTATCTACAGAAACGAATGCGAGTGTTGTTGAACTACATACATATATTACAAAACAGAGTACCTAACAGAAATAGAAATAAAACGAATTATACTTAGAGAAAGAAATTAATTGATTGAGAACTAACTGCTTTATTTAAAAACTCTGATCAGTGAAAAAAAAGAGCTCAGCGGTAGAAAATTTGCGATCAAGCCGTCGTCGAGGTAGTTTAACCCATATCGATTGATTGCGAGCTGATCTCTGTAGATTTTCGCCCTCCATGTTGGATTTTATGTCAACTGACAATGGTTTGGAGTGTACAACAACGCTTTCTGTAATAAATATACTGTTCTTAAGTTTTTTTTCCCGTCCAATTAGGTTCTCCATTCATATTATTACTTGATGTAGGATAGTTTTTTTTAACTATCATTATCTTATTATGTTTAGTATACCCACACACAGGCTTAGCCTGGTGGGATCTTTAGTTTAATCATAAAATATGTTGTATATATTATGATATTTGTTGTACCAAAGTTTGTTAAAAATAAATAAATAAATAGAAATATCTTGGTCCATTTTGTTTTGGTTTATCATTTTAATAATAGAAATTTTAAACAAATATTAAAGCAAATATTGCATTCCCGTAAGCATCGAGGTCTTACCACCACGATGCACCAACTAAATTTATGATAAATATAATGACGTTTTGAAGAACATAAATTAGTTCCTTTTGTCTAAAACCTAAAGGTTTCGTGTGATTTTATCAAGCAACAAGCATAAGCATCTCGGTTGTAAGCACTCGCGTTGCCGGGCTACTATTTTGTTTGTTTACAAAATTTTGTATGAAATGTCATCTTCATACATAACAAACTCGGATAAAATATATTTTTATAAATTAAGTAAAAACTGATCGGTGAGTTATACGTAATCTTACGATTAACGAATTTTTTATAAGTAAGACGGTGAGAATAATATTTTAACTCAATTACAAAAACAATACAACTTTCTTATTAGAACATGATGTTAAGATCTTGAGTGTAAATCAGCGTGAAAACCAATTAAAACTTAAGAGTAACATTTCCTAAATATTTTCTAAACGAAGAAGACTATAGATTACCTAGCTATATTCCCGTTGTTCGAGATTTTTTTAATTTTTATAATAGGTAGATACTTTTTCTTAACTGAGAAAGATTCGCGTTTTTTGAATTTTGATAAAGGATTAATATGGTATTGGTACTTAAAACATCTCTTCGCTGGAAAAAGAAGTACCTAAGCATTTCTTGTACATCATATTTAGATATTCGCAGTCAGAAAGTAATCTCGATTCTTTCACCTATTTCTATGTCGTGTACATCAAGTTTCTCAACCATTTTTTTAAATGCAAATATTGGATATATCTGCGCTAATAATAAAATCTTTACAATTACCAATAATTAATTATTATATGATATCACAAGTAGGGAATCCAATCCCGCAAACCGCGGATCCCGCAAATGCGGGATCCCGCACCTTTTTTGCGGGATCAGAAATGCGGGATTTCTCATGCGGGATCCCGCACGTTTGCGGGACTGAAAAGGAAAAAATAATAAACAATAAGAATGGGCTCAGATGAAGTTTTGATTATTTATTAGATCCTGTACAACCTCATTAATGAAATATTTATCAAATTTCGCTGCAAAAACGGGACTTTTCTTTGAAATTCATATGTAAAATAATTATACTTTCAGTTTTTATGTTACAACTAAGTAAGTTTTGAATTTATATTTTGTGTTCTGTGAATCCTGTATCGGAACGGAACAAAATCAATGTCATTTGAATCTCTATGGCTAGGGAATTCAGTATCGAGCGTAGTAAATTGTCAAAGAAGGTTACTGCGTGATGCAATGTTAGTTAATGCAGAAACCAAATTGATCGACAAAATACCAGGATAAGCTAGGAACTTATAGTGTCGCTATCTCGTCGGATAAAAGAACGCCGTACATCAATGGCCGCTATATGGTTGTGAATCCTGGCATCTGTCGAAGCCTTAACGGAAGAAGATCCTTAGTGTTAAGAATAGATTTCTGCGATTCTGCGACAGATTTTGGGGATTAGATGGTACCACTTTGTCACAACAGCGAATCACCTCAGTGATCCAGAATCGCAAATTGAGCTGACTTGGCCATGTTCTTCGCATGTCCCCCGAGAGTCTTGAATATGCAAGTCTTTACTACAATCCGGATGGGACAAGAAGGCTAGGCAGGCCGAAATTAACAATGATGCGGGCATTCAATCCGGTTCTACGAGATGCTGGACTGAGCTGGGATGGAGCTGTGCAACTGGCGCAAGATAGAGAGGCTTGGAGGAACTTCGTGGCGTCCACATGCTCCACACTGGGAGCGATCGTGGATTAAGTAAGTGAGTACAAAAAGATTCAGGATGTACAAATGTGGTGGACGATCTATTATTTTATCTGAGCAAAGTAAGAATTGAAATGTGTGTGTTGAATATAGAGGATGCTGTCAGACGCGCGGGTTTTCAAGAAACTGAACACCAGCAAGTTGATGACAACGACATCAACGACGATGAAAAAGGCATACCTTTAACGAATCTGTTAAATGATGATCCTTCGCTTACACTAGACAATGAATGAGAACGTAGTCTCCATACTGAATGGATAGCTGAGTCTAGACCTGTTGTGTCTGTATCCGTACCCACTCGAGATAATTCTCTTGATCTGATGTGGAGGGAATAGAGGAAAGCACTTGGATGTTGTAGAGGTGGGAATAGCGGCTTTAATTCATAAATTTTAAATAACGTTATTTTTAAAGGCTTAAACTTATTTATTTCATTAGTATCCGGAAAGACTTTCCTACAAAAAAAATCATTCCGAAAATTTGATGTCCGTTGGCTGTAAGGTAAAATTTCGCTAAAAAAATTCAGTAAAGTCATAACACTGGTATATATACAAATATCGTTTAATACGAATAACGAGAATAAGTTATTTTTATTTATCGAATATTTTTATCAGCTTTCTTTATAACGCTCACCTCTACTTGAAAACTGCTTACAATTATGTAAAGTCAATTCCGTCTGCAACGTTTAAACACTTTATGATTTCTTCGGAAGTATTATCAGAAAAAAATAAATAGTTTTTGTGCCTCTTAAATCAATAAATGTGTTGATTTGTCAATAGGAATCACAATGTTAAAAGCTTAAACGTTCAAATGTTGTATTATATCGTTCCTTAAAAGAAGCGAATTTTGTATACCTACCTCTAAAATATCATTATTTTCAATTGCTAACACTTCTAATAATTAAAAAAATGCATACTTATTTTTATTTCATTGTTTTCTTAATAATAATAACCTACTTCAAACAAAGAAATGTCAATCCCGCTGATCCCGCAAATCCCGCGGGATCCGCGGGATTGAGGTCACCAATCCCGCAGGCTTGCGGGATCGTGAATTTGATGCGGGATTGGATTCCCTAAATTCACAAGGATATAAATAAATATCACAAATGGAACAAATATACAATAGTAATAAGTATTTACAGTTCGTTTAAATTATGTTTATCAAAATCATTTCTGAAATTCAGCATAATTATTATGAAATGTATACGGACCCAAATGACAGCCCCGTAGAACTCCATATTCCGTCATATGGGCGACATTGCAGAAACCCGGTTTAAGAAATAAAATATAATTGAAGTTCCTACCTATATTAAGTTTAACGTTTATATAAATAAAATTTTCAGATGATTTTTTAGAATTCAAGTTTTTACACAAACATTCGTAAGTAATTACGACGTAATCGTTTTACCCTTTTAGTTAAAATGCGAAACTACTTATGTTCAGCATGCGGCTTTTGGTCCTGCGAGAAAGTATTGTTAATATCCAGCGAGTATTTGCGTCAACGCTAATGGAACGAAGTTTTGATGTATGGTCTCATTTTAAGGACGTTATCGCTTCCAGTTGCCAAATTTACTAAATGCGCGCATGATATTTACTCTACTTTTTTGAAAGTTGATTTTTTTTTCAACCTAAGCCAATTTATTGAACAAGAAAACCATGTTCAGAAAGGATTGCAGATAATATCCAATGTTTTTTAATGTCGATGTTCGTCTATTCGAAATATTAAACGTGTATGATTTACTCTAGCTGATCATTGTACTTTGGTTTACACTATACGGTATTGGGAAGAAATGAATCTTCTTAAAGTTTTTACATTAAAAACCGTCACTCAAAGGGTCCCGAAATCGGACAATTCGACATTTTATTCCCGTGGCAACAGTTGTATTGAGATGAACTAATGTTTCCCGCAATATTTGCTGGTTGAATGTCACAGAAACCATCGACTTAAATATTTAAGTGTGAAATCCGGAATTCGTTCAAAATTCACAAAAACGTAAATAACTTTTGAACCACTCAATACCGCTGAACATACATGGGGGTTAAATCGATAGGTATTGAGGTCCTCTACCTCCTTGCTTCAGGTCATCCACTATCTCTGTTACACCGTGTATGTCGAGTTACGGACGAACTTCTCAATTATAATATATAGGTTAATATAAGCCGTATAAACCTTAACAAATATAGAAAGTTTATAGTTTGTACGTGCAGTTGTTTTATTTCTATTACCTCCGAGTTTTCAATGCGATAATATTTTTATGTCAACCGTTAAATTTAACAACGCCGCTTGGAGCTTTTAACAGCCTCACGTGAAAAGTGATCTCTGCTTTTACGGCAAACATATTATTTCACCTGTTCTAATGCTAAAAGCTTCGCACAAACCTGTGGTATGGAATTACCGAATCATACATACATAGGTGCCAGGTGGCCATAAGAGTTATTATCACGTATTTGTGTTGAAAACATTAATAATTACAACGTCAACATTTTTGACGTTGATTTCTAGCTTCTTCTTAGTTACCTATTTCTAAATAATATTTTTTTTACTACAAATATCCTTTCTCATATTTTCGTAAACTTCTGACAAATAATAACGAATTTCAGTTGCCGGATGGCCTTTTACACACAAAAAAAAAACGAATTACGTAGCGTACTTCACACCTGGCGGGCGATGCGATGGGGAAATCCCTTTTTTGCTGCCAGCTGCCAAACCGACACCGAGCAGCGCAGTGAGTTTGGCCGGGCGAAGATGTGTAGAGGAAAGATTGGTCTATGATTCAATGTTGCCGGATCGCATAATAGTGATTCGTCGCAAACAGTGAAATTTATTTTACGGACAACCCTCGTATGTAATTAGTTTTAAGGGGAGAAAGGGGGCCATAATACTGTCTCTGTTTTTCAATATACTAGTTGCATTAGCACTATTTGGTTATTTAATATTCCACAAAATAGTAGAAGTTGATTTGATCTCAAGTAGGTACCTATCAACATAATAATGTAACTTGATAATATTGACCTATGGGTCAACGTGGAAATACGTCCTCTCCGACCCACTCTGTTTTATTTGGACCTGAAATAGTTTGAAGGGTCTGACTAAAAAGGCTTATGTGAATGTAACTCTTTGTTCACATACCTACTTCACACAAATACAAGTTTTGCTACAGATATAAGTACCTTATTTTAAAATAAAATATTTTTGATGAAATTAAATAAATGTACGTATTAAAGAGAGAGTTTAAGTGTAAATATTATAAGGCTTTGGATCCTTCAATGAATATGCTAATATTATGTTCTTAACTATATTATTTTTTTTCATGCAAACAGATCTTTGTAATAATATTGAAGCACTGGAGATTCTATGTTTCTATTATTTCTTGATTTTTTTGTTTGTGTTATTCAGTGTTCTCTTGGTGTTTCTAATAAATAATGTATGTCATAATTAAATAAAATAATTTATGGACACAATTTTTATTAATTATTGTATTAACAGATATCTTAATATTTTAGAATTTCTGACTTATTTCTAGGTACACCTTAGGGTGGATAAACATTGATAAATCACGAGAAATAAATTTAATAAAACTGCGACCTTTTGCGAGTCTAAAGCAAAAATATTGTATTACGAAAATAGTCTGGACGAAAAGATGAATGTAGTTGTTGACAGTACTGGTCGAATTTATTTTTGATTATTTTCAATAAGTTGGCGCCTAACGAAATATGTATTTTGTATTTTTATCATGTTTCGGTGATGTCACCATTAGAAATCTACCTATAAAAAATTAAAAAAAGTTTTTAGATAACAATACTCGTAAGTTAAGGTCAGGTCATCGTGTTAATTTTTTTTACCCATCACGCCGTGTCCCGTAAGGGGTAGGCAGAGGGAACGGACCTCCACTCTTTTCTATCCAAGCATACTTTATTCGCTTCTTCCACCGACATAACGTTACTCATACAACCTCTCTTATTGCTCTTGGCCTTCCTTGAGAACGATGTGTTCGATCCACGTCATTCTCGGTCGGCCACGCTTTCTTACACTTTTCCTTTCAGCCTTATAAATTCTCTTTGTCATTCTGTTTCCATTCATTCTTTCCACATGCCCAAACTATCGCAACTTATGGACTGTCATCTTTGTCACAACACAAACTTCCATACCACATTCCTTCCTAATATTCTCATTCCTTTCCATATCCCACAGAATCTTTCCACATGTTTATTTCCACATTGAAGGAAACTCAGGTCTGACAATTTTAATACAAAAATACTCAGCAAAGACACCTTCAGAAAACTTAATAAATCTGAATCCTGCAAGTAAAGAAATTTGTTGAGAACCATATATGATGGTGGTTGGTATTGAAGTGGTTGGTAGACTGGCGGTTACAACGCGGTCGTGGGTTCGATCCCAGATGCCGACCATCTTCCTTTTTCACGACACAAGCTTTAAGTAGTTTACTGTGAAAGAGTCAGAGAGTGTATTTGTATTCACTTTGAGTGAGCACATATTCATTTATATAAAAAAATGAATGTGCATATTCATGGCTCCGAAAGTCTACAAATGCTTTTGTATCCTAGTTCTTAAAAATATCTGAGTTGTGAGGCAACGAATACCTAAGTTAGTTTGATTTCCAAATTGAAAGTTTCAGACGAGATCCACTTTTAAGATTTGGTTTGATGAATCCATAATATGGCAATGTTGCAGTCGCATCCTTATATTAAATTGTTATAATATGAGGGCTCAAGGAAGGCTCAAGTTTGTTTAAACGTAAGCGAATACTCTTAAATGGTCTTTTTATAATTACAGACAGACAAGTGGTTGGTAGAAGCGGTATCAGTCGACGGTTTTCGTATAGTTACAGCGTATTGAAGGTTGTGGGTTCGAAACCCGGTGCTGACCATTTCCACTTTCACAACACAAGCTTTATGTGAAAGATATCGAAAGAGTATTTTTGTGCTCACTTTGTGTGAGCCCAGATTAAAAAAAATATTAATGCATTTTTATTAATTCATCTATTGAGCTACAAGTCATTGTAGATCTCAAGCATTTGTGGCCACTCCATCATGTCGGCAGCAACTCCAAATCGTCATATCTAGATTTTTCAGATAATTTTCTACAAAATCCAGCTATCTCAACTGATTTCAGTAAGAAAAATTTTCAAGCGTGGATTGTTAGTCAATTTTCACTGTGTAACCCTAACCAACGAAAACGGCGGTACATCTTGATCAATTTAGATGCCATCATTTGAAGTGGTTTGTTTGCGTTGCCCAGCGTTTTATTCGCTTGCCTACGTTCTGACGGTCGTGGTTTCGATTAACTTCCCGTTTCACAACACAAGTTTTGCTCTCTGTGATAGATATTTTATTTTCATTATGGGTGAGCCCGAAATCATTGTAAAATATACTTAATCGGTGCAGTTCGTCATTACCTACATTAATTGAAGCGGTTGGTAGCCTAGCGGTTAAGACGCCGGTTTTCTTTCATTCTGTTTCGTACTGGAGTTTATGCCGACCATCTATTTCAAGACACAAGCTTTGAGTAGCTTACTGTGAAAGAGTCAAAGAGTGTATTTGTGTTCACTTTGAGTGAGCGCAGATTCATTACAAAAAAATACGGATTTCACAATCTTTCCCCTTCGTTATGGGCCGTGAGATCTTCAACAATCATATTATTAAGTACTTATAACTATATCGTCAGATAATCTAGTAAAAGTATTTAATTATTATAACACTAGCTTTCACGATATACGTTGTCCTGTAGTCCTTACTATGAATATTAAATTCCAATTTGTAATTTATACAAAAATATGTTTGAATGTTAAAAAAAATATTTCTGAAACCTTGAATGGAATTCTATTAAAAATCTGCATACCAATGTTTTGAAACTCCATGGTTGTCAATTAATTACGAAAATTGTGTTGTTATAGATTTTTCCCACAGATGGCGTTGTTGTCAGTAAATCCATTCCATACTAACTTTAATATTATAATGTGTATTATTTTTAATGATTATTCTGTTATCCGGAACTGGGAATAGTTTAATAAACTAATTATCATTAAAATCTGTTCGCACTAACCCGACTTTCTTTTATATTGCAGATAAACTAACAAACATAACAAACTAATAACATCCTTTACGTATATAAAATCATATTATATATTATTAATAACGTCCGAACTAAAGAGAAACCAATAATTTTATCGTTTCCTATTTTAATTCCCATAGAATCTGTACGAGTGTAATTCTTATGATATAAATACGTTCAAGGGTGTTAGCATTGAATGGTTGGGCACACAGGGATTTTATCATAAATAGTAATGAGCCGTGATTTGTGAAATGAGATAAGGTGGGGGATGGTTCTACGTGGGGGGTTGAATTGTGATATAAGTAGGTACCTAATACACAACCCGCTGCGGAGGGTTTTATTGCTTACTCCTTACTGGTAATGTTATTTTTAATAATAATTAATTATGAGTTATTATACTTGATTCAGATATACTATTAGTTTCAGAAGTAATTGTTTTTTTTTATATTCATGAAAATAAAAGAGAGCATTTCTTATACGTGAAATAATTATTTTTTCTTTTTTGCAGTATGAGCTAATAGAATGGGTTTTAATTTTATATATTTTTTTGTTACAAGCTTTGAAGACAAGCCCGACAGACCTTGTCCCGTGGTCTTAGCTATGAATATTTAATTCGAATTTGTACAATCATAAATTACAATTACCTTTTGACCAAAGTAAGTAATTGCTGTAACTACGAAACTAAAAAAAAAATTATATTATTTTAAATTGCCATGAAAAGTTTTAATATTTTATGCTAAATACGTACGATATGGAGATAAATTTAGTATTATAGTTAAGAACAAACATAAAAAAATAAAGAATTCATTTTGGACGTATTCGGTTTAGAAATTAAACTTAATCTAAACTAGACTAACCGTATGTTGTGTACAAAGTTTGATAAATAGCCTAAATTTTTTAAAATTAAGTTATCAGAATCTACTTACCTTATTAGAAATTCAAACAAAGACTAGGTTCTAGGTATATTAATAAAATCAGACTTAGGTACCTAATGTTTCATACATTTAAAGTCATAACAAAATTTTAAAGCTCAGAAAGTTAATTGATATGAGTGAATTTTAATATACCTATATCAAATAAAATTTAAATCCACTTAGATGGAAAATGGTGAAACATGACAGTATACAATCTCGCGACGTACATATTATATCCTTTGTCAAAGTGCTGGATATGTGCCACGTAAAAATTAAATGTAAATCTAATAAACTGATACATTATATTTCGTAACTGAGTGGCAGGCTAGGTTTATGTCTTGCAACTGAAAACAAAGAAAAAAAAAAACAGAGAGAACCATAGAGCGGTTTTCGTGTTTTCCGGATTACAACATTATTTTTCAAAAAATAATATTCTGGAGAAAAATTATATAAACAAAACTAGCGCGAAGAATTTTAAGAGGGAAAATATAGAAACGTATCTAGGTACTGACTGACCGGAACGCATACACTTGAAGTTGGGAAATATAATTTTCTTCTTTAGTAATATTATATTGATGCGCCTAGGGTATGTGGCATCTGGGGAATAAAGCAAGTAATTTCTTTATGGTTTGTTTTATTTAAGACTAGCATTCCCGACAGACGTTGTCCTGTAGTCCTTACTATGAATATTGATTTCGAATTTGTAATTTATACAAAAATAATTTCTGAAAGCTTGAAAGAAATTCTAACAAAAATCTGCGTACCAATATTTTGAATGTCAATGGTTGTCAAGTATGTATATAAAACTTGTGTTGTTATGGAATTTTTCACAGGTGGCCTTGTTGTCAGAAAATCCGTTCCATACTAACTTTAATATTATATTTTAGATATATTATTTGCTATCCATTTTCGATTTTTTGTTATTTGTTATCCGGAGCGGAGAAGAATCCGATAAACCAAAAATGATAAAAATCTGTTCAGCCGATCTCGAGTTATAAGTGTTCGCACTAACCCGACTTTCTTTTATATTACCTCTGATATACGTCGAATTAATCTATTAACCTTTGTGAGAACCTTTTTTAAGCAACCAACTTAACTTTCAGTATGCAAATTAGTGAATGGAAGAAAAGTGGAAATAATTTTAAGCAACTAACTTTTTTTCAGCATGCGGTTTAGTGAATGCAAGAAAAGCGGAAAGAATTTTCACACCACTAAATTATGATCGCAGTAAGTGAAAATAATAAATATTTTGCAGTTGTCAAAATTCCATGTATAATAAATATTTGATATCTTCTAAGAAAGTGCGAGCACATCCGCACAGTTCGGTGATGAATCGTTTGGGAAAAAATGTAAAGAGAAACATTTTTGTAAGAGATGATGGAGCGATGATAAAGACTTTTATTTCCTTCACCACCCGTCTCCATATTGTAGTCAATTTGTCACTAAGATGTTGACTATTTTGTAAGAGATGACTGTGATACACGTGTCTACCTAATGTGTTTTCAGATTTTTACATTTTTATGAATCGTTTAATTTTTTTTTGCATTACTTTTGATACGTTTTTCTTTCTTTAGGAATTTAAAAATGAATTATATGGACTGAACACCTTTAGCGCCCGACATGATTGAAAATTCTAAATAATCTGAGGCGAATAGTTTTTAAGTGATATGCCAGATCATTGGAGGAAATAATTATTATATGAAGTGACCATATTATGTCCTCCTATGTAAAGCGTTCTTGAAATATATAAACGTGCAAAAAACTTAAAGATGGTTGTCAATCTTTGAATGGTTCCGTCTTAAACAAGAAGAAAGTCTTTGGCCATACGAGTATTTGTCACAGATATGATTGTAAAATTTATATCATCATCATCAGCCCACGTTTGCCCACTGCAGGACATAGGCCTCCCCTCTCCTTTTCCACTCCTCCCGCTCCTGTGCGATCGCCATCCACTGGGGTCCAGCGAACCTTTTTATGTCGTCCATCCATCTGGTTGGTGGCCGCCCTTGTGGTCTCTTATCGCCTCTCGGTCTCCACTCCAGCAGTTTCCTCGTCCACCTGTTGTCATTCATTCGAGCAATGTGCCCCGCCCATCTCCACTTCTGCATAGCTATCGTCTCGACCACATCGGTTACTTTAGTCTGGCTGCGAATCCAGTCATTTCTCTTCCTGTCTTGCAGTTTAATGCCCAACATTATCCTTTCCATTTTTCTTTGAGCTATTCGCAGTTTATTGCAAGATTTAAATATCCTTCCAAAAATTTATATATCCTTCAGAAAACCACCAAACTAATAAATTTTCAAACCCACATACCTTATGAAAGATGCATGAATATTTCAGCATGCATTTTCATTATATGCAGGTAGGTACATTGCACCTTCAAGATCATCGTTGAAACCATTTTCTGCAGTGTTCTTAGAAAAAATACCGTTAACAATAATTGTATGAAACATACTAGTAGGTATGTTTAGATTAGGTACTACACATACCTACCTACTAGTTTATATTTCATTATGAAATTAAACGAGTCCAGTGGTATATTATGCTTGACGATGTAATTATAATATATCCTATGTATATTTAATTAGATAAGTTCCAAATTGCAGATGTTTGGAATATTTAATCTTAATTATAATCTTTGAAAACAACTCGTTATCTTTATAAATCTCTTTTAACGAGCTAACTCTCGCTTCGTTCTTTACCGTATCTTTAAATCTCGAAATATCCACAATTTATCAATATAAAAGTTGTGTAAAGTAATTCGGTGCCAGAAAGATAAATTTGCTGAAGGTCGTAGCTAGAAATTGGAGATTTTCATTAGAATAAAGTTGGCAAAGCAATGTGATGAAAAAAATGAGATGAAAACATGTCATATAATTAGTAATATGTATTGTGTTTATTTTTATACTGTATTAAAATCATCAAATAATCAAAATTTAAAAAAAAATTGCTCTTCTAGGTCGATAAGTGGGGATGGGACTCCTGGGAACGGTAGAATGAGGAGCGGGACGAGGTAGCGTAATGCCCCTACCACACGCTCCGTCTTACCTGTGGTCTTGCCTGCGCAAGCCTGGCTTGTCAGGTAAGACGGAGCGTGTGGTTGGTATAAAACAGTACACCGCACGCTCCGTCTTACCTGACAAGCCAGGCTTGCGCAGGCAAGACCACAGGTAAGACGGAGCGTGTGGTAGGGGCATTAAGGACTCAATACACTCAGCACCTGCACGAGCGGCTATGTTTCGACTCGACCATGATAACAATACCCACTACCTAGGTATATATTTTTTAGTGACAAATAAGAGCTTAGATGCGCACTGCAATAATTCGTTAAAAATCACTCACTGAGTCTTTTTTTTTTCTTGGAGGAGGGGAAAATCCTCATCGGACGTTGTGCCGGACTCCTGCGCGCAGGCAGACCTACCGACTAAAAACCCCTCCTCTTCGTCTCCACTGCAGCGGAACTATCCGTAGATATTGCTTCGCATGCAGTGGTGGTCATTTATTTTAAACGTTCGCTATTTTTCGGGCCCTTTTATCCCTCTCTTTCTGGGTGGGATGAAAGGGCCCGAAAAATAACGAAGTCTACTGAACACTAAATCTACTGCTCAGTTGTTAGCGGTCTCCAGTTTCTTTGTATTAAATTCTGACGTGAAACTGTTTGCTTCAACTATTTTATGACTTTATTGTGATAGGTACTAAATTTTTTAACCATTGATTTAAATGCACCTAATACCTACGTACTTGATGCGGCGTTCGGAACGAAATCGTCATAATAATAATGCCACATTAATTATTGTTGTTTATGAAGTACGGAGGTGAAAAGACGTCGAGTAGAAGGAAAAGGAGAGATATCGCAGATAGTTTTAATCAGAAATGAAGACTATCCTAGGCAAGTGCGCTTCAAACAATTACATTATTGCTGGTATCCAGAGATTTTTGATATAGGTATGTAGTGGGTATATGCATTTAAAATATAATACATACATTTGAAAATACTTCAACCTTTTGTGCAACGAGTCCAGGGGTGACAGCCATTCAATTTTTTTCACTTGACCATTTTTTGAGGATATTTTGATACATATTAACTCAACGATTTTCACCAATGTAAATATTTTGTTCATTGAATTATCCCTAGTTTCTCTTAAGCAAGCCCAGTGTTATTTGAGGAAGGGGCTGCTGTATGTTTTACGGTGACTGTAAAAATCCCGTTTCCCTTGACGAGGCACCGTTGTTAATGAGTTGGTGATGTAACTTGTTTAGTCCCGGTAGAATTAATCATACGAATCGCCCCTTCACTTTCCTTTTTTTTTACGTCATAATTATCTGTTAATGATACCTGAAATCCAGAGTATAACGCTCATACAATATATTTTTTCTAAAAAAAGAAAAAAAAATCTTTTAATTACTAGTTTGCGTGAGAAAGGTTGGAGAAAATTCACTAAGCAGAGTTTGACACCACTGACTATGCTAAGCTTAGATCTTTTATTAAATTTTTTCATTAAGCTCTTAAATTTGGAACCAATAAAATAATATATGCTTTTATATTTTTAACTCTTATGGCATTTACACATCTGCGCCGTGAGTGGTAACGTAACGCATGCAACGTACTAAATTTCCATAGTACGTACGATCGTGGTTCGAATGCGCTCAACGATCGTACGTACTATGGAAATTTAGTTCGTTGCATGCGATACGTTGCCGCTCATGGCGCAGATGTTTACATGCCATTACATGTCGTATGTCATAATCTCCTTTGCAATGTTAATATTTAGGTATATTAAACATAGGGTAAAGAAGAATTTCGAATGTGGCTTCATCATTAGACACCCGACGCCTACAGCGCGTCAGTCATATGTATATATCACTTACACCAGTATGGCAAAGGAATTAGGAGACAATGTTTTGGGGGGCTTTTGCCTATGCCCGATGAGACCTATATATAAAACCATAAAAAAATATCTATATAGGTATATAAATAACAATTCATTCTTATTATCAGATGAATGAATAAGCTCTGCAGATAATATGTGGCCCACCTCGTTATAAGAAGTTTTAACAACACAGGAAAATATATTATATAGGCTAAACAGAATCAAATTCTTTATCAAAAATCGAAATAAGAATAAGAGACAAAAAAGTTTAATTAATTAAATGTTTTTAAACAATCGTAATTTGGATCTGCCCGCCCACGCGCCCCCGGTATAGGTACTCGGAGCGCCCCAGGATTATAACGTCCTCTTGAAAAATATCCTTAACGACTCTCATCTCCCATCCGAGTGACGCAGACAGATCATTACAAGTAGATGCCAGTACACGCTTCAATGACGAGATGTTGGGGAAAAAATCAAACATCTCGATATTCATATTATTTCCACGAAGCTCTGTCACGTTTTCCATTTCTTGTGATAATTCAAAACCGTTCAAATATTTAAGTATTTTATGAACGCCTCATTAACTTGAAATTTTGGATTTGTTATTGATGTTTAAAATCCCCTTTGCAATAAGGAAAAGGGAGTCCTGAGTCTAATTAAATAAATAAATAAAAAAACACTCTTCTATACGTAGGTGTCGGCATAGCCGGCGGAACTTTATGCATGAAGCAATCAGTCAACCGGTCCTGTCCAATTTGAGACAACTCCGAGTAGAAATTTCAAGTGAAAAAAAGAACATTTCTGCCCCCACCGGGAACCGAACCCGGGGCCTCTTGATCTGAAGTTGGCGCCTTTGCCACTAGGCTACCGAGTTTAGTATTTAATTGTTATCTCTGACTATTGGTTACTCCATTTTTCGAGAGGATATTGCTTAAATATTATATAGTGAATTTTCTACCTTGGGCCCTGTAGCCCTAGTATAAGTTTTCGATGATCGAATATCGAAACGATCATCGAAATAGTTTCGAAAATTTTTCATACTAAAGTGATCGAATGATTCGATCGTTTGATTTATGAACACTATTTGCACGCTAATAAGCGCTTATTTGCGTGCAATTAGCTTTCGATAAAATTCGTACTAGCCCCACTGTTCACTTTTCTTTTAGATATTGCTTAAAGTAAAGAGAATTTGGTAGTTATTGCTTAAAGTATGGTGAATTTGTTAGATATTGATTAAAGTATAGTGAATTTGTTAGATATCGCTTAAAGTATGGTTAATTTTCTATTTAAGGTCCTGATCATCTTTTTTAGATGAACAGGCTACTTAGAAGGTAGGAAATTAATTATACTTTAAGCAAAATCTTCTCGAAAAAATTACCAGTCCAACTTTAAGACTACCACGAATTTCAAGAACTACAAGAAAAACAATAAAATAATGTTGAAGTGGCTAGTAGTCTAGCGGCCCAGACGCTGACTTTCAAGTTTTTGTTTAGTGTGGAAAATGTCAAAGATGTATTTTTGTTCACTTTGGGTGTATTATTATTTAAAAAAAATTAACGCTAGAAAAGAGAGATTATTTTTTAATTATTAATATCTCAGCATTCACATGGCATATATTATGATTATGTAATTTCCTGATCAACGTTATAAGAACATTCAATTTGATCCCCAAAAAAATATTTTCTAAATTTTATGACTATTGCCAGACCGAAATACTTGGCGTACCCAGGCTTCATTCGAAAAATGTCACATCGTGCTGTATTTACTGAGAGTATTTTGAAACAAAATCCTTTATCTTGAGAGTTTCTCTACATATTGTCACGGTTAGGTACATATTATTATTGTGTACTCGTTCGTACAATACATAGTTAAAATAAAAGACTAGGTGAAAATTCACAATTTCGTTATTATAACACAATTTCAAAAGTAAATTGAATGAAATCGTTTAAAAAAATTTCACCATTTCTTTTATGCTTTAATTAAAAGGACTTGATTGACTTCCTGTCACTTTGGTGAAATATTCAAACTTTGTTCATCAATTATTTGGTTTAAATCCAATTGAATGTTTTTCCATTTTATCTTAAACTTCCATTGTTCATCCATTTTACCTTCAACCTTTAAAGCGTTTTTAAATTGTAAGAAAATTAGTTTTTTCTAATGGAAACAAGTTGTGTATGTTTGAAACCAAAACCCTTTGTACTAATGTCGATTCGTTTGTAGATTTAAGTATGTGGGTAGATGACATATATTTGAATATGCTACAAAACTGGTGTAACGTTACTTATGTGAAATAATCGTGGTGAAACTTTTTCTCTTTGTACCAGAACATGCGATAAAAACTTTATGTTTGGATTTTACGTCTTCCTTACAAAATAAGTTTGTGTCAAAAGTTTAGTAATTCAGACGGTTAATTTTCGAGAGTGCGTGACGTAATCCCGGAATTAAGTTATTAATTTGTAAAACGAAAATGTCGGAAAAAGACTCTTCACTTCAAAACAAGCAAAAATGTATTACATGGTAAAAATAGAAATATTGTAAGGCTTCAAAATAAAGGTGCTGGATGTAGTCTTTTTGAAAAAGTAGAGTTGTAAGGCCCTGCAGCCCGATTCACGGAAAAGTTTAAGTCTAAGTTTAGTTCGAAGTTCGAACGAAGTTCGATTCAAACTTTTGTGAATAGGGCTGCTGGTAATAATAATTATAATAGGCGGCGACTATCTACAGTCTATGTACCTATTCACGGAGGGTTTGAATCGAACTTCGTTCGAACTTCGAACTAAACTTAGACTTAAACTTTTCCGTGAATCGGGCTGCAGTTCTAATTGAAAAGTGATCGCGCTTCCGAGCGATCATACAATGTTCTCAATTTAAACGGTCCGTCCGCGTTTGAATAATCACGCTCGACGCGGGGACGCGCGAATGCTTTCCAATTAGGACACGGTTTCAATGTGAGGATTTGACTTATTATTGTAGACGCACGGGAACTAATATAGGGTGTTAATTTGAGGATGCAATTTTGGTAAAGAGATGTTTAAGGTATCTTAAAGTTATTCTACTCAAAAGTAAAGGAAAGCGAAATACTTTTCCGATCAAATAATATTATGTAAATCGAAATGTTATCTATGGAATTTTATGCTGCGTTTTTAACGGTAAAGAAGCAATAAGTTGATTGCTATTCACAGCTGCTTGTGAAAGAGTAAGTATGTAGCAGAAAAAACGGATGAAGAAATTTTTATTCAATTCCAAAAAGAATCATTGTTTTAGTTAGGGGAAATAAAATCTATTGGCTAACTGAAGACATTAAAGCGTCCTTTGTTCAAATTTACACATTCCTGAACTCAATGGATTACAATAAAATATTGAGCATTTAAAATGTATTATTTTTCCAAGCCACTAGAATCTATTGTGTTGGGTAATACAGTATTCCTATCTACAATAGACCCTTCGTTAAATTATTATTTGTCTGAGTCTCCATTGAAACGAATTGCTTTATTTCAGCTGAAAATTTGGAATTATAATTTGAAAGGAGGGTGGTCCATAGTGAGAGGTGGATTGTCGTCCGAGCAACCCTCAACCGAGGGGGATGACGGGTGATGACGAGCCATCTGTTCACTCTCATCATTGTTTTATGAGGCAGGTAAACATATTTATGATTTTTTCTTTACAAAAGGTTTATAAGCCGTCATTATTTCATAACAAAAAAAATGAAAAATGAAATGTTTAAATGTTCAACGCAAAATTCTCAGATTTTTTAAATAATATATCTGTGGATTTTACCTTATTTTTAACCTTATATTTTCATTTGAACGCTATGATGTTATAAAATATCCGTCAGATAAAAAAAAATCTTTTTGCATTTGAAATGATATTTCTTGGAAAGGACTTGAAGAATTAAAAACTATCTTACGACTTTCAAAGACATTGTTACGAAGAAAAAACCAGACGACGTGCAATGAAATTTAATGCCATAAAGTTTCGAGACATTTTCGTCTTAAATGTTGCCATATGTATTGCTATATTACGGGTTGATATAAATAAAAATATTTATTAAATTATGGCAGGACTGTATATGCTGGATCAGCTAGTTAATGGGGGTTATTCTGAACATCCGACCCTATTGAGTTGTGTGCGTCCCGATAGTGTCTCGTAGGATCCAACTTTTTATACAGGCTCTTACTATTTACAAGTCACATTCGAATGAAACATCGGATAACCGGTTGCATTCGTCGCAACACTATCGGATGTCTACTCAACGCCCATTTCGCTGTCGCTTGCGATCCAACGAAGTCTTTACTAGTGTTTAATCATCATATATTAATTTAAGTGTAAAAAATGGCACAAAAATTTATTAGAGTGTATTTGGTAAAAATTTGGAAGAATTTTAATGAAAATTGTTTATAAAAGTTTTATCTAAGAGTATAGATATCATGTAAAAGATTGCTTACATTTCAATTTGAGGTAAAAAAAATATTAAGTATAAGAAAAAAATAATTATTGATAGAAATAACAAATTATGAGTTTTGTTTATTAAAATAGGCGTGTTTTTTATGGAAAAAATAAATTGGAATATTTTAAATTAGTATTACAAAATTATTATTTTTGTCCGTCACGCTATTGTATCGTATCCGATGCAACTCGATCGGGTCGGATGTTCAGAATACCCCCATTGTATATAATGCACTCACCTGAACATTCCAAGTAGCTCCAGAGGCAGGATGTGCCCGCCTGAGGGGTCCTTGGACGCACGGCTTCCTTCTTTGCCACTGAGAACCGAGACGCGCCCCAGCATGCATGCTACATGCACGGACTCAAGCACCCTCTGTGCTCGGCCCTTAACTATGTCCTTGCATCATATCTGCAATTAAAAATATTGGTTAGTAAAGTATCCTAATAGCCGGAAAAATATGACTTACAAACTACAAAGTACCTATGCTCAACAGATTACACAGCAAATGAAAAACTTTAATTTTATAGAAATGCATAATGAAAAGACAAAGTGCACGATATTTTCCAAAAAACCTGCAACTTGACCAATGACCATGGAGACCAAAATCATAGAACAAGGCGGCTCTTTCAGGTATCTTGGCATAGATTCAGTTGGGGGAGCAGATTTCGTTTAGAATCTGAATCTGTGGTGTCAATAACAGACCCAGGAGCAAGCAGATGTTGAGAACTTCCGAGATGAAGACATTAAGGACGATTGCCGTCAAAACATTGTGAGACGGAGTGAGTAACATCAGAATGCGTGAGATATTTGGGGCTGATGATAGTCTGAAGTGAAGGAGGGACTGGACACTATCAAACCTTCATACATAGCCCGACGACGACGGTATTCCCCCCAAGGATGACCACATTGACCACTTTAAAGAAAACGAGACATTTAGTATTCCATCAGATTCAGCTCATAACCGAAGAAACAGAAGGTAAGTAATCGAAACAGTAGCAAATATCATGGTTGATAACTTCAACTCATACAATTAAAAACCTACTGGCTTGATAAATAGTAGAATAATAAAAAAATGAAAACTAGAACAAGGTACTCAATGGTTGCGTACGTACTCAACCATTGTGGATGTTGTTAGTAGCAATGTTCATTTATGGGCAAACTCCGATCATTTATCCAGAGGGATCATGTAGGAACAGCAGCTGTATTGATTTTTTAAAAATACGAGTGCAACGTGAGGTACTTACTAGGGTTTTTACATACAATAACATGCATACGCTATGGCATATAGCTATATGCATGCCGTACCATTTTTATGCAATCGACTTGTGCTCACGAATTGTTTTCGGAAAATGTTTCAAAAGTACTTTACCCGCTAATCATGTCACCGATGGCTGTCCATAGCATACAAGTGACCAATTGAACCAAAAATGATGGTCGTTAAGATGATTGATGATGAAGAAATCCTAATTTTAGAAAGAACAATTTGAAGACGAGACCAACATAAATCACTTCTATAAAATGAGATGCAGAATCAAGCAGTGATGTTGAAAGATCATTTTATAGTACCACAATACAAAATCATAAATTTTTATTAGATATAGTAAAACATTACAACAAAATCACAGTTGACAATTTTTGTCTCTCTCGCTTAATAAAATGAAAAGATTCAAATACAAATCGTCCATTTTTATCGGGATATAAAATTAACCATTATAAACGATGAAAAATTTAGTTTGTGGAACTACATAATAATTCATATGGATTTCGTAAACATTGCGCAAGATCGAGCGCAATGGAGAGCTCTTGTTGCCTCCCTATGCCCTTGATTGGGGTGTAAGAGGGAGTGTTGTTGTTGTTGTTTGTTGTTATTTGTTGTTATTTCGTAAATGGCTGGGTACCTACCGCGAACAATGTTTAAAAACGCAGCATATACCTATACCAAATCATTATTTAATAACAAATAATGAATTGTGGCTTGCGCTAGTTTTGGCTGGATGAGAAGGGCACAGACGAGAGAGAGATGGCGACAATTGGGGGAAACCTATGTTCAGAAATGGACGCGGGAAGGCTAAAGAAGAAGAAGAATGAATTGTACCACACAAATCACCCTCTATGGAAGGAATGCCAAATTAATTATAATGAACTATCCTGTGACGAATAAACTTACAATCTTAAGATTGAACTGAAATTGATGCACCATTGTGTGAAAAAAATCGTTATTTAGAGAAAGAATATAATTCAAAGACATAATTTAAAGATTGAATAAAACAAAACACGAGCCTTAAGTTTGCATTCTGTGAAAGATGTCAAAAGTGTATTTCCAGATTCATTTGAAGAAATATTCTGAAATATGTGTCAGTGTATTTTACAAGAACAATAATTTTCGGGGAGAAATTTTAAGTTCATTCTAAGATAGACGTGGTTATTAAGAAATATGTGTCAGAAAAATTATCGGGGACGAAATAAAGGTTCGTTGTTATACTGAGGTAGATTTCGCTATTACGAAACAGGTGTCAGAACATTTTGTATGATCGATTAACGGGGACACATTGAAGGTACGTTATATTAAGAATTTCGTTACTTCGACATGTAACGACTAATTTGATCTGTGTGTAGAGTAGAAGTAACAAATTAATGGACAGCAGTTCAGTGAATTGTGGGATTGATTTTGGTTCATTAGGTAGGTTCATTGTTACTTTTGACATCGGAGTGTTGCACATTAAATTTTGACGGAGTCAAATAATGTCACATGTTTCCACGGTGATGCCGCCATCAAATGAATTTATGTAAAATCCAGTAACAAAGCAGTGCTCATAATAAAATTATTGTGAATTAATGAGTTGCGGGTTCATTTGTACTACAAATTGTGGTTGGAAGCGAATCTGTCTTTGATGTTGCACATTTCATAAATACATTTATGTTTGTTATGGGAACTCCATGAATTAACGACCATTCTATTTTGTCGGTGTGGATATTTTATCATATGGGATGCTTTTATGAAATTAAAGAATCTGTTTCTCAAGTAGCAATCCGTTAAGCGCATATGATTTTTTTTTAAATTGAAAAGTAAAATAAGATATTAATCAATCTTTAATTTATTACTTTAGGTCTTATTGACTGATCAGTTGAATAAGGCCTTCTTTGAGGTCCACGTCTTTTACAAAGTAACCCAAAAGTCTTCTTCAACTTCGTTTAGATGAACCATTATCTTGTTTCGGTTGGTGTACGAAACTATGTTCGTTTGCTCAAAACGTCAGAAGCAGAGCTAGAAATCGAGAATTATTTCTTGATCGTTGATATTGACACATAGCAAACGAGCAAGAACTAACACCAAGCCTTATACTTTATTATTATGAAAACACTGTAATTGGCCTTATTTATCTTTTAATTTAAATTTATTGTCATGTTATATGTATTTGCTGTTGTGTTTTTTTTATGAAATAAATAAAAGAGTAGGTAGGTATGTGGTAGAATATTTTTCATTCCCAATTCCATCTTAATGATAAACAGAGCATTCACTGTGAAAAAGGCAGTTTGTAAGTATTTCATAACTTTACGATTGGAGGAGGAGGAATGTAAATTTTTATGGAAATTCTCAATTTATTAAGACAGTATTTAGGTATAAAGAAGAAGGTTGTATCAGAAATCGATTTGCAAATAACGTCTAAACAAAACTCGCTATCACGGCGCTAGTTTATTTGACACTCGGATGTTCCGGTTTTGACACTAACCGTAATAAATAAAGCACGGAGCGTGACTAAAGGGTCCCATTCATGGCACAATTTGTTTGAAGTCTGTTGTGCTTGTCCACGATATTATGTTCCCTAATGTAAAGTACACAACGCGTGTGACATCTTGTCGTAACGACCTAACCTCTATTGTTCTTATTTTAAACTTACATACTTCAGCTTCTACATTATTTTGTATGTTATTTAGTCTGTTTTAAATTTAGGATTGTACGGATTAAAATTTCATCATCATCAAAGTTAAGTGCATGTAAAATGTGTTTAAATAGAAACGTTAATTGAAAAATAAATAAATTTTAACTAACCTTTAGCGCAGTAATAATTGTTTGTAACGGTCTCGTAACAATATCTTTTCTGCGTCACGTATTAATTAAAAATATCTAATAATTGCATAGAATAAAAAAACTTTAATGGAATTTATTCGAGAATCAATTTAAAATAGAGATTCTTGTAAAATATCTACACCCAACATTAATTTAGACATCTTTCACAGGCTAGGGAAAGTTGTCGCTTGATTTTTAGTAAGTAGAGGGCATGTATCAAAAATACTCGTATGGTTGTCATGGGCTATAAAATTTAAAAATTAAAACTATAAAATTATGTTAATATCCCTCAGCCATATTCTGGCTTCGGTCGTCAAAAAGTTAAAATCACCGCGTGGAACCCATATATATGATAATCACCAACGAATATATTGTGTTTGTGTGAAAAGCATTCTATATTAGAAATTTATTATAATCCTGATATTAAAGCGATTTGATTAATAGATATCAAAGAAAGTGGGTTAGTGCGAACACTCGACATCGGCTGAGCAAAATTTTATGATGCTTGGTTTATTGGATTGTTCTCCGTTCCGGATAGCAGAATAACTCTTACAAATCGTAAATTTTATCTACCTGACAACCATTGAGTTTCAAAACACCGATACGAAGATTATTGATTGAATTTCTCTCAAGCTTTCAGAAATATTTTTTTAACATTCAAACATATTTTACGGGTATTTTTGTATAAATTAAAACGCAGAAAGTGAAAAGATTTTATTAGTTTGATTAATATGTTGTGAAGTTATGCCGTTTCTCATTGGAAATTATATTTTTTTTGTTTGATTAGCGAATTTTTATTTACCATGATGTTTCAAAAAGTAAGCAGATATTTTGGAAAGAATTATCTTACAAAGACGTTGAACGAAGTTTGACGGGTCAGTCAGTATTTCTTATAAATTAGGCACCCGAACTTATACAACACTATGGCCTATCGAGATTTGTATATATTTAAGTTGCATATTATACAATGTGTACAAAAAAAATGATGTTTTGAGCTACACAAACACCATATTTAGGGCTACACACACCGTTAAACATAAACATCTTAACATAAACGCATTAGGTACATAAACAATCAAACGGTGTGTATGGTGGTATACTGACAAACAATACGATAAACACCAAACATATCGGTTACAATATCTTCGGATGACAGCTGTCTATTATTTTGTGAAGATGGACTGAATAAGGGTGAGGGAAATAGTCGAAATGTCTTATTCCGTTATTTTGAAGACATCGGGATTTTATCTCGACTATTCAATTATTATCGGTCCGTATGACGCGTTCCTAATAATTTTCTCCGTATTAAAACTTGTACTGCTTTAAACAATCGCTTTCAATATTATTAGAGTTCCTACAGTTCAGAGAATAGGCATTATAAATAAGTCAGGTACGTTTTTCTATTATTTACCATACAAAAAAAGAGTTTCTAGGATTTAATATTCTGTAAATAGGAGACTATTTGACATGTCCATAACGAATCCTCTGTGCAGGTTTATTATTATTTAGCACCTACTTGATGTATACCTTTTTAATACGGTAACAGAAATTAAACAAAATATCATAAATGTTGTTTAGAGTGAGAATGCCAAATTCTAAAAAAAAAGTTTAACAGGTTATTTTAGTAAACAATTTATTGTTTTACCATGTTTCGTATTTTCTATCCAGGAGAAGGTAAAAAGGTTCACATTCTAATTATTTAAGGTTTGAATAAAAATTCAGTCTTTTTAATAACAAACAGGGGTTTGAAAATCATTCAAAACAGCCTTTAACAAGGAAGATATGCCTACTTGAATCTGCGGTCTTTGAAATACTGATTTACACACAAAGTTGGGGGTTACCTGAGGGAGTTCTTTTGATAAATCCGTCCTTTAATTAAATTTTATCTGAATTATTATTATTCGGATGATTTGTGTAGAACCGTTTTGTGAAAAAAGTTTCACCTCAAGGGCGTGTCATTATGTTTCATTCATTAGGTAGGTACTTTATAAATTCGGCTTAAAGACGAGAATTAAGAAGGTATTCATGAATTTAAACATTCCGAAGATTAAGAAAGTGTCCAGGGCAGTAATTACCACTGCACTGCTAACAGAGGAAATTCATGCCGAAAAATAGCTGCTACCATAATCATAAAATATGCCAAGCGACAAACCGAATATAGCAGAGTCTTTCAGTGCGGAGGTATGATCCGTTCGGCCTCCTTAAAAAAGTAGTTATAATGTAAAGCGAATACTGTTTAGGGATTTGGTTTGAAATATTCGAATTCCTCTATAAATGTGCTTGTTACTATGTTTGAAAATATGCCCGTCAAATCTTCATCAAACTCCGGTAAAAGAATTACAAGAAGAATAAGAATAACTAATGTAATTGCAAAAATATGGCTACAGAATATACCTATTGTGCATGGTGAAATTTCTGGGAAACAATTGTATGAAAAGCGGCACGACATCGACATGTTCGTATGAGTACTTATAATTTATACAGAAAGACTTCTGAATAACTTTCCTACTCGTTTCTTTGACATTTCGAAGTAGCTACCCGTTAAGTTGGTCACTCAATGAAAGTTTAAGGGTTATGGTTATACTATTTAGGGTATTTCAATGGAATATTATTGTTTGTTTTATGACGGATCTTTACATAATAGTAGACGAAACCAACAAAGATCTCGGCATGACTCAAGGCATTTGGCATTGTTTCTCGTAGATGAATTTATTTAATCAAAACCTCAAATAATTGAATACTCATGGAACCTTCCATTAGTGAACTGGTAGTAATAAATAATCAGAACCAACTTGGAAACTCTCTTTTCCCTTACTCAGGTAATGCCTTGTTGTTGTTTCACCCTCTACAATTAATTTTCTTTTGTATCAATAAACATCAGTTCGGACAAAAAAAGTTTCGTAGGGTCGGTTCCCCAGCGAGTAGGTACCTGGTAGTTTTTTTTTTTTTTTTTTTTAATTGGCAGAACTATTATAAAATAGTTTCCTGCCATTCCCAAGTGTGTGCAAATTAAGGTTTTATCTTAAAAATAACAAACAAAAAAAAAACGTCCACTCAATTAACCACTCATATTTGAATATTAAAACCGCATTTTAAGGGTGTATCATTCAGCGCCGTAATGTAAAAAGGAGAAAAAACATACATATTATAATATTATTTACAAGCATCTACATCGACAACAACAAAAAAAAACTTATAAAGTAGAGATCGGAGATAAGGCCCTTCGGCACTACAACAATACTATCTACAGTGTGTCCATGAGACGGTCACTTACCGCCTGCATTGGAACAAAATAGAAACAAACTATGTATATGAAGTCTACCAGTGGCGGAGAGTTACAAAATATCTGAGCGAATGATTTAATTTATAAAATAACAAAATATAAAAAATAATTATTATCCCTTATTGGACTATGAAAAAAAAACATTTCAAATTACAATATTTACCTATATAATTTATCATTATTATTTTTTTTTTTTTAATAATTTTTTTTTTTTTTTTTTTCCGTTTTAATTTTTTTTTTTTTTTTTTTTTATTTTATTTATATTTTAAGTTAAATTATGTTAAGAAAATAATATAAAGAAGATTAGAGATGAAAAAGAGTTAAGTCGCTCTATCTACCACCATCTAGATTTTTACGTTATTTTTTGTTATAAACTTTGAAATTAAATTATAGATACTAGGGTTAAATTCTGAAAGAATTGCATTCATAGATGTTGGAAATGGTACTTTGAGTTTTGTCAAGTCAGAAATAAAACCCGGATAGTTATTCCTATCCTTACAGGAAAAGAATATGTGGTTGACAGATTCTTCCTCTTCCCCACAGTCACATATATCCGTCGTGATGACCCCAATTTTAAACAGAAACTGTTTGGTGCACACATGACCGAATTTAATCCGACATATGACTGATGTATTTTGTCTGCCCAGAGTTATTTTATTATACCACGGAACACGATTTATTGTGGGTTGGATCTGTTTATATTTTGAGGGTGAGGCATTCCATCTTGTTTGCCAGCTTTCTAGTAAGTGTTCTTTGCAAATGAAGAATATATCCGAAAAGGGCAAATGTTGATGCGCAGAGGAGCTAGGAAGCCCTGATGCCTCCCTGGCCAAGCAGTCGGCAGTTTCGTTTCCCCCTATACCAGCATGTCCTGGGACCCACCCAAGGACCACGTTACAGCCCTGCTCATGGAGGCTGTATAGGATTTGTTTTATTTGCAAAACGGTAAAATCTAGAGGGTAATTAAAGGATGAGTTACTTATTTTTTGCATCACGCTGAGAGAGTCACTCAATATAATTGTATTTTTAAAATTGTTCTGAGCGATAATGTTCAAAGCTTCAAGGACCGCAACGGATTCAGCAGAGAATATTGATAATACCTTCGGTAGCGCAAAGCGTTTTTTGTGTCCATCACATTGATTGAATACTGCTGCTCCCGTTGAGATCGCATTTTTATCCTTGGATCCATCAGTAAATAGACGAATGTATTCGTTCCATTCTTTGTTCATCATTTCATCAAACTTTATGGATGCGTTGGATACATGTTTTGAGGGAAAAAATTTAATAACCTTGGGGCGATAAGTAAGTGAGGGATAAGCGACCGTATAAATAGGGAGTGTTGCATATCTTTTAATGTCTTTGGCGTATGAGTTTAAGGATTCGTAGCTGGACACCAAGTTTGGTATTGGTTTTTTTCCCCAAAATCTACGGTTCTTTTTTACTATGTCGTGGAGGTCACGTATTTTGCTGATTATGGGGTTATCACTCAAAACGCAGCTCCTTATGAAAAATTTATCTGCTAAGAATTGCCTTCTGAGATCCAACGGCGGCTCTGCTGCTTCTACTTGTAATGCTTCCACTGGCGATGACTTCATAGCTCCTAGGACAATTCTGAGGGCCTCATATTGGACTCTATCCAATTTTTTACAATTGCTTTTAGACAAGGGTGACATAAGGAAGCCGCAATAGTCTAATTGTGATCGTATAAGGGAGTTATACATTAGTTTTAAGATCTTCGGATGCGAACCCCACCAGACCCTTGAGACCGCTCTCATCGTATTGAGTCCTGCTTGGCATCTATTGGCAATGTAGGAAGTGGCAGCATTCCACGTCAATTTAGTGTCCAGAATAACACCCAAAAATTTTATCTCTTGTGTCTGAGGTAGTGGACTATCATTTATAAGTATGTTACAGGGCTTTGGATTTCTTGCTTTGGAAAATATAATTGTTTTGCATTTGGAAGGATTAAATGTGAGTCCCAAACAGCCTAGTTTGTCGGCAAGTATTTTTAAGTTGGAGTTCATCGTGTCTTCTGTTTTTTTAATGTCATTGCCTACGCAGTATATGAAAAAATCATCGGCATAATTAAGCAGTTTGATACCCGTTGATAAGTCTTCAAAAACGTCATGGATATATATATTAAATAATAAAGGGCTTATGACGGACCCCTGTGGGAGTCCCCTATAGACAATTCGGTTGTGATTAGTGCCACCTGGGCCTTCCACGAGAATTTTCCTTTCACTTAATAAACAATGTAGAAAGGACACAATTTTGGAAGGTATGCCTAATTTTCTGAGTTTATCGCCCAAAACCGGAAGCAAAACGTTATCATAAGCCCCAGAGATATCCAAACTGACCCCCACCACATGTTTAGATTCAGAAAAGGCTGTCAAAACATCAGTAACGAGGTGAGCGACGCTTTCCATAGTGGATTTTCCCTTCCTAAACCCAAACATTAGAGGAGAAAAACTCTGATTTTTCTCTGCAAACCAATCTAGACGTCTTTTGATCATATGTTCTAGTACTTTAAGCAAAACGCTTGACAGAGCGATCGGCCTGAAAGATATGTCTTCGGGGATACTACTTTTATTTTTAGGTATAGGGATGATCGCTTGGCTCTTCCATGAATCTGGTACTATACAACTGTCAAAGCAAGTGTTCATTAACTTTAAAATATAGGTGATTGTTGAACTACCACTTTTGTAAAGAAGACTGTATGGGATTTCATCAAGTCCAGGAGCTGAGTCCTCAACAGATCTCAGGACCGAGCTGAGCTCATCCAAAGAGAACTGCGAGACCAAGAAAGAGTTTCCATCATTTTCCTGGGCAGACCCGGAGACATCCGGATCTGCTGTAACCCTTAGCAAATGTGGGTTATCTATAGAACTCATCTCTTCCATGTTCGGGACATAAGGGGGAGCCAGCTTGTTAATGAAGACAGAGAAAGGGAATTCAGAAATTTGGTTTGTTTTCCTGCTTTTAAAAGTGCCTCTGAATTTTCGTATGTTAGACCATACAGTACTGATTGGAGTTTGAGGGGACAATGAAGTGCAAAAAGCTATCCAACCAGCCTTTTTTTTAGCTCTGAAAAGTCTTTTAGCTTGGGCTTGGGCATTTTTTAAAGCGATAAAATTTTCAAAATCTGAGTAAGATTTATATTTTTTAAGCACTTCTCTGCGGTCCCGTGTCATTTTATCACAGTCATCATCCCACCACGGAACAAACGGCTGTTGGGCCTTTTTAAAAGAAGTTTTTTTATTTATTTATTTATTCAAATCGCATACGGCCATTAGGCCAATTACAAAACAATAAAACAAAAATCATACACATGATAATTTAAGAAAAAAAAAAAACAATAAACAATACAAAATATACAGCCAGATAAATATGCCAAAACATCATAAAAAATAAAAAAAATAAAAATGGCTGTATTTAAAAATCATAAAATAAAATACACACCTACTTAGCTGAAAATGTTGAAAACTATATCGAAATTCCAACCAACAAACCAAATGGTAGAATAAATGTAGCTTTAAAAAATTTTTAAATAATTCAAACAATTTATTCATTTTTCAAAAAAAAACAATAAACAATACCAAAAATAATTAATAAAAAAATAAAAAAAATATATATATATATATATATATATATACACACATACATACACATACATACACACACACACACATACACACATACATACATAAGGAAGTTTTATTAAAAAAAAAAAAAAAAAAAAAAAAAAAAAATTTAAATCATAAAATAAATACTTGACTGAAAAATATTGAAAACTATATCGAAATTCATCACAATTCCAAACAACAAACCAAATGGTAAAATAAATGTAGCCTTAAAAAATATAAAAAGATTTATCCCTTTAAAAACAATACAAAATATATAGCCAGATAAAAATACCAAAAATCAATTAAAAAAATATAAAATATATAATATATAGCAGGCACAAAAACACAAATCTCCTTGAGGAAAACATGAAAATCAAATCTTACTTGAAAGCAAAAATTGCAATTAAAATTAAAAATAATCATCACAAAACACAATACTACGCACGCAACAAAAAACAGTATTCACGCCCGAAAACGGCTAAGCCATCCAAAAACCTGGCTTGCTGAAAAACATGCAGAAACTAACATTTATAGTTATGCACGCCTTCTCAAATCCTTCTCCATATTTACCTTCCCCATATTAATCTCCCCCATATATGACCCTAAAATTCCTTCCTCATATATAGGTTCCCTATAATTACACAAAAACCAGACATTTTAAAAGCTGGAAAATGTATAGACAGTGATCAAAACCAAAAACAGACAAAGAGTCGAGAGGCAAATAATCAAAACAAATAAGGATCAGAATCAACTTGTGGGTAATAAATAATAAGGACTCAACACTAGCTATCCTCGCCAAGGTAACCATACTTTAATATTCTTGGCATATGAAGGTGTGTCACGAGTGAACTCTTGTAGGCAGACAGTGAGCTGTGGAATATATCCGATACCTCTGCAAATTCATTACCAAGCCTCTGCATTCTATTCAAAGGAGAGTAGTAAAAATGGGTTGTGGTTGAGTTTGAGGGATAAAATGGTAAGGCCTGACGTGTCAATCGATTTGGTGCAAAAAAATTTATGCCCTGGAGAATATCCGGAGCGTCTATGTCATTATGAACCAATTTGTGTAACAAACTCAAGTCAGCCAGACTCCGTCTTTCCACTAAACTGTGCATGTTCAACAAATACAGCAAATAGTCATAGTCCAATTCCTGCAGTGTAAACCCCATTCTAAAATTTATATATCGAAGAAATTTGTGCTGAGTTCTCTCAAGCTGCTTAATATGCACGTTGTAAAATGGACTCCACACTACCGAGCCGTATTCCAATATACTTCTTACAAGGGAGAGGTATAGCAGACGCATAGTGCTGATATTCAAAAAATCTCTAGTAACTCTGATAATAAAACCCAAAATTCTCATACTTTTATTTGCTATCGAATTAATGTGGCTTATGAAAGACAGCTTCTGATCAAATATGATGCCCAAGTCCTTTACCTCGCTCAAGGATTCCAAATCGCTCCCCAACAGTGAATACTGGAAAATAAGTGGATTCTTCTTTCTATGGAATCTCACAATCGAACATTTTTTGGTGTTGATAGACAAACCGTTCCTGGCACACCAAACACCGAAACTGTTCAAGCCTCGCTGTAAGTTCTGACAATCGTTTTCAGACTTCACGGTGTTGAAAATTTTGACGTCGTCTGCAAATACAAGAAAATTCACGTCTTTAAATACTTGTGCCACGTCGTTTATGAACACTATGAACAGTACTGGACCCATGTGAGAGCCCTGGGGGACTCCACTTGTGGCATCGAAAGCCCTTGAATATCTTCCACCGACTCTAACAACAAGACTACGGCCAGTTAAATAGCTCTCGAGCCAAGAAATCATCTGACCATTTATGCCCAATTTGAATAACTTATCAATTAAAACGTTATGTGGCACTCGGTCAAATGCTTTACTCAGGTCCGTGTACAATGCATCAACCTGTTCACGCTCTGACAATGCACGAGAAATGTAGTCCTCATATATCAGAAGATTGGTCTGCGTAGACCTTAACGGCATGAAGCCATGTTGATATGGCGTTATAATTCTATATAGATCGGCCGAAATCTTACTCAGAACCAACTTTTCAAACATCTTGGGAAAGCAGGACAAGATACAAACAGGCCTGTAATTGCTAATGTCGCTTCTGTCACCACTTTTAAATATTGGAGTGATATAACTACTTTTCCACAGGTCCGGAAAGCTACCAGTCGACACGGACTCGTTAAATAAAAGGTATAAAGGATAATAAAGGCTCCTAGAACAGTTCTTGACCAGCACGGGTGGAATGCCATCAGGCCCCGAAGTTTTCTTCGGTTCCAGTCCGCGTATATATGCAGCAATTTCATGAATCTCTATTCTGAACTGCTGTATGTTGATGGAGTCTGCAGCAACAAATTCACCATCACAATAAACCGATTGAGTTCCAGCATCATCGTAAGTCTTACCAAAAAATTTGGCAAATAACTCTAAAGTTCCAGAGATATCATGAGAAGTACTTTGACCATAAAACATAGTACCCGGCAAATCGACCTCATTTGCCTTGAGTGCATTTGTGTATTTAAATATACCTTTGGTGTTCACAGCCAGTGATGCCTCGACACCCTTGACATAATCAGAATGACAAGATTCGTACAATCTCTTACACTTTCTACGCAATTCACTAAAATATTCATAGTCCACCGGGCACGACGTCCTCCCGAACTCTCTGTGTGCCATGGTTTTTTCAGAAATAAGGTTAATTAGCTCCTTACTGAACCATCTCGGATAACGACCATCGTGTCCCCTCCCTCTTGTCTTAGGAACAAATTTCTCCATTCCCTGAACAATAACATTGTTAAACTCCGTGACCTTTTCGCTAATACTCCCACCTCCTCCCTCCAAAAACGACCAGTCAGTACCAAAAAAATATTGACTCAATGAAGAATAATCAGCCCTCGAAAAGTTGTAAGTGTAGGAGGTCTCGTCCATCTCCAGTGGAGAACAGGCACGGATACAAATTTCAAGGACTGGATGGTAGTCATCAATCTGCACCAGCATGTCCAACGATGAGGAAACCGACACACTCGGATCACTTGTCATAACCAGATCCAAAACTCTGCCCTGGTGGTTTCTCACCGAATTGACCTGATGGAGACCAAGAAAATTGGCCATATCGACAACTTCGAGTTCAGCCTCGGCCAAACCACTACGTGAACAGCCCGTCTCACCAAGTGCGTCCAAACCCCAATCCAAGTTAGGGAGATTGTAATCACCCACCAAGATTATCTTGGCGTCCATATATTTAGTTTTAATGCGTTCTACCTCCTCACAATGGGACCTGTATATCGAGGGATCGCTGGAAGGAGGAATATACACAGAACATATAATGATTTTATCGGGACCAGACTTAATGAGCACAAACACATGTTCGACATTTACGTTGGTGAGTTTTAACTTCCTGGAGTTATGCTTCTTGGAGACAGCCACCAACACACCACCACCTCTAGCTCGAGAGCTAGTGTCCCGAGAACGATCAACTCGATACACATTATATCGAGACAGACCAAGCTCAGACGTATGGATATCCCCCGTTAACCAAGTCTCCGTCAAAACAACCAAATCCCGGGACGATGTTGCGACAGACCCTGAGAACTGTTTTAACTTAGTACGAATTCCTCTGCAGTTCTGGTAAATACCATCTAATTTATATGCCTTTCCACAATTGAGTTTTTTGGCATCCTCAATGTGATCACCGGTTGACCATTCAAGTATCTTATAAATATATCATTTTCGCCCTTCCGCTTCCTCTCTGCCAACTCAATATTCAATTCCTTCAAGAAATCCCTCTGCATTGTTGTGAGGTCACTTGTTACTCTCACATCTCCCAATCGTCTCTTATTTCTTAGTACATTCAGGACCTGTTCTTGACTGGCTAGGAACACCTTCAACGGACGTGGCCTGTCGCCCACATCCTTCCCCAATCTTATACATCTCACACTTTCCTCAACAAAATTCCCATCAATCCCATTTATCAGCTTTGTTACCTGTGCCACATCATGCTTTATTCTTTCCACCTGGGCAGCACCCTCCAACTCCTTCACTCCAAACAGAATAATATTCTTTGCCCGATTCATTCTATCATTAATTTCATACATGATCTTGTGTGGGTGCATTCTATCCTCCAGACCCACAATCCTAGTCTTCAAATTACTGTTTTCCAACTTTAAGTTCTCTATCTTCCCACCCAAGTCATTAATAATAGCCGTTTGGCCTTCAATAAGCTTCCTTATATCATCCAGTGAATTGGCATGTTCCTGTCTCAAGGTTCTAAACTCGGTCTGGAAAACCCTCTTAACCTCCTCCAAAATATATTTTATTAGTTCGGAGTATGCGGCCACTGAAGCCATCGGCGCTGTACGGATGGGAGATGAAGATCGATCGTCTTGAGGGATTTCAACAGTCCTTGATGTTCGTGGGGTTGGCCTGCAATCGGTGCATTTCCAGAAATGCTTCCCAGATCGCAGTTTACGGCCAGTAGTCTCACCCATTCCCTGGCACACGAAGTGAAAACATTCCCCGCACGCAGAGCACACGATTCGATCCTCATCGACCACCCCCTCGTGACATGAATTACATCTCATCTTGAGTTAACGAAAATTAAAGAATAAAAAAATTTAAAAATTTAAAAAATTTAAAAACAAACTCAAAGCGACCTATTCTCGTAGACAGGAAGAAACACCAATAGAGCCGAAAATAAAAACAATAGAGAATATTCTACGTATAAAATCAAACAATATTGCTATAAAAATATGAAAATAAAAAATACAAATAGAATACTGGGAACAACTACCTAAATCCTGACTCTACACTTCAATATGCACCCATACATCAAACAAAAAAAATAACAGAAATAATGCTATAAAGAAAAAAAAAAAAAATTAAAAATATTGATAATAATAAAAGCAAGCAACAAAATAATCGTAATCTTATGAGTTTCTAGTGGAGGAGATTAACAAAATTACATAAGAGATAGCAATAGAAATAAGTAGAAATTATGCATAGTACTGACCAATGGATATGTGCTTGAGAAAAATATTCACTTCTATTTCAATATATAAATTCAATAATACAAGAGTATAAAAATAACACTAAACAGTACTATGTTAAATCAATGTTGCAGAATAAAAACTAAATAATAAAAAGTAAGATAATATAATATATAAGAAAAGTTATATAAAAATAGTAAAAGTAATAAAAAGCAAAAATTACAATAAATACAGAGTAATTAATAATAAAATAATAAAAAGCAAACAAAAACATAATAAAAAAAAATAATTCTAGCGTGACACTCAGTACAATAAATTGGCGAAAATAATATTATTATAACGCAAAAGATGTATCACTGCTCCGCGCAAATTCTGATGGCTGACAACACTATCTAGGCCTCTCGTCTTGTCAAAACAAACGCCAGTCATGCAGTTACCAAACTATATGTGTATGTTCCCTTCAATTCAAGCAATGTTATGGACGTCAAAAATCATTTTAGAGGGTGTATTTCCAACATGTATTGATAATTAAATTCAGTTTAGGCTTCCTATTTTCATAACATAATAATAATGACGATTTCTTCAACAGCGATTCGACACAGTGAAGTATGTGTACAGTGACACGCATCTATGTATATTGTTAAGTGCGCACTGTCACTTTGCAGCCGGTAGTGTGCAGCAGTGAAGTAAATATTCTTCAAAATATAATGTTAGTCATTATTTAATTGGGCTGGTGGTTATAATGTATCTTACTTGATATGTGGTTTTACTTTCTAGAGTCATCCAGGTCATCAATAATGACGAAGTGCATCAAAAATCAAAACATTGTAGTCTCGTAGTGCCAATAAACTATAACGAGTTTATACACTTAATAAACATTACAAGCTCCCGTGGGGTAATTACATCGTCGCTGCAACTGACAGTTTTAGTTCTGCGAGTTTACGTGTGTGTGTTTAAGTATTGTTTATTGCAAGTTAACTGTTTTTTTTGGTGAAAAGGACATAAAAGGACAGCCAGTAAAACAAGGTAGGTGCGATCCTTATTCCCATCTACCCCTTTACGAAACATCATTTGGTTTTGGAAATCGGAAATTTTATGTAACATTTTATTCAAAGAGTCAGAACACTCATTTATATTATTGTTTGTTGGTTGAGGGAGGGAACCACAAGATTCCTTACAATAGTCATTGAAATCTCCCCAAAGGGCATTCTTTAACACTCTCCTATCTATGTTCTTTTTGTTCCCCGTAACTGGATTTGTTCTAGAAAGTTGCTTAACCCTCCTGATTTCAGGAGAGCTCCATTCCAATAGAATTGGAAAATGATCGCTACCACCCACTTCATCCAACGTATTCCATTGAAATAAAGAAGCTACATCACAACTGGTGATTGATAAGTCAGGGATGCTTATCTGCTGATTAGGGACTGGGATTCGTGTGGGAGAGCCATCATTCAACACACAAAGATCAAAATCATTCAGATATTCCACCATTTTCCTGCCCGGAGCACCCGTATTCTGACAACCCCACAAGTGGTGATGCAGGTTCAGGTCCCCAAGAAGTACCAACGGTTTCGGAGACTTTTCTAGAACTTTTTTTAAGTATGAGATAGACTCTTGTGTAATGTTTGGGGAAATATATATAGAGAGAAATGTGGTATTGAAGATCCTAGCGCCAACGATTTCGAATGGACATTGTGGTGGCTTAATAGAAATACTGGAAAAGGGAAGGTCATTCTTAATGAGTAGTGCTGCCCCTCCATAGCCTGCAGGCCGATCGTCTCTCAAGCATGCAAACCCCTCTATGCAGAATGCCCTGTCTTGCCTAAGCCAGGTTTCCTGCAGGGCCATTATCGATACGTTATAATCCAAAGAGATTTTCAAAATATCTTGTTTATTACATATAGCGCTTCTGCAGTTATATTGTAGAATATTGATTGAGTTATTTACCATCATTGATAATTAAAATAATATTTAAGTATAAGAATAAAAATTAGTGTGAAAAAAATAAACAAGATCGATGTTAAGAAACAGTGTTATTATTCAGAGTCTTCGTTAAACGCAAGTTTTTTCTGGGATGATAAACAATCAGTTATATTATTAACAAGTTGCCTGTCGGCGCGAATATTTTCAAGTTGTGATATTATTAATCTATCCGATGTTGGAGAGGATACAAAGTTACCGGCCGTAAGATGGTCTTCGAGATTGGTTATCGCGGTGATAGCCTCTACAATCAGGTTATTTGCTTTAAAAAAACAGCCGTCTTCCGGTTGGGGGTAATTGCCGTTTGGTGCTACTAATATTGATTTTAATTCATCAACGATTTTAGAAAGGAACTTTTTTTGACTGTTTTCTTTCGTTATTGATGGAAGTTGGATAACTTTCTTTCGAGGACTGGTTTTACTTGCAAAACTTTCCGATCCTCGAGGGGGCGCTCTCGGGATAGACCGAGTAGGGGACCGCGGAGGTGGACCGTCTTGAATTGGCCTTCGATTAAGATTCTGTGCAGCTACTGCCGAATATGCTGGTTTACTTCTTGGGAATCTTAAGCTTGCTTCATAATACGATATAGAGTTTTCCGCCATCACTTTTTTAATATTTTTTTGTCTGGCTAATTCTGGGCAAACAAAGCTCACTGCAGAGTGCCGACCACCACAGTTTACACATGAAACCTGATATTCCTCGACTGTACACTTTTCTCCAGTATGGTTGCCACCGCATCTATAACAAACTTCTTTACCTCTACACTGCAGTTTAGTATGGCCAAATTTACAGCATTGGTAACACTGCACTGTCGGGAGAACATATGTCTCCACGGGTATACGATTGAAAAATAGGTAAACATAAGATGGCAATTCTTGTCCTTCAATAGTCATTACAATTGATCTAGACGGCTTCCAGACTGTTTTATCATTTTCTGAAGTTTTGAAAGTTAGTCTACGCAGTTTAATAATTTTACCAAATCCTCTGGGTGTCGAGATGTGTTGGAGCAAATCCTCTTCCGACATGTCAACTGGAATGTTTCTCAATACCCCCATTCGGGACGAAAGATACTTTGGTATGAACGAAATATAGCCAGCCTTACTCAAATTTTCATCTTCGAGAAAACTATTAGCCGCGTCTATGGTATTAAATTCTACAGCAACCTTTTGTCTTCCCACAGATTTAATTCTAGAAATGTTTTCACATTTTCTTCTATATATAAAGGACCCGAATGAAATTGAATCCAAGCTAGCAAAACCATTCTCTGTCTGTTTTTGTACATGAACAACAAAAGGAGCTGAAAAAGTGGTATTATATCTGATTTTGTACTCTCCGCCACTGGAGTCTTTAATGCTAACGCCATTATTAATTCTTTTTGTCACTGGTACCGCTATGTCATCGTCTGCTCCCCGCTTACCGACATGCGCGGTGGGGGGGTTCGGACCCCCCCCACCCGCAAACTCCATCTTTAGTGTAGTTCTCGATATATTTTAAATAAAAATAAACGAAAAGGAAAAAAACAAAAACATAAAGGAACTTATGTTCCTAAGAACAAAATATCAAAACAAAAAACAATTCAAACAATAATATCTAAATGAAAATGGAACGAACTCACCAAATTAAACACAGTAAATATAAATAATAATTCGTCAATAACACAGCGAACAGACCGACGTGCGTTCTGCGCGATGTCGTGAGCAAACTCTACCTGGTAGTTGAAAAAATATATTCGATTCTTGAGAAACACAATTTTTCATTTCTTTCTTCTACTATGCTTCGATAGAAATCCGAGGCTTGAGCCTTATACAATTAGAAAGTTGTTTTTTTTTCTACCTTTTCGGTGGAAGGAGAGTTGACGATCGAGTTGGAAAAAGGCCTTTGTATGGAGTTTTATCCCCCTCCGCAGTGACGTGTGTGATACTCGACACCCACGCGTTAAAGTCAATAATGAGTTGTTGTACTTGTAGAATATAATTTTGACATGTCGTGTTCGTACTTTTAATATCACGGTGAAATAATCTCTGACGAGATGCCACTCAAAAGCTTTAGAAATACCCGTATTAATTTATGATATTAAATTAATATGTAGAATCGTAGATATCGAAAAGGATAAAAGTCACTCTGTATTGGATTTGTTATGCCAATCTTGACATTTGCCTCAGGATAACAGGCTGGACGCATTTGAAAGAAAAATATGTATTATGCAGAATATACGGAGTGCGGACCTATCAATGATGGTCCAACGTAGCGTAGAAGATATGAAACCGAGTTCTATAATTTCTACCAGTATGTATATCAACGTTTCATCAAGATTAACAACGTTGGTTGGGAGTATATCAACGTTTCATCAATATTGACTGCGTGTGATAGGTCACTTGCACCTTATGGATAATCTGGATTTGTTAGAAAGGGTGAAAAAGTTTCAGAAGACCCCGCTACGATAGTTGGATAGAGTTGTTGCAGACAGCCTGGCTTTGGGGCAATAATCTAATTGAAATTTTTCTGATCGTTGGTGTATATTACTTGATTGTGAATGTTGAGTTCGAGAGCACATCAATAACACGCTTGCCTACTTTTAATATAACGGTTATCTGCAGAAGTAATATGACTCTATAATTATTAAAGAGGTTACGAGATTGTCGTTCCCATCAAAAGAAGCCTGCAAGGGATCAAAAGGTCTTCGAAAGGACTTTTTTTTATATGGGTTCATGCTACCAGTAAGAAAATAACTGGGTAGTTAGTGGAATAACACATACGATTTATATCCAAGAATATACAGGGTGTTATGAAGAACGTTAGCCAAACTGGTAGGGTATATAGAGGGGACCATTTCCAACATCGTTTCCATACATCAAAATGTATAGGTACAGGTTGTTATAAAAAATTTCGAAAAAATCCCAAAATTTTACCTATTAGTGTCTATAACTTTTTTATTTATCAACCAATCAGATTCATTTAAATTTTAGTATTATCTCAACTACATGCTTATTCAGATAAACATAAAACCTGATAAAAAATCAACGCTAAAAAAAGATATGATCCGACAAAATACAAAAACGGTCTGAGAAAAAAATTTAGTTAATATTTAAATCAATTTTAAAAATATTTAGAAAAATGGTTGAGTTCTTAATATAACATCAAAATATCTCTGAAGATGATATATTGCAAGTGTGTACAACGTATTCAAAAACAAAAAATAAAAACCAAAATCTGAACGATAGTCGCTATTTCATATAAGCCATTTTCTACCATAGTATAATTTTATACGGCGGTATAATGTTTTTTCACATACCTTTAAAAAAATGGAGGTACCTGCTTACATACTTGTGTTATTTTATGAATAAATCCAATTCAACTCCCTTAAGACCCCACTTAGGGGCATAGGGAGGCAACAAGAGCTCTCCATTGTAGAGATGCCAACCAATTCTGAATATGTGTCTTTATTTTAGTAAAATTTTAAATTAGATATAAGATAATTAACGTAAAAAACCAGAATAGTTTGTTTTGAAGCGTCGGCGTTTAGTGTCGAGACAAAATTAAACTGATGACTGTGTGTTGCTCGTTCTCCTGTATGGGTGTGAGTCCTGGCACCTGATCAAAGCCCAGGCGCAAAGTCTCTGCGTTTGAAGTGCCTTAGGAGAATTTTGTGTATAAGATGGTAGGTACCACCGAATCACGAACGATGCTTTACTTCGATGCACTATGCGTAATGGTCTGTTTTCCTACAAATATGGTGCTGCTATAGCAACAAAAAATATTGATAAAACTGCCATCTTGTCAGACGCGACGGACCGCTCCAGAAGATCCCAGTGCGTAAGTCCATCACTTATACCATTATGGAGAGGAGATGGACTTGGGTTGGGTCATGTGTTCCGAAAGACAGTTGACCGAGGAGAGCGTTGTTCTTGCTCCTATCAGGGCCCCTAAGACGAGGAAGACCCTCTCATACCGTGTTGTGTTTTGTGTTCCTTCGAAATAGAGCTGAGAGTACTTGTGGCCTCCGTAAGCCCCTAACTGGGGTGTAAAGGAAGATTTGGTTTGGTTGATTGATTGATTGTTTTAATGATAAAATCAAAATAATTCATTCTATTCTTTAAGATCTAGTCCTGGTAAACGAAATACTTGTCCATAAAGATGTTTGAGTCGTTCGCAGAGAAGTGTGTAAAAACACGTTCAGCGATTGATACGCTTACAGTCACGTACATATTTCGTACGTGGGTACAAACCCTTTACAGTATTTTTTCCAACTTTGTGTTCCCCAAATTTCTTATTTACATAGATTGTGCTGAATGGCTTAATTTGTAGGCCTTTGTGTTAGGAGTAAATCTCTATGGTTTAATCTTTTGAATATTTATAGGTATCTACTTTTTAAGTTTGTTTATAATATTTTGCGGTTCTCCTATGATAAAATTTATTCGTAGCGTTAAGTTTGGCCGTATTTAGTTTCTTTTTCGTTGAAATTATTTATTTACTCGTGTGAAATATTTTTCATACTTTTTAATCAACAAATGACAAATCCAATCTAACTACGGCAAATATTTATAACACATATTGTTTTCGATGTTTATTTGACACTTGCTATGACAATAATAATAAGTACCATGTAACATTGGGATTGTATGTTGAAGAAATATGTAATACCTGATAAGAAGAATTTTCTTTCTCAGTTTTCTTTTCTTTTCAGTTTTCAGATTTTCTCAGTTTATAATATTCTGATTAATCTTGTTTACATAGAAAAGGGCTAGGAATCAACTTAAATATTTTGTTCATAATGAATTGTACCTATATATATTTTCTATTTGTAATTTGTATTCTTAGCCTGTTCGTGCGTTTTGGAAATAAATAAATAAATAACTTTGCTACGTCACGAAGTTTTGAATTTTCCACAATTTTCAACGCGTAAAGTAAAATTGACTCTTTAGTGGGAGATATTTATTTATCTATTTGATGTATTATTATTATTTATTTATTTTATATATATCTGATTTATCAAATAAATTGCGTCTGTCATCCGACAGGTTTTGCTGCTAGTTAGTTTTTAAATGTTAAATATCAGTAAAGTAGGTACATAAGCTTGTTCTAAAAAATATATAATTTTTCGCTATACACAGATTTAAATCTCAAAGTGTGTTGAAACTCATTGTAGGTAGGTATCTATATAATGACTATTATTCTGAAATGAAAAACAGACGATTGAGTTGCGTCGTATCCAATTTTTACTGAGACTTTTGACATTTCGCTATTCTGAAAATGTTTTATCCAATACATTAGTTGCGTAACTACTGGCAACCGATTAAGTTCTAAGCAAGAGCTTCTTGCGTTGAGTTGGAACGTGAATTTGAGATTACCAGTCAATATTAAGGTCTGTTGTAGAAAGGTACACGGATGATAAACGATGGATCGGTGACACATTATTGTATGGTAAAGCGTTTACATCAGACAAACACGCCAGACAATTCACCTGTTATTGACACCGAGCTTGAAAGCCTATTGTGATTAATTATAATGTGGCTATCGACCTCGATTATTCTCATTTGTAAAGACTGACTAAGGCCTGTTTTACATTTGCGGTTTGACTCCATTCTGTTTCCGTTGAAAGAAACATTTTGATGGGAACAACTGAAAAAAAAAACTGATGTGAGAAAGATGTGCAAGAGATTGAATGTAGAAAGTGTGCCTCTGAAACGGTTAAAAAAATTCGTTGAAATACTAAAATATTACATAGTTTGTGAAAAACGGTTCGCTGCTGTTCAACTACAGGTAGACAACATTTTTTGAAATAAACTGTAATGAATTTGATATCTGCATTTCATTGTTGTTGTCAAGCATAGGAAAAATAAAATGAAAACAAAGTTCACGAGAGAAAAACTTGATAATATGCAAAATAGTATTTTGCTTTCCCTAAAATAATATGTGTCAAGAGAACAGAGGCGATTGCGTTGTCATAATATTCCTTTGTTTAATATTTTTACAAAATAGAATTTTGGCCCTGGATTCTAGCTAGAAGCTCAAACATTTTTTTCGCAAATCTTCAATGTATTCAAATTTTCATGTCTGTTTTTCGTTGTCAAATACGAGTCCCTTTATGAAAAAGGTAAAGCTCACAGCAATACACCATACGTGATATTGTACAACCAAACCTACTTACTATTAGAGGTTATCTTGGTCTTACAATAAACCTTTAAATGTTTGTTTATTCAACGTAATGATGTTGGTTTTAAAAAAAAATGGAGAGAATTTTTTTCCATCAAACGTTCATCAACTAGCTAGTTGGCTGGCTAGGTTAGCTCCTATGGATTATTCAATGTTCATATGGTTTTCCTAGGAACGCGGTACAACCATTTAGCGACCATAAACAGCGCTGAATGACGCCATCAGTAGAACGTTTTCCTTTACTGTTACCGTAGCGACAAAAAAACATTATAGCATTTTTCAAATACGGCCGTTAATTGACACCAAGTTTATGTTACCGCTTACTTAATTTTACGGTAGCTATACAGCGGACTGATATGCTTGGAAATTAGTGCTCTAGTGTGATCTCAGCTTTACTGTTGGTGTCGAATCCCCTGAAGTTCCATCGAAGAACACTTCTTCAAAATAACGCCAAAACGAACTGATTTTAGAATCCCTGGTATCTTTGTAATTCCTTGCCGATTATCAAGTTTGATTTGTGGTGTAAATTTTTTTTTACTATTTATGGTTTTTCCGATGATATAAGATGCACTGATAACAAGACCCCAAAATTTGGTGAATGACAGATTGTGGTAAAAAGGAATAGAACAAAAGAAGTAACAAAAATCAAATAACAAAAAAAATACATAAAATGAAACACAATGACATATTTTATGTATCATGCCTATTTAAAATAAAAAGATATAAATTAATATTGTTTTTACAAAAGCATAGTGTGGGTTATTATCTAAGTAAATGGTCAACAAATCATTGTTCAGATAAATCATAGATACGATTATTTGTATTAATTTCAGTAATCTATTTTTGCTTCTCTGAAACGAGATTCATTCCATCAAATCTTATTCTATTCAATAAGATGTATTTCGTGCTCGAATAATAATGTATCCAAAGCTTAATCCTTTATCAAACAGAACTGTATTAGGTACTATATGTAGACTATAATATTATGTATGTATAGATTATTCAATACAGAAATGCCGTGATATTTTTCATTTATATTTTGGCGGTGGAAAAAGTAGTTCACTAATTAACTCAGTTTTCATTGTTGACGTTGGCAATCACTTTTTTGAAGGCTTCTCTATCACTTGCGCTCGCACTGTACCGGTGAAATATCGAAAATTGCGCCACCATCTTGTATTCTATCTCGTCCACGATGTTCGTCTATTTTGCCCATCAGAATAAGATGAAGATTCCACATTTTCCCCATGCACACACATTCTTTTTGATAAAAATGAATCTATATGCTCACTTAAAGTGAACGCAATTTCACTTTTGACTTTTTACTAACTTGTTACTTGTAACTTAAGGCTTGTGCGAAACAATACGAAAGCCGCCAACCGCCAGGCTACGAATCAGTTCAACAATGTCACAGTAAATAATAATATAATTTATTAATATAGGTAAATTGATCAAATTTAAATGAAACAATGTTAATATAAAATTAACAGCGTTTGCTTTGGATGTTTCACAAGGTAAAAACATTGCAAAAGAGAAGAAGTATGAAAAAGAATCTAAAAATCTGGAAGAATGCAGTATTGATAACATCATTAAGAATTTATAAAATTGCCTTATTTATACTTTACATTAGACAGGATGATTGAAGATTCAAAACTTATAATATGTACGTACGTTATTGTTGTAATTTTTAGTACTTTTAAAGTAGAAGATTACTGTTAGATTCATCAATCACGACTAGGGAATCCAATCCCGCATCGAATTCGCGATCCCGCAAGCCTGCGGGATTGGTGACCTCAATCCCGCGGATCCCGCGGGATTCGCGGGATCAGCGGGATTGACATTTCTTTGTTTGAAGTAGGTTATTATTATTAAGAAAACAATTAAATAAAAATAAGTAAGCATTTTTTTATTTATTAGAAGTGTTAGCAATTGAAAATAATGATATTTTAGAGGTAGGTATAAAAAATCCGCTTCTTTTAAGGAACGATATAATACAACATTGGAACGTTATAATACAACATTTGAAGCTTTTAGCATTGTGATTCGTATTGACAAATGAACACATTTGATTTAAGAGGCACAAAAACTAGTTTTTTTTTCTGATAATACTTCCGAAGAAATCATAAAGTGTCTAAACGTTGGCGTTGTAGACGGAATTGACTTTATATAATTGTAAGCAGTTTCCAAGTAGAGGTGAGCGTTATAACGAAAGCTGATAAAAATATTCGATAAATAAAAATAACTTATTCTCGTTATACTTACTAAACGATATTTGTAAATATATCAGAGTTATGACTTTACTGAATGACTTTTTTAGCGAAATTATACCTTACCGCCAACGGACATCAAATTTTCGGAATGATTTTTTTTTTCTAGGAAAGTCTTTCCGGATACTAATGAAAAAATAAGCTTTAAGCCTTTAAAAATAACGTTATGTAAAATTTATTAAACTGCTATAAAGTTTATGAATTTAAGCCGTTATTCTCACCTCTACAACATCCAAGTGCTTTCCTCTATTCCCTCCACATCAGATCAAGAGAATTATCTCGAGTGGGTACGGATACAGGCACAACAGGTCTAGACTCAGCTATCCATTCGGTATGGAGACTACGTTCGCATTAATTTTCTAGTGTAAGCGAAGGATCATCATTTAACAGATTCGTTAAAGGTATGCCTTTTTCATCGTCGTTGATGTCGTTGTCATCAACTTGCTGGTGTTCAGTTTCTTGTTGGACCCGCGCGTCTGACAGCATTCTCTCTATTCAACACACACATTTCAATTCTTACTTTGCTCAGATAAAAGAATGGATCGTCCACCACATTTGACGATCCTGAATCTTTTTCTAGATATTTTTACGGCAGTCATACTTACTTAATCCACGATCGCTCCCAGTGTGGAGCATGTGGACGCCACGAAGTTCCTCCAAGCCTATCTTTCTTGCGCCATTTGCACAGCTTCATCCCAGCACAATCCAGCATCTTGTAGAACCGCAGTGAATGCCTGCATCATTGTTAATTTCGGCCTGCCTCGCCTTCTTGTCCCATCCGGATTGTAATAAGACTTGCATATTCAAGACTCTCGGGGGACATGCGGAGAACATGGCCAAGCCAGCTCAATTTGCGATTCTGGATCACTGAGGTGATTCGCTGTTGTGCCATAGTGGTACCATCTAATCCCCAAAATCTGTCACAGAAATCTATTCTTAACACTAAGGATCTTCTTCTGTTGAGGCTTCCGTCAGATGCCAGGATTCACAACCATATAACGGCCATTGATGTACGGCGTTTTTTTATCCGACGAGATAGCGACACTATAAGTTCCTGGCTTATCCTGGTATTTTGTCGATCAATTTGGTTTTTGCATTAACTAACATTGCATCACGCAGTAACCTTCTTTGACAATTTACTACGCTCGATACTGAATCTCCTACCGTGGGAGAATCCCTAGCCATAGATTAATTCAAATGACATTGATTTTCTTCCGTTCCGATTCAGGATTCAGACAACACAAAATGTAAATTCAAAACTTACTTAGTTGTAATAAAAACTGAAGTATAATTATTTTCCATATGAATTTCAAGGAAAAGTCCCGATTTTCCAGCGAAAGTTGATAAATCGTTCATTAATGAGGTTGTACAGGATCTAATAAATAATCAGAACTTCATCTGAGCCCATTCTTATTGTTTATTATTTTTTCCTTTTCAGTCCCGCAAACATGCGGGATCCCGCATGAGAAATCCCGCAATTCTGATCCCGCAAAAAAGGTGCGGGATCCCGCATTTGCGGGATTGGATTCCCTAATCACGACTGGAGTGATTCAATATGTAAATTTTGTAATAGAATAAGACCATTCAACATTTTTGAGCCTAGAACGCTTAAAGATTTCTACAGTCTTATTATTTTTTCAATATTTTCTTGTTGTACCACAGTTTAAGGTCAATCAGACTGTTATTTTCACTGTAGTATGTGTTCCTATTCAAACTTTTTATACATTTTTGAACAACTATTAATGATTTATTTATAGAGTCAAAATAATCAACGGGGTATAAAAATTGATTTCTTTTTGCGAAAGTGATGTTATGAATGAACAAGAGTTATTGTATAAAAAAATTCTTCAATATTTATAATGGTTAAGGCTTGGTTGGTATACATTTTTCGTAATGTGTCAAATGTGTGTAATATAAATCAAAATTATTATTGAAGTTTTTTTATTATTTTAAATGATTGATTTCTTCTCACCTATATTTGGCTTATTAGATGGATAAAAATCCATTACTAAGGGAAGAATAGTAATATAAGCGGTTCTTTTCGGTTAACATGAAGGATTTACTCTAGAACTGTACAAAAAATGAAGCTCTATTTCCCTTGGTCAACGCATCAAGCGTGAACGACTAGATCGATTTCGCTTATCAAACGTTGTAAACGTTAAGTGATCACACTAAGCCAGCCTTCCAACTAACAGTAGAAGACGGTCGTAAGCCGTAGTGGTTTGTTCCATTTAAAAATCGAACATCAGTAATGAATTGTTAGTCATTAGTTGTTTGACATCTGCCCAATGTCAATATCGTTGGTGCGATTGTCAGAATGTGCCCCCTGTAAACATGGTTTAAAATAGATGTATAATATTTAATAAATATATAGGAAATTTATTTATCAATAAGTATACAAATTCGAATTCAATATTTATAGTTGACAGGACAATGTCTGCCGGGAAGCTAGTTGCTAATCTATTCAATAAATTTCTTCCTCCGTCTACTCCTCAAGAGTGTAAACGTATGCAACCAGTTTTCAGCAGCAAATCAACTAGTGCAGATAATGTCAAAATATAACTAGCAATTATTGATAAATCTTGTTTACCGCTAGTTTTTTCAAAAGGAAGCTCATATCAGAACTTCACACGGGAAACAATAAAGTCCCTTAGAGATCATTCGAAATCTTCTTTACATCATCCTTAAAGCTTTTGGGTTAAAAATTCAAAGTGAAATCATCCGCTTTGTTGGAAAACTCACATCCCGTTCAATTGTGTTAAAATATTCGAGGAAACTTCTGAACTCAAAAAAACAATTTCAAATGTTTGGAAAGGATGCGATGAATGAAACCAGCAGATAGAGAGCCGGAGATTTATTCTTAATAAAGAAAGTACAAAATCATAATCACCTCCGACCTTTATTCAAATGCCTCGAGGCTAAATGTTATTCAAATAAATAATTATAATTTTAATATTTTCTCAGAGATAGCCTTTGTTTAAGAACAGTTATCTTGTTTTTTCTTCAATAAGTGTTTTGATTAAAATGGTTTTTTAGAACAATGCCCTTAAAATGTATGGAAGCAGTTTATAGACTCACAAAGAAATGAAAACTATTAATGGTGAAGACCCGTCAAAAGATGGCGAGGTAGCTGTGATTTCACTTTACATGAGCAGCTTGAATAGAACTCGCCAATAGGTTTCACGAAAAAAGATTAGCTTACTGAATGAGCCTTCTTCATAGAATGATGTAATACGATTGCTGAAATACCTACATAACACAGTGATTGAAAACTCTGATGAAACCATTTTCATATTCTGAAGATTAAGGTGATTCTTATTCTGTGATATAAAACCATTAATCAAAAAGTGGCTTTTGGAACGAAAATGTCAAAAATCGATGTCACATTATGGTTTATGGTGTACGGACCTGAAGGGAAGTTAAGAAGAAAGAGAGAAAGTAATGACTGCGTAAAAAATCAACACATATGCATTATAAAAATATCTAATTACTATTATTAAATCTTATTACAAGCGAGATAGCAAATAAAAAAATGTATTTTGTATTATTTTCAATAATTAGAGATATTTGAAAAAGTTACTCTTTAAAGTATCTCACAAAAAATTAATTGAAAATACAACGACCATACGTGAACAATGTAAGTTCGATAAACCGTCGCAATATATGTAATACACGTATGGATGAATTAGGACTCGGGAGATTTCTTCTCGTAGACGCATTTATTTAAGAACGACATGACGCTTATTGTACGTAATAAAATTCAATATATAAAACATAACAAAGCAACATTTAAAATTTATTAAATTGAACGATTAACTTAATTTCATATTTATCTACCTAATTCGCTCATGAGTAAAATTTTGAAGCAACGGGGGTATGTGAATGATTGGGAAATACGAGATGAGAGCGCGAGCTCAGTGAGAGGTATAAAGGAATGCTGTTCCGCCTGTTAGCTGGTGTTTGATACAGCTAATTAATGGAGATAGGCTCTAGGCAGGTGGGCCACACAGGAGCATCCCTGTGTAGAGCTCATTCCCGAGTCACCCACTCACTCAAACCTTCACATTTAATTACTCCACATCTGCCTTGTAGTCTGCGGGAGGAAACGAGGAGGCGGGGTGCTTTGTGGAGGCAGAAATTATATTAAGTAAGTGTAAATTTTTATATTCGTGCAGCTTTTCCTTTTTATATCGTACTATGGTAGAAAGGAATTAGGTAGTAAATTTATAAATTTCAAATTACACGCACAAATCCTCAAAATTTCTATACAAATCCAAATAAATCTGGCTTATTGGAAGATGTTTAATTGATTACACCCATCTCTAGGACTTGTTAGAACCACTCTGTGATTTTTGCAGTCCTGTGACTGTGTCTAGATTCAACTGCACTGTATTTGTACGTATGGTAGTTAATCTGGTCACTGAATTTAAACTACCCTCAAGGCTAGAACTATGCATCGGATAGAGGCATTCGAAATGAGATTGCATCGGCCAATGATATTTTTATAGCTTTAGTTTACAACCATTCATTATAATGAAAATGAAAATAGTAAGTAATTTTATTGAATTTTTTACCCATCACGCCGTCTCCCGTAATGTTTTGATCGTTCGAGATATTGCTGCTTATTACTTTTCTTTCGTTTCCGATTATCTTATTTTCCAACTGCTAAAAACGTCCGATTACGAACCTCCAGAGTAACAAAAGTAATCCTGAATCGTATGCTGGCTCAGCTAAGTCCTACGTATGTCCCCCGAGTCCGTAAATTATGGAAGCCTATTTCATACACCGGCACTGAGTGGTAAAGAGAGACCATCAAGAGAGTGTACAATCTAGACATTCAGGATGCCGGCTTATGGTCTGTTTTCCTCGGACTGCTATAGGGGTAGCGGTGAATGTGAACTAATGGTCTGTTTTCAATATTGTTACCGTAGTAACAAAAAACTTTGTCATACTTTTCAATGATTTTCAATCCAACGTCTTGTCAGATGACACACCGCTCTCTAGGAACCCAGTGCATTAGACTGGAATGACTCCCGGGATCTAGCCTAGAATATAGAGATGCTTTGTAGCCACCACATGCTCCGCCTAGAAAGCGTTAGGGAAGTTATATACCTACTGTTGTCTTATGTAAAAATGATATTTTGTACTTAATAAAAGCGATAGTTGGGATGTGTTTTAAAATAATTGAAAAACCCCAACCATTCAATCGGTAAATTTAGTTGTTTTGAAAAAGATTCAAAACATTCAATAAAGTTAAATAAATTCATATTGAATGGCCCGTTCGTTTGTTTGATCGCAAATTTTAAGTGTTCTTTAGAGATTGGAATCGAAATTAAAATTCACGCACTCAACCCCCCTTTATTTTCATCCCCAAATAAACCAATATTTTATTGAAGCTTTTATTAGAATTATTCTTTCTGTTCTGAAATAGTGCTGTTACTTCAATCCATTCAAACGTTACTGTTACATGCAAGATTTAGAAAAGCCAGTTAAGATCTTAAAAAAAACAACACGCCATTAAAAAAAATATATATAAGAAATCGGCCGAACATATTCTTCTTATTACTGTGTCATGTCAGGTATCTCCCGACGTCGGTTACCACTAAGGTGCGGCGTAGACTTCTCTGTCCTGGGCTAACCGGAAGAATTCTTCTACCCGAATACAACACTTCTGGTACCTATCCAAAATATCCATAAACTTTATTAGATGTTATGAATTTCGGTAACTTGGCTTACATCAAAGAATATTCAAATCAATTTGCTTTGTAATAAAGTTCAATTCGATGGACAGTGAATGGGTTTGCTAAGAATAAGGTTTAAATGGCAAATTTAGGAATAGAAACTGATTGGTAGACCAGTGGTATTAGTCGACGACTTTCGTACGTACATCGTATTGGAGGTCGTGGGTTCGAATCCCGGTTCCGACCATTTCCACTTTCACAACACAAGCTTTGCTTTATGTGAAAGATGTTGAAAGTGTATTTGTGTTCACTTTGGGTGAGCCCAGATTCATTTAAAAAAAATATTGATATCCACAGCTATCCCGCAGAACAGTATCGTCTTTTATAGGTAGAAATGTTAAGTTTATACCTGTAGCTTATATTAAAATGTCACAATTACCCACAAGTAGCTTCTTACTTTTTAAATGTGATAGTAATTACATCCAGGGATAAGTTGCAGCTACTTGCTAAGTCCTGAACGCTTATCCACCACAGCTGACCCGATTCTCTAGTTTCACGTTCCACAACGGTTATTAGAAAGTCACATCGTTTCTACTCAACCGCTATTATTTTTTCTACAAACTCCATTGTTCTTTTAATATCCTTTGTTTTTGTTCTCCCTTCTATCCTTTTTAAAAATGGTTTTGTTTCTTTTTTTGTTTGCGAAATTCAACCCTTTTGCTTGACACATCTCATTTTTAATGCCGAGCTTCTTTGTGTCTTCACAAAAGATCACCTAGGCAATAATAATTCGAGTAAATCATGCAATTAAAGTCGATAAAAATACCTTTGGTCGTAAGTAATAATGAAAAGTGAGTTATTCAATGAAAGGCAACGTGGAGATAAAAATTGGATGACAAATGATTATTTCAGCGTAATAAAATTTGACAGTTGTGATTTTGAATTATATTTTAGTAATTTGTTAGACGCCCCAAATAATTTATAATCCCCCTGTGAAACGTGGAATATTTTCTACTTTTATGGTAGGTAAATAAATAAATATTTCTGAAACATTACGTACTTTAGTTACGCGTGTAGAAAAGATAATTAAAACAAAAATAATTATTATGTTCCTATTTTTTCAACAACGTTTCATAGGCTGCACACGTTCTTTTCAAAGGTACCTGGATATATTTATTTGTCCCCACTGACCATTATTTACATCGTGACTATAAAAAAACATTATTTTTAATCTTCTTCTTCTATAGATCCTGGGGATTTGTTTGTGCTGCCGCTGTGATGTCGACTGCCAGCTGTCTCCACCTCTTTGAGGGTCTGCCTGGGAGTCTGCGTCCTTCGGGATTTCCTTGAAGGGCGATACGTGGAAGTCTGTCCACTGACATTCTGTTTACATGTTTATTCCAATATCGCCTTCGTTGTCGTCCCCACCTCACTATGTCTTCCGTCTTACACGTGCTCCGGATATCAAAATTTCTAACACGGTCACGCAGCGTGTTTCCATTATTTTATAGATTGGAGAGTTTTCATTTCTGAAGTTCGTAGCCGAGATTTTGTTCTGGAAGATCCGCCAGCCTCAATCCCATAAGTGGCTATTGGTCGAACACTTGTTTTGTATATCGTCATCTTACTTTCTGTCCTCATGTGTTTGTTCCTCCAAATTGAATTTCTAAGGCATCCGGATATAGCTGCTTCCTTATTGATTCTGTCTGAGGGTTTTGTAGAAGTGATTGGTAGACTAGCGGTTACGACGCCGGCTTTCGCACTGTTCCGTATGGAAGTCGTGGGTTCGATCCGAGGTGCCCAGCATCTTCCTCTTTCACGACACAAGCTTTTGTGTTCACTTTGAGTGAACACAAATTCATTTATTAAAAAAATATATATTTTGTATCGGAACGGGTAATAATGATTTGAATTTGATAACAACTTGATCGTATTTAGATAGTTTCATGAATACCTTGAGTTATCAATTTAATGAATCTTAGGTAATTCCTTAAAACAAGGTTATAATAGAGTTAAGGGATCTTCAACGTGGTTACAGTGAGTTATACCTTAATTAGATGACCCTTTTATGAAATAAAGAAAAATACCAAAGTATAACATAAGTAAAAAAGTACTTAGTGTACATTTACAAATAGTGGTAAACGTAATTTTATATCGAGGAGGTGGGTGTGGCGTAGAAAAAGCAACATAAAAACAGGTATCTAGATAGAAGCGTACCTATATGAAATGTAAAGAAAGAGAATGTGCAATATGCACGAACAAATTGAGACGAAAAAAGTGTCTTTTAGGTATTATTGATACAATATTATTATTCAGGTTGATGTGGTGAAAATTAAGGTAAGTTGAAAGCAAACCGTAAATCATATTGTAAAAATAACAAGGTATTGTGTGTAACTGCGAGGGTTGCATGGAGGCTGGCAAGGGCGTAATTTAATAACACCCTTATTTGTCCGACTGGACCAGGTTAAAGGTTGCGTGTCTTCCCTATACAACGGATTAACATCCTCATGAAAAGATTTAATAATTAGTACGTTAAAATAAAATAAAGAGGTAATCATGAAAATAAAATAAAACATTTTGTTTGTTTTTCCAACAGTTTAATATCCTGACATTTCCTGTAGTTTCGTTGACACACATTCTAAATGGTTATAAGAAACTCAACATTGGTGAAGAACGCTTCTGAGTCTCCTTTGACCATTTACCACAGAAGGTGCGCCTTCGAAACTGGTTAAAGGATATTTGAGTATTGGAAAAAATGTTCCTTAATTAAAATTATTTCATCGAAAATAAAAAAATTAAAATCTTCATTGCATTTTAATATAGGTACCTACATAATCTGAAATATTTTAAATCAGAAGCTAGAATAGTTTGGTAATAAAATAGGTATGTATAAACTTATATAAAGCGAATTAAAGCGTTTTTATTTCTGTAAAAAAGTACGAACCTGTTGGACGAGTCCAAATCTATTTAAAACAATAGGCGTTAAGCCCACTTTTATAAAACACAAAAAAAATATAATTTAGCCAAAAACAAATTTAAATAATTTTGTAAAAATAAGGTTTAACATTATGAAATTAAGTCATTAACTTACTTGCGTTCCAAATAAACCATTAATCAAACGGTTAATTAAACTTGTCAATAACACAAACTAATTAGCCATAATTATTATAGATCACTTCGAAAATAAAATATTTACACCGAATTTAAAAACAACTAAAAATATTTTATGAAATTATTAAAAAATGCACAAAGTTATTCTTCTGTTTGTATTAAAAAAAAAAATCAGAAACTGTTGTGAAAAAATACACGCGTAATGTAAATTTTGATAGACGGGCCAGCGCGCGTCCTTTCCCGTACCGGTTTCAGAGATGAATCTTCCGATACTCGTGCTTGGAGTACACACAGATCGCTGAATCCAGGGTTCGTAGTAGGGGGGTTTAGTCAGGTTCTAGGCGGGGTTGAAATCTCCTCTCTGCTCCCAGCACCTCCTTCTATACACAATATTAGTATCTAGGATTCTAGAGAGACGTAGGGGCAGGGGGTTGATAGCCTGTTGTTTCATATTTCAAACATCTGTTCGATAATTAAAAATCCATTTCAAATAAAAATGAAATAATGGCTGGCTATTATATTCAAATTTGTATTATTTTTCTTCCATTATTAATTTTCCTTTACATGCCATGTTTGTTTTCTCATTGTGTTTTCATTATTTATTTTCTGAAAAATATTGTAAATAGCAATTTCGTTGTGTTGTTTTATGTTATTTCTTTAACCTCGATAAAAACACTTAAATCATTTTGACTTTATTTGCATGGTGTTGTTCAACAGTTTGTTATCCCACATAAATTCAACACCGTGATATTGATTTTTAAGTTTGGATGTTATGTAAAAAAAATAACATGACTTGTTTTGTTTTGGTTCGTTGAAAATTATAACGACATTTTTTATTTTATCAAATCGATATAGAAAGAACCCGTTTCTAAAGGGAAAAGACGCTTGTGTGAAACATACCTACCTACTTAAAATTTACACGGATTATTTTTAATTTTTTTTTTATTAAATGAATCAGTGTTCACTCAAAGTGAACACAAATACACATCATATTAATTAAATAATCAAGGTATTAGACTTTTATGTTTTCGAGAATTCTCTGCTTACGATTTTGTTGCAATATTTTTTTTTTGGACAAACAGTGAAATTGATACAAAAATAAGACAATACATAAAATTTACAAAACATAAAGCAGTGAATGAATCATAAGTAGGTGCAGTTTGCCGTTGTATACTTAAAAAAAACTGTTATTCAAGATAATTAATCGCTTATGCGGCTGAAAATCTTTTTTAACTAAAAGAATTTTTTTTTTATACTTTCAACATTTTTGACAAATTTGTGGGTAATATTACTATACAATAATAAAGGAGTGTATCATCTTGCAGAAAATCATTGAGAAATATTTAAATAAGTTTTTTTTTAACGTTAGCACAAAGTTAGTGAACATTAGAAATAGTGTAATATACCTATTATGTACCTATTGCAAATATTAATGTTCCACCAGTTCAACATTGCATAATTCTAACTTATACATAAGAGGTAACAACACAGTAAATGTGAAAGCTTGAGTAGGCATATGGGTATTATTTATTAATATTAAAAAGGAAATTAAGGTTTATAAAAAAATACTATGTATAAAAAATACACATATCTAATTCCTAGTGCCTTTAAACCAGGAATAATCAACTTAGTGAAAATAATTATTTAAATGAAACCATTTATTTGTTTATCCACAATTTTATTAACCCTGACTACTTTCGCAGAAACGTTTCTCAGTTACCTGTGACCATGCAGGACCTGTGCCTGCGAAACTAGTCAGGGTTAATAAAATTGTGGATAAACAAATAAATAGTTTCATTTAAATAATTATTTAAATATATCCACCAATAATGCACGTTCAGTTCGTTAATTTTAACTTAGTGAAAGCAAACATAAAATATATATTACAAAATATTCATAATGAAAGAAGTAGGAACCAATATTTATTTTTTGTACTCGTTTCCTCTTGGGTAGAAACGGCAAAAATGTATTGGAAGTAAAATATTCCCGCTTAGTACCTACTGCGGGGTGCCTCTTATAAATATAAACCATTTGCTCGAGAATTGTGGGAAAAAGTACTCCATATATTTACCCTCTTATCGAATATTTATCAGGGTGTAATTTACATGATTCAGTTCAGAAAAAAAAACGATACAATAAATTCACAGTTTAACAATACGAATTTTAAAAATTCAGAGGGAACAACTCAATAGCTACCTATAAGTTCAACACAAAAAGAACTTCGTTAATCAACAAAAAATATGAAGGTTCCGAAGTTTGAACTGTTTGAGTCATCCCTAGGCATTAAGGCCCCATCACACATAGGTACTTACAAATAGTCAAACAGAAAAAAAGACATAAAAAAATAATATCCTAAATTAGCGACGTAAGGAAAAAAATTTAGATTTTTTTTAAGCTATGGTTCTAAAACACTGAAAATGGATAAAAACTATACCAAAAGTGTAATAAAATATTGGATTTGTCTGCGATATTGAGTTGTGATTGTATTAAAATTTTGCTATCTTAACGAAATTGTTTAGAGGTCTAATTTCTGACTAAAAGATTTCGGGTTCAATTCCTTATTTAATCAATTCTTTATATACCTACCTAAAGTTATTTTTAAACATGTTTTTTTGACGAGTGATTGGCATATTAACTTTATTCGGGGGTGATTATCACATTTTTTTAAACGTAGCTATGCTATATTTGAAATTGAGACATATGAGGCTTATTGACTATTATTTTGAAATGAAAAACAGACGACTGAGTTGCGTCGTATCCAATTTTTATTGAGACTTTTGACATTCTGAAAATATTTTATCCAATACATTAGATGCGTAACTACTGGCAACCGATTAAGTTCTAAGCAAGAGCTTCTTGCGTTGAGTTGGAACGTTTGAAATTTGAGAATACCAGTCATTGTCTCAATCTCAAACATAACATAGCTATGCTATTGATCATTTAAGTCGCTTTGAAATTTGAGTGTTGTAAGCCCTATCATTTAAACAATACATACAAATGTAGTGAGTGCCTATACAAATTATACAAACGAAATAAAAATGAAACAAAAAAAAATTGAAAACAATGTTCTATAAGAGAAACATGCTTCGGTTAAAATTTCTGAAGGACGATATAGGGTCTGCTTGTAGGCCTTCATTGTCCTTCATCATAAAATTATACTGCTCAATTAGACCAAGATACTGTTCGGAATTCTCAAGTTAAGTTTGCCAGGTGTTGCGAAACGAAAGGCACTTTAAGGAAAAGATTCAAAGGAATTCAAAATGTTTCTATTAGAAAAAGTGGTAAATAAGGCCCTCTGTAATGAACACGCCTTTCTCAATGAAACCTTTGATAGGGTTTCGAACAAAACCTCGATAAAGGAAAACGGAGCGAACCTTGTTAATAAGAGCGACGCTTTAATTAACTTTGCAACGTAAATAGTCTTCTTTCGCAAACCTAATAAGTGCGAGCTGATCAGAGAGCTTCCTTTTTATATTTGCTCTTCTATAAGTGATGAAATTATTTATTGTTATTTTAATAAATATAACGTAAATTGTATTCAAGTATCTTCGCTTCTATGTTATCTCAGCATTTTTACCTGGTCCTGTTCCATATGCCTCACTTTTCATCTGTAGGTATCAGTGGCGCTACAGTTATGTAGTGAGCCTAGAACTTCCGAAGAAATCTTTTTATGGTAGTGCCAAGTTAGCCGAAAGAATCTACCATTTACACGGTGTATGTGCCTACTTTTATGGGATTTAGGCTATAATGTGGTGAGTTTTATTTGCCAACATAATATTAAGTTCAGCTAGTCTGCATAGTGCATAATATGCCTCATTTTAACCGCTGTGCTATTTTAAGATGGTCATTTTTGGGAGTCAACATCTACTTTAATATAAATAAGAAATGATTGATAGGGGGGGTTTTAAAATTATTATTTCTAAAAGAATATCCTATACAGGGGGCAATGAGACTTTCCTTTCAATCAATTAGGGCGCTGAAATAAAATAAGGATTTGGTGGATTTTTCTAATATACTTAGTGAAAAGAATCGAGGCTGTTTAATATATATATTGTAGCTCCGCGGTGGAAGCAAAAAAAAATCAACACATATCACTTTACAATAATGGCAAATCAAAATCTTCGAGTGTGAGAATTGTTAGGTACTTGTGATATTAATTTTCTTATAATACAAACAATCAATTAGGTTAAGCGATAGCCGTTTCGCCCTTTCCCTCCCAATCCACCAGAGTTTGTGATCTTTTCTCTGACACCTTATTATCAAAAGGAGGGCATCTACTTCTGTCTTCTTTCTTCTATGAGCTCCGGCTGCTCGAAAATCAAAGGGGTTGCGGACACTAATAATTAATTCTACTCGGCGGGATGGCTTTCGCTTTTTACAGACATATAAAAATTACTGACCTTAAAAATCCTAGTGACGACTACCTTTCTGAGCTCAGAATCACTATTAACTAACACTATAATTCACTCGAGTCCTCTCTGTGGGTCCCTCGGCGTCTTCTGTCCTGTGTCCTCACGCTGGATCCTCTCTGTGGGTTATCCAGGGGCTTCCGTGGTTGGTCAGTTCCCGTCCTGTGATGTCGTCTTCTTCTCCGAAGTTCAGTCCTAGTCTCCTGCAAGGCTGGTGTCAATGACGTGGCAGTCTTCCTTCCTTCAATGGCAGCGTCGTGTCGTCCTTCAAAAGTGGATGGCTTCTAATCCTCGCTGGGCGTCTCAATAATATCGTGGTCGTCTAATGTGTCCTTCCGTTGCGTCCAGTGTGTGTGCGTGTCCAAATTACGAGCCAAGTGCAATTCAGAGTGAATGTCAGAATCAGGTTATGCGCGCGTAAGAGCAATGATAGAGAATAATGGCTTGACCGCGGCGCGCAGCCGTTCTTAAATACGTCGATGAAGAGCTGCGATATTGTATCCTTTTCTTTCTTCCGGGGTGCATTGCGTTAGACGAGACGTCCGATATTTCCTCCTTGTTTCTCTTCTTGTGTGTGCGCTAGGAAAAAAATCTTAATACTAGGTACATACATTTTCTCTTACGTTACAATTATCCTATGTACTTCTACGTTGCAATTGTCATGTACCTACTTACTTAATAACCATTCTATCAATCATTATTTATTCTGACGACGACCCTATTTTATTCTCACATATAACCAAACATTAATACCTACTATGTAACATTACTATGTCGTACTTGTCTACCTAAGATCCTTATTTCGCAAACCTATTCGTTCCTGTCTGAGCATATATTTATTTGGAGACAATACTTCTAATATCAAAATCCTACTATCAATATATCCAATCCGCGAAGTCTCTTTTCTATCAAACCAAATCCATAAACAATATTTTTCGCGCCAACAAGAGTTGGCGCGAATCCTGTCGGTAACGCATCTACGAACATCTGGGTATGTCCGTTTAGGATCATACCTACAAGCCGTGGACAGGGACCACGCATCCTTTGTCTTCGGGGTAGCAGCGACCCTATGGCTTGCCTACCATCTAACTAACATGTGTATCGCAGATGAGCTTGTCTCTCCTTACTAAAAATTCCCAACAGTGCGTCTATCTCCCTGCACGTGTGCATATGCTATACCTAACAGTGTATCCTGACACATTCCTAAGCCATTGTTTGTCATCTAAAAACATCCCTACGGCTGCGATCCTACGCAATTCCCAAACTATGGCGACTCAGAGATTCTCAACCAAATATCTATGCAGCAATTTTGATTCACCAACTAACTAGCTCATATCAACTTTATAAGCGTGTTTTACACCTGCACAATGTCTTAACATAAAATAATGTTGGAAAGAAGAAATAGAATAACTAACTACTTTATTTTAAGTAGGTACACTATTAGTACAAATATAGATCGAATGATTTTTGGGAGTCAACATCTACTTGCTAAGCGTGTTTTACACCTGCACAATGTCTTAACATAAAATAATGTTGGAAAGAAGAAATAGAATAACTAACTACTTTATTTTAAGTAGGTACACTATTAGTACAAAATATAGATCGAATGATTTTTGGGAGTCAACATCTACTTTATAAGCGTGCTTTACACCTGCACAATGTCTTAATATAAAATAATGTTGGAAAGAAGAAATAGAATAACTAACTACTTTATTTTAAGTAGGTACACTATTAGTACAAATATGGATCGAATGATTTTTGGCTATCGTTGATATTATTGTTAGCAAATAACAACTTGGTTAAACAAAACTTTTACAAAGAAATAATAACAATCAAGAAATCTGCTTGCCGTATGTCCATATTTAACAATCTGTGTATAAAGCATATGAATGAGTTCGGACTACGGCAAAGTTGGTAAGGTTGGCAACAATAAAGAAATAACAAGCCATGCATACATATCAATCAACTCATAGGTGTATGTGAATAGTAGGTACCTTATTTATTTCCAAAATATATTAATATCATACATTAATGTGTACAAAATATAAATTCAGATTAACATAATGGAATTTATAACCTCACAAGACAAAAGCCCGTGCATTTATACTGCGTAGATATTAGTTTTTATTCCGAGTATTAGAGTATGTGGTGTATTATGATGAATAACTATTTACTGTAGTTTTTGCGTTAACGAGTCATAAAGACGAGCAATTAGTGTACAACAACAACAACAAAAAAACACAAACAAAAAAGTAACCAGCAAAGCGCCAACAACATACCCAACCTACCATTGTTTAGTCCGCTCCCATCATTGAACATAATAGATGCGTCAACGCCAACTCCGAAGCCTCCCTTCCCCTCTGCATCAGCCAGATATTGTTATCAGACCTATATTATTATTTTTTCGTACTTTCTTCATTAATGTACAACTTCTCCACCCACATTAAGGTACAAACTCAATGAATAAGTGAAAATGGCTGAATTATTGGCTTTAGGATATAACAGTTGGTTGACAATGTACTCCTGCGGTCGTCGCTCTATGTGTCCATACCGCTTCAACTGCCTTTACTCCAGTGGGGCTAGTACTAGTTTTATCGAAAGCTAATTGCACGCAAATAAGCACTTATTAACGTTCAATTAGTGTTCTTAAATCAAACGATCGAATCATTCGATCATTTTAGTATGAAAATGTTTCGAAACTCTTTCGATGATCGTTTCGATATTCGATCATCGAAAACTTAAACTCGGGCTACAGCTAACTATTCATATTCATCACCCCTAATTATGAGCACTTTTTACCTTGTCCCTTTAGTTGAACAATCTCAGAATGCTGATTTATGCTGTCTCTAGCTTTTTCTTCAACATTCGGAGCTATACATGAATGCAGGTCTGACAACTGTCTGATAGACTTATCCTTTCAATTTGAGTGGCTTTTTCAAATCGCATAGTACCTACTTCTGAGAGTGATCTTAACTTCTTTCATAATGTTAGAAAAACAATTATTTTGTTGCAACATACCTTAATGGAATAATCTGATTAAAGTTATTTCTCTCATCAGAAATCCATTAATTCCGCTTTAGATATGGACTTTGAAGGAAATGGAAAAAAAATCGACCATAATAATTATATTTGAGTAGCGTGTATGCCTCAAAGTGGAATCAAATGAAGAATTCCATTTTTTTTCGTAGCAAATAATAAAATTTATTTGTTTAAAAGAACAGATAAGGTTAGCCAAACATAGAGTTCAGCAGATTAAAAGATACACGGGTTGTAGCAATTAATGAGCACGGTTTAATCATTTTTTTTTTTATAAATAAACCGCACATTAAACAGGGAAGAGAATTCGATAAACAAATCTCTAAGACAAATGCTGACACAACAACAACACATTCTATTCCGAATAAACATTGTTCGGTTAATGTTCGGTTAGGTACCTTTTTATGGTACAGTAAATGTGTTAACCAAATAAACTACGTTCGTTGTATTTATTTTTTGTTTCCCCTTTTAACCCATTGAGAAATATAAAAGCGACATCTTTAAAATGTAAAAACCAGAAGAGACCGATTTAATTTACTTTTAGATCCGTTTCAGGTCCTCCCGACTTACGATCGATCACAAAAAAAACCAATCTGGGCCTACACAAAGTGAACACAAATTAATGCACTTATTTATTTTCAGAAAAATAAACACCACTCACCATAATAGCTTTCACCTTTGCGATGGTCGATGACATCTTCTACTGTATAAATTAAAGTTGGGTTAGTGCGAACACTTAGGTTTAACTCGAGATCGGCTGAACAGATTCTTCCGATGATTGATTTATTGGATTCTTCTCCGCTCCGGATAACAGAATAACTAATATAAAGTTGAATAAATGAATAAGAAAGATATAAAATATACATTTAAAGTTAGTACGGAAAGGATTTTTAGACCGAACTGCCACCGCCATCTATTGGGGAAATAGCGAGATGTATGGTAGAAAAAGTATTGATATTTTGGTAGAAAGATTCAATAGATTTATGTTTCCACAGATGGGGGTAATGATTTATTTTTTAACCAACATTGTATGTATAGTATGGTAAAGTATTTTAACTTTTATTTTAAAGCATTAAAATATTGACATCCAACGCTGCCATACGTGTTTCTTTTACACACCATAATTATTGAAAATAGTATGAAATAATATACTATTAAAGTAAGTATTGAGGGTGAGTTTTGGTGCTTTTGAAATAACTGATTCATAATAACCACATAACTTTTAACAAAGAGTTGTCATGTATGTTATGTTACCCAGAATTATTTTATTGCCTTAAGGCGAGACGAAGTTCGATAGGTCAGCTAGTATGAAATAAAATAACTTATGAGATCTTTCAAAGGAAGAAAAGCTTGTGTTGTAATGTTGTAAACGAGGAAGATGGCCGGTACCGGGATCGAACCCACGTCCTTCAGAACGTCAGGCGTTGAAAGTTGTTTGAATCAATCCAATCTTGGTTGCATTTTCAGTTCAATCTCATTTGTTGCCATAAATTCCTTTTTTGATTTGTGCAGTCTGAAATAAAATTAAATCTTGCAAATTAAAAATGTATATAACTCAATGAGGAAAGACTATTGACTCATGCTCTTTTAGCTTATTATAAAAAAAATAATTTCAATGATACAGATCAGGAGGTCCATGGTTCGATTCCCAGTCGGATCAGAGCCTTCAAAGTACTTTTTCCCTTGAAATTTCTACACGTTGTTGGTCTGTCTCAGATTGAAGGGGACCGAAAAAAAATTGCCTCATAAAAAAAGTTCCGTCACCTATACTGACACATTTGTATATTTTATATATACGGATTAAAAAAAAATGACAAAAAGTGTCCGAGAACTGGGGGAAGTATTATTGACAGGCCTCATCCAAGATGGTCTGTCTACGGCTGCTGTGCTGGAGACGATTAATGGCGCTGGATAGAGAGCTGTGGGAGTCTCAGGAGGGGCCTAACTCTAACAATGAACATAGGGGGCGATGAGGAAGATGAAGACTCACTAAGGGCCGAAATTACAATCTGTAGCTTATCCTGTAGCTTTATTGAGGAGGCTTAATCACACGAGAATATCAATCAAAATTCGACTGCGGCTTGGCTAAGCCGTATTTATGGTTAAGTTGGTAGTACTACTTGTCTTTTATCGTGGTTTTATCTATGCATTACGCTCCACATCTGTCATGTTCACCGGGACGCGCGCCATTGTTTGTGTTGTTGTTTTGGTTTTATGGATGCTCGCTCTTGGATTCTGACTTGGTATTTACGTGTTACGACCCTTGCTTCGATTATTTAACTTAATTAAGATACAGCTACGGAAAGTGAAAGATGTGTTCAATAATAAACATAACCATATATCATACATTCAACTAGGTTAAAACAAAACGATCTTGTAATTATTATCAAACAGAGCGAACAGTGTATATAAGTCAATGTGGTGGTCAAATAATCAAAGAAAGGGTCACGATTAAATACAAATAGAATCGCTAGTGAAACAACCTAAGCAACAGCAAACAAATAAGCGTAATGAATCATAATTAATTAGACATTTCATCTTCAAAAAGCGTAATTATTGCGCGGCTATATAATGACATTTTAAATGTCAGTTAGTCCGTATAGTGACTTGTGCGCCTCCTAGCGAGAAAAAAAATAACTGAGTTAAGCGAGCTTTACGCTGTTGAGGACACCCCAGGGTATCCCTTAACTTAACGAGTAGGATAAGCCCCAAATTCGTGCTAAGGAGACATTGTAATCTGCATAATTTTGCTAAGCGAAGCTTAATGTGCTCCTCACCGTAAAGGTGGACCTTAAGCCTGTATTGTAATTTTGGGCCTTAATGTATGCGTTGGGCAGGTTGTAGAAGAAGCGACATTGGTTCCGAAGGTTGTAGGTTCTTTTTCAAAAATAAAATGGGTTAAACTTCGATGGATGATCCTATTTCTTTCACAAAAGATTGTGAAGTTTTTTTAATTTAAATAAATTTATCTCTCACACAATATTTCAACCGTATTTATGAATCGTAATTATTACAACATAAAAAGGAATTTGGGTAAATTAACAAGCTTGTTTCGTGCAAAATTAATTAAGATTATAATGTACATCTTTGCTCTTCTTCTTCAGCCCGTCTCCGTCCATTGCTGAACATAGGCCTCCCCCCTCTCCTTCCAATCATTCCTGTCCTGAGCCTCTCTCATCCACGTGTGGCCTGCAACCTTTGCGATGTCGTCCGCCCATCTGGCCTGGGGTCTGCCGACATTTCTTCTGCCTTGTCTAGGCTGCCACTCCACTACTCTTTTGGTCCATCTGTCGTCCGGGCATCTGGCCACATGGCCAGCCCATCCCCACTTCAGGGTGGCAACTTTCTCCACCACATCAACAACCTTGGTCTTCTCTCGTATCCATGTGTTTGCTCTCCTGTCTCTTAAAAAAATACCCAACATCTTCCTCTCCATGGCTCTTTGTGTTACTGCCAGTTTGTGTATTATCCTTTTGGTCAGTACAGTTGTTTCCATACCATATGTTAGAACTGGGAGGACACAAGCATCAAAAAGTTTTTTCGTATTTTTGCTCTGTTATCTAAAATTTCTTTATGATTAACTACTCAAGCAATTTCTATTCGACTGAATTAGCTATTTGTATGTATATAGATAATAATATTAAGTGAAATGGGAGGAAACTGTCCCTACTGTACAATATCATCATCTGTGGAACAATAGCTTAATCTATCTTAGCTGATCATACATATCTATGTACCTACGTCAGAATATTCTCATACCACAACAACTGATAGTAGTTGTGGCTTCATTGTAGATAATGGTTTATCTAAGGTGTGACTTATGCCTAACACAATTCATCTTAAGCAGCTTGAACTAACTGTCATATCACTATCACAATATGATACAGAATTTGCTTAACATCTATGCAAGGGTTTACTTGCTTTATTGAGATGGGTGTGATTTTTTTATTCCTATTCACTTTTGGACAAGTTCAAATGACAATGTGCCTAAACATGTCTCATTTGAATTTATATTTTACTAGCTAATACCCGTCTTGCTTTACGTTTTTAATTCCGAATGTCAAGCTTGATTGGTAGGTAATTAAACAGGTTCTATTGTTCTAGTCTAGCTTCCCATTGCTTAACTGACCTCTATAACTGACATAAGCACAGAAAAAGAAGAATTACACTTTCACAATTCATAAAAAGAGAGAAGAATGACAGTTTTAATGTTTATAAAAAAGAAAGAAGAAAAATTATAGTCTGCCACATACCTAGGTACATGGAAAAAACTGCATGTATCATAATATGTTACATCTTACACTTGATTCAATTCCACTGCTCAATAGAAGGGTAAAAAATTCCTTTAATAGTAATATAATACAAACCTACCTAAATAATATGAAAGTTTTACTCTCAATATGGTTTGAGTCTTGACTACATTCCCTACAACCTCTATGTGTGGAATGGTACAAATTTTGTGCGATTGGCTAATGATAAAGGCAGCTGTTTTACCGACCTCAAACGTTAGTCGAAAAGTAATCTGAAAATGTACTTTCATTTTAATGTTGATAAAATGTGTTTTATATCGTTTGAATTACATTTATTTTTATTTCAAAACAACCTTGAATCTTTTAAATACATTTTTATTCTGTCAAACTTTGGTTCCATGCAACATTTACATGAGTAATTTTGTTTTCAAAAGATGGCCATCTGTGTTTACGCAGATTTTACTATGAAAATTTTGTAATTTTAGAAATTTATTAATCACATTAAATATATATGAGAAATTGTAAAAATTTGTATCTATGATTACCATAAATTTCTTTTCCATGTCTGGATACATCAAACTCAAAATAATCGCCACAAATTGTTGAAGAGTTTTGCATCTAACTTGACATCAATGGTTGATGTGTTATAACTTCAAGATGCAAGTAACAACATCTGGTAGATTATTACTGAGCGAATAAAAACCAACTTGATTATGCAAATAAACTCACCTACATAGATTAACAATACTCTCTATTTTGGTGGTTCAACTTATAAATCTGCAATCCCCAGACTCATCACAGGAAATTGAAGAATTAATTGCCCATAGTAGGATTCGAAACTTACCGAGATGCTCACTTGACGTCAATAGATGTTGTATTATTATTATGTTATAGGTGAAAAATTCTATGGCAATTAGGCAAAACTATTTAATGTCATTTTGAGAAAGGCATTGGAATCAAAACAAAAGTACACCACTACAATATAATTTAAAAAAATATGTGAAGTTACCTATAAGGAAATTTTCAATGAATCAATGCAGGTATATCAATATCCAATTTAGGTATTTCTTCTTCTCCTTATTGATAAATGCCATTATCTATTAAAATTAAACAAAATTTGAACCAAAATGTACATAGGAAACAAATTCGAATTTAAGTTATTGGCTTCTGAAAAATGTCAAGTTTTTCAAGGTAGAACCATTTTAGTAGTAGTATTATTTATGAGTATGAATGAATGAATGAAAGAATTTTTATTTATTTTTTGTCCATTCATTATTTAATTCATAAAACATAAAATCAACAATTGAAAAGCTATATAAAAAAAATAAAATATGTATAATCTCAAAGTTTTATTGTTAAATCAGCAGAGTAAAAAAAATATTCTCCCAAACAAATGGAAGCCAGAAAAGATATTCCGACCCACCGTTATATTAGTTATTCACTTCTTAACCCAAGATTATATCATTTTTATTCCATAACCGAAATCAAAAATTTAAAGTTTAAATAAATCTGATGCTAGAACACAGAATTCTATACAATAAATAACGTAGAATCCCGATTCGCATTCAAAAATGAAGCCGAAATATTGCAACTTTTGACAGTTTGGTTCCCAAAAGAACGTGGTACGGTGTATATTTATTCAGTCGATTTTGTCGTGTTTTTTACAATAAAACATATTTTTACATTGAAATACCTAAGTGAAATTAGATCATTTTTAAGTATCTTTATAAATGTCAACATCATTTCTTACGTTCCGTTTTGACTACTGTACTGTCAAAATTGCCGGCCAAATCGGCTTCACTTATTTACTATGAAGAGCTATTGGAGTACTCCATCTCGGTAGTTATATATAAAAATCTATTTGCTAGAAACACACTAATTGTATCAGCTTGTGTTGTGTCGAGCCAGAAGCATTATTGTTTTTATATAATATGGTTTAAGATACATTTAGACTCTGTATGAAGCTGATAATATGCTTTTAGCGGGCCACAACACAAAAGAAGAAAGAGAACTTATTTATAATGATATGTAGTAAAAATTGATAAAATCACTGGCACCCGCAAGAGTCTGTTATTGATTATGGTCAATCTTCTTTACATCCCATAAGCTGCCATTGAATATTTTTTCAATACAATTATTTCCCTTCTCAACTAAATGGGAAATTTTAAGGAACTCTCTAAAATTATTCATCTGCAACATAATGTTCTACACATAAAGAAATTCAAGAAACATAATTAATGAAATTCTTACATAGCTTACCATTTTGTTAAATAATGTTGTCTTGCAAAAATAAAACTTTTGAGTTTGTTTAAATAGAAATGCACTTTTATCAATCAATTTGATCATTAGAAGTATGTACTTAATTGCTATGTCAAAAAGGTGGGATGAAAGCAATTAGTCTTGTTGAAAACACGTTTGCCAGAGGAATCTGAAAAAATATAAACAAAATTAATTACTTTAATTACTATTAAGATCCTGTAATTTCGGTACTTTCCGCCTTATAACATAACTATTCTGCAATTTGCAACGCATAAATGTTTGAAGTTATGGCTTAAGCTTACAAATATTTTAATCAATTAATGACTTACCAGTTTTATTTTCATTAAACTCAATTGAAAATAATTATTTTCAAAATCGAACCGTAACTTTCGTTTGACAACAAAATACGATTTATTGTGAAGTGTCATCCTGTCATCGTGGTGTGATCCATGGATAACAAAAGATAATTACAATTCAACATTAGTTAGAATATAGGTATAAGTACTATAAAATTATTTTATGATATAATAATATTTTGATTTACTTTTATAATGGCCTCTTAAAATACTTAATTCATTCAAAAAAATATTTTTTACACATAAACCACCTTAAATGGGAAAAAAAAAATATAAAACATTCAATAAATTATATTTTTTCTCGAATTACTTATATAATGGCCTCTTTAAATACTTGATTCATTTAAAAAAATATTTTTCACACAAAAACTACATTATTGTGTAAAAAAAAATTATAAAACATTCAATAAATTATTAGAAAAAATTTCTTCATTTTTTTTTTGTTTTCTCGTGAAGCTCACTATCTATGGCGACCGCGGACCGATTGTCATTAGATTCAGATTCTGACAGCTCATACAAACAAAACGAAACAGCGATTGAATTCCAAATTCAAAAACATTGTAAGCTTTTAATATATTGAAATATATTTTTCTAAGTAGGTACCTAAGTTATATATAATTACTAAGATTAGGCTATTCATGAATTGTAAAGATATAGGGGCATAATATGTGATACTTTTTGAATTTGCTGTCCCTGTAACTAAAATATGACAGGTTTTGAAGATTATTTTGTATACTATGTTCTAGACATGGAGTAGCAGCTTTGAAATAATAATACCTGGTACATTATGCAGTCTAAATAGATTTTATGAAGATCTTTAAAAGGTATAAATGCTACACTTTCAAACAAATAATGAAAGATTCCAAATGAAGGTTTTATGCAGAGCATATATCAAATATGGTTCATTATGCAGTCTAAATGGATTTTATGAAGATCTTTAAAAGGTATAAATACTACACTTTAATATAATATGAAGTTCTTAAAAGTTTGATATACTTTCTAAATCCTTAATATTGATTCTAATCAAATTCTCACAATGTGTATTTTTAAAACAAATCCCTGAAAAATGCAAAATTTTCTAATCTTGTCTTATATATTTGCAACCATGGCCATGTAATCACTTTATTTTGCTTTCATATATTAAATGAATTATGTTTTTTTCTAGGTCAGAACCTTGCAAGGATTTTGGATATGTCAAGAAACGCTGCCAAATTTTTACCGGATGCTTCAACATTCAACAACATGCTATGTTTATTAAAAATATTACCCACCTTGTTTTGTGATGAATGTAACATTAAATAAAATAAGTAAAAGGTAAGAGAATATAAGTTTGCATTTATCTACATAAGAATTTTGAGCTCGATACAGTTTCGTGAATTCATATTCTGGTAATGTTTTGAGATTTAGATGTGGGTAAGTACACACTACGGAAACTGTTTTACCATCCAATTCTTGCTATTATGGATGTTCATACAAATTTCAAATTAAATCTTCATTAATATATTTTATTACCTTAGCTTTATTATATTTTCTTTAATATTTAATACATTTTCTTTAATATTTAATATGATTTTATCTGGTACCCACATAATTACTCATCTATCTGGCTACGACAGTTTGAAAAAACACTGTGGCCATAAATTTTTTAAAATGTGTCAATATTCAAAATGGAGGAAATATTTTTCCAAAATCTTTCATTAAATCTTTATTTATTGAGAATAATAAGTTTTGAATAACATTTATAAATGTATAACAAATCAATCTCCAATTATTTTATTGGATTTTCATACAGTAATACCAAGATTCCGTTCAACGTTTACATGAGTAATTTTGTTTCCAAAAGATGGCTTACTGTCTTTTGTGAAAAATTTGTATGAAGATCTTAAAAAAAATAAAGTTTTTTAAATAGCTCTAAATATATTAAAGTTAATATATCAAAGAGTATTTAAGAACGCTCTATGGAATTTTGCGCGGCTTTTCGCATATTAATATCTGACCTTAACGTCTGTTTTCTACGATTGATGCGCATTCAAAAATATAAACGGACTAAAATATTATGTAGATAAAATAGTTCATATTGTATATAACGGTAATCATAAGTTTTTTTTGTTAACAAAACTATTCTATGAAGGTAGATATCTACCTATCAGTAGCGAGAACTGAAAGTTTTCGATAATAATAATAGTATAACACTTTTTTATACAAAGGTGTCAGTATAGCCAGCGGAACTTATTGCCTGAGGCAATTTTTTCCAGTCAACCGGTCCCGTCCAATCTGAGACAGGCCAACTTAGAAAAACTCTGACCCGACCGGGAATCGAACCCGGGACCTCGTTATCTGAAGTCCACACACGCCAGTACAACTAGGCTGATATTAAAGCTGGGTGACAAAAAGTTAATCAATATATCAAACACAATAAGCGCTCTTTTTCTAATTGTTTATTATAATGAAAAATAAGCAAATTCAAAAATTATACAAATAGTCCTATGTTTACGATTCAGAAGATAGAAAAAGACAAGGTTCGCTCATAACCTGGAAAGTCTATTCTTTGGACCAATGGGTATATGAAGATTACGAAAGACAGGAACATATGACGAGGAAGCGTGAAATATAGGTACCTAATTCTTAAATAAGGCAGAGAAATAAAAATGGATGAAGAAGAAATCTATGGCCAAACACTCGTTGAAAAAACAATTTGTATTTATAGAATATTCTATTTAAAGAATGATTTCAGACGTACAAAAATGAGAGTGATCCACTTTTACGAGGTTTGGCCTACCGCAGAACGAATAGGTAGGTACACGAACAAAGTTTTAAGTAATAAATTCTCCTTGTGAGAGGGTTCCTTCCCTGAACTGAAACACGGAGAGGATCATCCGGTCGTGAGAGCAGCAGCGGGCGCCCTGCGCGGGTAACCGGGACACGAAACACAATTTTACTTCACAAAACTCTCCGAAGCGTTTTATATTCCTCAGGTGACTGATTTCACGTTTCAATACGTTTCCACGGCCGAGTTTAAGATGTTGTTTTATATCCACCACACAGGAATACTAAAAAGCGTTCGTTTTATTTCAGTTATTTGGGATTTACATATGTTTTTGGGCTACCTATAAACCGAACGTACAAAAAATAACCATTAAATGTATTTTCATAGATATAGCAAAGGTGTTATACATCATTTAACATGAAAATTTTTATTAGATAATCTTCGAAAATTGTTCGACTTCTTGTTCCCGTAGTTCCAACTCTCCATCCACGTTTAATGAGGTTGACTCTCAAGAGACTTGTTCTCCATTGTCGTTCAAGAGTCTAGTTCTGTATATTTTTTAAGTGACCATACATTAGTATAGTCCCCTTTACTGTTGTTAACTGTTTGTTTATGGTGTCTATGTTTATGAGGCTAATTTCTTTGGTGTATTTATTTTGAATGTTTGTATTTGTTTTAAACATGTATTTTGGAGTGTAGCGTTACACTTTTTACATCATAAAAGGTCTCGAGTATATACTTTGTAGATTTTCATTTTGATCTTGTTGAGATTTCAGCTGCTTTGTGAGGACACATTAATTGTCATCAAAATAAATTATTGTTGAAGATCAAATTACTCGTAGTATACCGTTATTTAGAGAAAATATTTGTTTTACTCGTATTAAGTGAGATCATTCTACCACTGGAGTATTTCAAGTTTTTTTTTGTCATTAAATCTGCGTTCACGCAAAGAAGTGAACATACAATATGAGAAGAAGATTGTCGGTACCAGGAATCGAACCTACGGCCTCCACTACGAATGTCCACGACAAAACTACTAGGCTACTAACCAGGTTTGAATAATTAATTTTTAAACGCAACTTATTAAGAGTGCTTGATGGAATTTTGACATTACCACTGATCGCAAAGGTGAAAACTGTAATTAAGGAGTGAATTTTACTGGAAATAAATGGAAAAATAAAAAGGACCGTCTTTTTTATAAATGTAATAAATAAATAACACAATATGGATGTCAGTATGGCCAAAAAAACTTGAAGCATTCTCGTACCGTCCAATTTGAGACAGTGTTCAAACCCCGAGTACAAATTTTCAAGAGTTTTGAAATTTGAACTTTGAAGGACTAAGAACGGATTTTTTCTAGTTTTTTAACTAAAACACGATCTTTTCTCTTAATAATTTATAAATCCTCACGATAAGTACTATGTCTATCACCACTAACTAGGCAAACATCTAGCAAAATTACTCGTTCAAAGAAATGGACTAAAAATTCGATGTGTTTGCACGAAAAATACTATGGAAATTGAAACCTACGTAATGATACCAACGTTCAACATATCATTGAGCATGGATAGTGAAGTTTTGAAATATTTTTGAATTATTGCAACCGATATCAAATACCACAAACGTAACATGGCTCTGTAAACAAAAAGTACTTGCATTGAAATTGTATGAGGCATTTCATAGAAGGTAAGCCTTCGAGATATGGTTGCACATACTATAAAACCATCATACTTAGGAATGTTCATAGAAACTCAGCGAAATGGATACTGCACCATTCATAGAAACTCGTTTAGTTGGTAACGAAATGTATCTAATATTCACAGATCCCTCTGACGTGGCCCGGTTTTATGAACGACTATTAACGAAAATATTCGTAAGATAAAATTTTTATTTTATCGGTGGTAACTGTGGTTTCAAATGATCGTGGATTTGAGTAAAAGCTCTATGACATCGGCCATATTATGTATATTTTCGTGTTACGTTATCAGTGGGGCTAGTACGAGTTTTATCGAAAGCTAATTGCACGCAAATAAGCGCTTATAAGCGTGCAAATAGTGTTCCTAAATCAAACGATCGAATCATTCGATCATTTTAGTATGGAAATTTTTCGAAACTCTTTCGATGATCTTTTCGATATTCGATCATCGAAAACTTATACTAGGGCTACTATTTCTTTGTCACCTGTGACCATGCAGGACCTGTGCCTGCGAAACTAGTCAGGGTATTACCCTTAATAATTTGTGGAATAACAAATTAATCATAGTAAAAGAAATATAAAAAAAAACATTCATTTCATCATTTCTTTAAATAATTTTAGATAGTGGTTGGTTATCCAGCGGTTCAGTTGACTGTAGATGGGTTCGAATCCTTGACACGACCATTTCATTTTACACGACACAAGCATAGTGTGCAAGATAAAAAAATATTATATTATGTGTTCACTTTGGAGTGATATAAGATTTATTTCATGAAATAAAAATTAACCTTTTTATATCCTTGAAATAATATTTCAACATATTATATATCTGAATAACTATTCCTTATTTACATTGAAGTCACCCAAAATTGTAACTTCTTTAATTACCTAGAAATTATTTATATCTGGTGATCTTCAAGTTTATAGAAAATCAAAAATAGATTGAAATTAATTCTGCAAATAAGCACACACACACACCCAGATTCCCTATCAGATTTGCTTAGAATCCGCCGGAAAATATGTGAAAAGAGTAAATTTGACTGAATGTTACTGAAATCTTAAAGTCAATTATCTCAGATTTGTGTTCATGTGGGATAACAAATTGTTCAGTACAACAACCATATAATAATATCTATCCAGCATTCACGTGATGTTGGTATTATGAAAAAATTTCGAGATGAACATAAAATATTTCATAAACGTTTTAAAATATATCAGTTATGCAGCCCTATTGTTTAGTTGGTATTTTGTGTTGTAAAAAATTTTATCGCAAGAATGTTACGTTGTAGGAAAAGCGTTTTCTTTTACGGTCGCCCGTAAACTTGTAAATTGCATTATTATCTCGTTGAATCTAGCTGCACTTTGTTATTTTACAATTGCAAAAAACTACAATATTCTGACAATTTCTTTTATTGAATCCTCGAATTAGTTTCAAGCGTACTTATTTGCTATTATTTGTTTTTGCCCATTTCCATTTCTCGGTCCATAAGTCAATAATTTATCTCTGAAAACTTAAATCTCCGTCATTCTGTTTTTTAAGTGTAAGTGTTTTGCAATATCTCGCTTTATCGATTAATTTTTGGTTTGGTTTACCTTAACCTTAAAAAAAAGTTTCATGTCAGTAATAGACTCGGAAACAATCAAACTGACGTACTCCAAACAGTGGGGCTAGTACGAGTTTAATCGAAAGCTAATTGCACGCTAATAAGCGCTTATTAGAGTGCAAATAATGTTCAAAAATTAAACGATCGAATCATTCGATCATTTTTGTATGGAAATTTTCGAAACTCTTTCGATGATCGTTTCGATATTCGATCATCGAAAACTTATACTAGTGGTAAGTACTCTGGTTTCATTAGAAAGTTAATAAAGCGAAGATGGTTTGATTCGACAATCCCATATATTATTTTCTTCTCTGGTTACAATTCAAGGATTGCTTGGCAGCAATTTTATCCATTTTTTCTTAACACTCCGCCCTATCAGAAGCAATTCTTTTAATGTAGAAGCAGCTGCATGGGTTCATATTGTAAAAGGCCACTTTGGTTGTTGAACAAATAAATAAATAATGCAAATATTGTTTTAAACCACTAATACTTATTATGACAGTATTTTGTTATTATCTGCCATTTTCATCAAAAAGTTATATGATTTGTGGTTTTGTGTCGATCATGCCAAACAATCGTAGTAGCACTTTTCGGCTTGAAATGTATATTTTCAATACAAAAAACTGAATAAACAAACAATACCTACCTCGTTTTTTTTAACTAGCTACTTCTGATGGTCGTAGGTAATCCAGATGAAAGAGTAGAACCTACAATGTTGAAAGTTTTGTTTCAATAACAACTCAATAATAATTATTATTGAGAATCGAATTTTCATAGTTTGAATAAAATTTTTGAATCTAACAGATCTACCTAAGTTAATAATAATTACAGACCAAGTATATTTAGAATGTTAATAATAATTACCGAATAAGTACTTTGATTTAGCTCGGCTTTTACAGCCGTTTCTCATTTAAACAATTTTATTATCTGCTGACGACATCTTCATTGCTTTGAAAACAACTTGACTAGCTATTAATTGCCAAACTTCAAGCGTTCATAATTGTCATACCAACAAACATAGACAAAGATCTCAAACCAATGACTTATCAAACGTATACCTATTGCAATTTTACTATGTGTAAAGGTAAAGACACGTAGCATACGTACCTACTTATATTGATCTAATGATTGTCATTGATAATGTCACGACATATTTAACGTACCGAATAACAAGTCATGAAGATCAAGATGGTTAGCCAAAAGAAATTAATTGCTGGACCTTTAGAATCCATAAGCCGACTTCAAAAAAAAAAATTCTTCACTACCACGACACAAGTGGAGCATATTATGGTCGCTACTAAGCTTCGCCAAGCATCTCTATCCTTGCCTCTATCCAAGGCGTCTTTCCAATCAAAGCCGGCATTTTGAACGTTTCCATCGTAAACAAAAAAAGGAGAACTTTATAAATTACAACACATACTTACTCAAAACATCTACGATTAGAGAAAGGCCAAAAATTCTATTAACTAAACTGTCCCTCCTGTAGGTACTTCAACATTTAATGTAACTTTTCACTCTAAAGTTACATTAATAATTGTACATTCCATTAATACTATTTAACAGATTATGGCATGGGTCTGACATAGTTATCCAGAAAATGTCGTCTCTGTAAACACAATATAATGAAGTATTTTAGAATTATGTTCTCTACACTAAATTTAATGAAGATCACTTCAAGCACTTTGCGAAGCTGTAGTTAAAAACTGTACCTACTTGACCTCGTTTTGTCGACATCTCAAACCCTGCAATATGGTGTTTGTACTTACATTATCCACATTCCTTCAACATGTTATATCATTGAGTGGTGTAAGACAGAAGTGTTTGTGAACACGGTACGTAGGAAACCGTATCTTGTGCTATCCAACCTACAATTTTGAGTTTATAAAAGAAAAAAATATGAATATTATGAAAAGTGAAATAAAAAGAAAAATAGTAAATGTGTGTGTGGAAACATGTATAAAAGTGATTATTGGTAGAAAATAAATAAAAAAATGTAGAAGTAATAGAAGGTGATTGGTAGAGAAGCAGTTAGTATCAATCGGCGGATTTCGAACATACAGCGTTCTTAGGTCGCGTGTTCAAATTCCAATGCCGAACATTTCCACTTTCAAAATGTAAGCATTGCTTTATATGAATGATGTCGAAAGTGTTTTTAACCAATAAAGCAACTAATGAGTAATGACTACAATAATTCATTAGGTACTGATGTTCGATTTTTAAATGGCACAAACCACTACGGGCTTACGACCGTCTTCTACTGTTATTTCGAAGGCTGGCTTAGTGTGATTACTTTAAGGTGGTAATGTTTTAATATCCAAAACTCTTAATCATGAGAATTCTCAACATGTTCAACAAACTAAAAAAAAATAAAAAATTAATAAAATCCCATGTACCTATACAATAAGTACATACATACCTACATACATTCTCCCTTTAAGGCCCCCCGCACACCGCAAGCCAGCCCGGTGGAGACCAATCGGCAGCAAACCCGACCCGCACGAAACCGACCTCCTAGCTCGATCGAAGCAATCAAACCAAAAAGCCGGCCCCGGACAAATCAAGCCCGCCGCTAACTACCCCCAAACCAACCAGCAATGCGGGGGCCTAAGCCCCACTCGGGAGCATAGGGAAGCATCAAGAGCTCTCCATTGCGCTTGAAGGCGTCCGAGGCTCATTGTGCCTTTTCTGACCAGTTGAAATTTAAGGACGTGAAGTGGTCAACCTCACGGTCCCGATCTGATTTTTCGATTTCCTGCCTCTTACAGGATGCTCGAAAAATCAGCAAAAAGAGCAGAGGTGCTATTCTTCGCCGGCAACCTCACGGCTACAATAAGTACATATTGAATAATTAATGAGATAAAGAGCCAACTGTGGAAATTATTGAAAATAAGAAGAGCAATCAAATTTAACGACTGCGACTTCTGTCATGTAATGAAAATGTTTTTGTGTTCACTTTGGGTGAGCCTACATAGATTCATTAAAAAAATATTTTTTTTTTATCAAAGTCATACATACGGGAATGTATTTAGAACTAGCTTACCCGACAGACGTTGTCCTGCAGTCCTAACCAGAGGAGGCCTGTTCACATGTGCACTGCGCCTTCGGAAACAAAAATACATAGGTAATTAATCCGATTAAGTTACTAAAAAAATAATAATGTTAAAATATTTCTAAAACATCCATATATCATTCGTATTCAAACCTCAGGCGGGAACAACGTGAGAATATATGCGCGCGCACACATTCTACCTCACCTATGAAGTACCGAAACGAATGTGCCCAATAATTTTGTTGACTTTGTATGAAAACTTTCTAAAACGCTCGAAACAGTGCGGTGGAGTAAGTGGGATGGGCTAGAGCGGCAATCACGTATGCGACAATGATAGGGAACTACCCGCGATGGCGTTATCGCGTCGCAGGTGGTCCGTTCCATACTAACTTAAATATTATATTTTATATTATTTGTTACCCATTTTTTCAACTTTTTATTAGTTATTCTGTTATCCGGAGCGGAGAAGAATCCAATAAATCAAACATCGGATGAATCTGTTCAGCCGATCTCGAGTTATAACTGTTCGCAATAACCCGACTTTCATTTATATTAGAGATACCTATCTCAAGTTATCTTACGTATTATCATTTTGTCGCTTGGATTGATACATTTCAGGTAGCCGAGGGGCGGTATTGTTGTTGCCATGACGAAGGTACTGCGTAGGTATCCTTAAATTAATTTAATGGAATATTCATCGTAAGTTCCTGCCATCAACTCTGTTGCTAATAATAACATTTCTGAAGCGCCATCCAGCCCCTGTATATTCGTACTGTACATTAGAAAGCAAATATTATAGTACCTATTGAGTGAATATTAATATGTTAGATAACTATGAAATATTTATAGATATGATATTTATGCTTTGCTTATACGAGTATTAGAACTACATGACTCGGTTAACGTAGATACTTCATTTCCAGTCGCTCATAAAAAAAAATTGTATGAAAAGACGAAAAATTTGCTTTTATTCCCTTGGAACTATCCTAGATAGATATTCGAACATCTCTGAGCTTTCACGAATATTCTGAAACCAAAATTAACCAAATCCAAGACTAATACAATTTTTCATACTATATGGCAGGTCAGTGACGAATATGACGTTGCGCCTCCTGTGGTTTTTCTTCGTAATGAATTTACAAATAATGTCTCTAAGATTCGTAGAGTGATTTGAAATAGCCTTAAGCCAGATCCAAGCTTTGGGGTTTCCTTCCGATGGATAGATTCTAAAATAAAAACGGTCAAAAATATAATACTTACGGTTATCTTTGTATAGATAAATTTTTTGATGTTAATTATTTTTGTGCACATAATATACTTTGACTAGACAGATATTGAATAAGGTTGTGGAGAGAGGTAAACAAAATGTATGAATCCAAAACTGTAAGTTGGTTTCGTATCCTACACTATATACATGGCGCCAAATGAAGTATGTATCACCAAGAAATCTGGTGATAGGAACACCACAAAGAAATATAAGTTGAAACATCAAATTTCCAAGAACAATGTTGCGACCAAAAAAGCGAAAGCTGGTCGTCAATTATAGCCAAAACCGACTATGAAATAACAAGAAGAAGAAAATACTCATTTTGAATAGAGTAAATACTCACCAACTTGTTGAATCCATATTTGATAATGTTCTAAGTTCTCAAATCACTTGCGTTCAAGTAAGTACTAGAAAAAGAGAGACGTTATAATATTTTGGTGCGTCCCAGCTAACTATTGTTAATTCCAAAGTGTATCGTAAGAAGTCTTTTAGAATGGTTTGGAAACAATTAGAAGGCAATATACCGACCCATTGATTCGAGATATTTTCAATACGTACAAATAATCTCGAACATCCACAATTTTCTCCGTTAGACCTCACTTCTGCACACAGCAGCTTCATTTAAAAATTAATTTCTTATCAATTCAAGAGTGTAAAACATTCATATAACGTTTTATGTCATCGTTCAAAGCCATGCTGGGAGAAAAAATCTCATAAATATTATTTATTATAATGTAACAACCAATGACAAAAATACACAAACCAGTCATATGAAGAACTTAAAATAGCCGCACAAGACAGGGAAGAATGGAGGAGAAGAATTGAGGGAATTGCTGCAAGCCAATCCTAGGATTGAAACCAGAGAGAGAGAGAACAACCAATGACTCTAACAATTCATGACTGCTGTTTATATATATTATTTGAATAAACTTCTCATTCTCATACATATTACTATTTGACTAAACTGAAACTGAATTTATCATTTCATAACGTTTCATGAAGCAGGTAAGCGCTTTAGAAACGGGGTAAGTATATTGTTATAAATGAAAAATTTGCCACCTAAGTAGGTATAAACAATACTCTTGAAAACGAGTACATACAACATTTACAACATTTTAATGATAATATTCGTCGCAAATTACCTACCTATATACATTTTTATACTTAAACATCAGTTGGGGGTAAATAAATAAAAAATGTTAAATTCTCGCGAGAATAACATTGGAGTTTCCTTTCATAAAATAAACAATCCCACAATTATTATTATTATTGTTACAACTGTCTACTGGCAACTTAATGTTTTTCGGGACCAGCCGTTCTCAAAATAATAACAAAGAGACTTGAAATTGAAACGAGACGTTTTCCGATTGACGTCCCTCAGCAAAATGTTGTATTTCATCATCCCCATTCATCCTTTTTTATTATTTTTTAATATTCCTTTGTTACAAATTCATTTTAAATTGTGTGCCTCTTGGTACATCACTCATATCCTTTCTAGGTTCCTCGTGTACCACAGCCATCCTCCTCAGTGGTTAAAAAGAGATGGAAAAGGCTTTTCAACTTTATTTCGCGCTTGTTAGAAAGGGACGAAGCTTAAGTGGATGGCATCGATCCGCGCATGTCACCTGTTGCCATAGAACATAAAATACTGATCGCTAGGGCTCTTCAGTAGAAACTTCGAATGACGTTAGAGCCTCAAGTGCACTTTATTTTGGTATATAAGAGATCGTCGTTAAGACTTTAAGAAGGAAAGCGATTTTCAGAAATATCTTTACGTACTAAACATACCTACGAAACTTCGCATTCGATTCTTCTAAAATAATACGTTTTACAAAAAAAAAAATGACAACATAAAGCTTTCATGGAAGAATATATTCGTTTTTGTTTTGATTTATATATATCTAGTTTTTGACAAAAGCCATTAGCTATAGATAATTATAATAATGATAAATAAATTATAAAGAGGAATTAGGTATATACTTGAAATTTCTACCCGGGGTTAGCCTGTCTCAGATTGGACGGGACCGGTTGACTGGAAAAAATTGTAAATAAGTTCCGCCGGCTATACTGACACCTTTGTATAGAAAAGTGTTATATTATTATTATATACATGACTGTAACGTGAGTCCAGGATGTCTAACGACAGTTGGCTGAGGAAAGCGCTGTTATTCCTCCCATCTGAGTCACGAAGATGAGGAAGACCCTCTCCTGTTCCTTCGAAGCAGAGCTTAGAGAATTCAACATGATGTGGAAGGAGGTCATTGAAACCGCGAAGGGTCGAGTGCGGTGGGGTACCTGTGGGTGGTAGTACCATTCTATTCTATAGGCTACACAGTAGTATCATTAGTTGTTTATCACTCCTAGGTACCTACATGGTAGGTAGCCATGGTAGGTAGAGTTCGAACCACATTCGCTAATCTAAGTGTGAGTTGAGGAATGCTTTAGAAACGAGAAGATTAATATAATCGGCTAGAATAAGCACCTTCTAACATCGATTGAACACACACCATATTAATCAGCAATTGATTTTAAACATTAAAGAACATAACCCTAAATCAGTATAAAACCAAAATAATTTGTCTGATCACTGTTGATATCGTTCAAATAATTATTATGTATGAATTTGCTTTGTAAGGAAAATAGCTATGTAAATGTGAGGGTGTATTTAAGGTATCTGAGGAGGTGGGCCGACAGGTGAATTCACATTTTTGGGAGCAACATGTGGGTACTTACATAATATTTATCACAAAAGCAGGGTATGTCGAGGATGAACGAACATAACTAGGAAGGTAAATTTTTGATATCTCCTTCCTCTCATATCTTTGCGTTTTGCAAATTATTATTCTAATATGCTTATATAATGTTGCCATCTTTTGTCATTCCCTTATTTTGTTGAATTGCGGGTATTTTTTTCAATTGCAATCACCATTTTATTCTATGGAGTTGCTTGCTTTAGTTTCAATAGTATTTAAACATTCAAAACCCTTTGATGTATATTTTAAGCTGATGGACACATTTAATTTTTGTTGTAGATTCAGTTGCTATGTTAAATTACCCATGATGTGAATGAAAAAACACTTGTCTTATACTACACAAATTTGTGTTGTATAAGACAAGTGTTTTTTCATTCACATTATGAATTACTATACGGTAAACACCAAAAATATTAATTAAATTACCCATTTATTGTACCTATTGAAAAAAAAATACATACCTATATAGTTGAGAATTATTATCGATATCCACCTCGTAATAATTTTGTTCTGTCAATAATTATTAGTCACCCTGTTCTTCATCTATCTAAAAATCCTAGAACCTGTCTTTGCGGCCGACTGATGTTTTTCCAAGTTTGCTAGCTGCATATCTCACCACACTCTCTGTAGTCGCGAGGCTTGCTTCGAGATTTCCTTGTTTTGCTGTAGTGCTCATCTATCAATCTGTTTGACTAACACGTGCTCCGAATATTAATATTTCTTACGCTCGTTTACGTGTTTCCACTTATATATTCTTCGAATTTCATCTCAGAGGTCCCTTACTCACTTTTTTGGATGTATCTGCCTATTCCTCAATTTAATATGTGTTTTTGATCAGTTTCAGAGTTTCACTATCGGAGTTTTGCGACCAACTGTGAATAAGTTTCGCCATCTCGGGAAAGTTTCACCAACTCTGCAGCCGTCGACACACCAAAACCAATGTCTGATACTTTGCTAGCCCTCTGTCTATTAATCATTGCGTAAGATATGGCCAAAGTCTGCGGATTTTCTTCCTTTTGGCAGTGGTTACAGCTCTCTATCTCCTTATTCACACAGAGTCAAGATCTTTATTTCTGCTAATATCAACCCCAAAAACTTTACTTTATAATTATTATTCTTTAGATTACTTATCCACCACGTGTTTGAAATTTAATAGGTTCTTGATCAATTCATCAATAATCAATGTAAAAATTATTTTTTATTAAAATAAATAAACAAAATGACATAAGTACCTACATAGGTTTACGTTTATACCGTTTTAATAAACCTCAAGTTATATCGGATGAATTCGATTTACAGAATTCACTGTTTACATCTATTATTAGATGAGGTGGATCCGAAATCCTAAATATAATTGATTGGAGTCAACCTTTCTCCCGTGTATCTCGCCAATTGTACCTGTCCCACCCATCCGTACCAGGAGCCCCTGCCTTGAAATCTACATTCCTATTGTGTTCCTAAGTATAACACTTTGATATAATTGACATTCTGTTTGTGTTATTCGAAAAGTTTTGATTTTCTATTTGATAGACGATAGGATTCATTGAATTCTCTATAAAGGATCAAACCTACTCTTCAGATAGTACTTTTTTAGTGAAACAATAAGCTTGAAACCCTTTTGTAAAAGTACGAGTGAATAGAATTCTATCAATATATTTATGTACTAGTTTTAAATGCGCATTTTACTCGTAGCTGCGGGAACATAATAATAATATATGAAGTTGTACTTTGATAGCTCTTTTAGATGTAACAATGCGCAATCCAAATATATGAAATCCATTTTTCCTAACATAAAAAAAAATATTATGACTTCTAAGGATATCTCAACATAAAGAGTCTTTTTTGGTTGTTTATCCGTGGTAGCCTCAATCTGCTTTTTCACCATGATCTTACCTTTGGTGTTTGGATGGTTTGTCATTGTTTGTCAAGTACCCTAATAATTGTTAGAAGTCTGGATGGTTTGTCATTGTTTGTCAAGTACCCAATCTTTGCCATTTTTGCTAACGCTAATTGGATTAAGTAATGTTAAGCCCAGACATGACGTGTCGAAGCTCTTATTGTATAGAAGATAGATAAAAAATGATTGACTTTAATTAATCACAGTTCTGCCAACGATAACGACAACTTATAAACTTAGAAGGAATCAGGAAATCGGTTATTTCGTTTCAGTTCTAACGTGATAAAAATATTAGTAAAAATATTGTCTTTTATAAAATACTAGCTTTCCCGACAGACGTTGTTCTGTGTTCCTATCTATGAATAATTCCTAATGAATCCTAATTTTTTTTTTGAAATTAAGCTTTTATTAAATAAATAAATATACACAAGCAAACAGAAAGATACAATAAGAAACTTATTTACACAGAAACAGTGCAACAAATGAGCGGAACCCGTTAAGTCATTTAAATGACTTGTCAACAGGTACCGCTCAATTAATGAATTCGAATTTGTACGGTGATGAATAAATTATCATATGAACAATGTAATTCCGATCGATACGTCTGTTTTAAACCATGTATATTCTATTCGCAATCTGTCAATCGCACCAATTGACAAAATTTCAAAATTGGAATAAAAATTATAAGGTAAAAAGTACTAATAAGGTTGTCTACGTAGGGTTTTATTTAATTTTCTAATTTTCCATGCTTTTTTCTTCTAAAAGGACATTCTCCTGATAAAAACCTACACGACAAAAAAGAATTATCGAAATCGGTCCAGCCGTTTAGGCGTGATGCGATGACATCGGGAAATAGCTCTCCATTTTATATACAGGGTGACTGGTAATTCAATACATTCCTTGTAAGGGATTATACTAGAGAAAATTTGCAACAATTTTGTTCCCATTAACCAGGGGTAAAATACCAGTGGTTTTCGAGTTATTTAACTTTTTAGAGTTTTTTTTCAATTTTCACCTTTCGACATAATAATCAAAATTGTGAACAAAGTTCTCCATTTAGGAAAGTAAAAATAAATTTTTCTCGTGAAAGATTTTTGAAAGGTGTTGAAAAGGGATGAGTATTTCAAAACAAACGAATTTTATACCATTCTACCTACCCATTATTGTTTTGTCACACACTCATCACATTTTTTAATAAAAAAAACTAGCTGACCCATCGAACTTCGTCCCACCTTAAGCTGAAAAAAATATTGCTGGGTAACATAACATAGCTAACATACATGACTACTCATTGTGAAAAAATTAAAAGTTATGTGGTTATAATATTATGAATCAGTTATTTCAAAAGCACCAAAACTAATCCATTTATATCGGGTGGAAGGCCTCAACAAAAAAAAAAGTATATTATCTATAATAATAAAGGAAAGTGCCTGACTGACTGACTGATTGACTGACTGACTGATTGACTGACTGACTCATCAACGCACAGCCCAAACGGCTAATCGTAGAGAAGTGAAATTTGGAAATCAGGTAGGTCTCAATACAAAACCTTCCACTAAGAAAGGATTTTTGGAAATTCCACCCCTAAGGGGGTGAAAATAAGGGTTGAATGTTTTTCAAAGTATGCGAATATCTCGGAAACTAGACATGGTACGAACTTGAGATTTGGCATATGAATTCTTCTATAGAAATGAGTGTTAGCGTATTTGGCAATTTTTCCAAAATTTAACTAAAAGGGACGAAAAAGGGCACATATAAAAAGGGATGATTTTTAAGTGCCTCCTAAAAAGTTTAAAACTGGTTTTATCGAAATTTCAAAAAAATGATTTCTTCAGAAAGAGTCAAATTATACTATTTCGTTTTCAAAAGATATCATTAATTAGAGGGTAGGGGGTGAGGGGCACTTTTCCAACGTGTATGTGTGTGTATCCGTCCCCTCTTTATAACTTTTGATTCGCTTGATGCACAGATCCTAAAATTTCAGAAACTATTGAATACCTTAAGCATACAAAATTTGTATACTCAGAATTTTGAATTTTTTTTTCAGTCAGGGGTTATCAACCTTTGAATTTTTATTTAATTTTTCCATATATCTCGAAAACCATAAAATCTAGAACCCTAAAATTATGTATGTATATAGAAAAATACAATATCTAAAATATAATTTAATGAAGAAGTTCCAGCATTTCTCAAACTTTTTTTATAAAGAAAAATATTTTTTTTATGACAAATTTACGAGTTTCAGTGCCTATATTTCAGAATTTTATAAAAATATCGAAAAACGCCGAAACGCTACAACTAGATAATTTATTTTTCTATAAAAAATACATACATCATAGCAGTACTTCTCAAACTTTTCTTAACAATTTTTGTAAAAATTTAATTTATTGACGACATCGTTTCATACAATAAACATACATACACCGCGAGCTGGTCCGGTGCAGCGTGTATGAATATTATATACGTAGGTAGGTATACCCAACCCAACCTACTTTCTCCAATACACGTGACGAAACTATTGCGTAATCTATAATAATAATAATATAGTTTTGACTAGCCGACCCGTCAAACTTCGTCCCGCCTTGGAATATAAATTAATAATATGTTCGAGATTTTATGTATAACTTTAAGTTGATTTCAGTTTAAAGTTATTTAACACAGACGACGACGTGGTCCTTATATTATTGAATTTGAATTAGTATAATGATACAATTCATTATTACCTTTTGAACTACTGTAACCGCTGCATCTGTTATAAAACATATCATTATATTATTTACTATAAGCATTCCGTGAATCGTATCATTCATCAAACAACTGATTCCTGTCAAACGCCTGATTTAATTTCAAAATTAGAAAAAATCTAATAATAATATGGAAGTTTTATTTTTATTCCGTGCAACTTTTTTCTTTCATAAGACCCTTCAGACAAAAGCAAACACGACAAAAAAAATGGGCGATATAAGTTCAGCTGTTCTCATAGGGTAAGAAACACGTAGAATGCCGATTCTGACTAGCGCCAACCGGCGCAAAGAATGTTACTATGCATTTGAATGGGGAAACCCACAGAAAAAGCAGGAACCCGCTTCCCGAGATGCCCATTTAAATGCATGGAAACCATAGACAACAATCTTTGAGCTTCGTAATCGGCTTTCAACGTGTTCTTACCCATACGATGACCGCGCAAATTAGCGTTCCATTTTTATATAAGAGATAAATAATACACTTTCCGTGAATTCAGACAAACACTTTACGTACCTACCTACTTCAATATATTTTTCGTACCATGCATCCTGTACAGCGATTCTGAATTTTTTTTTTTACGATCGACATTAAAATCATTATGTAGGTACCTACCTATTTTAGTAATTTATTATCTCTACTAAAATAATTTACGGTAAGTTCACGAAAAGAATCTGGATTGTATTGCAATTCTTTATGTCTTGATCTGTCAAAATATTTGAAGCCATTTCATAAAAACACTAGCAAAAAAAAAACTATGTGAGTAATCTTGCTTTGAATTTATTGCGTAAACCATGAATAGCAAGTTGATATAATATTATGTTGAAAAAAGGTAAATAGTATTATGAAGTCAATAGGTAAATTATTTTATATCAAATGTAGTAAAAGTGCAAAATATTAAATTTTAAAATTATCTACAAAATCCTCACATCATTTTAGGATAGATCGTAAATAATTGTTTTGAAAACACTGGCAAGTCAATGACCATATCATTTCGTCACTGTATAGTGCGAAAAAATTAACTGTCCACTGGAACGTATAAAAAATAGAGACGAAAGGGATAGCAGTTAGCCGGATATTATGACCTCCTCACACACCATTTCCAGATCCCTCAGCTCTGCTTCGAAGGAGCAGAACACGAGGAAGACCCTCTCGGTATGAGAAGATCTTCTTTATCTTCGGAACCCTTGCGGGAGGAAGAAAAGCGCTCCCCTTAAAATATCGGTGTTTTTATTTTCAAAAATTTATAAAATTCGTAGAATGCTAAAGAAGTCCTTACTAGAGCCCGGCCAGTGCGTAAATTACCATGGGTACAACGCATGAATTATGATTACGTAGGCGGTATAAACAAATTGGACTGACTCCGTTGCCGGAACGTTATTGTTCCAAAAATCGCGGAAACTATCTGCATCTTCAGCCAGGATAATATATGACGAAACGTTGTTTTATTAAACTTCCCTTACTTACGAAGACCAGCAAAGCTGCTGTTTTCCTCTATATAGTCTAATAGTCTATATAACGAAATATTATATAGAATTACTCTCCATAATTTACCTTATGCTTGATAATCAATTTTCTAAGTTGTAGAATTTATTTTGTGATTATAAGGTGTATTTCTTAAGTGATACTTTAATAAACAAATCAATGAGTTATCCAAACATGTCTCTTTTTACTATTCGGTATCCGGCAGGATATTATTTACGCCGCCGGACAGACCGGATATCGGATAGTTGCCGATATCCGTTTCATCTAATAAAAAATATAAACAGTGGACAGTTAATTTTCTTCCTACTCTACATTGTCGAAAATTCGTTTATAGTCGAACGCCAATTACTTATACCATTAGAATACTGAGGTTGACCACCTCACTTCCTTAAAACTCAACCGGTTAGAAAAGGCACAATGAGCCTCGGACGACTTCGAGCGCAATGGAGAGTTCTTTATGCCTAACCTATTCTCCTGAGTGGGTCCAAGGCCTCCCGTATTATGGGGTGGTTTGGGGGGAACCGCCACGGGCTTGATTTGTGTGCGGCTGGCTTTTTGGCAATCGGGCTAGGGTTTGGCTTTGTGCGGATCGGGTTTGCTGCGGTTTAGTTTCCTCCGGGCTGGCTTGCGGTGAGCGGGGGGGCTTAAAAGGGAGAATATTACGTTATTATAAAAATGCAGACCTACTTTACGTGGTCATCGCATCACGCCTGGAGGCCAAGTCGAAATATTAACGACAGCTCCAACGTTAACAATTTGTTGTTATTTCCATAGAGATAACGTAAAAACTGTTGTTCAACGTGCGTTAAACAATGCTGTTCCAAATTCCGAGTCAAAAAAATAATTCTGTCAGTTATTCAAAATTAACGTTAAACGTTACCTCAAAATCTTTGGAAGTATTACGACGCTGATATTATATTGAAGACGAAACGCATTTTTTTTGTTTGGAAACCATTTTCAATTTGGTAAACGTTAACGTTCGGAACGTTAACAGTTTTCACGTTTAACGTTATTTATTTCGACCTGAACTGCTGGACCGATATCGTTTATTCTTTTTATGTCGTGTTTGCTCAGGATAAGATATTTATGAACTAAATTTCGAACCTACGACCAGACAAACAACAACAAATCAACGTGAAAGATATAAATTGAAATGTTAAAAAAAACGTCTGTAGCTTGAAAAATGCCCAAAGCAGATAGAAATAAGTGTTTTAAAGATCACTAATTTCATTGCTTTTCGAGACCTGCATATTTTTTTATTCATATCCAGCAATATAAAAGTTGATTTCAAATAACGTCATTTGATGGAATAAAAGTTATTCGAGTTATTTTTTGGGATTCTCATAGAACAATGTCAGTCAAGTTAGCGAAATTTTTAAGTTCGCGGGCTGATTCTATTTGTATAAGAAGCACATATTTTTTAAATACAGATTAATAACGACAAATATAAATAAAAATATAGTAATTTAATGGAAATTTTAGAATATATATTTAAAAAAAGAAATGTTGATGATGTTTCTTATTATTATTAATTTTGATGCGAATATAATTAATTCTGCATTGTTTAGGAAGAGAAAGCAAATACAGTAACACGTGAGCGAAGCCATGGGTAACTAGCTAGTATATCTATATATAAAAGTCAGATTTAATATCTTCAGACTTTTTTTAAAGTCAGATGATAGATATTAAATTAATTGCACAACTAAAACACCAAAAAAATATTCATTCTTTGGTTTAAAAATACGAATATATGCTTAAACTATGTTTGAAAATTAAAAAAATATACCTGAAAGCTGCGTACCAATGCGCAATGTTTTGAAACACGATGGTTGTCTGGAAAAATTGTGTTATTATGGGATTTTTCACAGATGGTGCTGTTGTTGTTTGAAGCCCGTTCCATAATAACTTTAATATTATATTCCATACTATTTTCCATTCATTTTTCGATTTTTAATAGTTATTCTGTTATCCGGAGCGGAGAAGAATCTAATAAACTAAACACGATAGAAATCTGTTCAGCCGATCTCGAATTATAAGTGCTCGCACTAACCCGACTTTCTTTTATATTATAAATAGATATTATGTGGTTCTGAATAATAAAAAAATAACATTATTTTAATGTTAAAAAGCGACAGTCTGTCACTGACACTGAATTATTATGAAATTCATTATTAATTTGGGCTGTAGAGTTTACATAACGTTCCATGTCGAGCCAGGGAATACGCAACTGACAGGAAGTGTAGCTGTCAGAAGGCACATGTGAGGGATTATGTGATGCGGATCATAATAAATGTAGAATCAGAATATTACTATACGTTATACGCAAAAGGGATAAATATTTTAATTTAAGGCATTTCCTACAGTACGGGGTAAATTTAAGAAAACATAGATGCTTTGAACAACACGTTGTGTCAAGATAAAATTGTACAATGGATATATACAAACAGCCCACTTTTGTGACCTAGAGAAACAGAAAACATTAACTTTCCACTGCTCTCGATCTATGCGTTTGAGAGGATTCTTTGTCGTCCTGATAAAAGGAAGAGCAGAGCTAAGTGTCATTTGGCCTCTATAACACATGCCCACATTGATGCTATAATACAAACTTATACCCATAATATTATGGTTTTCAGATTTGTTGAATCTGATCCATAAGATGAGATGAGACTGAGATGAAGAAGGAGTACTGATTTCTTTTCTCAGGGTCAAATGATATTGGGGAAAAATGGTCTTTATCAGAAGATGAGAAACTCTCTTATGAGTTTTGGCAAGATTAAGAATATCTGGAGTACTCACCAACTTTCACTATTTCTTTATGAACTAGATTAAACAGTTAATAAGGAATTCCACTAACTACCGAAATGAAACTCGATTTTATATTACAAAAAACACAAGCACTATATTAGTGAATTCAAATAAAGTATCACAGAAAAATATATTTTAACTTAAAACTAATTACAATGTTATGCACTGGTAGGTTCTGAAGGAAAGAGTAATAAAATTGTATATTGAAAAAGCTTTTATAGTTGGGTTATTCGCGCAAGATAATTTTTCCAAATAGGTGATGTGTTCTCCCTCTGGTGTGAAATATCCTAAGTTAGTTGACTTGGTACAGACGGTGATGAATCTACGTGGTTGATAAAAATACGAGATGTATTCGTCGTATTCCGCTAGATGGCTCTTTATCCTGGATGGTTCTATACACTCATTGTCATCCGATAGAAAATTAGTTTGTGTGGTATAATTTCCATACTGTCTAACCGCCATATAGCCTCCCGCAAGAATTTATGGCGTCTGTACCAAGACGGTGATGAATCTACGTGGTTGATAAAAATACGAGATGTATTCGTCGTATTCCGCTAGATGGCTCTTTATCCTGGATGGTTCTATACACTCGTTGTCATCCGATAGAAAATTAGTTTGTGTGGTATAATTTCCATACTGTCTAACCGCCATATAGCCTCCCGCAAGAATTTATGGCGTGCTATAAATTCTGATGTGGAGAAAATATCTTCCTCCCTGACCTGGTGGTGGAGTGTGGAATTTTGCAGTCCTCTGGTTGAGCGGTTTGTAGGATGGTACGTACTGGATGATGACTTGGCTCGACTGGGCTGGTCGTTGTAGCGGCTGGAACTTAATAAAAGTTGGACGGAGTGTTCACGACGTTAGTGCGGTTGCACTGGGGAAATATGATGGCTAAAATAGGTTAAAACAGCGTTGATGTGTTTTACCATATGAAGCGGCGATGTTGATTTGCGCTCGGCCATTCATGCAGCAGCGATGGTGGATGTGCTGTAGTAACTGGTTGATCCATGAAGTCTGTTGACGAGCAAGGAAAAATGCATCAGTTGTTTTCAGTGGGGTGTAATCGTGGTGTGATGTACATCTGCCACTGTGGAGGAGAGACAGTAGTGGGGCAAAATTCGTTGGAGAAATTTGGCCTCCGAGCTACGAAGTCTGTGAGACAACTCGTGTAGTCTGCTTCTGATAAGTACAGCCGGTGAAGATTGCTATCGTAGGCTTCCATCAGTTGGATTTGTGTTGGTGTAGTCCAGCGTTGGTTGAGTAGTGTCGTGATGAGATAATATGCAACATATAGAATAAACAAAAAAAATTACAATAGAATTGGTATAAGTATATTTGCTTTAGGGTGGTTCTTGAATTTAAAAGATTATGAAGTAAATTTTAAATTTGAATTTGAAAATAAAAAATTATTTGAGTATATTATATACAAATGTTGATTTTGAAAAAATTTACAAGTTATATTTTACTAAGATAAATGGTCTAGAAAATTTTTTTTAAGTGTAGTGTTTCAATGTTATCTTTTGTTCAATATTCAAAATAAAGTTAGGAAAAATTATTAAAAAAAATGGTATTGAATAGTTATGATACACAATTGGTATATGTTTAAATACTTTTTCTATAATGTTTATGAAGTGAAGTTACTATGTGAGATCCTTTATATATAATAAAATTTGTTACCAATCTGGTATTAGCAATATACAGTTGGTGGTTTTGTATTGGGATCTGTAATCATTTTGTAAAAATACATATTAGAATTTTTATACAATAAAATAGTAAAAAGGTAGTAGGTAGACATGGTAATATAGTTGTACATAGTGTGTTTGAATTAGACTTTTTCATAATGTTTTATTTTGTCAATGTATGTGTGCCAATAATGTTAAATAAATGTTACTGGTTTGGGAAAATGAATATGACACTTTTTAGAATTCTGTTTTCAATGGTCTTTTGTATGAATGTAAATACATTAATTGTCTTTTTCTTAACTCGTTGAGTTGTATATTTGATGGTAATAGATTATACGTATGACGCTGTTGTCATGTGTGTATAATATGGACAATACGTATGACGTTATGTTCATGTGTGTATGTCCTTTTTAGACTATACGTATGATGCTATGATCATGTGTGTACGTCTGTTGCTCAGTCACTACAAGAAAGCTTTTGAGATGAGTATCTCTGCTCTTGTGTGTATGTAGTTAGCCGACGAAATGGGAATTTCGGTCTGAAAATGCGCGATGCATTGTACTAGACGTGGCGTGAAATACATAGAGCTTTTATGAATACATGTGTATGAATACATGTGTATAAGTATTAGGCCGTATTTGCATATGTAAGTTGACCTCGAATTGAATTCGGACTGAGATTCTTGAGATAGAATTTCTCTAGTCGCGGAAAACGTTAATAGCAGTTGGCTAGTAGATGGTAATATAAGATGGTAATATAATTGTTTTACATTGACAATTTAGATAGAATATTTTTTTTATAGACCATTGAAATGTTTGTATCGTTGATAAGTTGATACATAAATAATCGTTTATTGACCAGAATAAAATAAGAATTGGTAAAATATGACTGAAATGTTGGTAAGATATTAACTGAAGGAGTCTGAATGTCCTTTATGTATTTACTAAAGATCAATATGACAATATACAAATGTGTGAATAATGCGATTTAAATTTCTTGTTTTTCTTTAAAATGCAATAATGCGCTATGAAAATTAAATAAAAGTGTAGGCATTTGTTTCGCTTGTTGTTTATGTAAAATATAAAAGGGTTACCTCAAAGTTTGGCAACCTGATAACAATGTACTTGTGAATCTGCAATCAGATAATCAAAGGTTATTATTTTGTAAAAAAATCATTTAAATTTGCAATTCAGCATGCGATTGTAGATAGTTAATGTATTAAATTAAGTTTTATCAGTATTTAAAGACATGAAAAGTTTTGTGAAAAAAATCTCGATGTGACATTGTATCGTGAAAAATTTTAACCTACAAAATTTATTGTTCACAAATTTTTAGGTTTTTTTCTTTTTTTAAAGATTTTAATATCGTTTTCACAGCGTTTGTAAGGCATTATTGATTAAATATGTGTAACATTAAATAGAAGGCAGAAAAACAAGAGGCTTTTAAAAATAATCCGATAGGTTGAAATGATTGTTTGGAAAAAATATGGGCTGAATGCCGTTTTACAATGCTATTTTTAAAGATTTTACTTGCCTGAGACCCATCGGATGACTCATCCCTTCAGAACCAGTTGAATTTTAGAGTTTGCACATGATTTTACCCTATATTTATATTTGAGTTGTAAAATTGAATAAACTTCGTAAGCAATGCTATTTGACAGCTGCGTGTTGTAATTGAGTGCAGTCGAGTGAAGTTTGCGTCGAATGGGAATGTGAGAGACGCGCTTAAAATTTGAATGTAATATTATGTGAGATGAAAATTTTGAATTGTGGGACGATATAATTTAGTTGGCTTTGTGAAAGAAATAATTTGGAATGAATGTATAGAGCGTTAAATATTCGAGATGGATTAGTGGACGAAGGTGTACATGTGACAATTTTGTTAAGATTGTTGAGAAAAATTTGTTTGAGAATGTTAATGTATTGATGGAGATTGTTGGAAAATGATGGATTAAGTAGATAATTGAAGGGTGTTCGAACGTCGTAGGGTCACCAATTTATTAGGGAGAGGATTGGTTGGATCTGATCCATAAGATGAGATGAGACTGAGATGAAGAAGGAGTACTGATTTCTTTTCTCAGGGTCAAATGATATTGGGGAAAAATGGTCTTTATCAGAAGATGAGAAACTCTCTTATGAGTTTTGGCAAGATTAAGAATATCTGGAGTACTCACCAACTTTCACTATTTCTTTATGAACTAGATTAAACAGTTAATAAGGAATTCCACTAACTACCGAAATGAAACTCGATTTTATATTACAAAAAAACACAAGCACTATATTAGTGAATTCAAATAAAGTATCACAGAAAAATATATTTTAACTTAAAACTAATTACAATGTTATGCACTGGTAGGTTCTGAAGGAAAGAGTAATAAAATTGTATATTGAAAAAGCTTTTATAGTTGGGTTATTCGCGCAAGATAATTTTTCCAAATAGGTGATGTGTTCTCCCTCTGGTGTGAAATATCCTAAGTTAGTTGACTTGGTACAGACGGTGATGAATCTACGTGGTTGATAAAAATACGAGATGTATTCGTCGTATTCCGCTAGATGGCTCTTTATCCTGGATGGTTCTATACACTCGTTGTCATCCGATAGAAAATTAGTTTGTGTGGTATAATTTCCATACTGTCTAACCGCCATAATATATTATTTTCCATAACTACTTTGGTCATGTTTTTAAAGGCGCCACTTGCCATATCGATTTGTGTCGGAATTTTAGCCCCATGCAAGGTCGCCAGTGGTGGTAATGGTTGCTCAAAGGTACGTATTTATCCAGCCGGGAGAACTGTAACAATCGATAATTATTATAGGCAGCTGTTTATCGGGGCAGGCGTTATTTGCCATGAGCTCCGTTTTACTGGAATTCACTCGAACGCCATGGCGTGCAGTTTTGTTGCAGAATCCTGAAACACCGCGCTGTAATTCCTCCACTGTTGTACAGAACAACACTAGATCGTCCGCGTAGGTACTCAAGATCGCACATTTCGCCCATTAGACTATGTAATCGGGCAACCTTTTGCTCCTTGCATAGATTTTCTCAAGAGGAAGTCCATGACAATAATCATTATAAAGATCAGCGTATTGGAGGTCGTGGGTTCGAATCCCAGTACCGACCAATTCCACTTTCACAACATAAGCTTTTTTAAGCTTTATGTGAAATAATAATATGTCGAATTTGTATTTGTGTTCACTTCGAGTGAGCCCAGATTCATTTAAAAAAAATAAATGAAGCCAATAAGCATATCCATACAAAAATAGGCAACAAATATAATTTCGTCTCAAACTAAACGCCGAAGCTTTTCAAATTATCTTGTTCGTGTAAAAGACGTCACTTGCCATATCGATACTTACCAGATGCTCAGATTTTAATCACTGTTGTTTAAAATATGTATGATTATATGAATAATAAAATGAGAACCACTATAGCAACCTTAAAACAATGATTAAAAACAACAAATCGTGGATAATCCATTACGGTATACGAAGTTTATTTATCAATCTCCAACTTTCATCAAAGCTCTTTTGGCTTGGTAAATTTTTTCTTCCATCATTACTTTATTATATTGTTGACTATCAAAGTCAATAAAAGCTAACGAGAAATTATATGAGAGTTTAATATTTACTTAATTATTCATATTATAATTATTAGGTATGTGTTTTTGATCTTTATTTTATTTATCAAAGTTAAAATACATCAAATTAAAAAAATACATATGCACATTTTTTAACAAATCATAATAATTGAGAGGAAAATGTTTCTGTATCATCATTATTATTTTTTACATTTAAAGAAGATCAAAAAAAGAAATGAAAGATTGAAATCAAACAGGGAAAGAAACGAAAGACAAAGAAAATATTTTGAGGTAAGGGAAAGGGAAGGAATGGGAAGAAGAAAGAAAGAGTTGGAGAAAAACTGCAGACTTTTCTTGCGTAAGAGGCTTGTATGTAATCAGTTAAGGATTGAGTCGCTCCGAATATCTTTGGAATTCTAGTTTTAAATTCATCGGAGGTCAATTCAACCCAATCCTCCCAAAAAACCGTACTATCTTCGTTCCTGTGGAGCTAGTACGAGTTTAATCGAAAGCTATTTGCACGCTAATAAGCGCGTATTAGCGTGCAAATAGTGTTCGAAAATCAAACGATCGAATCATTCGATCATATTTGTATGGAAATTTTTCGAAACTCTTTCGATGATCGAATATCGAATCGATCATCGAAAGAGTAGAACTTATACTAGTGGTACTGGTTAGGTTTGATTAAGAGAGAAAAATACGGTTGGTTAATAAGAAATCAAAAACAGTGGGGCTAGTACGAGTTTTATCGAAAGCTAATTGCATGCAAATAAGCGCTTATTAGCGTGGAAAGAGTGTTCCAACATCAAACGATCGAATCATTCGATCGTTTTAATATGGAAATTTTTCGAAACTCTTTCGACGATCGTTTCAATATTCGATCAACGAAAACTTATACTAAGGTTACTGATTTAGTTTTTAATAATAAAAAAATACTGTGAGTATTCCATATTTCATAAGATTGCTGAAAGGTTACTATGAGAAGAAAGGTAGAAAGTTATTATGAAGAAGAGAAAAATATCAAAATAATAATGTTGATGAAAAGAGTAAGCCGGCCATGAATGGAGTTTGTGAAAGCTTACCAGAAGAAGGGGTTGAAGTTTTTAATTATTAACCGACCCTAAAACTGAGTTTTTTTTTCAAAGATAATAAGGATATTAAAAAATAGGCAACTAAGCAAAAAACAGACAGAAAAAAAGACTAAAATATTGTGAGCATTTAATGTTTTTAGGTTCGACGGGATCTAACTAAATATTATGTTTCTGTTTTGAACAAAAATTTTTGGAATCATGGTTGAGTTAAGTTGTTTTATGAAAGCGAGTTTTATGACTAGACTATGTTAACGAAAGTCTACCTTTAATAATTCAAATCTTTGTGATATATTAAGATCCATAAGTAGATTGTTTTATTACTTCTTAAGTAGGTATATTGTTTTCGTTCTACATACTATGCTGACAAGTCTGATCTTTATTGCTGTTGGTTTGTTTTTAATTTGACTATTTGCTTTTGTTTTATACATCCCAAATTGAAAAATCTCATGCACTTATGTTTTTTTAATCAATTTATTTTACCGAATTTATTAGAATATTACTCTGTTCATACCATTTTTTTTAAATAAATAAAAAAAATCTATTTTGTTCTTTGTTTCAATTGCTACAATGAATTATTGTTGTTTAACTTGGATTTTGTATGTTATTATAAACCGTAGCTTACCTTGAAGTAGGTTTCTATGTTACTGTATCGTTCTTTTTAAAGCAGATTACCGTATATTGTTTAAGGTTTAAACCTGGAATTTTACTATCAACAGAAAATATAAAGGTAACGAAATCAGTTAGAAAAACTGATTCCTTTCGAAGGTGATTTGGGATTAGAGTTAGTGACAGATATGCTCTAACTCTGACAAATTAAAAAAGAGAACGGTCTGGATGGAAATTGATGGCAGGTTTTTACTTTTCGAGAGCTAACACTTGCCAGCCATCAATAATGGTGTATCTCTCTTTCTAGAGAACAGAACATTAATTTGTGGGCTACCAACATCCATTTATTTTACATCTCTAATATAAATTAAAGTCGCGTTAGTGCGAACACTTATAACTCGCGATTGGCTCAACAGATTTTCTGATGTTTCATTTATTGCTACTTCTCTGCTCCGGATAACAGAATAACTAATAAAAAGTTAAAAAAAATGGATAAAAAATTATGTAAAATACAATATTTAAGATTGTATGGAACGGTTACCTGGGACGCGCCCACGCCATCGCGGGTAGACCAAGGTAGACCAAGACATTGGAACATTGAAGAAAAGCTTTTGAAATAAATTAATCAACTAACACTATATACAAAGTGATCACTAGAGACCGGATTATATGCAAATGCATTTGCATATTTTGGCTATTTTTCAGTACATTGCATATTTCGAATAAAATTTAACTATCTTGCATATTTGGGTATACTTTCTTCTAAAATTTTAATGAATCTTTGGTATAGGTATCGAGTACACATACGAGTTATCGAAGATTCCCGAAGATAGTCGGCTTTTTCTTAAACCGAGATTAAAGGTGCGACGTGTTGCTGAATGAGCACCGTGGTCCGTCATTCTTGGCTGGCATAGGCTTGGTAGTGGTCGGTCAAAAAGCTGGAAACCCAAGGTTTTCCCTTAGATAAATCTATTGAAGTTAAGAAAAAAGTACGCAAAATCAACTCCGACTTGCCGGGAACATTTCCAATAAAAATGAGAGAAAAGTTTGAAAACATTTTAAACAACAACCCTATGAATCTTTGTGCCAAATCAACAATTTTATTAACGGATCGGGTTTAACTTTACCAGAGGTATAAGAGGTATGATAGAAGGTATAACTTTAATACTGAACATTTTAAACAGTGCTTACTTGATTGTTAACGTTTAGAACAAACATGATAGCATCTTGTTGAAAATGTTGTAAAATTTTTTTTTTGTATTTAATTTTTTTTTTAAATAATACTAGGTACCTACTCGTAACCGAGCGGATGACCTTGTGTAACGATTTGGTTCATATTTCGAGCATTTATGATGCATATTATTGCATATTTCAATCATTTTATGTTTGATACATATAATCCGGTCTCTAGTGATCACTATATAAAGCCACTGGTTTGTTCTAACATCTCTGCTATTTTTGCTGATTTTTTGAGCATCCTGTAAGAGGCAGGAAGTCGAAAATCAAATCGGGAGCATGAGGTTGAGCACCTCACGTCCTTAAAAGGTCAGAAAAGGGACAAGAAATTAGTCCCGGATGCCCGGAACTCACCAGGAGGGTGCAGGCAGCTGTTGTCCCCCTTGTCGTGACCATTTAAACATTGCGCAAGTTTGAGCGCAATAGATAGTTGTTCTTGTTTGCTCCCTATGCCCCCGAGTGGGATTTCAAGGGCGAATTATATAGATAGATAATGATCCTGTTAGAAAGCCGAAGTTCTGAAAGATATCAGCTAAAATCCCAAAATTTTATTTCACAAAATAATGAGAAGTTTTTTTTTATGTCAACGGTTCTTTCCTTTTCTCTCCTGTAGTCGCTTCTAGAACATACTGTAATAATTCAATGGTTGTGGTATGATATTACATAAGTCTATCTTATTGTCATTCATATAAAGATTGTTAAATAAAGAGCAGACTGGCACGGTAAATGCATTGCTATCAGAAAAAGTTGTAAAATATAAATCAATAATATAAATGAAAGTAGGGCTTGTGCGAACACTTATAACTCGAGATTCTTCTCCGCTCCGGACAACAGAATACCTAATAAAATATCGAAAAATGGATATCAAATAATATAAAATATAAATTTAAAGTTAGTATGGAACGAATTTCCTTACAACAACGCCATCTGCGAAAATTATATAGAAACACTATTTTTATTTACCTGATAACCATTGACATTTAAGATTTTTTTTATGCTATTTTCTCATTTGTTAACATTGAAACACATTTTATTTTATTAATTAATTAAAACGCGAAAAGTGAAAAATCTTATTTTGAAATCCAATAATTATCGTTTGATACAAACAACTGTCAGTTGTTTAAAAGTTGGTGCGGTTGACAGAATTCAGATGGAAAATATGTGGTTTCAAACAGATGCATCGGTCGGAATGACATTGGTTAAAAGTCATTTTTTTCATTCTTTTACATTCATTATTCATAGTTAGACTACAAATGACGTCTGTCGGGAAAGCAAGTATTACATAAGTTAACAGCATAATAGTATACCTACTATATTGTATTATCATAGATAATATCGGATATTGTATTCTCCAGAGTCTTTGTTTAGTTACTAGGTAAGTACTAACAGAGTTCTTTGTGGGAACGAGAATGTTGCAATGCATTGTCGTACAACATTCAGTAAATCTTTGTTGAGTGAGTGAAAATATCGCGAATGGTTTCTAGAAAAGTTCTATACAGCGTTTCACTAACCAAACTGGATGCAGTTTCCAGTTTGTCGCGCACTGTAAGGAAACTTGTACTTGCATTATAATAATAATATAATGTATATATCGATAACTGGGGGCGGAATGGCGAAAACCAACCTTCATCCACTCAATGTGGCCCAAGGGGCGCTGCTTAGAGTGATGTATCGGAGGCCGTATGGATATCCGTCGGACTCGTTATATTTTGAGAGCGCAGTTTTGGATGTGAGACAATTGTATATGAGAGAGTTGTTGAAACATACGCATAGAAATCTCGCAATGTACAGTGACTCGCAAAACTATGTTATAAATATTAACACGAGAAACAGACCGCTGCTCCGGCCGCAACGTGTGAACACGGCATTTGCCCAGCGCCATTTTGTCTTTTTGGGTCCAAGACTGTACAGTAAGGTGTTTCCGACTCTCAGTGAGTCGCTCAATCCTGCCCAGACTAATCTAAAGAGTCTGATGACAAGATGGCTACTGGAGAGGGGCAGGGTTGCGTCAGAGAGAGAACTTACATTCATTGAGAGATGAGGGCAGGGGGAGACAGGTGGGGGTGGTCAATTGTTGTGGGATTCGTTGTTTTTGATCTGGAATGGATGTGTGTATGTATGTATGTGATGGCGTGTATAGGATAGTGTGTGTACATGGGTATGTCCTGATCGTTTTCCTTTTTTCATTTTCTACTATTTTGTTTCTTCTGTGTTCTGATTGTTTTTGTTTGTATTTTTTTTCTCTTTTTGTGTCTTTATGTCTTCCATAGTACAGTGCCGCTATAATTAAAAATTAGTATCACCTCAACACAGGCTGTCGTCTAGTGAGGTGATAAATTCCAAATATGTACCTATATAAATTCCAAATATGTACCTATGTAAAAGTTGGAAAAATAAAAAAAAAAAATAAAAAAAACTTCTAAGTGAGTTTAAATCCCTATTATAGCAATCATTTCCAATATTGTTCATTGAAATTTAAAAAAAAGATGTTCGAGGCAAGCTTTAGATATTCTACACCATTTTTTTTATCGAATCGTAATAACACTCATTACGATAACGTTTCAATTGTATATTTTTGGTCATATGCATCCCCAATGCCGCCCCCAACGTTCTTGGATAACTTAAAAACCTGGATGTTTCTTCTCAGGGTGTGTCCTCTGGCGTAGCCGTCCGTTTGTGGCATCAGAGGCCATACAAAATGATATCCTGATCCATACAGAAATTTTAGGCGAACTATTGAAATAGTACCATCAATAACATGTAATAGGCTTAGAGCCGTGTAAAATTGTAATAAATAAATAATTATTGTGATAAGCTGTTTCAGAAACCTGACTTTAATTTCAGTATTTGTCTTGATGCCTCGGTATTTGTTAACACCATATATTTTCTTCAATGCCTTATGTCCTCATTTCGCATAAATACTCCAGTAAAAAATTAAACCAAATCAATGTTGAGTTTGTTTAAACATTGATTTGGAGTTTTCTGAAATAAAGATTTATTGAAATAAAGATTTTAAAGTGGTTACCACGGCTTTCGTACACCGGCTTTCGTACTGTTTTATATCGGAGGTCGTGAGTTCGATCCCAGGTGCCGACCATCTTCCTCTTTCACGACACAAGCTTTAAGTAGCTTACTGTGAATGAGTCGAGGAGTGTATTTGTGTTCACTTTGAGTGAGCACAGATTTATTTATTAAAAAAAAAGATAATAATATAACACTTTTGTATACAAAGGTGTCAGTATAGCCGGCGGAACTTATTGCCTGAGGCAATTTTTTCCAGTCAACCGGTCCCGTCCAATCTAAGACAGGCCAACCCCGGGTAGAAATTTCAAGTGAAAAAACACTAAGAAAAAAATTGACCCGACCGGGAATCGAACCCGGGACCTCGGATCTGAAGTTCACGCTAGTACAACTAGGCTATCGAGGTCGGTCTCTAAAATCATACATAATGTCTTGCTAAAAGTTTTATTTTGATATTCAAAAACTCGTCCAGAGAAGTTTTTATGTTTGGGTATGTAGTATGGGTTGTGACGCCGGCTTTCGTAGTGGGGCTATTACGAGTTTTATCGAAAGCTTATTGCACGCTAATAAGCGCTTATAAGCGTGCAAAGAGTGTTCTAAAATCAAACAATTGAATCGTTCGACCATTTTTGTATGGAAAAATTTCGAAACTCTTTCGATGATCGTTTCGCGATATTCGATCATCGAAAACTTTAACTAGGGCTACAGTTTCGTTCGGAGGTCGTTGGTTTTGATCCCAGGTGCCGTCGTGGGTTTGTAACCGCTAGTCTAGCAACCACTTCAATTGAGCGTTTGGTACGAGTGCATGATGGCCCACGCGAGGTCAATGCAGACTTCGCGTTGGCCGTACCATATTTCATTCGTATTGAAAACTCACTGCCTCCCTATGCCCCTAAGTGGGGTCTAAAGGTAGTTTGGATTGGATTGGATTCAAAACTCAGGCGGGAACAACGCGATAATATAATATGCACGCGTAGACATTCTACCTCTATGTGCCCGAAGTTGACTTTGTATGAAAATTGGAGTGGGATGGGCTACTGTAAGAGCGGCAATTACGTTTGCAAGAATGAGAGGAGAACTACCCGCGATGCCGTTGGCGCGTAACAGATGATCCGTTCCATACGAACTTAAATATTCTATTTTATATCATTTCTTAGCCATTTTTTTTCAACTTTTTATTAGTTATTCTGTTATCCGGAGTGGAGAAGAATCCAATAAATCAAACATTGAAAGAATCCGTTCAGCCTATCTCGAGTTATAAGTGTTCGCACTAATCCGACTTCCATTTACATTAGAGATTTAAAAAGAAAGTCATAGGACATGTTTTTTACAAGTTTCACGAATTCGTGTGACATTCTTAAGTTTCGTGGAATACGAAATCTGCGGGTGTGAGGACGCGTTCGGAATTGTTTCGCGGAAGTTATGAATATTTAATTTTTTTTTGCGAATAGATAATATTACGTTTCGTATAATTCCGCGGTTTGGTTTAAAAAAAAAGCACCGGAAAGGTAATGGAATATTTTAACCTTACCTTGAACCGAAAGATTGTTCATAAATATTTCAGTTAAATTATCCAATTTTATTTTTTACCTGTCTTGAATGAATGCACGAATTTTATAAATTGAAACTTTTTAATAAGCAAGCAGACAATACAGTAATTTAGTGATGAGTAATTTTGTATTAATTCATGTTTTTAATTGTTTAAAACAGACAGAATCCTGATGGTTACAATAACACGGAGGGCAAATAGATAAAGAAAGCCTTAAAAAGTAATTTAATAACATAATATTATAAACATAGAATATGCATTAAGGCACTGTAGATTATTTACTTAGAGTAGACTACGAGTGAAAAAAGTAGATAGAAGACTCAATCAGAAACCGCGAAAGCTTTAGGCCATTCTCCCACGAGGATACTCACAAGCGACTTGAGTATCCTACCCGTATGATACGCGTCGCTCGTTAGTCGCTTGCATACATATTTGATCGGTTTCGCACACGACAAAACGCGTCTACGACGCGTTTGATACCAGTTGCATGCGACTGGTCATGCTGGTCGCAAGAGACTGCAACGCGACTGCGACGCTACTTTAATCGTAATAAAATGGCGTCAGATCAAGCGGAAAACATTAAATTTGTTCAGGAGGTTGAAAATTATCCATGTTTATATACCTAATTATGGACTGCCGGACTAAGGAATATACGTACGAGATAAGGCGTGGGCTGAGATAGGAAAGAAACTCAACTCGCACACGCGCTCTCTCATTGTTGTATTTTTTATGAATATGTGTAGCTAATAACTGCATCAAATTAGAAAAATACTCTTTTGACATTCAATAAAAATGAAGAAACTTATTATCATCATTCTCATGTAGTTATGTATGGGTGCACCCAAAATCTACTTTTTTTTTCGATTATTCCTTTTATAAATTAAGAGAAGAACATTATCTACATCGCTAAAATCACTGGACATTTTATGAACGAGCGTGTATTATCAAGAGTTACAACAAATACATGATGAATGTAGTCATAGTTTGGGTAGCGTCGTGTGCGGAACCTAGCTTGATAGAGTAGCATACGCGTCGACGACCAACGGATTGCGTCTCAGTCGCGTAGCCCGTGAGTATCCTCGTGGGAGAATGGCCTTAGACATAATATACAAGTTTAGTTTAGTTAAGGATTTTTTCACTCTCGCGCTCTATATTATGATATCTCTTTACAAGAAAAGTGTTGTATACACTTTGTTTTTTTTAAACGTTTTTTTTAACACTATGTTTAAATAGATCCTTAGCTGCTCTTTCTAGTAAAAAAAGCTTTGCCGTGTATAGGTACACAATGGTATTTAGGTATACCTATTACCTACTCTAGTTAGAAAACGTTTAAATAAAGCGCATTCTGTTTCTCATTCTGGGAAGTAGAGACTTCAGAGCTCTATATATGATTGAGTTACCCACACGTATTACCTATTTGTTTCTTAAAATTATTTGAATCTCTTCTCAATTGAGTACAAGAACACACGCATGTATGTATAATCCGACCAAACAGTTACTTCTTGGCTTTGTGCGTGCGAATGTTTCTGTCCGCTGAACTTTAATAAACTTGCTATTATGATAATATAATATGTAAGTTAACAAACAGGTCTCACATAACGTTGCTTGGAATAAAGGGTTAGGTAGGTATTGTTTAATGTCCTGGAAGACCGTGTGTGTTTGGGTAGGCAACAAGGAGCTATAAATATTAACAATATAATAATACGGTGTGGATGTGAAGACGTGCCAAACGAAATGTGAGTGTTATATTGTGTTGTTATCGCGAAAGATATCTACATTAGAATAGCTCAGAGCACTGACAGACTGAATGATCGACTAACGCTGCCCACCCAGCAATTCCCGTGGGCCATACATAGATGCGCACATATTGGTAATTCGACCGATTCCTCGAAAGAGGTATACAAGAGCTTATTTGCAATAATTGTGTTCCCATTATCTAGAGGTCCAATGCCAGTGGTTTTCGAGTTATTTAATTTTTTAGAGATTTTTTTCAATTTTCCACCTTTTGATCTGAAACTGAAAATCGAGGAAAAAATACTCGATTTCGGAAACTAACAATACATTAATTTAATAACTGGTGAATGAAAGAATGGTTTAAGTAAGAAATAAAAAAAAAATTAATTACAAGTTAGTTTTTTTCTTTTTTAATTTCGAACGGCGTTACTCTAAAAAAGTATAAAACACTTGGCGTACAAACTACAGTAAAAATATCCCCCAAATTATAACTTATTTTCCAAAACTGTAGTAAAATGGAAAACATTTATACCTTTTCGGCAAGTTTATTAATTGGGAAAGTTTTTCCTGAGGTTTGTGTGCCAAGTGTATTATACTTTTTGGAGTAACTCCCTTAGAAAAATCAAAATTGTAAATGCAAAAGAAAACTGAAGGGTGATTTTAAAATATAGTGTTTCAGAGTTTTTGAAATTTTCTTGTTGATTTTTACTTCAACCATTATTTTATTCTTTAGCTATTAGAAAAATGTATTTTCAGTTTCCATAATGAAGTACCTACTTTGTTCACGATTTTCAGTTTTAGGTGAAAAATTTAGGAAAAAAAAACTCTAAAAAATTAAATAACTCGAAAACCACTGACATTAGACCCTTGGTTAATGGGAAAAAAATATTGTAATTTTTTTTTCAATAATTTAACTTTTATTGAAATAAACAAACATACATACGCAAACAAAAATACAATAAAGATACTAAAATACAGAATATATAGTTACAATAGAAACAGCGCAACAAATGAGCGAAACCTGTTGTCATTAAAATGACTTGTCAAATACGCTCTAGTATAGCGCCTTTCAAGGAATTTGTCGAATCACAAGTCACCATGTTTAATTATTATAAACGTGTGTGGAACCGCGTCAGTTGGTTGTCAATTTTGAATAGACTAGAGCTTTATAAGCTTATAGACATTAGTGAATGTCACCCACCCTGACAACGAGAGAACTTTATGACAGAGCAAGCTATATAAAACTAACGTCCCTGTACCCCTAGTATGATGATCGAATATCGAAACGATACCTAATCGTAGGAGTTTCGAAAAAAATCCATACAAAATGGTCGAACGATTCAATCGTTTAATGTTAGTACCTACACTATTTGTTGGTTGAGGTTGGCTGTAAGACATTGCTTTGCAGCAATAAGTCCGCCTTTTGGTAGTTTTTTAAATTGTATTAACACTGTATTTTTTTGTCCAATAAATATTTATTTATTTATTTGATCGGTAATAAACGCTTATTAGCGTGTAATAGTTAGCTTTCGATTAAACTCGTACCTGCTCTAGAAAATATGAATAAAGAGTTTTTAACAATAATGATAAATTATAAACATATTTGAGTATTGAAAAGCCTTTAGGTACCTACCGCCTCCCATAATTTTAAGAAATTATAATTCCGTGACATGGTGACGTGTGTCTCCTAGTAGGTAATAATATAATTATATACCAATGTACTATGAAGGTGGATGTTTGTGTTCTGGTGCCTCCTCATATGAAATTCTGATTTATATTCGCAATAACTTAATTTACTTTTATACATATCGTAATGTAGGGGGAAAGGATTGCAAGAAACAAAATCAACTTGGGTTGTTTCTGTTTCTTTCAAATCCCTGGATGTTAATAGGACAAATATTAAAAGGTAGGTATGTTTATTAAATTCATAAATCAATTTCAAGGAGTTAGGCGTTGTCCAGCAACATTGGTAAGTGGTTACACATGATGCAGGCTTTTCAACACCTATTTTATTATCTACTTTTATTTTAATTTTACTATACAATTAATACCTTTACACACAGTGAAATTGATAGTACATAAACATTACGAAACATACACCAGTGAAGTATTGTATAATGTATGTAGATACATTTAAACTTATAAACTGTGAGGTAGGAACGTATTTGATTTTCGATAAACATAAGGCGTGATATGAAAATTACAACAATACCTTTTAAACAATGAAAAATAAAAAATACAATTTACGATCCATCCAATCTCATTGCTATGTGTATGACTAGTTGAAGTGGTAGCCTTGCAATTAAAGAAAATATTGAAGTAGCGAAGGTCGTAGGTTTTATCCTCGCTGCGCCAGCCCTCTTCCACTTTCCTTTAACGCCTAGAGTAAAATATGGCATGAGTGTATGTCACTTATAGGTATGTATTTTGTGTTCAATTTGGGTGAGCTCAGATTCATTAAAAAATAGTAGATTTTAAAGTAATGATTGCGTCAGTTTACCTAATCTATTTCTAGTCGTCATCCTCACTTTCAAAGGCCGTGATCGTCATGCTTGGTGGTGTAAACATTGTTCTCCGTATTCGTCTGTCTGGGTTTTATTCGCGGCGCTCTCCCGAAAAATATTAGCTCTTCAAAGCATTCATCTTACATGCGAGCTCGCATACAACATGAGTCAATGTGATAGTTATGTAACAAAGGTACGTAACTCGCTCCTTATGATAAGTCTTACTTTAGGCGTCTGACTGCCATCGCCTACCATGGAAGTTTCCGATTTCATAGCTGAATAACTTCTAATATAATTTTTTTTTCATAGTATAGAAAAAGTTGTAGAGATTATTTGCGAGCAGTTAAGGTGAAAATATTGCATGCGATAAATGTAGGCATTTTTTTTTTTCAATAAAACATTTCTGTTTTTTTTTCCATAGAAATTCACAATTCAAACATAACGTTTATCTACAATTCCCATAGGCATTGCCCCATTAGATATCTTTCGCGCTGAGTAGGTACCTGGGAAATGCTTCAATCATAAAATGTTTTATTCAGATATTTTCACTTACGTAAGGTAGTCTATTTAGCAGAGATGGAAGATGTGAAAAGGAGATTTGAAAGAAGGAAACTGGCTTGTAGAAGGGTTGGCGGTGCACTAAGACCTCTAATGAGAAATAAGAACGTATCTCTTAAATCCAAACAGTTGATGCACAATGCAATCCTGATACCATCAATGATGTATGGGAGTGAAAGATGGACATCGACGAAAAATCTGGAAGTTGGAATGAATGCTGTGAAAATGAGATCACTCCGTAGGATATGCGGAAAGAGACTGCTTGATAAGGTGAGGAATGAGAATATTAGAAAGGAATGTGGAGTGGATGTTAGCGTAGTTAATAGAATGAAAGTTAATAAATTAAGGTGGTTTGGGCATATAGAGAGAATGAACGAGGAGAGAATGACAAAAAGGATATTTAAGTCTGGAAGAATGGATGCACGCAGACGAGTTCGACCTCGAATGACATGGTCCGATCATATCTATTCAGTCTTAGAGGAGGGCCAAGTCAGGAGCAAAAGAAACAGGAAAGCATGTATGCGGAATGTTATGCGTTTGGAAGAAGCGAAAGAGGTTTGTTTGGATAAGAAATAATGGAAATACGTACTCTCTGCCTACCCCCTTCGGGAAACGGCGTGATGGGTAAAAAAAAACAGTCACTTACGTTTTAATTTTTTTCATCAACTCTGTACTTACCCCTTCTTCTATTAAATGTTAAATAATTATCCATCAGTAAAAATACCTACATGTTGATTGACCACATATAATATAATACAATTTTTTCATAGATACCCGTTTCATCATCTTATAAATTATGGTGTTTGATATTTGAAATAAATTAAAAACAAAAATCTTGTTTATGTGCTGTAAAGTTCCCCATGCAGAGAGTTTGGGTAATCTGTAGGTGTATTGGATGAAGTCGGATGCGCGCGCTTGTTAATAATAATAATATTGTTTGTTGGGTGAGTACTGAGTACCTACCCGCTGCATCTATAAAGCTTAATAATTGTCACCAACTTCTAAATACTGTATTCGGAATTACGAGTATTAGATATGATATCTGATTCATGTTGCATAATTTTCGAGTTTTACTTTTTGGATATTATTGATATATTTTTTATTTCTTTATTCTTGTGATTGTTTACTATGGTAACATGCACGGCAATACATTTTAATTTTGATTAGGAAGATACGTAGAAATTATGTTATTGGCATAGATCACTCTCTCGAGAGTGGATTGCCACGTTGAAAGAAGAAGAAGAAGAACTCTGTACTTACCTACTACGAGTATCTACATACTTCGTATGAAGGATCGAAACGAAGAAAAAACTATACTATATTATGCAAAGTATATTTTAACATCTTAAATAGTTTTCATATTTTGCATTGCTGTTTTTTCTTATAACTAGTCTATACCTTGGTTTTAAAATAGGCAATCAGTATTGTTACTGTTATGATTACATATTATGACAGATTTTCCAAGATTGGAAATGATTTTGTTCTTATGTTAGGTATCTACTTTTAAATTTTTTTGTGTTAGGTATATCGATAACCTAAATATTATTATTTTTTGTTTGGTTTGAGGTACAATACGAAGATGAGGAAGACCCTCTACTACTGTGTTCCACTACTTCAAAGCAGAGAAGAGGGATTTAACTATGTTGTGGGAGGAGATCATAAACATTGCGCAAGATCGAGAGCAACGGATAGTAATTGTTATTATTGCCTTCCTACTACCCTTGTTTGGGTTTAAAGGTAAAATTAATGAATGAAAATAAACAAAATTTTATCTTGATATATTTCTTGAAAAGTTGCTCCTACTTTTGAGAGCTAGTCTTCGGAAATCGCAGTTTGCAAATGTCTTATATAATTTTTACTAACGTAAAATAAATTATAAGCGGTCAGGTTTATATTGAAAAAGAAAATTAATTTTCGCAGGAGGAAAAAGAAAACGCAGATGCGACTATCAGATCCATCTAGCGAAGCACGCCTCAAACAATTTTGAAATTGTTTTAAGGCTATTTTGTCGTAGCGGAACAAACGTACGTCATGAAACATTCAAAACCTGAAAATATATAACTTTCAAAAATATTGCACAGATGTCTTTGAAATGAATTTTTAAAAAATTGTTACATACTCTCGAATATGATTCAATAATAATTTTAACTTCTTTCATAATATTTTTATTATTATTATTTAATGAAAATAAAAAAACGGTTATCGTTGCACTAATCTTTATTTTTACGTTTCTCATGTAGGAGTTTATATGGAAAATTATCATTGTTTCAAAATAATTCCGACTTGTAACAATGCCTACTATTGTTTATTGTTCTTTATTTTGAATGCGTTAGTCTAGGTTGCAAAAGAACACATAATAACCTTGCATCTGTTTTCTGGTGTCTACGATCTCTGGTTGTCCGTTCGCTATAATATTTGGTAATCAGTCTGCGCTCATTATACCAATATGGTCCCTAATTTATCAAAAATCGACTATATTTATTTGCTTTCTTCAGTATGAGTTGTTGGGCGTTCTGTGTAAGAATCTCTACAGCATATTTAAAAATGCAAATGGTTTAATTTTTTTTCGTTTTGAAAATTGCGAAAATGCGAATTCGTATAAAAAAAGTATGCGAATCGTAATCCACTAGTGTTAGTTTTTCTGAATAAGGATAAAGTATTTTGTAGTAGCAAGAACGACGTTTGTTTGCAGTTTCTATTATATTATAGAAAGTCTATTCATTCATATATTTATAAGAGTTTTTATCTTGACAAAGTTCCACACCTAATATGCGACACAACCGACAAAAAACAGGGGAAAGTTTCTGAAATCTGAAAGAAAATGGATTTCAGTAGGAACAGGGCACGGCTTAGGTAAAATATATTTCCAAAGTTTTATTCCCTTTTCCAACAGGTTGTACTGTGCAGGGATATAGGTAGGTTTTCGATATAGGGATATAGGTACGTTTCATGTCCTGTTTTGTGTTCTGGGAGCTACATACCTACCTATAGCTACGAAGTAAGATATATTTTTTATTGATGACGCCGCAAATGTGAGGTAAAAAGAATCTAAAATTTATTGAAAACTTTTGTATCTATTATGTCTTTATGGATAAAATATGTTGACATGTTGGAAATAAAATAAACAAATGTTATAAATGGAGTCTTTGTTGACTATGTTATTATGTTTAAAAATCAAGGTTATTCATGATATTATCATTCGTTTAATATTTTCAGATTTCAACAATGAGTTGAATTAAACTTATTAAGATTACATTTTGAAATTATGTGTGATTTTTGGATTAAACAATCAGTGATGCAGAAGATGAATGGAATTCCGTATGAAGATACTTATCCTAGGCAGATACTTATCCTTAGAAGATACTTATCCTTAGAAGATATTTATCCTTGGCAGATACTTATCCTTGGCAGATACTTATCCTTGGCAAATACTTTTCCTTTGAAGATAATTATCCTTGGCAGATACTTATCCTTGGCAGATACTTATCCTTGGCAGATACTTTTCCTTTGAAGATACTTATCCTTGGTTATCCTTCGTGAAAGAAAGAAAACAGGGCTGAGGACTGTGGACATTTTAGAGTTGCCCAAAGAACCTACTCTCAAGTGATAACTAGTCGACATAAGGGGTCTGCCATGATACACGAAGAAGAATATGAAATTTTTCGTTTCACAAGAAATTAGAATTAAAAAATAGCGAAGCTGGCCAAATACGGTATAAAAATGTTACAGAAAATGCAAAGACTTCGAATTTCAAGGATTTCGTCGAATTTGGACACCTAAACGCATCACAAGTTCAAGTTCACTGGAAAAAGCAGTAGAAGACGATCGTACGTCCGTAGTGGTTCAAATTTGTAAAATTTTACCTCTTCAAACCGAACACTTATAGAATGAATGCTTGCATCAAGTGGTTGACCGAACGGACCTAAATGACTGTAGGTACCTATCATTATTATTAATAACAATAAGGTACATTCTAGTTGATAAAAATTATGATAACAATACCTATGCTAACAGGTGATTGTATTTTTATACCATAAGAATTATTCAACATTTTCTAGTTATGCTGTTGATTTACTAACAAATACGACTGGAATTCAACCCTACTGTAGGTACTCTATCATTGTACTTTATAGGTAGGCACCGACCTCCACAGAAGGCATATGTGGGGATGAATATTCACGAAGTCGTGGTGGCGCACACAAATCATTGAGAAGTGTCAAACTTGCGAGAAGTAAGAGGTATCAATGGGACATTTAGGTGCTGGGATCTAACCCAAGTTACTCGGGGCTAAGATGTGGGCGAGTGGAGGCAGGGGGCCGGACCCATTCTCTCCTACTTTAACTTGATATATAATAATAATATTTTGATTGTATGTTACGAGGGACGCTCTGGTGTGATTAAGGAAAGATACAACGCACACGTAGGTACATAAATTTTAATAAAGAGATATTGAATTATTAAGGAGCTGATAACTTTCTCAATCTTTTAATTTTAACCCTTTTACCAAAACCTGCTTATTATAATGTAAATTTTTCATCTTCTTAATTTAGGGCTTTTCACCTGTACCCCTATTCTGTAGCAAGTGTAGGGTAGTCACTTGAAAAAAATGACTATTAGGCGATACATTTTGTATGAAAAACGTCTATACGTATCGAATGCGAGAATCGCTTGTAGACGTTTTTCATACAAAATGTATCGCCTAATAGTCACTTTTTTTCAAGTGACTACCCTTCACTGACCTAAACCGACCTCGGTAGCCTAGTGGCAAAGGCTTCGACTTCAGATCAAGAGGTCCCGGGTTCGATTCCCGGTCGGGTCAGAAATTTTCAATGTGGTTTTTCACTTGAAATTTCTACTCGGGGTTGGAATCCTGTCTCAGATTGGACGGGACCGGTTGACTGGTAGACAATGCTTCAAGCATTAAGTTCCGCCGGCTATACTGATACCTATGTATAGAAGAGTGTTATTTATTTATTTATTTACACTTGCTACAGAATAGGGTTCCTGTAATTCAAAAGTCTCCTGCTATGTCAACTTCCCGCTAATCCCCCTCCTCATTGGTAATCTGCCTGGGAACTATCTCCCATGGGATTGGCCTTCACAGCATGAGTCCATTCACAGCACCTGTGCATGTATAATACAAGGACCTATTTCTATTGCCATGTAAATTATATTTTTTATTTCAGTTAAATACCTACAGATACAAGTACAGACGGAACTTTCTTTACGCTTTCGTACATACTACAGCGTATTGGAGGTCGTGGATGGAAAAAAAAAGATAGAAACTGACACAATAAGAGGTACGTCATGGTTAAGTGTTTACTAGTAGGTACCCTCTTTCGTTTCTTCTTTAGCTTCTTGCGTCCATTTCAGAACATTGGCCTCCCACAATTTTCGCCACTATACTACGTCGATTGTGTCTTTTTCATCTTGCTAAATCTGGCGCAAGCTACGATAAGTGGCTGCTATCAAAGTAATCTACATAATATTTTAGTCCGTTTATTTATATTTTTGAAACATCATCAATCGTAGAAAACATATATAAAGATCAGATATTAATATGCCCAGAGCCGTGCAAAATGCCAGAGAGCGTTCTTAAATATATTTAACCACATGAGCTTTGATATATTTAAAGCTATTTAAAAAACTCTTATTTTTTTAGGATCTTCATACAACGTTTTCAAAAAAGACAGATGCCATCTTTTGGAAACAAAATTACTCATGTAAACGTTGAATGGAATCTTGGTATTACGGTATGAAAATGTAATAAAATAATTGGAGATTGATATGTTATACATATAAATGTTATTCAAATCTTATTATTCTCAATAAATAAAGATTTAAAGAAAGATTTTGGAAAAATATTTCCTCCATTTTGTTATTTGACACATTTTAAAAAATTTATGGCCACATTTTGTGTCAAACTGTCGTAGCCAGATAGATGAGTAATTATGTAGCTACATACCTGATAAAATCATATTAAATGTTGGTAAAAAATAATAAAGATACATTAAATTAAATTCATAATACATTTCAATCTAAAAATTGTTCTTTCATAAAGATTTTAGAGAAAAAATGATATTTGAAAATTGAAATGAGTATGAATATTCTTTAGTAGATTTGGTCGGTAAAACAGAACGTTGAAAGAAAGCCAATCTGACAGGAAGTGATGACGTTCCTATTTTACAAGATTATAATGGATTTGTCAGGTATGTGTGTATGTTTATAGTCAAAAAATATATTTGGTTTTACACACATCATAATAATTAAGTAATACTTCCTGTTTATTTTGGAAAAGAATCAGATATGTAGGTATTTTGGTAAAGTAAAATTCACTTGATTTATCCACAATATGTATTCACAAAACTGTATCGAACTCAAATTTCTTATGTAGATAAATGCAAACTTATGTTCTCTTACCTTTAATTTATTTTATTTAATGTTATATTCATCACAAAACAAGGTGGGTAATATTTTAAAAAACACAGCATGTTGTATGTTGAAGCATCCGGTAAATATTTCTTGATATATCCAAAATCCCTGCAAGGTTCTGAGTGTTCTGACCTAAAAAAAACCAATTCTATTAATATATGAAAGCAAAATACAGTGATTACATGGCCATGGTTGCAAATATATAAGACGACATTAGAAAATTTTGCTTTTTCAGGGATTTGTTTTAAAAATACATGTTATGAGAATTTGATTAGAATCAATATTAAGGATTTAGAAAGTATATCAAACTACTTATGAACTTCAAATTAGAATAAAACAATCAACTGCTAGATACATATTTGATATGATATGCTCTGCATAAAACCTTCATTTGGAATCTTTCATAGTATTATTTGTTTAAAAGTGTAGCTTTTATACCTTTTTAAGATCTTCATTAAATCCATTTAGACTGCATAATGTATCAGGTATTATTATTTCAGATAGACTGCAACTCCATGCCTAGAAAACAATATTACAAAACAAACATCAAAATCTGTCTAAAGTTTAGTTACAGGAGGGACAGCAATTTCAAAGTATCATATTTTATATACCCATATTTTTACAATTCACAACTAAAAACTTCATGATAGGTAAAAATCTTAATAATTAAATATAGCTTAGGTACCTACTTACAAAAATATTTCAATATATTAAAAAACTTACAAAATTTTTGAAAATAGAATTCCTGTTGTTTTTGTTTGGCTGTCAGAATAACAATAATTGACAGTAGGTTACCATAGACGAACTTTTTAATATGTAATTTTTTGTCTTAGCTTCATAATATGAAAACAAAATAAGAATGATTTTTTTAATAATTCTTCTTCACATTTAAAGTGGTTTTTTGTGTGAAAAATTTTTTTTTTAATAAGTCTAAATATTTTAAGAGACCATTATATAAGTAAATCAAAAATATACATCATAAAATAATTTAATAGTACCTAACTGTGTTGAATTATATTATTATCTTTGGTTATCCATGGATGGTTTAATACTTCACTATACGTCATATTTTGTTGTCAAACAAAAGGTTCGGATTGATATCGTCGATTATGAAAAATATAATTACCTTATTTTCAATTGAGTTTAATGAAAATAAAACTGGTAAGTCAAATTGATTAAAATATCTGTAAGCCTATGCCGTAACTTAAAACATTTATGCGTTGCTAAAACAATTATAAGGTTATAATGTTATAAGGCGGGAATTAGTGTGTTACCGAAATCACAAAATTAATTTATTTTGTTGATATTTTTTTCAGGTTCCTGAGGCAAACGTGTTTTCAACGAGACTAATTGCTTTCATCCCACCTTTTTGACATAGCAATTAAGTACATACTTCTAAGGATCAAATTGATTGATAAAAGTGCATTTCTAACAAAGAAATTCAAAGGTTTAATTTTTGCAAGACAATATAATAATATTGTAAATATACCAAAATGGTAAGCTACCTATGTAAGAATTTCATTAATTATGTTTCTTGGATTTCTTTATGTGTATTTTAAAATCAGAAACTTTATATTGCAGATCCATGTTAGAGAGCTCATTTAAATTTCCCATTTGAGAAGGGAAACAATTATATTGAAAAAATATTCAATGGCTGCTTATGGGATGTAAAGAAGATTGACCATAATCAATAACAGTGTCTTGCGGATGCCAGCGATTTTATCAATTTTACCACATATCACTATAAATAAGTTCTCAACCCGTTAGAAGCATATCAGCTTCATATAGAGCCTAAATGTATCTTAAACCATATTATTAACCACTATAACCGCAAAGGATTACTCTGTAATGGTGAGCAATGCTTAATTTTGACAGAAAATAAATAAATAAAAATGATAATGCTTCTGGCTCAACACAACACAAGCTGACACAATAGTGTGTTTCTAGCACATAGATTTTCATATATTCTTCGTAGTAAAAAAGTGAAGCCGATTTGGCCAGCAATTTTGACAGTACATTTATAAAGAAACTTAAAAATGATCTAATTTCACTTATTTCAATGTAAAAATATGTTTTATTGTAAAAAACACGAGAAAACTACTGAATAAATATACGCTGTACCACATTCTTTTGGGAACCAAACTGTCAAAAGTTGCAATATTTAGGCTTCACTTTTGAACGCGAGTCGGGATTCTAGGTTATTGTATGGATTTCTGTGTTCTAGCATCAGATTTAATTAAACTTTAATTTTTTTATTTCGGTTATGGAATAAAAATGATATACCTAATACTTTTGGGTTAAGAAGTGAATAACTAATAGTTTTTTTTATAACGGTGGGTCGGAATATCTTTTCTGGTTTCCATTTGTTTAAGAGAATATTTTTTTACTCTGCTAGATCTAACAAAAAACTTTGAGATTATACATATTATGTTTCAATTGTTGATTTTATGTTTTATGAATTAAATAATGATTGGACAAAAAATAAACAAAAATTCTTTCATTCATTTACTCATACCCATAAATAATATTACTATTTAAATGGTTCTACGTTGAACAACTTGACATTTTTCAGAAGGCAATAACTTACATTTGAATTTCTTTCCTATGTACATTTTGGTTCAATTTTTTTTAAATTTTAATAGAGAATGGCATTTATCAATAAGGATAAGAAGAAATACCTAGATTTGATATTGATATACCTGCATTGATCCATTGAAAATTTCCTTATAGGTAACTTCATATATTTTTTAAAATTATATTGTAGTGGTGTAGTTTTGTTTTGATTCCAATGCCTTTCTCAAAATGACACTAAATAGTTTTGCCTAATTGCCACATAATTTTTCACCTATAAATAACATAATAATAATACAACGTCTATTGACGTCAAGTGAGTATCTCAGTAGGTTTCGAATCCTACTATGGGCTAAGTTGAACCACCAAAATAGAGAGTATTGTTAAACTATGAAGGTGAGTTTATTTGCATAATCAAGTTGATTTTTATCCGCTCTGTAATAATCTACTAGATGTTGTTACTTGCAACCTGACGTTATAACACACCAACCATTGATGTCAAGTTAGATGCAGAACTCTTTCAACAATTTTCGGCGATTATTTTGAGTTTGATATATCCAGATATGGAAATGAAATAAGTACCTGTAGTCAATATTTCATATACAGGATATTTTATTATTTCAATTATGCACCTACTTGAATAGTTTTTTTTAAATATAAGGAATCTATAGATATAGCTGGAGAGAAAGAGTGGTAAACATTGCTGCCAACTATTCATAGGATTATGACCAGAGAAAAGACGTTGCGTTACAGTTTTTACTTTTGACGTTGCAAAGCATAAGGGCAGCATTATTATGTTTATGGCATCCCATCCCTAGAGGGACGATTTGTGCCAGACGCAGCATTGTATTATGAGCTTATAGTTCACTACAAGTATTTCAAGCATTCTATTAAATGTCAATTGTGGGGTAGGTGTAGAGAATATATCACCACACTACGAATTTGACTCACATGTCTTTCACAGTTATTCTATTTTTCATAGATACAAGCCGGTTTTATGAGTAACTCACCAATTAAAATCGTGATTCTTGACAAACGTTACGTAGATTATCCATATAATAATTCAGAAATGTTTTTTTATTTGCCTTTTGTCGTTGCTTTACCGTATATGTGAGCATCACGCCTAAACGGCTGAACCGATTTCACTAATTCTTTTTTTTGTCGTGTTGGCTTTTATCAGTAGAAGGTTCTTATGAAAGAAAAAATTAAGAAAGTTGCGTGGTAAATTGGGAAATTAAATAAAACTCGCATTAGTCCCTCCTTCTCTATCTACATAATAATTCAGAAATGTTTTTTTATTTATTTTGCTTTTTACCGTATGTCATAGCATCACGCTCAAAATACAAATGCTACGTCAGATATGAATCTGCACAGAGCCGTGCAAAATGCCGGAGAAAGTTCTTTAATACAATTTGCTGCATAAACTTTAATATATTTAGAGCTATTTAAAAACCCTATTTTTTAGGATTTTCATACAAAATTTTAATAAACATTAAAAGTGTCATTCTTCTTTTTCTGTGCTTATGTCAGTTATAGAGGTCTACAAAGCAATGGGAAGCTAGACTAGAACCTGTTTAATTGCCTTTAACCGATCAAGCCTGACAATCGGAATCAAAAACGTAAAGCAAGACGGGTATAAGCTAGTCTATAATATAAAAGAAAGTCGGGTTAGTGCGAACACTCATAACTCGAGATTGGCTGAATAGATTTTTATGATGCTTGGTTTATTGGATTCTTTGCCGCTCCGGATAACAGAATAACTAATAAAATATCGAAAATGCATAGAAAATAATATGAAATATAATATTAAAGTTAGTATGGAACGGGTTTACTGCGACGCCATAACAACAAAATTACAAAAACAACAATTCCCTTACCTCATTCTTGCAAACTTAATTGCCGCTCTTATCATGCGTCGGCGCCTATCCAACTTACTCCAATTTTCATACAAAGTCAATATCGAGCACTTTCATATATGCACACACAGCGTCGGCACTTGGAGGTAGAATGTCTGCGCGCGCATATTATATTCTCGCGTTGTTCCCGCCCGAGCTTTGAATACGAATGAAATATGGATGTTTTGGAAATATTTTAATGTTAATATTTTATTAGCTTTTAGGCACAGTGCACATTATGCACATATGAACGGGCCGCCTCGGGTTAGAACCACAGGACAACGTCTGTCAGGAAAGCTAGTATAATATAAAAGAAAGTCGGCTTAGTGCAAACACTCATAACTCGAGATTGGCTGAATAGATTTTTATGATGCTTGGTTTATTGGATTCTTCGCCGCTCCGGATAACAGAATAACAAATAAAATATCGAAAATGGATAGAAAATAATATAAAATATAATATAGAATTTAGATGGAACGGATGTACTGACCATATGGAAAAATCCACAACATCACAATTTTTATTTTCTTGACAACCATTCAGTGTCAAAACATTGGTAGGTACTCAGATTAATGATGAAAAATTTTTCGAGCTTTCAAAAACATTTTTTTAACTTTCAAACATATGTTACGCGCAATTTTGAATGTATTACAAATTTGTTTACAAAATATACAAATCAATATTCATAGTAAAACTACAGGACAACGTCTGTCGGGAAAGCTAGTTTACGCAATAATTAGCAAGAAGGAATGTTCTACAGTATAAAAATGATTCTCTAATCTCGATTCTCTATATAGAATATACCCCTTTAATATGTAGCTAATTTAATCGAAAGAACTAAATAATTGTTACAGGGATATTTTTAGTGAAAACATTGTTGAGATCGTGGTTCGAAAAAAAAATATCCACGTAAATAAACAATTTCCCGATTGCTTTTTGTAAGTTCGCGTTAATAGGGATCGCTGAATATTCCGATCCCCTGTTTTAATTTATTAACAATTATTATAGATAATTAAATTATTAAGACGACAGCGAAGAGATGCCTCTTGTAAATTATTTTGGAAATTTCCATTAATTGAATCGCCTTAAACTTTATATTTCACTTTTAAAAGGAAATTATAATTCAAGTTCGTAATATTTTTTAATGAATATTCCAACAGCTCTCCTTCTTATTCAAATATTATATTATGAATATTATATTTTCGGCGACAAACTGAGGTGAAGGAAAGAGAAGGGTATAAAATATCTTTACATTTTTTTTCAACTAAAACTGTTTTGATTTGTTTAGTTCAGTGACAAAACTAACAAAAAACGATTTGGATTGGATTCCGCAGCTTCCATTTGAATTCTTTTTTTTAATAATAATACAGCTCCAAGTATGTATTGAATTCAATAAAAAAAACTATATCTCAAGCGATATTCTATAGAAAATATCATCCTCGTCGTTGCCTCACTGCAGAGGATCGTGACCATCCCCACTCCCCATCATCCCAACCAGCCGTCCCCAAAGTCCCCGATTTGTAGGGCCTCCCATAGTGTCTCACCCGTTGCCTCTTTGACCTGGTCGCTCCATCTCATCGAAGCCCGACCCCGAGATCTGACTCCCTCGATTCTTCCGGTTAGGAGAAGCTTCTCAAACTATCATCTCAGCGTCTCGCAATGTGTCCGAAGAACTTTACTGTATGACACGTCTTGCGCACACCGCGGACAGGCCGCGCCGTTCTCTGACATTTAGTTCTGTCAAGATGGAGTAATTTGTTCTGTGTTCCATCCACGATACGCATCTCGAAAGCTTCCACCCTGGATCGATCATGAGACTTTGTGTTCCAGGTTTCTCCAGCATACCTATAGGAATATTGAGAACACCAGGGATTTTACCAATCTGATTTTCGTGGGTAACCTAATCACTCCGCTCCTCCATATCCTCCCCGGATTGGTGTTCGTCCCTAAAAATAGCTAAAAGGGATGTCCAAATATCCTAATTACTCAAAAACTAATGCAGGACTTAAAAAATACTCGTAACGGTTGCCAAATTTGTTAATCGCAAACAACTTACTGTTATCTTGATCAAAAAATAACAACATTAAGGTAGGTACAGTTTATGACGGATATAAATAAGTTTTAATAACTGTAATAACGTTTTATGAAATAACCTCTCATTTCTTTAAAATTTGGTGCCCCAAATCAGGTGCCCCTTAAATTGGTCGAAGAGTGGGTCATTTTAGAAGAACTATGACAATTTTAGCTGAAATTGTAATTTTAGGACATTTGCTTACATATATACCTATTTTTAGATAAATCATTATAAAATTGACCTGCTTAAGTATTTCCATTTTCATTAAGAGTGCTATCAATGATTTTGTCTATGAATTACAACCTAATCGACCCGTGACTCAAAAACATACATGTATGAAAAGTTCTCAAGACTATCTTTCTCAATGAATATCTTTCATCGTTGCAATCATGGAAGGTTCATGACGGTACAATGAAGTAACATGTTGCATTTTATGGTATACGGTTTTTTTGTGTTAGGTAGGTATATTATCGTATCTAACTAAATATTACAGCACTGCAAAGTCTATGGAAAATGCCATGCTAGTGATTCGAATGATCGTCAATGAGAAATATACATGTAGGTTTACCTACAATATTTTTTTAACATGCCTATACAATGTTCTATCTTAGGGTAAATTCCATAGTACGCTGTGGTTCGCGGTGGTTATCACGAATCACAGTACCATGGAAAATTGTTACGTTGCATGCAACATTGCATTAGTTACGTTATCGCGCTTGTTCAGGTCTGTACAGACCCTTATGAACTTAATACTATGTTGCGTGAACAATCAAGTTAGATAAGTTATAGCTTTACTACCCTCAAATCATCAAGGGATTTATCTGGGATAGTCCACGCCTTAGCACAACTACTTCACTCCTTTACTCCTACACAATATATTATACGTCTTCTTAGGTTTCAGAAACAGAGTTTTATATGTTTATTCATTTGTTTTAATTGTAATTATAATGTGTCAGTGTAGCCGGCGGAACTCAATGTATTAGCCAACTTTTTGTAGTCTACCGATACCTTACAATCTGAAACAGGCTGAAATTTCAATCGAAAAACACTTCCAGATCTGACCCGACCGGGAATCGAACATTGATCAGCCACCTTAATCATTTATCAAAGACAGTGGACATACCTATTCAGGATTCCGAATGATATTATTTAGCGAGCAATGTCAATATTCCCATCCGGATTTCGAAGAAGCGGTAGAATCTTTGAAGTTGTGGCACTTAAATTTCAAAAAGATTTCATTTATCGGTTTAAATTGGACATGTACAGTTTTGGATATTTCTTTATTATTTCAGGATTCTTACAGTAAAAAAACCCTTGATACCTTATTTATGTTGTATTAAAAGGTTTTGTTGGTTGTAGGTACCCATGTGTTTAGTAGTAAAGGCGTGCTGTATGACAGGGGTGTGCTGCTCGTTGCGGCTGAGAGGATACTCACTATCCTTGGCCCAAGGTCCTTAGAGAGACACGAGAAACAGGCAATGGTACTAATGATACGATGTGGTGGGATTATTGTTATTAGTTATGTGGTATATAATTTCACAATTTTTTCTGTATGATTACATAATATAAATAAGATTGGAGATTTCCAATTTTTTTTGTATTTCTGCGTATAGGTAAACAGCAGTTTTACGAATATGAAAACAAACCAGTTCTAGTAGGTACTTAGGAAAATGATTTCATTGAAAGTCGGGAAAATCTGAGACTGTTACGTATAATATATAGTTATCTATATAATTAACATCAGCGTTGCCATTCGCGTTGCAACCCGTGGTGGTCTTAGCTGTCTTAGCTTAATCGAAAGAAATACTGAAGTGATCATCTCTGGGAATGCCCTGATTATGGTTGTTACTTTTTTCACCCCAATGTCATCAGCCAGTCTCTTAATATCTGCATACGAGCAATATCGCATTGTTCTTGTAATTTGTTTAAAAAACAAACAAATAAGTGTGGTAATAGCTTTTAGTCATTCATGTTTTGGATGTCCTTTCAAGAATTTAAATACGCCCGTAATTTATTTCAAATGTATCTATAATATCAGGATTAGAAACATAATAATTTAAAAGAAATAATCAATATTTGGCCCAGTGGTTACCGTCTCTCCATGGAACGACGAGGGACGCAGGTCCGAATCCTGCCCGGGTATGAGATTTTTCCACACATTGACAATTCTTATTATTATTAAGGGGATTTGAACATTACCACCTAATGGCAAATGTTGTTAACGTAAAGTAATCACATTAATCCATTTATTTAGTCCATTTGTTGTTAACGTAAAGTAATCACATATTGACTATTGTACCTACTTATTTATCTACTCTATTGTACCTACTTTGTATTCATGTTATTGATATGGGAAATAAAATAAATAAAAAATAAAAAAATAATCCAGCCTTCAAAATAACGGGAGAAGACGGTCGTAAGCCCGTAGTGGTTTGTTCATACCATTTCAAAATCGAACAATATTAGTTAGTCATTAGTAAAATTCTTGATTTCCCTCCCCTCCCTTCCCCTTTCGAAGCACGAGTATAAACCCATTTTCGGTAGTTATCTTGTTAAAGTAGGTATATATTTAGTTGTTAATAATAATATGTAAGCATGTTCTTTTTATATTTGTGTATTTTATTAATAAAGGTTTTGTTTTTTTGTTTTTTTTTCAATTATTGGCATTGCGTCCAACCAGGGACGATTTGTGCCATGATCAATCTTATACATACATAGATACAATAAAATTCATTCAAAACAGTCTCAGAACGAAATAATAGCCAAAAAGGCTTTGTATAATGATATACATTTGAAATCTTAAAATGTGCTGAGGTTTGGACTGTATTTTTTTGCCTGGAATGCCTATATTATTTTCGATAAATAAAGGAAAAATTAAAATAATTTCAGTTGCCAGAGTTCTAGACTACCCTGTAGAGAATTGGCGACAGAATTCTAGATAGACCACTGTCTTATAATAATTTAGAGGATTACATAAACAATTATTATTGTGAAGGGTGTTTCACCCCCAATAGACTAGGCCTAAGTATAACAACTATAACAATAATTAATAACATACGTAGAGGAATAGAGGGCGTCAAGGCACGCTCGCTAATAATCTTAATAGCGGTACTAATATTAACACCACGTTTAAGTGGTAACTAAATGTGTATTTATGACAAACTAGAGAGGTCTAAATGAAAGTAAGAACCTCGTATTCCTACAGCGCTCCTTTCATTTAGCTACACGTTCCTGCCAGTACTTTACAACGGCTCTAGGAACATTCAATTATTCTTTTAACGCGTGCACTTTATACTTGTAGGTTCTCTTAATAGCTCTACCTATACAATAACTTCTCACTCACTTTTTCCACGTTCTATCCCGGTGTGGAGCATGTGGACGCCACGAAACTTCTCCAAACCTCTATTTTTCGTTAATTGTATAGTTTCTTGAAAAGCTGATAATGGTTGGAAGAGCGTCTGGTACAAGACCACGAGGCGGTGATCGCAGGTGCACTGGACCGATCAGATTAAAAAAAAACATCCACGCGACGACACTTCATAGAGCCGTACATATGGCGGCGGAGAAAGAATTCATGATGGCCACGACCCTCAGCAATGAAGATCACGACTGATGAGATGGTGGTGAGTATTGTTTCATCTGGTTCAAACCAGCATATTAAAGGGTGGATTACTCATTATTCGCACCTTATGGCTTAAAATCGATTTCTGTTTTAGTTTGTCTCGCTACATGACATAATATGTCATGTAGCTAGACTGTTACGTATAATATATAGTTATACATGACATAATATGTCATGTATAATATATAGATATTGGATATTATCCAATATCCATTACCCCTTTTGTTAAGCATCTTCGTCTTCATTTCTTTTCATCGAAGATTATTCCGTTAAGAAGTGTGATCAACGGGTGGAACTAGTACAATAATGTAACTTCTTTGGTTTGGAAGACCAAGGGTTAGATGGGAGGATGAGGTTAGCAAGGATGCGGAGGAGCTGCTTCAGGTAGTCAGCTGAAAGCAAACATCAGAGGATAGACCATTAGAGGAGGCCAAGGCCCTATTCGGGCTGTAGCACCATTGAAAGAGAAGAACTTCTTTGATCTAAAGATTTCCTCATCAATTATAGGAAGAAGGCTAAAATTGGCGAACCTCACCCAAATAAGATTTTTGCTTCTGTAACGCTAGAAATATTTATAACTTTGAAATCAACGTGAATATCAGAGTCTTCCCATTTCAGGGTTAAGACCGATGTATGAGGCTTTGTATGATCGTATATTACAGGGTCAGCGTAATTTGTCATGGAAAATTAATTACTTAATTAGCTAGAATGTTCACAATTAGGTTGGTAGGTGTGTACATAACATACATAATGTCTATGTAAACGGGCCCGCGTATATTTTGACGATGTTATTTACACACGCTGTATCTACATCATAAAAGGCATTTACGTTCGCGCTGCTAACACATGGTGAACCTTTTATAGTCGGTACTTATACTTACATATGTATTACTTATATCGATGGAAACAAACGAATAGGCCACATGTCATGAGTAATTCATTATAAAATACTACGGAAAATGATTTCACTCATGGATTGGAATTTTATGACTAACATTGCAAGATATATACCCCAATTTTGAATTTCTCGGGCAATGTCAAATGATTGCAACCAATCCGAGCGATATTGCTTGAGAAATCGATCGAAGTGAATATAGCTGCAAGTGATTTCAAACATATTATTATTTACCCATGCATTTCAAAATCATCATCATGGCCGCCAAACTTCCTTTTTCTCAAATAGGGATTGCAATCCGGTCTCATTATGAATTCGGCCGGATCTGACCGTAGTTAAATCATAGTAATATGATTCAAACTTTTTTAAATAATAATGAAGGCTAAAAACAAAACGGCACGTATACGAAATTATTTTAATTAAGTATGACTACTTTTAAATATAAAAAAACTATTAAATTTTCAGTTCTAAAACAAATAAAATTACAAATTTCGTATTATAAACGTCAAATTGATATTTAAAGACCATAAATATCATATTTATATGACCTGTTTAGATCTATCATGATTTACGATGTGGAAACCAGAACCGACACTCCACTCTTTTTGAAGACTCTCCAACCCATCGTGGGATGAGCCATTCGAGACAGAGTAAGAAACTCTGGATTCATAGGAATTGCGATATCGAGGACGTTAGAAAATGGAATGCGATTGGATTCGTCAAAAAGATAGTGTGTTTTGACATTGTGCGCATGTGTCTCATCAGGACTCTCATCTCATCATCTCTGCCGAATTCATCACAGCGTAAAGGAGTAAACCTTCCACCTTCATACAGTTTTATTCATGAATTGCATGCACATTATATTATGACAGACTACCGAACTAATATAATAAATAGCATGACAATAATCACAATAATTTTGCCTTTAAAGGCAAGGTTTAATTTATATTTTATTGGCTAATTTTATTGCTTAATGCTCTCACCATTTTCCAACAGATTTCTTTTCATTCGATAAATCAGTAAATACTACCTTCAAAACCCCACCTTGGGCACATAGATGCAAGAGCAGCACTCCACTGTGCTCGGTGTTACATACGCATTTGCCTCCTCTTCTCTTAGTCTCTTTATTAAATTGATAAAATATAATTTATACCTACAATAACCCAGTGGAATGGCCAGGGATACGGGTTCGTGTCTGGTCTATGTTGAGTTTGTCGAAAAACCAGATCCGATATGTGCATTATGATTTGATTTTTCCGTTAATAGCAATCCCTATTCTCAAACAAATTCATCTTGATCAAGAAATCAAGAAATATAACCACTTTTAACGCTTTTTTATGATGAAAACAAGAGCAACATAAGATTTTTTTAACCGAAAATAATTTTGTTTCCGTGATTTTTTTAAGAGAGGTAGGTACCTATCTGAGAAAAAAATGACAATAAAAGCGGTTCCTCTAAAATTTTGGCGAGTCTTTCTAAGGTGCCGCTTAAATTGATCAAAAAGCGGGTCATTTTAAAGGAATTTTGATAATTTAAGTGAAATAGTCAGTTTAAATTATCTTTTTTCATAGGTATGTTTTTTGGCGGATTCTGAGCTTTTGCGGATTATAAGGTATCGGGGTTATTCATTTTTTGAGTTGTACACACACATCAGAAGATATTATAACTGATGATTACATAGATGAAAGAACTTCCTGTAATATGCTTTTCACACACAAAATGCAAACCAAGCATATATGGATAGAAAACAAGTGAGAATACAGTGCTTAGAAACGCAGAACCAAATTTGTATGGTAAAAATCCTTGCAAGCATTATATTATTATTAGAAAGTAGTATGTCATTGTGTAGTGCAGTTTACTGAAAATTATTTTTGTTGAATTTAAAGTCGAATCTTTATTCTGAAATAGGTGATTTCACTGAATTTCTCGATAATTTGTTTCTTCAAAATCAAAAATATTATGAATAAGACGAATCAATTAATAAAAAATACGTGTCGATGATTTATCCAATTAACAAGAAATTAATACAAATGTTACGACGCTATGATATCGGGAATTTCTACATCAGGAAACAAAATAATATTTATTTTCACTGATGAGAATTTGTTGTACGAGTTTTATATTATTTTCAAAGGACCAGTGACGGTATAATACAGTTGAACTTTGAAAAATCCAAAGAATTTCTAGTTTAAATAAAATCACTTATACTAATCTTAGCCAGAACATCTCTCGTCTACCTACGCCTCCGGCTAATCTTCCTGATGTCGGCTCCACTGTACTGGTCTATCCGGAAGAGTTCTTCGTACCTACACCTACTGCTCCGGTATCACTCACTTTAAAAGCAGTTTGTTGTAAATAAAAAAAATATAATTCGGATTTATTTGTCATCTGTTGTCGCTTCTATACTTTAAAAAAATAATTAAAATATTTTAACGATCAACGATGTCAATAGTTCAATTCATTATTAATTTCATACGCACTAATTATGATAAAAGTATTTATTTGCCAAGTAATTCATAATAAAAACATCTGTATTTGCAGAATGACGCCTATACGGAATTATCTTTCCGCAATGCAATGGATATTGGGCTGAAGTAGTCGATCATTGGTTTGTCAAGATCGTGAAATCTATTTGAATTAAATTAATAATTTTTGTACTTTCTGTGCTGTCTTATTTACGTGCTATGCTGTCAATGAAAGAACATCATAAAACAAAAACAAGTTTGTAAGTACATGTGATTAATTTGCGTATTATTTATTTATAGGTACACAAAAAATGATTAGGTTTTGAACGACAAGACTAGGCAAGACACCACAAAATAAGTACAGCGCATTGCACCACTGGCGGACTGGAACCAAACGTCATCTTAAATAGTAACCAAAACGCGTTGCCCTGCTACAATTTTGATTTTTTTTCTTTTACAAAGTATTGCGCAAGTGTCATGCGGCAGAAACAAATGTAGGCACCTTTATGATCCAATCCAATCCAAACTCCCTTTACGCCCCACTTAGGGGCATAGGGAGGCAACAAGCGCTCGATCTTGCGCAATGTTTATGACCTCCTCCCACACCATGTCCAGATTCCTCCATAAGTAGAAGTTATGGGCTCACGCTCACCAAAGCCCAGGTACAAAAAGTCTCAGCTTTCGAAATGAACTGCTTCAGGAGAATTCTGGGGGTAAGATGGTACCACCGCATCATGAACGACGCTATACGACGGCTTGGCCAGCGTGAACCTATATGATACAATACAATATAATAAAGAGCAGGGAGTTTGTCAACCTCCACGTGGTCTGCTCCAGGTAACGCTAATAGGCAAACAACCAAGGTGCTGCTACACAGCAATGGCGCAAAGGAATACTAAGAAAATGTTAAACTAGTTCAAAAAATCAAAATGTTACAAGAAGAACGCGAATAATGCCAAAAGCCCTTCTAAGACACGCGACCTAGAAAGCCGCAAGGCTTGGAACACACTACGGAAGCTAGGAGCTGCCCCACCCAAGCTCCCAAACCCGACGGCTAGCCCATCTTCCACTGTCACGCCGGAGCGAATTCTTAATCACATGGTATCTGTCTCTAAAATTAAAGTCAGCAAGGAGAGAACAAGAGAGGTCAGCTACAAGCTGCGAAAAGTCAAATCGGAACTTTCGGAAAATCCCACTTTCTCCAGAGATTTTTCTCTTGCAGAGTTAAGCTCAGCAATGAGAAACATAAAATGCGGCAAAGCAGCTGGCTTGGACGAGATGGGTCTATAGTAACCACTATAGACCCATCTCGTTGCTATGTATCGCTTATAAATTGTTAGAGAGACTCATCTTACAGCGCCTTGCTACCACCATAGACGCAGTAGTCCCTGTGGAACAGGCTGGTTTCCGGGCTGGCAGGGACTGCTGCGAGCAGGTCTTGGCGCTGACAAGCAGCATAGAAGCAGGATGCCAAAGGGGACAGAAGTTTTCGGCTGCTTTCGTCGATCTCTCTGCGGCATACGACACTGTATGGCGCCAGGGACTCCTGTTGAAGTTGTGTGCGATTATACCCTGCTGGAAAATTCTTAACATTGTCGACTCCATGCTGTCTTGTCGATATATTGGGGTATCGCTTGATGGAAAAATGAGCCGCAGCAGGGTATTGAATGATGGTCTACCGCAGGGATCAGTGTTGGCTCCAATTTTGTATATTTATGACATCCCCAAAACGGAATCTGCGATGTACCAGTACGCGGACGACATTGCACTCCTGGCCGGCGGAAGGGATTTGGATGCGAGTGCTCGGATGTTGGAACGGGAGTTACAACATCTGTCATCATATTTTAAAGACTGGAGATTGAAGCCCAACCCATCTAAAACAGAGGTTAAAACATTCCACCTATGCAACCAACAAGCCAAAAAAGAAATCAGTGTCCTGTAACACTTTTTCCTCGAGGACCAGAGACTCCTCATAATCTCCAGTACTCGAGAAAAGTCATGCACACAAATAAGCTGCCTGAATTAGGACTGAAGTCCTCTTTCAAACCGCTCGTTGTGGTCTGCCATCAGGAGAGAGGCTTAAGAGAGTGTGGTCTCATCCACAATAAATCTTCTAAAAGATTCTAGAATATTTACTTAATCACATTACCTTCATTATGTGATGCCCGGCTACTAAAATAAAATTCTCAACTATCAAGCATGTTTGATTTTAACTCTTTTCTCAAGATAGGGTTACGATGCAAGCCTACCAAATACCATTTCCTTTAGAGGGCAATTAGACAACACAACATTATGTTCAAATGAAAGAAATAAATTAATAACAAATTGAACATCGTTTAATTTCAACACCAAATCAAAACAAATATGATCAAATTTCATAAAAAATTCTCTACAGATTCTACAAATATTAACATTTTCTTAAAACTAATCAAAAAAACATTCCAGTCGATAATTAACTCAAAGGACCTCCTTTAGTAGAAAGTAAATGTAAATTCCACCAAATACTAACTTATAGACTGGTAGAAATTTCTCAAATATCAAAATAAACTACTTCGACTACATTTGAATATTACTTCAATTTCTTTCCTCGCCTTTATGTACAGACGGTATTTCAACCGTTGCGAGTCAAACGTACCACCATAGGTATAAAAGAATATATAAAAAAAAGGTAAATTTAACAAGCGTATTCACAGCTTCATCAAACAAAATACTACAACGATTCGTGTGGTCACCAAAAGCAAATACTACATAAATTAAGAAAACTTCGACTTAACTAAATTAATCCTGATTTGCCGCTACGCTCACCAGATTCACATCCATGGTAGACGTTCAATACTTGAAATTACGATTCCCGCATCGCAAGAAGGAACCACCACTTTCCAAGTTTATTGACCCTCAAATCCGTGGACAGCTCGAGTTATTCCTGGATCATCCCCAGATTCCCTCCTGTACAATTTGCCTCATCATGACTATACAAGACGGCATGATATATTTTACGACCCCAACCCATCGATTTAAATTTTCAAACGCAGGGACATCTAGCTCAAGTTAGCAATTATATATCCATAGTCAAGCCTAGGTATTTATATCCTAAGCCAGCGATACTTAAGCCTAGGTATTTCTACCCCAAGCCAGCGATATTCAAACCTAGATATTTCTATCCCAAGCCAGCGATAATTAAGCCTAGGTATTTCTACCCCAAGCCAGCGATATTCAAACCTAGATATTTCTATCCCAAGCCAGCGATAATTAAGCCTAGGTATTTCTACCCCAAGCCAGCGACCCGTATTCTGAAATAAGAATACAAATCGTGTCATGCTAGTTACCAAAAAATCTTTAACGAAAATTAGTAATGTTGCGTATCAACACTATGAAAAAATAGTTTAATCACAATTACTTATAAATTTCTCAACTACATACCTGCCAATTAATACGGGCTCGCGACACATTTGAAAACCCTTAACATTTTATCCCACAATAACTAGTTTCACTTAAACTAAATGGTGATTTAAAATTAACACAATAAAAGAATTACATTCTCGTCAGGGCGTCTGATCTTTTTCTCTCGCCGTTGCTAAGTTCACCTCTAATATAATATAGTGTCCAGATACGACATGTTTAATACTTAGTATTGCCGCTCGGAGCGCTACCCATCCTGACGACGCATAGATGTGTTCCTTAATTAGCATACACTGCTACTCGATATTAAACGTGAAAAATAACTGTTACAAATACACCCCTCCTCACATAAAAAAAAAAAAATTTTTTTTTTAAATGTGTTCCTAACACATCACCCGCATTACCCCATTCTACCCTATTCTCGGATAACCTATCTCCAAACATTTTCCTAAATTTCACACCGCGCCAAGTGACCACACAACACATCATCATAAAACTTAAACTAGGTACCGAATTTGAAAGTTAATTAAAAAATTACAGGAAAATCACTTATAAACCTAAGTTTCCAAAAATTGGAGAATTCAGAGAGTTCATTGCCAACCAGCTCAGATTACTTAAAACTAATATTTACAAATTTATTTGGGCGCCAAACGATTTGCTTCAGATTCAATGTCTACTAGGTAAATCATATCTTCGGAGGTAACAAGCAAAATCGTTAAAATCATTACCCACCTCATCTAGTGGTTCCGACAAAATTTATAAAAACAAAAATATAATAAAGTAAAAAAATACTAAAAATTTTCATAATGAAGGGTTTAACCTAAAATGAACTCTCCAAACTTCCATATTACATTTTACAAATTCATATTATCAATTACAAGATAAATTTTACCAAAAAAATTACTAATACAAACTCTTTCTCACTTTGATTTTAAACATTATGAATCAAATTCAAATTCAATTTATCCAACCTTCAATTCTTTTAATCTTCAATAGTCTTCAAAAATCAAACTATATTTTTATGACTTCAATTTAATGGAGTCTACTTTACTTGTACATTGTACATAACATCAGACAACATCAATAACATTTGTCTCAACTGACTCAAAAAAAAACAAAAAAAAAAACTTGTAAATTTAACATATAAATATCATTATATGATATGTACTACACTTAATCAAATCAAATAAAAGAACAATTAACAAACAAATGAGCATCTCGGAATTCAAACTCGCCCAGACGCACTGTACGCTGACACAATTGACCTTAAAGTCAAAACCATCCTATTCTCTTACAGAGATTTCACCTCAAACTTTGAAAAGTCGAGTAGTCTGTCCTCATCCATTTACCGTTAAACAATTTCAATGACACCTTTACTCTCCCACTCAAATCCTTCTGTTACATACTCGAATAAACAAAGTATTTCACGAAACGGCTAACATTTTTCTCACAAATAAAAAACTTAATTTTTATAAGTTCATCCATACTACAACAGAACATTATTATCTTCTCTATCTAGAATATCTTCGCTGTCCTGTGACAACTGCTTTACTACAACAACCCTAAAGACAGACGAACCAAATCTGATGCGTCAATGCGAACCAAAATTTTCTTAACATGTCACTACCTACCTTCATCACATTTCCTCATTCATTCATCACTAATTATTATCCATGGATTTTCAAAACTTCAAACATTCCGTTCTCAAACTCTCTGTGTTCTCACATACATATTTGATTTCACATAACCCTCAAAACGGCCCCGCCGATAAAGGTTGCTGTATTGCATCTCAAACTTGAGAAGATTACATAACAAAAAAATAACTCCTTTCTAAAACCTCAAACGAAACAAATCACTAATTCCCTTCGGCGCAATCAAAATATAATTAAATGGAATAATTATCTTTAGAATGGTTTGTTACTCCGCTAACATTCAAACACGCTCACGGCGCTTACAGTAAATTTCGCCGTACACCACGGCGCTATACCGTTTCTGCAATCAAGTATAAATATTTATTATGGGATTTCTATTTTTCCCAACCTTTACGGACTGAAATAAAAATCTTTCAAAACGAAGATTATTTTTTCCTTCCACTGGTGGTGCTATACCGAACCGATAAATAAACCTAATTGCGTAACGCGCACTCAGTAAATACTACGTATACTTTTTTTTTAATCTATACTTAACCTGAATAATATGAAAATCTTTTACTAAAACCTAACCTATTTACATGATTACATCGTAACACAATTCCATTACGCCTTAGATTGTTCGTTCATAACCTTATAAGGTGTCTTCTCACCTTTCCGATTGTCATCCGAATTGAATGCTTTCCCCTCTCTCCTCAACCTTGTGAAACAGTTCGCCTGAACATGCCCCTGTCTTTGACAATAGAAGCAAACCTTTCCAGCCTTCCCGTATTCTTTATTAGAATTTCCGACACCAAAATTTCTACGACTTCCCGAAACTTCTTGACTCGTTCCTACCCTATCACTACGCCGAAAATCTATATCTCTCGAATCAGACTCTACGCCTCGAGCTTGATTCCTCCTATACTGATGTAAAGGGTACGTTTCCCTCTCGTTACGAGTAGTATTTTCATGATGAGGAGAATCGTTTGAAAACTCCATCATCTTTCCTATCACCTGAGATTTCTTCTGTCGCCTCGTCCCCGACAGTGCTTCAAATTTAGAACATATATACATAATGTCTCTGGTACTATCTAATTTTGCCGTCGATAGCACACCTGCATATTCTTCCGATAACCCATTTTTAATGGAGTCTATTAAATCTTCCTCTTCTAAAGGTAAATCTAACGACCTATTTTTCGCTATTAAACCTAAAATAAATTCGTTCGCCGAAACTGTACTTCCTTGTCTAGCAGACAATATCTCAAGTTTTAATTTTCTCTGACTCTCTGCCCCTTCAAATTGACTTAGAAATTTGAGTTTAAAATCCTCCCAACTATAAATAAATTCGTTAGCTCGGAACCAAATCAATGCAAAACCGGACAACAAAATTGGCATGAATCTTATCAAGGAGTCCAAATTGACTTCATAAACTCCTGCGAGTTCTATCAGTCTAGTAAGGAATTCTCTGGCCTCGGTAGAACCATCAAAACTCACGCCCCATTTCTTTACATCTACCTCCTTGGCTTTCGCTCTCATAAATTTTGACCTATCCATAACCTCAAAAGGTTGTTCTGACCTATTAAGAGACTTCTCCTTCTGTCCTGGTTTCCTTCTAGTGTAACTCTTAACTGAAATTACATCTACCTTATCGTCTACCTCCTTCTGATAACTAGTACCCTCTTCTGACACAGCAGACCTACTATCCTGCTCTACCAAAGGTATTTTTAATTTATTGTCTAGTTCGGAATCCATTCTAACTTTGCTTTTCTCAGCTAAAAAAATTAGAAACTATATCAATACCTAATAGCAATAGTATAAATTACTCACTACCGAATCCTAAACACTAGATTCGTATACAGCACTAAAATTTGCTCTGCGTCTTTGATCTAAAACTTACTTCAAACTTTATACTAACTCATATACCTCTTCCTACTTGAAAAACAAAATTAAAGTTATTTCACACCTAATCCTATCGTGAACTACTATTCACATAAATGTTCTTTACACTTTACGCAATAATCCTTTTCCATACACATGCATACCGTTCCACAGTATCAAAATATTGTGAGGACAGAATACCTAACACAAAATAATTTCAAACAAGAAAAATCAAAACAAAAAAAATTTATAATAATAATTACCCGATTTTACCCATAACTTCTTCCAAAGAAAAAATTATCAAAATAATCTTTCATAAAATCAAATCTTCCTTCCGTATACTTTATGTTCTCGATTAAATATTGAATTGTCAGCGCAAAGATAGTCCAGACGACTTCGCTCTCCGTGGCTGCTTTCATATGGGAGCTTCACTCTCCATAAATATACATCAATTGTAAATCTAGAAGAAAAAAATACAAGTTATTTTCATGCAAACACAAATCTTTTCCTTGAATTTACCTAATCTGATCAGTGTCTCAAACAATATTTAAAAAAAATAAAATCAAAACGAAAACTTGATAAATAATAATGAACAAGAGAAATAAATTTCAAATTTTGTTGCAGTTCAAAAATTTAATATTACCCCGAATTTAATTTAGACTCTTTGTTACTACGAAAAAAATTTTGCTACCCTACAAAAATATTTTTTTTTACAATATGTCACGTGGTTATTAAATTTCAGCAGAAAAATTTCCTACCTACCATGATTAAATTAAAAAATTTTACAAAATTAAAAAAAAAACAACCCAATTTAAATCCAATTTTACCCTTACTTAACTAAACTTAACTAATTTGGAAAGAAACTGATCAGACACCCGAGACGAGAATCCAAAATCCAGCAAAGTAAAAATAACATAAAACAAATTTCAAGAATATTTGACCTCAAGGAAATGGCTTGGTTTATTGAATTCGAAGTTTCAACTCGAAATTCTGTCTTTCCTGATGCCCCACGTTGGGCGCCATCTTTATGTAACACTTTTTCCTCGAGGACCAGAGACTCCTCATAATCTCCAGTACTCGAGAAAAGTCATGCACACAAATAAGCTGCCTGAATTAGGACTGAAGTCCTCTTTCAAACCGCTCGTTGTGGTCTGCCATCAGGAGAGAGGCTTAAGAGAGTGTGGTCTCATCCACAATAAATCTTCTAAAAGATTCTAGAATATTTACTTAATCACATTACCTTCATTATGTGATGCCCGGCTACTAAAATAAAATTCTCAACTATCAAGCATGTTTGATTTTAACTCTTTTCTCAAGATAGGGTTACGATGCAAGCCTACCAAATACCATTTCCTTTAGAGGGCAATTAGACAACACAACATTATGTTCAAATGAAAGAAATAAATTAATAACAAATTGAACATCGTTTAATTTCAACACCAAATCAAAACAAATATGATCAAATTTCATAAAAAATTCTCTACAGATTCTACAAATATTAACATTTTCTTAAAACTAATCAAAAAAACATTCCAGTCGATAATTAACTCAAAGGACCTCCTTTAGTAGAAAGTAAATGTAAATTCCACCAAATACTAACTTATAGACTGGTAGAAATTTCTCAAATATCAAAATAAACTACTTCGACTACATTTGAATATTACTTCAATTTCTTTCCTCGCCTTTATGTACAGACGGTATTTCAACCGTTGCGAGTCAAACGTACCACCATAGGTATAAAAGAATATATAAAAAAAAGGTAAATTTAACAAGCGTATTCACAGCTTCATCAAACAAAATACTACAACGATTCGTGTGGTCACCAAAAGCAAATACTACATAAATTAAGAAAACTTCGACTTAACTAAATTAATCCTGATTTGCCGCTACGCTCACCAGATTCACATCCATGGTAGACGTTCAATACTTGAAATTACGATTCCCGCATCGCAAGAAGGAACCACCACTTTCCAAGTTTATTGACCCTCAAATCCGTGGACAGCTCGAGTTATTCCTGGATCATCCCCAGATTCCCTCCTGTACAATTTCCCTCATCATGACTATACAAGACGGCATGATATATTTTACGACCCCAACCCATCGATTTAAATTTTCAAACGCAGGGACATCTAGCTCAAGTTAGCAATTATATATCCATAGTCAAGCCTAGGTATTTATATCCTAAGCCAGCGATACTTAAGCCTAGGTATTTCTACCCCAAGCCAGCGATATTCAAACCTAGATATTTCTATCCCAAGCCAGCGATAATTAAGCCTAGGTATTTCTACCCCAAGCCAGCGACCCGTATTCTGAAATAAGAATACAAATCGTGTCATGCTAGTTACCAAAAAATCTTTAACGAAAATTAGTAATGTTGCGTATCAACACTATGAAAAAATAGTTTAATCACAATTACTTATAAATTTCTCAACTACATACCTGCCAATTAATACGGGCTCGCGACACATTTGAAAACCCTTAACATTTTATCCCACAATAACTAGTTTCACTTAAACTAAATGGTGATTTAAAATTAACACAATAAAAGAATTACATTCTCGTCAGGGCGTCTGATCTTTTTCTCTCGCCGTTGCTAAGTTCACCTCTAATATATAGTGTCCAGATACGACATGTTTAATACTTAGTATTGCCGCTCGGAGCGCTACCCATCCTGACGACGCATAGATGTGTTCCTTAATTAGCATACACTGCTACTCGATATTAAACGTGAAAAATAACTGTTACAGTCCATTTTGAGGGCGTCCAGTTACATCAAACGGAACACCCGAAATATCTTGGCATTACCCTAGACAGAACACTTTCCTTCAAAAGGCAAACTGATATTTTGTGCGGTAAATTGAAGACGAGGAACAGCGTTATACAGAAGTTGGCGGGTTCTGGATGGGGAGCACGACCAGAAAAACATTTCATTCAAAGGTTTGGTTACTTGCCGTTGAGTAACTCACCTCTATAAAATCAATCGAATTTCATCACATTGCTAGTAGCTTTTTGAGGTAAATATTCCGAGTAGTGATGAGTGTATACCCAGAAGATTCTTCAATACTTTTCATACATTATACATTAATTCCATGTAAAAAAACCGCGACAACAATATCCATATATAACAATACCCCAACACGTCTGCAAGTATTCCAATATTTTTAGCTTCGCTTTGTAACATCTTTCATACATTTTATAGTTTTTGTCGAGCTAACAAAGTAAATTCAGTTAAGAGATAAACAAAAAGATTCAACATTGTTTAAAACTTATTTTAAGTGTTTTTTTTTATATATTATACTAGTCACAATGAGTCTCAAAAACATAAGTATTATATTTGTTTTATTTATTGGTAAGTTTAACCATAATTTATTTTTGATTCTGTTTTGCATTCAGTAATATATAAGTGATAAATGGTTTTCCTAAATAGATAATTTATTTTTCAAAAACAATAAATGTCTAATACAAACCGAAAAAGCAAACAATGAAACTCAAAGGCATGCCACGTCAGTATGAAAATCAATAAACTGAAATATCTTTAAAAACATATATAACATTTTGGACATTTTATTCACAACATTTAAAAAATATGTTCGAAAGTGTGCAATTGTGCATTCAAAGAGAGCAAATCTAGGCTCTTTCAAGCCTGCTTAAAAAGTAAAAGCGGTTTATTTATCAAATGTTTCATTCCATACCAGAAAAAAATATAATTCTGTAATATTTATTTTTAAAAATGTCCACATGTGCCTAAAAATAAACCAATACTTAATAAACCAATATGTTCCTTTTTTGTACTCACATCAGCTGCCCAACCTATTAAATAATATAGTACCTATGTGTGAAAACTTGATTATTTTTCAAAAAAATATTTAATGTACCTATAATTTTAACCATGATATTTACACATCGTTTAAGCAGAAAAAACGGAAAAATCACAAAAAAGAAATTTGGGCAGAAATGATTTTTTTTTTATTTTATAACCTACGACCATAATAATTATTTTATATCCAATTAGGTATTTAAAAATATTCCAATAGCTGGGTACAAGATTTTTTTTGAAAATGAGTGATTATCGGTCAAATCTTAAAGATAAATCGTTACCTGTGTACCCAGCTAATGGCATGCATTTAATATCTCAAAGTGAACACGGATACACTCTTCGACTCTTTCACGAGGAAGATGTTCGGCACTTGGGATCGAACTCACGACCTCCGCACAAACCTTTGAATCCAGCAAGGTCCCTTAAAAAACAGTAAAAGAAAAAAATCTCTAAAAGTCAAATAAAAAAAAATATTAACCTAGTCATCGACTGATCCGGTTAAATGAATATATTATTAAGGGTGAATTTGGTGTAATTTTATGAACATTTTGGATGAAAACAAAAATACTAACGAATCTCGCGGAGTAGATGTGTAGACAATAATATGTATTATAATACCAAAATTTTGGTGTGTTTACATCGGTATAGTCACCGCCAAGAGCAGAATATCTGCCGGTGCTATCATAACGTTTATATACTATTCCTATTTACTTTTGAAACGTTTGTGTGTGACAATTACAAGTACTACTACTCTGTTAAATTATTATATTGGACTAGCTGTAAGGTCCATCCAAATTTCAGGACAGAGTCTCTTCCGTTAAATACAAATTGATAGTGCTTGTGTCTAGAGATAGTTTGACAGTCAAGGTAGTTGCCATATTTTTTTTTTATCATTTCTCTTTTTTGTTTCATAGCTTGGTAGACTTGTTTCTAATTAAAACTATTTATTTATTTTGATATAATTAGTATAAACATATTAGCCCTAGATCACAAACCTTAGTTTTACATCCGTTATCACAATCCTTCGTCATATTGACTACGCTACTTTGGAGAATTAAAAGGGTTTAATTACATTTTTATTTTATTTTTTTATACAAGTGTTCTTATCACAAACCTTCGTCAATTTGATGAATCATCGAATCACACAGCGAGCACTTGCACACAAAACACAACCGGCCCTGGGATGGCCGAAATTAGCTAGAAAGAGGACCATGTGCGTGTACCTAACGCATAAAAAATGGCATAGTTTTTTTTCAAAAAGACATCGTCAATTTGGCAAAGGTTTGTGATATAGGGTTAGAAAAGTTTAGTCTTATCTTACACTGAAGTATTCATATAAAGTATTCCATACTAGGATAATACATGTATAATTGCCCGATATAAACTGCTTTATATTAAGTTGGATTATAAAAGGTACATTCGATTAACCAAGGGACACCCAGCGTATAATGTCTACTCGCCAATATAGGTACTGTACAGATAATCTACTGTCAACAGATTCAGTGTTTATAATGGCAAAAACATAGATGTTAAACGTTGGTCCAGAAACTTTCGTAAGTAATTTATCTTTAAGCGGCATTTCAACATTTCTGCGAGATACGAATATTGACTGTGGAAATACATTGTTCACGTTGATCCTGAATTAACACTTTGTCAAACATTTCATGGTAAAAGCATATGGTAAAGACTCTGGCTTTTAAATAATGTTCTGCTAAAATAAACAAAATTTCTTTTCATTGTAGGTGTAGTTTTTTCAGACGATATCGACATGATGCGTATCTTTAACGGAGATCGCGCTACTATAGAAGACTTTCCTCACACAGTGTACATTAATAAGAACGGGTTTCACCATTGTGGCGGTTCCATCATAAGCGAAGATATTGTGCTCACAGCAGCTCACTGCTTTACCAACACGGATTTAGAGTGAGTTATTTATTAAATACAAGCTTTCTCGACAGACGTTGTCCTGTGTTCTTAAGTATGAATATTGAATTTGAATTTGTATAAGGACAAGCTTTAAACCAATGTAATTTAGATCGATGCATTTGTTTTAAACCATATATTTGTCATCGAAATTCTGTCAATCGCACCAACTATCAAGCAACTGACAGTTCCTGTCAAACTTTAATTAAACTTTAATTTTTCAAATTTGGAACAAAATGTATAGGTAAATTAAAAGTACTAAGAAGGTTACCTACTTCAAGTATTCTTTGATTTTATAATTATCCACGCAACTTTTTAATTTTTTCTTTCATAAGTAGGTACCTTCTCCAGACAAAATCAAACAAGCCAAAAAAGAATTAGCAAAATCAGTCCAGCCGTTTAGGCGTGATGCGTTGTCCATTTTTATAATATAGAATATTATAGACTTCGTTATATCATGTAAAATTGTTCCTTTTTTTACTGCTGTTTAGTGAACCAACTTAAATAGGATCAATCCAATCAGGTATTCAGTTTCCAATATGAACATTAGCTAAAGCATTTACAGTTTATTGATGTCTTTGGATGCTTGTGGTAACAAAAATTCTATGCTGCAATTTCACAGTCTATTTCGTCAAAGAATATTTAGTTAAAAGATCTTAATTATTTCATTTCTATTCTGTTTTTATAGTGAGTTGACGATCAGTGTTGGGACAAGCGATTGTATAGAAGTGATAGACGAGCGTAAGTTGGAAAATGTAATCATACACGAGAAGTTTGTAGAGGATAATTTGAAAAATGATATCGCAGTTGTGAAACTGAAACATCCACTTAAGTTTCGACATACGGTTCAGCCAATCAAGCTAATGAAGGCTGGAGATACAATCCCTGAAGGCAAGATTGTGAGGACAGCTGGGTGTGGAACTATTGACGTAAGTCAATTACTATCTTTCCTTATAGAATTTTGTTATGTATTGGAATCGTGTTAAAATTTAATGTTTTTGTAGGAAAGAGGAGTATCAAGAGATGCCAAAAAACTTTTGTCCGCTACTTTAAGAGCTTTAAGCGAAGATGAATGTACAGATTTGGAGCCAAAGTTTAATGCAGAAAGTCTCATTTGTCTTAGAGATGATAAAGAGCACGCATCTGTATGTCATGGCGATTCAGGTTCAGGGTTTTTAGTTGACGGAAAACTTGCTGGAGTTGTATCATATGGACCTAAGGTGTGCGGCGAGAGTCCTCTTTCGGGTGCCACCAAAGTGTCGATGTTTATCAAATGGATTCAAGAAAAAATTGTAGAGTTGAGTGGTAAGCCAGCTACTGTGTGGGGGTCAGAACCATTGGATGCTCCAAAAGATCAACCACTAGACCATAAAGAGCAACATAAACAAATCTTAAAAATTAAGCTCAATGCTGACAGCTCTGAAGAAACAAGTAGCTCGGAGTCATCGGAGTCAGAAAGCAGATCTTACAGCGGTGAGTCTGATGATGAATATGGGGAAAGGGTCATGCGAGAAGAAAAAGCAAAAGTTGACGACATGGTGAGATCTTTTCAACAGATGATGTTTCGTGCCAGGCAAATGAAAATGAGCGCGATAAAGGACAGTCAAAAAGAAATGAGAGATTTTATTAAGGGGTTTTGAGTGAATATTCTGTATAATTTATTTTTATAAAAAAATTTTTTTTAGAAGTAGGTATTCTGTTTTTTATTTTTTTTTCAGTCTCCTTTTAATAACCAAAAAATTGAATATGTATAATGAAAAAAAGTTACAACCACATTTTTTTCAAACATGAACCGGCTATTCGAGACTATACTCTGTTTCTGGAAGAATGACAAAAAATAATACGAATTTGAAACTTTTTTGTGCAATTTACACACATTTGTGCACAAGCTTTAAGTAGCTTACTGTAAAAGAGTCAAAGAGTGTATTTGTGTTTACTTTGAGTGAGCACAGATTCATTTTATAAAAAAAGGCGGGTCACACCCGTCAATGCCACAACCATAATTGAAATCTGACAGACAAACGTTTTTCTTTGATGAAAATGCAACGACCAGCCTTTAATTATTGTGCAAAAATGTTTCGATTTCGTATATTTTCTTATTTTATTACCTCACCTTATTTTATTTGAAATCGACTACAATACAACCAAGCACTTTCTGCTCAAAACATTGAAAATCAGAAGGAAAAAAAACAATATGTGCTATGAATGGCTAGTAAACATAAGTTCATGCTATGTTGTTACAGAAAATAATTTCCTAGGTGCATAAAGTTTTAAATATATATATGAATTTTTGTATCGTTTTCCAGGACTAGATCTTGCGAAGGTATAGAAGCAACTATTTGATGTCATGTTGACCATGTCGAAGATTCTCATTATTTTGGAATTTTCAGTATTTCGACGAATTTGACCACCTAAATGACAAATGTTGTTAACATAAAGTGATCATAAAAAGACAGCAGTAAGTAGTAGATGGTCGTAGTCCCGTTGTCGTGAAAATTTGTATAAAATATTTCTATTAAATTGAATTACTATTGATGTTTGAGCCGAGAGTAGGTGATACTCGCTTTTAATGGAATAGAGAATTTGACTATGGAATTGTACTGTGGTGTAATTTGAGAAATGATTCCTATATCTGTCGCTCCCATCATATATCATGTATTCCAAAAATATTGCCTTCTCGCTCCTTCACCTCGACCGCTTAAGTGAGTTAATGCAGAAATGCAACACCAGTAGTATCCCATACTAACTGATATTTGTACAAAATACAAAAACCTAAATAATGAAATCTTTAAATTTGGTTGCTCTCTTGTTCTCAATAATTTCCAACTTTTCTTTACTTCATTTATTGATAATCTCTATACTTCATTTATTATTATATTTCTACTTGTTGCATACATGAGATTTTTTGACATGTTGAACATGTTGAGAATTTTCATGATTAGGAGTTTCGGAGACAAACATTACCACCTAATGGCGAACGTTGTTAACGTAAAGTGGTCACACTAAGCCAGCCTTCGAAATAAGAGTAGAAGATCGTAAGCCAGTAGTGGTTTGTTTCATTTAAAAATCGAACATTAGTAATGAATTGTTAGAGTCATTAGTTGTTATTTTTTCTTTTTTTTTTTACATAAATAATTGTTACTTGTCGTTTTGTTTTTCTAGATTACCAGCGACTCATTCAATTGGGATTACTTGTCGTTTGCAAAAAGCAAATAATTTATTCTAATGGTCTTATTAGTCTTTTCTCCTGCAAAATAATTATTCAATCGTGTTTTCCGGTATTTACCTACACGTTTTTCATCAGACGTCAAGTAAAAGATCAAATGAAATATTGCTTTTTGAAAAGAAATCTAATCGATCTCTCAATCCGTTTCGGTGTTCCAAATTTTACATAAATTTAATCAGTTTTCTTTAACACTCTTTTTTACCATTGTTCATCTGTATTTTTGTCCATTTTTTATAATCACTAGCTAAAACTTTGGATTTTCGGCATCAAAATACAATAATGGTACATATTTGTAAACCTTTTCTCATTTCATGAGATTTTCTTTTCTTTTTCGCGACGCTCTATGTAATTTTTTGATGTCTAAAATTGCATTATTATGCTTTGTATCATGCAGAACTGATTATTCCGTCATTTTTATGATATACAATCTTAAAAATATTATGTTAATGATATTTTTAATTTCTTTATGCCTGCTTCAAAATACGATAAATTTAATAATTTTTTGAAACTTTGAGCACAATTTGGAGACAGAAGATGTCTTTCAAATTGAATAATATTTTGCATGTATTTTAAACAAAATTTAGCACTAAAATATAACCATTACGTTATCAATATCGGGAGAAAAAGAAATCGACCCGCCCTAGCCAGTACGTCAACTTCATTATACGTTAGTTATCCAACTGTCGATTTGTTGAAGAGAAATTATTTCTCGAGACAGATCGGCAGTAGGTATCAAGCCAAGAAACGTGAGATTTTTATGGTCAGGTCTAGATTTTAAACGGTTTTTCAAACTTTGACGACAAAAAACACCAACTTAGAGGCTTCGCAGCATATATGTTCTGTAAATGGATTTACTCAGGATTCGGAGGAGAACATTTATTGTGTCTGTGTCCCCCCCTCCCTATAAGTTTTGATTCGCTTGATGCACAGATCCTAAAATTTCAGAAAATATTGAATACTTTAAGCCTGCAAAAAATTGTATACTCAGAATTTTGAAATTTTCTTTCAGTCAGGGGTAATCAACCTTTGAATTTTTACTTAATTTTTTCATATATCTCGAAAACTATAAAAGCTAGAACCCTAAAAATATGTACGCATATAGAAAAATACAATATCTCAAATTAAACTTAGTGAAAAAGTTCCAGAATTTCTCAAACTTTTTTTATAAAGCAACATATTTTTTTATGACAATTACGAGTTTCAATGCCTATATTTCAGAATTTTATAAAAATATCGAAAAACGCCGAAACTTATCAACTTTAATTTTCTATAAAAAATATTTCCATTATAGCAGTACCTACATCTCAAACTTTTCTTAACAATTTTTGTAAAAATTTAATTTATTGACGGCATCGTTTCATACAATAAACATACTCATACCGACTCAGGCCATCGACAGTTGGATCTCATGTTTACATGCAACTAGTCTATTAAAACTGATTATCATATTTTCTGTCATTTTGGCGTCTGTATCTTCTTCTTTATTTAGTGCCATGTCAATCTTCCTGATGTCGGCTCCACTGTACTTTCCATCCGGAACAGTTCTTCGTACCTACTGCTTCGGTATCACTCACTTTAAAAGCAGTTTTACCTAAAAAAAGAAAATATAATTCGGATTTATTTGTCATCTATTGTCGCTTCTATACTTTAAAAAAAATAATCAAAATATTTTAATGATGAACAATGTCAATAGTTCAATTCATTAGTAATTTCATATGCATTTATTATGATAAATGTATTTATTTGCCAAGTAATTCATAATAAAAACATCTGTATTTGCAGAATGACGCCTATACCTTTCCGTAATGCAATGGATACTAGGCTGAAGTAGTCGATCATTGGTTTGTCAAAAATAAGTTCGTGAAATCTATTTGAATGAAATTTATAATTTTTGTACTTTCTGTGCTGTCTTATTTACGTGCTATGCTGTCAATGAAAGAACATCATAAAACAAAAACAAGTTTGTAAGTACACGTGATTAATTTGCGTATTATTTATTTATTTTGTTTGTTTTTTTTGTTTTTTTGTTGTCTTTGTTGATTTGTCTCCTCCGGGCTGGCTTGCGGTGTGCTGGGGGCCTTAAAGGGAGAATGTAATGTAATGTATTTATTTATAGGTACACAAAAAATGATGAGGTATTGAATGACAAGACTAGGCAAGACACCACATAAAAAGTACAGCGTGGTGCACCACTGGCGGAGTGGAACCAAAAATCATCTTAAATAGTTACCAAACACCGTTGCCCGTAAACTAATCTACTATATAAATTAAAGTCGGGTTAGTGCACTTATAACTCGAGATCGGCTAAACAGAATCTTCTGATGTTTGATTGCACAGTGCACATTATGTACATATTAACGGGCCACTTTGGGCTAGAACCACAAGACAACGTCTGTCGGGAAAGCTAGTTAGAATATAAAGGCGTGTACTTACTAGCGAATCTTAGCCGTTAGCGTACAGACAAGTGTTTATTGTACACACGTGTTCTTCAGATCGACGATTCGCCAAATGAACGGTTTCACAGAGTAGGAATGATCAGGATGAATGATGCTTCCTTGATGCCTTGTTGCGAGACACACCCCACACGCGTATACATATTATACCGTTCGCAGCAGATTTGCGATACAACAATTAAACATTTCATGCGAAGGTTTGGTTATTTGCTGTTGAGTACCTACACCTCTACATTAATCGAGATTCATCACATTGCTAGTAGCTTTTTGAGGTAAATATTCCGAGTACTGATGAGTGTATACCCAGAAGATTCTTCAATACTTTTCATACACTAAACATTAATTCCATGTAAAAAAAACCGTGACAACAATATCCATATATAACAATACCCCAACACATCTGCAAGTATTCCAGTATTAAGCTTCGCTTTGTAACATCTTTCAAACATTTTTTGGTTTTTGTCGAGCTAACAAAGTAAATTCAGTTAAGAGATAAACACAAAGATTCAACATTGTTTAAAAACTTATTAATTACAGTTTCTTAGTCACCTGTGACCATGCAGGACCTGTGCCTGCGATACAAGTCAGGGTATTAAAATTGTGGATAAATAAATGAATTGTTTTATTTAAATAATAACTTATTAAGTGTTTTTTTAATATATTATACTAGTCACAATGAGTCTCAAAAACATAAGTATTATATTTGTTTTATTTATTGGTAAGTTTAACCATTGGTAAATTTATTTTTGATTCTGTTTAAACTATTTCTTGATTTTCATAACATTTTGCATCATGTGTTTCAGTAATATATAAGTGATAAATAGTTTTCGTAAATAAATAATTTGTTTTTTATTTTTCAAAAACAGTAGGTGTCTAATACAAACCGAAAAAGCAAACAATGAAACACAAAGGCATGCAATGTTAGTATGAAAATCAAGAAACTTACTGAAATTCCTACAAAAAATTATACATATACAATGTTCATCCATTTTTCTTAACTCAGACGGAAGCAGATAAAAACAAACAAAGTTACCCTTTACATAAACCCCAGAAGTCTTTAAAAGTCCTTGAATATCTATTTAGGCACTAGCAAGATGTTTTGTTACCTCAGAGAAAACAGGAATGTTAAAAATTATCATTTATATTTTTTTTTTACTAAAGACGTAAGTATTTGGTATATACAGCTTCTCAACTGTCTGGAAGGACACTGGCTCACAACATAATAAGTGGATCGGCAAATAAAGTCAATTTGACTTATTGGACGTAATTGGACAACTAGACGTAATTTACGTCCAAGTTGGATACTTGAAATTCCAATACAATAATTTCAATTAATATTTACTGCAGAAGCTATATCTGTTTTCACACATTTTACCAATATGAAAGCTAAAAGAGTTTTACTAAAAATAAAATTGGTAAATTTATTTGGACTCGGGAAGCTTCGATTTCATATATTCAATTTCATTAGTTTCTTAAGTTCCAAAAAAGCGAAAGCAGCTATATTTTACTCACATCTATGCACGATGACTTTGTTATGTCGGGAAATGAACGAAAAATAGAAATAATTATTGATTAGGTACAATAAGTCAAAAAGAGGAACTGATCTTATGGATCAAATGCTTGCCTCTTATAAATGCAAAATAAAATGTAGCAGATGGTCATTGTCATTTTTTATGAACATTGTAGATATAGAAGGATTGAATGAATGAATAAAATTCCCTCTCTGACTCTATTTAGTGAAAAAGGGAGACAATCAGAGCCCTCCATCACACTCCATCCTGTGCGGGGATATCAGCTGGTTTATATAATTTATGCGACCATTGACTGAAACTGTAATGCAGAAAAATGTTCAGAATATCGGTAAAAAGATGTATCGGTTCTATCAGAAACATCAGTGAGGGTTATTCGTCCTCGGAGCCACCACAAAATAAGCCAGTGTTATTTGTGTAAAAACAAAGGACAACTTTTTCAACATTTCTCAAAATGATTAAAAATGCACGTTTATTGATATAGATACAAAATAATAAATTATAGTTTCTTAAAAGTGGTGTATTTTGACGCTTTTCGTATATGCGCCTGAGAAGCGCCAAGGGTACGATGACTGACAAAATCCATAGGAGGAGAACGGGGGTTAAACAATGTTTTTTTGTGATTTCCTTAATTTCGTAAGGAGTTTAAAAACAGCGCGGTGTTCCATTTTGGTCAAAATTATTTTATCAGACGTTTTATAACATTCAAAACACGCTTGTGAAAAAACAATTATTGATAGCTCAGCGATGAAATTTTAAAATTGCTACTTTTAATAATGGCACAAAAGAACCGTAGTCAAAAGTATACTCATTACTCACAAAAAGTTGTCATACCGAGAATACTTTGAACTCCGATTAGTTTGTTTCGATTTTCTCAAAACTGTTTGTGACAATGAGCATCGGTAAAAATTCATCGTAAACAATTTAAATTGATATTCAAGATAGAAAAGTTTAATACACATTGCGTATTGCGCCGTGGTTTGTATCGAATAAATCGCATTATAAAATTTATTTAAAACTCAAAAGTTGTGTTAAAAATTTTCAGAAGACGGAGGGCCGCTGTTTGCCCAGGCCTGCCCTAAGGGATGGCTGAGATTATGTGGTGTTCAGACGAGGCGAATATCGCCAGGACACTAAAATATCGCCAGCCAATTGAACCGTGTGAACAGATTGTCGATAAATCTGAAACGATAAAAAAGGTTGAAAGCGATATCGCCTCAAGTTGACCACCTTTCAACTTTTGTTTCTGGTGGAACGATGCACAGTCATGCGCGGCGTCCGTATCTATGGTAAAATTCTGTTTATGTTCTGTTTCTTGAGAGATGACAGCAGTGCTCCAAAATTTTTTCTCCTTAGAATCCAATTTCGCGCCCAATATCTGCGTTTTTTCTTGATTTTTCCTCAATTAGGAGTCTCCTTATATCGTCTAAAACAATATTTTCAACTAAGCCCAATTACTCCGCGACTTCTACCTCGACGTCCGCTATTTTTAAAACTATCAGCGCACCTGACAGATTGAATGTATGTCGGTGGACTCGTGTGAACACATCACACGATCAATGGGCGACCGAGCGGTATTTTTTTATGCAAGCGAAATCGTCTGGCCTTATATCGCCTCGTGTGAACACCGCATTAGCTTGTAACAGGACCATGTGCATGCACGCATAAAAAATGGCACTGGATTTTACAAAACGGCGTCGTCAAAACGAAGGTTTGTGATATAGGGTTAGATTAGGTTTAGTCTTATCTTATATTGAAGTATTCATATAAAGTTGTTTACCGGACGAGGATAATGTATAATTATAAACTGTTTTGTATTAATTAGGATTATGAAATGTACCTACATTCGATTAACCAAGGGACACCCAGCGTATAATATCTACTCGCCAATATAGATACTGTACATATAATCTACTGTCAACAGATTCAGTGTTTATAAGGGCAAATACATAGATGTTAAATGAAGTGGTTGGTGACCCAGCGGTTACAACGTCGGCTTTCGTACTGCGGACGTCGTGGTTCGATCCCAGACCATCTTCCTCTTTCACGACACAAGCTTTCAGTAGCTTACTGTGAAAGAGTCAAGGAGTGTATTTGTGTTCACTTTGAGTGAGCACAGATTCATTTAAAAAAAAAGAAAAAAAAGTTGGTCCAGAAACTTTCGTAATTAATTTATCTTTCTGCGAGATACGAATATTGACTGTGGAAATGCATTGTTCACGTTGATCCTGAATTAACACTTTGTCAAACATTATTTCATGGTAAAAGCATGTGGTCAAGCTTCTGGCTATTAAATAATGTTCTGCTTAAACAAACAAAAACTCTTTTCATTGTAGGTGTAGTTTTTTCAGACGATATCGAGATGATGCGTATCTTTAATGGAGATCGCGCTACTATAGAACACTTTCCTCACACAGTGTACATTAATAAGAACGGGTCTCATCATTGTGGGGGTTCCATCCTCAGCGAAGATATTGTGCTCACAGCAGCTCACTGCTTTACCAACACGGATTTAGAGTGAGTTATTTATTAAATACTATTATAGTCTTCGTTTTATCATGTAAAATTGTTCCTTTTTTTGCAATCAACTTTAGCTAAAGCATTTACAGTGCCTTTACAGATGCTTATGGTTAAAGAAATTCTATGCTACAATTTCACATTCTATTTCGTCAAACATAAAAGAATTGTGTAATTGTGTAATTTAAACATAAAAGATCTTAATTACATATTTTATTTCCATTATGTTTTTATAGTGAGTTGACGATCAGTGTTGGGACAAACGATTGTATAGAAGTGATCGACGAGAGGAAGTTGGAAAATGTAATCATACACGAGAAGTTTGTAGAGGATAATTTGAAAAATGATATCGCAGTTGTGAAACTGAAATATCTACTAAAATTTCGACATACGGTTCAGCCAATCAAGCTAATGAAGGCTGGAGATACAATCCCTGAAGGCAAGATTGTGAGGACAGCTGGGTGTGGAACTATTGACGTAAGTCATTTGCTATCTTTCCTTGTAGAATTTTGTTTAGTATTGGAAGCGTGTTAAAATATAATGTTTTTGTAGGAACTAGGAGTATCAAAAAATGCCAAAAAACTTTTGTCCGCTACTTTAACAGCCTTAAGCGAAGAGGAATGCGCAGATTTGGAACCAAAGTTTAATGCAGAAAGTCTCATTTGTCTTAGAGATGATAAAGAGCACGCATCTGTATGTCATGGCGATTCAGGTTCAGGGTTTTTAGTTGACGGCCAACTTGCTGGAGTTGTATCATATGGACCAAAGGTGTGCGGCGAGAGTCCTCTTTCGGGTGCCACTAAAGTGTCGATGTTTATCAAATGGATTCAAGAAAAAATTGTAGAGTTGAGTGGTAAGCCAGCTACTGTGTTCGGGTCAGAACCGTTGGATGCTGGAAAAACAAATCTTAAAAGTTAAGCTCAATGCTGACAACTCTGAAGAAACAAGTACTTCGGAGTCATCGGAGTCAGGATGCAGATCTTACAGCGGTGAGTCTGATTATGAATATGTGGAAAGAGTCATTCGAGAAGAAAAAACAAAAGTTGACGACATGATGAGATCTTTCCAATAGATGATGTTTCGTATCAGGCAGATGAAAATGAGCGCGATAAAGGACAGCCAAAAAGAAATGAGAGCTTTTGTTAAGGGATTTTGAGTGAATATTGTGCATAATTTATTTTTATAAAAAAAGTTTTTTTTAGAAGTATCTTGTTTTTAATATATTTTTTTCACAGTTTCTTCAAAATTTTGAATATATTGTAAAAGAGTGTCATATCACGAGTGTTGAGGGACTATTAAGTGCGGCACAGGACCGGGATGCGTTCTCCAGAGTGATAGTCAACGTTGGGGCGACCTGACACGACACAGAAAGAAGAGGATTAATTTAATGATTGACATCAAAGAGTTGGTTCTATATTTATTTCCCAAGTTCCTATTTAGATAGTAATATTTTGATGAAAAAAGACGCCAGATAAATTTTTAATACGAACCTACTCTCTGAATTTATTTGAAATTAAGGTAAGTACCTATTTCCAGTAAAGTCATCCCTTCGAAATAATCTCGACCATTTTTCTTCGAAAGTAAAAATTCCATAGGGTGAAACGTATTTTCGTGTTCTAAGATAATATTCTTAGTTAGCTGCAAAGTCTCCGTATAGAGCTGGTGGATGTGAACCGAAGAGAGGATGTGATTAGGAAGGTGAGCGGAAGGTTATGCTGTAGGACGTGCTCTGTTTGCAAGGAGCGTGTTTATCAAGCGTTAATCTTCTATCTAGTGCTGGCTATATGATCTTCACTCCCGACTAACTTTAGTCATACTCACTTTTTTAAAATGTTTTCTTATTTTTTCCACCAATATAAACTCACTTCGAAGAGCCATTAGAACTGAACAAATACGAACAGTCTACTTTTATTGAGAGTCACTTGTTTATAAACGTTAGAGCTATCTTGTTACATGTCATTGTTCTCATTTTAACACGGTCTATTATTGTCCAAATTCTGTATCGCTTCCTCTAAAATTTTGCATCAACAAAAATTTTGATTTGATTCAAGCAATTTCAAATTTGTTGTAACGGCCTTTTCTCAAATTCATCTTGATCAAGAAATATAACACTACTAAAGTATCTTTAATGCTGAGAACAAGATCACAAAAATATATATCTGTAAGTATTTTTTTGCTTTAATTGTTATTTTATGCGAGGTATCTGAAAACAATAATTGACACGAATAGTTTTATGTACAAGCGGTTCCTCTAAAATTTTGGCGGGTCTTTCTTAAGTTCCGCTTAGTTTGATCGAATAGCTGGTGATTTTAGAATAGTTTTAAGTTTAGAATATAATGCCGACTGTTTGAAGAAAATTCGGAAATGTATTTGCAGGAGCTAGTTGGTCGTCGGAACATGTAAATGGAAGAAGTTATTATATAAAATGCATATCTATAATTACACAATGCATTCTTAAATCATACACAAAATAAAATGAAAATAAAAAAAAAATTATGATAATCTGTTTGTTTATAATATTACCTTTAATACGAGTATTTTGAAAACTTTAATATTTGAATCAATTTATTTTTAGCTTTCAATAAAAAAAAAAATTGTCGAAATTTCTCACGTTATTACACAAGCACGCCACCAGAATGGGAACGCTTTATTCCAGACTTCGGAGGGAGCGAAGTATTTACGTACAACTTCAATGCAGAACACTCCAAAGTTAAATGGACAATTTGCGAAATTCAAAGAAATAGCACGAGGAGACAGGAGTGCATACAGCGTACGTGCAAACTCTGCAACTATTGAAGGAATTACATTTTGAAGGTATTGAGAGAAAACAAACTTCACAAGTAGGACTGTAGGTGTTCATAAAGATTTTTTATTGAGAAATAACAAAAATTGCCGTAGGAATGCAAATTAACCTTAGGAAGGTACCTCAGTAGGTAGTTAGGGTTTATCCCTATATTCTATCTGCCCTAACAGAGGATGACATTATTGGAGAGGCATCCAGTGTATTGGAGAACATAACGCCACATAAATCTTGAGAGTGAGTGAGTGAATGAGTGCGTGTGTTAATAATATGTTCGTTTATACCTGAAAGAGATAACACGTTGGTTGGTGTGCTGTCGATGCGGACTGGACTGAGCCATTATGCATCTTGTCCGTCATTGTCGTATGTCAGCAGGTCATGGTGGTGGTGTGTACCTGAAAAATAATGTATACGTCTTGTGTTAAGTGGGCTCTGCGGCCCTTACTTCTTCTGTTTGATGATGTGTTGATTTGACCTGCGTTTTCCTTTGCTCCTCCGGACGACTGTCAGCATCCCGCCTAATAACATCCAGCCGGCGCGCTAATAAGCGGTTTTAAATTAGTTATATAATACTATCGCGACTTTAAACTTTACGTTCTCCTTTTCAGAGCCACCATTCCGCCCACTCTCACCTCGATTTAAACTAAATTAAACTGGTGGTAAAAAATGGGACTTGAACCCATACAAAAAACCCACTAGTTATGAGTCAACTTAATTATTTGAATGGTCCGGCTACCCCGGACCTGCCTTAATAATATATTATGTTGATCCGGCTACTCCGGATCTGTCTTAGATATTTCATAACCTAGAATTTCATTAACCTAGAAAAAAAGAAAGGTTTGAAATCATAGCTTAAATTCACGGAAACAAGTTTAATGCGAACGAATATATCTATTTTGGTATCCTATTTCCTGCAAATTCTTACGCAAAATAAATAGATACATAAAACGCAAACCGAGACATTTGTGCTAAATCAATATTTTGATATGAAATGCAGAAAAGCGCATCATAAAATTTAAAAAGCTTGTCAACAGCAGTTTGTTATACAGTAGAAGAAGTCATACTCTTTTCAATATAACCTCATAAATAACACACATCATTCGACTGAGTCCATGTTACTGGCAAATTTATAATCATTTTTTTTTCTTAGTATGAAAATTTCTTTTATACGATTAGACTAAATATGACTTTTATTATTATAGTAATCACATAATTATTTAAGCAACTAAACAACAACAAAAATAAAGACTGTGTAAGACTTGTCATGACCTGTCATGAATGGAAGCTAGAGCGGAGACCGTCAAAATCTTTTTTCATCGTGGTAAACAAAATTTTTGCACACAGACTCAGCAACTAAATTACTTGCTGCTTTATTTAAAAACTACGATCAGTGGAAAAAATAGCTCAGCGATAGAAAATATTACGATCAAGCTGTCATCGAGATACTTTAATGCATATCGCTTGAATGTGAGCTGATCTCTTTAGATTTTGACCCGCTATATTGGATTTAACGTCAACTGACAGTTGTTTCGAGTATACAAGAACGCTTCCTGTAATAAAAACAATTAGGTTTTTCCCCTTAAAAATATGTGCTCCCTTAATATTTTGGTCCATTGTATTTTGGTTTATCATTTTAATAATAGAAAATTTAAACAAATAAAGCAAAAATATCATTTCCGTAATCATTCGAGGGCTTACAACCATGATGCCCCAATCAAATTTATAAGAAATATAATAAGGTTTTGAAGAAAATATTCAAAGAATACTTTTAAAGTAGGTACAAATATTAAAATTGAAGTGATCAAACCTAAATAAGTTCATTTTGGCTAAAACATGAAGGACTTAACTATATTTTGATAATATAAAATAAATAATTAAAAAAAATAAGGTCTGACACCTATTCTGCACCTACTCGAAATCATTCAAATCTGACATAACGCATCTTGGTTGAAAGCACTTGCGTTGCCGGCTACTATTTTGTTTGTTTACAAAATTTTGTATGAAATGTCATCTTCATACATAACAAACGCGGATTAAATATTGTTGTTATAAATGAAGTGAAAACTGATCAGTGAGTTATACGTTATCTTACGATTAACGATTTTTTTATAAATGAGACGGTTGGGGTTTAAAGTTAACTATTTATTCTTTGCTCATCAAATCCAGGTGATTTTTCTACGATGCATGGAAATAGTCAATCTAATACCCTTTCAGATAAATACCCTAGAGTTTGTTGTTTATGTCTAAACTTTGTATTTATCTGTGAGGTTATTTTTACTGGAACGATATGAAAGTTCAGGTGAGCTTGAAGATGTTTACTACAAAAAACTGCATAAGCATACATGTACCTTCATATAATATTGAGAAAATTGTGTGATTTTTCGGAAAAATATTTCTATTCTGCGCATAAAATATTATACGTTTATTATGGTTCAAAATAGAAACTTTCAAAATATCGATTTGAATGAAAAATACAAATTCAGTTTTCTACCTTTAAAAACATATTATTTTCTCAATATCTATATGTAACCTCTTAGAAATTGGTTTAGAAAATTTCGTCGATTTAAGCTGACTTAATATTTTTAACACAAATGAAATGATAAAAGAATGCCTATTTTTCAGATTAACTTACGTTTGCAGCCTTTCGCGTGCTCTTTTCTAAACGTCGCAAACCGTAATGAAGTATGCATCTATGTACTTTCTTCTGTCTTTGGCACTATTCGAATCCTGATTTCCAAATAATTGTATCTTTCCATGCATCGTATAGGCTTCATAATATGTTCTTCATATGTTATGTTCTATTCTCCGTCAATCCTGCTGATGACGACGATACCAAATGTCCTTCATTTGTCTAGATAAAAGAGCTTTTTGATTTTTTTTTGTTAGATTGTTGTCATGCCAAGTCACACAAAATATGTATCAACTAAAATAAAAAGTATGTTTTAAGAAAAACAAGTTACCACTAGTATAAATACCTACTACTGATGACATTTTGGCAGGTATAAATTGGTTGTCTCCTACGTTAATATCAATAGAAGCAATTTATGGTGAATTCAATTATGCGAAAAAGCTGTAGGATCCAAAAACAATTCCCATTGTAACCTTCGAATATCTCGGATCCCTATACTGTGATTTAAATCTACATAATAGTGTGTTTGACTCCCGATGAAGGAGTCTGTAGTCAGTTGTCTCATGGACTGAAATAATTACAAATACATTAACTGAGAGTAAAGATAGAATAAGTCAGACTTGTGTAAGACCTATGATGGCCTACGCCAACAAAGCTAAAACCGATACCCGTTTGTACATACAAAAGAGAACGCTTATTTGTGCCTGTAACACTTATGTCATATAAATGTTTATAAATAAAAATAACTTTGCAGTATTACATATATTTCGGAAAAAAAAATATATGTAATACTGCAAAGTTATTTTTATTTATAAACATTAATTATAATGTCTAAGTATTACAAAGTTGAAAATAATGTGTTTGAAGAATTACTTATGTCATAGTTTGGAAACACGACATCAGAAGATGATATAAGTAATATGAAATCATCCGACTCGTATTGAATGAGATGATTTTGAAGAGATTGTATGGATAGAAGGGTAGACAATAGAATTTTCGATAGAAATGCTATAAGGTTCATCTGATGAAAGGGATCTCATGGATATCTAGGTCCCAGGATTCAGAAGCTTACTTGTAAAAACCAGCTTGTGGACTGTAACATGAAGAAGACGAATAAGAAAAAGAACAAATTAGTATGAATGCGATTTTAAATTGGTGAAAGATCGTCCTCATTGAGGTGAATAAAAAGGAAGGAAATGTTCACATTTACCTATTTATACAGAACATAGGTATAAAAATTCTTAGTGAATTACCCTCGTCTGCAGACTCGATGTCTTATGAACATTTATTTATGTAGAGCGATGCGTATTTTTTGATAAAATATGACACTGTGTTCTATAATTATACAGGGGGATAAAAAATGACAGACATCTCTAACAAAAGTGAGTCATTTTCCGCGTAATTTGTGTAACGTTTCGTTGAAGCGGTACAAACAGTTATCCGCCTTTTGACGTTTTTCTAATGAACGCGACATCTCTTCGTCAGAATTTCAGAGCAAAGAGCTCAATTTTAAATATCTCCTAACTATCGCATTCATGTCAATGTAAGTATAAGACGAAATTCTGAGAATTCTCAATGAATAGGTACTTTGAAAAATCTGAAAATGCAGAGAAAGCTGAATAAACGGCAAATATGTTATAATGTACCCTCTCCGAGAGATAAATTGAATTGTACGATTTTTCGAATGAAATATAAAGTAAAAATAATGTAATAAGTACATTAAAACATTATTGGACCTTTTATAATGATGTTTCAGTGAGTATCTATATCAATATACTTTCAAAATAAAATCAATCATTATAAAAAGGGTTTAAAAGTTGTGTGAAGCCTGGGTCTTCAGAGGCCGAGGTTTGTATTTTTTTTAACTAAATAATAAAATTAATTTCTAATGAATAATATGATTATTTTTGTTAATTCGCAGTGTTTTCACAATCAATATTGGGTTTATATCTGCAAAATATTTTTAGATTTGTAGTTTTAAAGTTTATCAAACCTTTTTTTATGATATTTGGATTTTTTTAATTTTCCGATAGATGACTACATATATGCTTATGACAGATCAAACTATTTAAAGATCGCTCTCGGATTGATTGTACGGTTTTATTTTTGCTCAAGTTAAAAAGAAATTGAGAATTCAAAATTTAAAATGAATAAATAAAGATTTATTGCGAAACTAAAAAACATTTTTGATACAACCATAAAAGAGTCAAAGGGCGGACTCATCCCGAAGGAACTCTTACAGCCAACCCAAATAAAATACTAAAAAATAGCTCATTTCTTGCTGTAATTGTGATTGAAGACATAATATATGATATACCAACTATAAACCCCCCCATTCACGATCACTACGAATGGATGTCAGCCATTTGGATAACATAAAAAAATTGTCCCATTCACGATCACTCCATTGTGACAGATGTGAAACTATTTTTCAATCAATAAAACGAAATTTCACTACTTTAATATACGCAATTTGCTACCATTAAATTTAAAACAACAATTCGTATCCCCTGGTGGAAGGATGTTAGTAAAATGAGAAAATATTAGAGCCAGTTTTTAGCACTGACAATCACGTGAGGTAACGACTAGGACCACGTCCACTCGAGTTTCCCCATTTACGATCCATTGGGAGTGATGGACGAATAGTTTGAAGCGATTAAATTTCGGACTAATGGATATCCGACACCCTATCACACAATTCACATTTTCCATTTGGTTTTCCTCACTCACGGTCAGATTTTGAAGTGACATCGCTCCATTTGGACAAATGGAGTGATTGTGAATGGCGGGCTCTACCACTATCGTTTTCTTTTGCTGTTTCGAAATCTGGATTAATGGGATCTCTTTACGTTAACAATGTTTGTCAAAAAGTGTCCATATAATGATATTGTTAACTTTATTACAAAAAAAGAAAAGATAAATAAAAAAATATAAAAACAAGCATACATTTTGATGGATATTCCTTAAACTGCTGCCCGCTGCATGCTTGATTGTAGGCTTAATCGTGTAGGTATAGTTGGCAGAAAATAAGGGGAGGGTAGTAGCCATCTGTGGATGAAAACGAACTGCTGATGAATACCCCATTATTAAAACATGATAATTTGAGGTTGAACCGATCCGCTGATAAATTAATTCCATGACAAGTTGGTAAACATGAAACCAGTTGGAGTAATTATGAAACTCATCATGTGGAAGAAACAAGCAGTATCATCTGACAGTCACTTGTCGTTCATAAGTCAGTCGACACTTAGAGCTCAACGCTGTGCTCGTCTCCGCAGACCTCGTTCCAAGCTGCTTACGTATTATTAATAATATGAAGATGGGGATGAAGCGCACAGCCCCTGAGTGACAGAGCCTCCCTGGTGACAGAATAAGATAGGTAGGCACTGCCACATTGTACTTCTGTGAATAAAAAAGTCACTGTGTTTTTTGTAAATTAAGGCATTAAAATAAAGTAGACATGTGTAACAATTTAAATAATATGTTGGTCTGTGACCGTCTTTAGATAGTCGTTAAATTTATTTATGACTGGTCTGACCACATGAATAGAAAAGGGCCATGATTTTTTTAAATAACTTAGCTCACTGCTCACTCAAAGTGAACACAAGATAGACCATCACTGCTCACTCAAAGTGAACACAAGATAGACTATCACTGCTCACTCAAAGTGAACACAATATAGACTATCACTGCTCACTCAAAGTGAACACAAGATAGACTATCACTGCTCACTCAAAGTGAACACAAGATAGACTATCGACATTTTTCATCGAACTAAATGCTTGCGTTGTGAATGTGAAAATCGTAGGAAATATAGGGTCCTAACCTAACCCACGACCTCTATCATTATACGCTGTAGGTACGGACGAAAGCCGTCTATTTTACCGCTGGTGTACCTACCAACCAAATTGTTTTAGAAAATACATACACAGCCCCAATTTTATTTTACCACTCGTACCGATCATTGGGTTACGACCGTTTTATTATTGTAGGAAAACAACCCGTACATCAGGATTGTAATGTAACGTCTTGATGGTAACAGGATTGCGTTACATATTTGCCAGTTTTTCAGCTTGCACGAGTAACGTTGCTGTTTTTCATTAAAACAAAATCTGAGATGGCGCGGCCGTCGGTACTCATTCTTACAGTTTTTTTTCCACATCGCTTACATAATATAAGCAAGAAATAAGAGATGGGAGATCATTATTATCAACAACAATCTGAATGCAATCGTTTCAATGTTTGTTTGTGAGTTGTTTTGTTCGATTTATCGATTCAGGCTAGTAATTGGCCTATTTATCTTCCCTTCGAAGCACACCTCCCCTACATCCAATCCCATTATCTAATAAACATCCAATATCTCTTTACGATTGTCATTACAACAATACAATGAAACCTAAAGGGGTGTAGAAGTAAATAATATATTCAAAGCTTGTTCTATTTAAAACAATTCATTTTCGCGTGTACCTATTAGAACGAAGGTTTTATAATGATCGTCATACCTAAGTTACTTAATTGTCTAGAGTCTAGACATCGTTTTACATTTATGGGGGTTTTTCATCAGAATGTGACTCCATGAATGAATACATTTTTTTTGTGTCAACATTGTTTTCTAATATTTTGGATCAATACGATCCAAGGCTGAGAAGATGAAGAAGAAGATTACAATCGCACAATACATTAGTTATTTTGTATGATATTAAATAAGTATAATAAATCAGTTCAATAAATAAAGATTTATTTTTAATGATTGCATTACATCCAAAAAGAATGATGAAGCCAACGACGCTATTCCAAAATAAAGAAATTCCGTCATAAAAAAAAATGAAAATAAATTTAAAAGTATAGGTACAATAGGTTAACATAGCTGAGGGTTTTTGGCTTTTTGTCATTGTTCCTTGGATTGAATCTTTTGATTTTTTATTAGAGATAGTCATTGTAAGACCTAAGCTGTGGAGGTTGTACGAGTACGTGGCACCTCTGATATTCTCAATAACCAAAAGATCTAAGATAATGGAGTCAAGTAAATGGAGATCATGGGCAAAAGTTTTGTTGAAAGTCAAAAAACAACGAACTGACGACAGTTTTTTAAAAAATCGACGTAAAATTGAGGATGTAGATGGCTATGAGCTGATAGTTAGATCATCTCAGATTTACGTCATTCATAGCTAATAAGTTATGAATGACGTAAATCTGAGATGGTTGGTAGTCCAGTGGTATCAATCGCCGACTTTCATTCGCACAGCGTATTGAAGGTCGTAGGTTCGAATCCCGGCCGTGCCGACCATTTCCGCTTTCCATTTCTTCTGTCGAGACTTGGCGTGACATAATAGTGCAATTGTATATTATATGATATTTTCTTTAATAAAAAAAAGACACAACCCTTTGGTTAGTGTGAAAGATGTTAAAAGTGTATTTGTGTTCACTTCGAGTGAGCACAGATTCATTTTAAAAAAAAAATCTCAAGATATAAAAGAACGTCGGGTTATTGATAGAATTTCTTTCGAGGTTTCAGAAATAATTTTTCAGACACATAATAAGCGTATGTATTTTCGTATACCTAAATTAAAACGCAAATAGTGAATGAAAAGAGAATAAGATAGTTTGTGAAGGTCTGTATATAAGTTAGGTTAAAATTTAAGTCAATAAATAAATAATCTACATTTCAGTATAGGTATAGAATAGATTTGTAGATTTATTTGCACATTAATCGTTTATCTACATTATTTGAACATATCCCGCGTGCCTTCTGTTTGTCTCATATTTAATTAAGCAGCTCTCTCTCTCGACAGTGAAACAATGATTGCGCTTGCAAATCCTTATCCCCAGAGTGTTCACAAAATAAACGTATCATTTTATTTGGTGCCAAGCGCAACATCACGTCGCGTGTCGTTCTGAGTCAATATCCACAAGTATTTTTTTGGAGCGCACTTCTGGTTGGTAATAATAATTGAGCAGGGGATGAACGATTATTTATTATAAGTTTCAGGGGTTCCAAAATGTTTTAAAGGTACTATTATTTGCCGGATGATCCTCATAACAATTTCGTAATAGGTAATCGAATATTGCCTCACTAAATAAAAACTTAACATTCTTCATAAGTTATATTGTTTCTTCTACACTGCCATCTGTTGATTTTTTTTCTAGTTTTACAGCCGTAGCTTTATCAGGTGAACTTCGTGCCGCCACAGCATGATTTTTTTTTATTTTACTTTTTAGCTGAATTAAAAACCTCCTCCTCTCTAACTCCTTTTGTGAGTCGTTATGTATTACTAGCATCATTTTGTACATATATAAGCAATTGTAATTTCAATATCATGTTTCTCACACTCACATTGAGTTAATGTTTAAGATTCCGAAATAGAATTTCACGGTATGTAAAGAACATAATGGAGTGTTGATAAAAGGTAAAATTGTGTAAGAACTTGTCTTAAGGCATTAGCGTACGTTCCTTTCGCGTAACACAATATCTGGGAGGTGCTGACGAAAATACTCTACATTATAATTGGTTAAGATCGTCCGTGAGTTGGTATTATCGTTAAATGCTTTTGTCATACAAATTACAAAACCTATCCAACTACTGGGCATATTTTTCAAGCTAGTAATTTTCGGATAGTCCTTAGTTGCTATGACAATCAATGAAAAGAGGTGTACGCGGGAAATATTCTTCTTCTACGGTTTCAGTCATGCATATTGGTTGGTAGCAAGTGCGAACATTTCTTTTTACTTCACTCCACTCGGTGCTCCGCTGTTCTAACCATGTCCAAGCCGTCTAGTGCTTCTTTCTTTTTCTCTCAGGAAATATTATATCGAAGAATTAAATATTGCGATACTATCTATTTGATAAGACGATTCTACACACAACCGGGAAGAAATGTCAAATTGTTCGCAGCTCTCTACATAAGTATCGATGTAAAATTAAGACCCTTAGGAACGATAATATTACAGATTAATGGGACAGTCAAATAATAGTTAAAAACTCTTTTCTATGCCTCTCGTCTGACAGGTTTTTCTGCTAGTAGATAATATAATAGAAGAGGTAACATGCGCTATCCACTCTAATCTGCCTGTGTCTGTGAACATTCATTTTATAAGTCGACGCGTCAAATCGTCTGAATGACAACACGGAAAAGTAATTAATTAAACTGACGCTAGGGCGCTGTACCTCTTCACGTCACGTCATATTATTATCGCTCAGACCTGCGCTTGTAATTAAAACGTTTTCAAGCTGTATTCCTATCATCCATGTCTCGAGTACCTACCTATCGTATTATTGAAATGTGACTTTGTAGCTACCAACATTTCAATCTGCTTGTATATATATTAACATTAATGTTTGTTAAATTATGAATCGATATCTGTGGTGCAGGACACTAATTATTGTTAGATTGATTGTCAAGAAGTTTTAAGCTCGTTGGATATTAACGGGAAGAATAAAGGAAACTCAATTGATCAGTTATATCCAATTTATGGAATATCACAAGGTAGAGTGCGTTTACGTTCGTGCGAGAATCGTGTTTGTATTGTTGAGATTAAACCTTACATAGCTTACATACATACGATTAATTTTAAGTACACAGGTAAATTTCTAAGAAGTAGATTAACGTAATCCTTTCCTATAGTTTCACTCGAGTCCGTATGTTGACCACTGTCCGATGCTTTTACGGCGGTTCTATGAGCTTTAATTCGGTAATACAGATTGGCAGTAAACTTAGTCTGTAATTCTTCCTGCTTTCTCATCCGGTCATGGGATCGGCCACGTTGGAAATCTCTCGACCTCGTATTATCACAGTCCCATGAGGCTGAAACGGTGACACAAACGGATCCGCAGGATGTATAAAAAGAAGAAGAACAAAGTTAACGTGGAGGAATTCAGAAACAAATTATCTGAACACAAGCAAAATACTACAGCGGCGATATTTAAAGAAAGAGTAGAGAAAAGTAAAGGACAAAACTCCAGCTTCAGTCCCCTATTTTCATAACTGATTTGGTTTGACAGAATAACGCCCTAAATTCGCGATCTTATACAATATAGTATATCTCATAAATCCTTTTATGTAACACACATAGCATTCCAAATCCTGTAGCAGATTTACGGGTTTCTTCACACGTCTGTTAATAGATAGTCTTAAATGTGATACCAAATTATTTAATTAATTCCTGAAATTAACAGCTTATTCTGTGTTGTGGTGTAGAGCTAATCAAGTAACAAACAGAAATACAATGAACCCTCAATACACAAATCGATGTGTATTATAATTATAGAGCTTAGTGAAGTTATGTCAACTAATATAGTAAAGTTTCTTAAGATGTGAATAATCTATATATCTTAATATAATCGGGTTTATAGTTAATATATAATATTGACTGTGTATCTCATCTTATACCTATTTAATTATATTGATGGTGGTATAAGTACAACCGTAAAGAAAAACAAGAAAAATATTGAAGAAAAAGTAATTATGAATTATCCTCAGTATAGAGACTTACCTACTCTGATTTGCAACCTCAGTTTATAAGCAGGAATTGCATTCCCAAATATCTGTCGAAGTTAAGCAACCGCGATAATGAAAAATCTCGTGCTCAATCGTGTCCCCGTCACAACCAACGTTCTATATCTAGGCGACTCTTTTTAAACGCCTCATCTTCACTATAGGGATCAAGTCTCTTTGAGTATTTTTGGTTCTTTTGTGAAAGTGGTAGTTTCGAAACCGTATGTTAGTACTGGGACTACTGGGAGGATGCAAGCATCAAATACCTTTTACTTAAATCGCTTGGAGTTCAGAATGTAGGACAGTTTTCCAAAAGCAGCCCACGCCAAACCCCATCTAATTTCAGTCTCCGCTTCTTGGTTGTCTCTACCAAGCTATACTAAATGGCCAAGGTATACATATGAATCTACTCTTTCAATATCCTTTGTGTCTATCACTTAGTGGTCTTGGTTGTACTCATGATATTAATTTGGGAGATGTTCATTTTTAAGCCTACAAAATTCTAGTTATTCTTCATTATGTGCAAAGAGAACTATATTATCATCTGCAAATCTTAAGAATACGCCATTTATATTTATTCCTTGATTTTATCAGTTTAATTTTCTGAAGATATCTTCAACTGCGGCTGTGAACAATTTGGGTGAGATGGTGTCTTCTTCACTTCTTTTAGTGTTTATTTTTTAGTTGGTTCCTACAGGTGTATTGTGGAGGTGGCATTGGTATAGATGTTCTTTTGGAGTTTTGAATATCGGTGATCTACTTTGTAATTGTTAAAATCAACAATTATAGCCCATAATTCTACTGAATCGAAAGCCTTATCAAAGTCAATAAAAGCTAAGGCCAAGGGTAAGTTGTATTCATTGTGTTTTTGGATAACGTTTTTTAGTGTTTGCAAGTGAGCGTTAGTTCTGAAGCCCGTACGGAATATAACGCGATAAACGAAATGAAATAATGTTTTTGTGCATATATTGCAAAATGATGTAGACAATTCTATGGATTAATACACAGGTAACGTAAGCTAACATACTAGGTAGTCGCTTTTAATATGATTTAAATGACATATACACATGTAACGGTATGGAAACATGATTTCGTGATTGAAGTAAAAATTCCAGGAGAATCATTTTACAACTAACCATTAACAACTGTTGAAATGTTCTAAAATAATAACAATACATTAATATTCATTTGAATTCAAAACAATTAAGATTAAAATGATTTCAATTACCTCCGTTCAAAGAGAAAAAGAGGCATGAGAGCGTCTTCATACAACCGTTTAGATATCGAGTAGGAACATAATTAGCACGCGAAGTTGAAAAGCTTTGCCTTCTCAGTCCTAAGGGCCTATCGATGCAGATAATTAGCGTCTGTTGTAGCCGCCTATTAATATCATCTTGAGATGTTATATTAACCCTTCGCCCCCGCCCCCAGTAACTGACAGCCCATGACGAGGCGACACCGCACAATATGGTAATACGAGTTATGTTATTAACACGATGTCAACTTTCATTATTATTGTTTGCTTTATTCCATCGATGTTTTCCACTAGTGCATGGGTATTCACCTTTATACAAAATGGAAATTAATTAAAATTTCAACTCCAATCATAACAACACTCTGTTGGTGTGCGGTAACCCTTTAGCTACCAAAGTTTTGACGTAACAGACTTAAAATATTTTTTGGTTTCGAACGCTGAAAATAAAAAAAGATAGCTGCCTACCTACTCATTTATAATTATAAGGAATGTCTATACCTAGGTGAATGTCTAAACCTGTAGTGAGCGTGCTTTTTCAAAAAATTATATGTTGAATGATTCTATTGACTAATTGATTTTGATCTAGCTAGGTTATTAAAGTAGGGAAACGGCAAGTAATGATTTTGCATATTTTTTATTCAGAGGGGAGTAATTTGAACAAGTTATAAAAATGATGCCCAAACTGAGAAACCATTAGATACCTTCAATTATAAGACGTAATTTGGACAAATTTCTCTAAAAAATCTTTTTAAAAGTAAATATGTTTGTTGCAATATTAAGAGACAAAATAAGAAAACAGAAAAGTTATATAGGAACTGGACCAATCTACCGGATATTACTAGGTATATTATACTTTTAAACTTGAAGAAAGAGACCTGGTGAAAATAAGAAAGTCGCTGGAAGACCGCAAAAAAGGTCTGATAAAACCTGACTGCAAGGAAAGGAATGAACATACAGAAAGAATGGAAGGGGTCTTTGTCTATAAATTTAAGATGAAAAGTTGAAAAAGAAGATGTAATGAAACAATGCAGCGTGTGTAACTGTACCTTAATAAATGCCTATTTATTTTATTTTATTTATCATTCTCATCCCTAGGCCTTTTCAGGCACTTGGAGTTGTCAAAATTATACAAAATGTTACATAATGAATTTAAACAAAAAGCATACACATACATATTCGAGGAGAGTTAAGGTAACATTATTTAAATAACATATAGGCACAACATTTAAATATGCGACAGGAGCAGTGTTTGGTCATAAAAAAGTTTGTCAGGTAAATATGCATGAGACATTAATTTTGTGGTTCTGATAGTTGAATAGGAATGTTGTAGAATCGCACGAGAATTGAGTATATAAGAAGATCAATCGGTACATTGCTTGATATCGCATAAAAAATATTGCAGTAGAACCTTTCATTGGGATTTTATGGGTTAAATAATATGCAAAAATAATATTCACATAGAGTCAAACTGCGCTTAAAATGATTTTTTTTTTTACAAAATAAAATCGTAAAATATTTAACAATTTTGAAACGCAATCATATTTGAACTACAAGGGGCTCTGTTCTCGTAAAACAACCCAAACAAAACAATTTTTATTTAACAGAGTATTGTATTTATGTTTTACTAGCTTTCCCGAAAGACTTTGTCCTATCCTTACTTTAAAATATTGATTTGAAAGTTGTTTAAAAAATGTTTGAATGTCAAAAAATCATTTCTATTTGAAAGAAATTAATTCAATAGTCTTCGTACCGGTGCCGCGGTGTTTTGAAACTCAATCATTGTCAGGTAAATAAAAATTGTGTTGTTATGGAATTATTTTCACAGATGGCGGTCTTCCGTCCGTTCCATACAAACTTTAATATTATATTTTATATTATTTGATATCCATTTTTATATTTTTTATTAGTTATTCTGTTATACGGAGCAGAGAAGAATCCAATAAATCAAACATCGGAAGAATGTGTTCAGCCGATCTCGAGTTATAAGTTTTCGCACTAACCCGACTTTAATTTATATTAGAGATATAATGGCTTTCCTCTAATAACTAGAGTTGTAATTATTCGAAAAAAAGAGAGCAATAATTAAAATTATAGGTGGGTGATCATGAAAACTCACATATGGAAAATGGACCAAACGAATTATCCAATGAGGTTCTAGAGTATCCAGGAGAACCCGGATGGATCACACCGATGTGTTTGAAAGACGATATCTATATATTAATACGTGAAGCAAAAACTTTGTACACCGTTTTACGAAAATTGTGCAAACGGTTGAGTATGAAATTTCACACGCTTAAAGTTTATAAAGAGAAGAAGTGGCAAATGCTAATATATTTTTTAAATTACGCATAAAAAATTAATTTAATCAATAAAACAACATTACAAACACTACTTTAATGTTTTATTTTGATACTCACACACACTTCGATGTACTTGACATTGACACAGACGCATATATTATTTTTTTTAGCTGTGGACAAATTGAGAATAGATTAAAATTGTTTGTCTTTAGTAAATAGAAAAAAACTTTGTACATACCTTGTACATAGTGCTCGCTCAATCTTATACTATAAAATCTCAACATCACTTAGTTATGTCGAATTTCGGCCTCTGAGCGACCACTAGTTTTAATAAAAAGGGAAAAACCCGAAACAAAGGAAGATGTATCAACTATGTATAGGCCCAAAATATCAAAATGAGCTTTATAGAAATCATAAAGATTAATTAGAATTACCCTTATGAGGTAATTTTAATACAATAATACATCTGTGAAGATGTTAAGATGATTCCTGGAAATATGCTTCCATCTACATAATATTTTAGAAATGTTTGTTTTTTTTATTTGCCTTTGACAATACTTTAACCGTATATGTGAACATCACGCTCAAAATACAAATGCTAAGATAGATATTAATATGCCCAGAGCAGTATAAAATGCTGGAGAAGGTTCTTAAATACAATTTGCTGCATTAACTTTAATATATTTAGAGCTATTTAAAAAAACTGTATTTTTTAGGATCTTCATACAAATTTATCAAAAAGACTTTTGGAAACAAAATTACTCATGTAAACGTTGAATGGGATCTTGGTATTACGGTATGAAAATGTAATAAAATAATTGTATATTGATTTGTTATACATATAAATGTTATTAAAAGCTTATTATTCTCAATAAATAAAGATTTAATGAAAAAAAATGTAAAATGATTCCGAAGTTTGACAGATACAAATCACCCTCTATGGGTGGGTTGCCCAATTAATATCAAAGCAGGCAATGTATGTAGCTAAGATTCAAACCACAGAGCTCTCTCTATGAAAACTTGCAAATTATGTCGGTAGGTTCGTATAATATTTTTTTTATTATTATAGACCTCCAAAAAAAATAAAATATACGAACCTACCGACATAATCAGTATATTTATATTATCTGTGGACATAATTTGCAAGTTTTCATAGAGAGAGCTCTGTGGTTTGAATAGGTTCGTATAATATTATGAGGTCGGTAAAACAAAAATTGTAAAAGTGTCATTCTTCTTTTTCTGTGCTTATGTCAGTTAAAGTGGTATGTTAAGCAATGGGATGCTAGACTAGAATCTGTCTAATTACCTACCGATCAAGCCTGACAATCGGAATCAAAAACGTAAAGCAAGACGGGTATAAGCTAGTCTATATAATCTATATAATAATTCAGAAATGTTTGTGTGCTTTCTATCGTATATGTGACCATCACGCCTAAACGGCTGAACCGATTTCACTAATTCTTTTTTTGTCGTGTTGGCTTTTATCAGTAGAAGGTTCTTATGAAATAAAAGAAAGTTGCGTGGTAAATTGGGAAATTAAATAAAACTCGCATTAGCCCCTCTTCTATCTAAATAATAATTCAGAAATGTTTTTTTATTTTGCTTTTTACCTATGTAATAGCATCACGCTCAAAATACAAATGCTACGTCAGATATGAATCTGCACAGAGCCGTGCAAAATGCCGGAGAAGGTTCTTTAATACAATTTGCTGCATTAACTTTAATATATTTAGAGCTAATTAAAAAACCCTATTTTTTAGGATCTTCATACAAAATTTTAATAAACATTAAAAGTGTCATTCTTCTTTTTCTGTGCTTATGTCAGTTATAGAGGTCTACAAAGCAATGGGAAGCTAGACTAGAACCTGTTTAATTACCTACCGATCAAGCCTGACAATCGGAATCAAAAACGTAAAGCAAGACGGGTAGGTATAAGCTAGTTATCAATAATTCTTTTTAATTTGATTTTATTTTGTATATATAACTGATTGTATCTGTCATATTTGTACTATATATCTAGTTTTTTAACATGTAAATGGCCTTGCCGTATATGTATCAAATAAATAAATAAACAATAAACATAAACATTGCGCAAGTTCGAGTGCAATGGAGGACTCTTATTCCCTATGCCCCTGGATGGGGTCAGACAGGGAGTATTGATTTATTGATTGATTGTGAAAAAGTAACTGAAATCTGAAAAGGTGTTAAGATGATTCCTGGAAATATTCTTCCATTATCAATAAATAAAATACGTTCACAACAATGTTATCTTAATATCAAAAGGTTATTGATATTTTATTAACTCAAAACTTGATTAATTTTATTCATAGACAGTTTAACAAACACTTATTTCGATGTTTTAATAAAAGAAAGATACTTTTTTACGGGCTACCGATCTTTTAACATTTAATTAAACAAAAAAACACACCCGTTTGAAAGGGTCACTGTTTTTTCTTATCGATAATGGTAATCATCTGGCTATTAGGGTGGATAAACTCACGCTGAAATTGTAATAAATCGCAATACTTCTTATATAATGAAGCTATCTGACATTATTTAGATTAAATGAAAAACACTCTGACCCTACCGGGAATCGAACCCGGGACCTCTTGATTTGAAGCCGGCGCCTTAGCCACTAGGCTACCGAGGGCGGCAGCACAGGTAATACAGATAACTCAAAATAGAATAGTAGAATATGTTGAATACCAGCGGGATATTAAAAAAAAAGAAGAAAAAATTTAATAAATTTCATCGTTTTTTGTATGTTTTCGGGCGTCATGCGTTTCAAATTAAAAAGTTTACTAAACTTAAAATATTGGAATCTTGCAGAACTTGTAAAATTCCAATATTAACTTAATTAGGTAATTTTCGATTGAAAAAATTTGCTGTCGGTATTAATTTATCAAAATTAGTTTTTTTAGATTGTCATTCCAGCACTTCACTGTCTCGTTGAAAGCGATAAAAAAAGGAAACTCTCTGATATAATAAATCAGGAGAAAAAAAAGATATTTCTCGATTGGTAATACGCAAGCCATTTGGGAAATAAAACTAAGAAGATGAGGTTTATCAGAGCTATATTATAATGTGTGGCTAATAACGTTCATATCATGAAGGTAGATATTGTTATGAAACGACGTTGCCACATTATCAAAAAAGTATTTTTCTGTTTCACGGTGTATTTTTTTTTCTTCCAAACAAAAAATCTACAGGTGCATAGGTAATGTAACAAAAGAAAGGTGTTCACCCCACATCACACCCGAGTAGAAACGCCAGATCATGTCATCGTCTTTTACAAAATTCACAATGCGGAATAAGCCTACTACGCTGGGTAGGCGGGAGCCTATAATATAAGGCCTTTACCGCTCCGTGTCTGAGAAAAGCAACAAAAAAGTCTTAACAACCTGCTTACATTGCTCGTCGCAACTAACAACCCACAACCGTAAAGTTACAGTCAAAGCAACCAACTCTATACTTACTCGTACAATTTATTTTATAATATTATTTTCCATCGTATGTTAGTGAAAAGAATTGAATACATAATTATTTTCTATATATTAATACGTCAAGAAAAAACTTTGTGACTATTTTTACGAAATTTGCGAGGTCGGAGGAGTATGACATTTCGCTCACTTATAGTTTATATAGAGAAGGATTGGCGAATGAAAATATACTTTTTAAATTATGCATAAAAATAAATTAAATCAATAAAGAAAACATTACAAACACTACCGTAATGTTATGTATTTGATACTCACACACTTCCATAGACTACTTATAAAGAACATCAATTTCGTTGTAAAATGAAAAGCGCCTCATAATGTTTCTTTCTTGATGTTTTTTTTTTTTTTGTATTTTGTAAATGTCTCTCACATCCGTTGGCTTGCATTTAACGTGCTTGTCAACTATGCATATACCTACCCGCAAACTGAAATGGTCTATTATTCATATTCAATAAAATTTGTAATACTTTATTTATTGACTGTAAGTTTGTTTGAATAAAATAAAAAATAATAATGGGCGCAGAAAGCTTTTTGAAGGTGGTATATTCGAATGGAAGGTGGAGCTGGAAATGGCGGGATATAAATTGAGTATACATAAATATTGTTTGTCTTTAATAGTAATAGAAAAAACTTTCTTCATATCAATATCTCAAATTTGACGTAGGTATTGGTAAATTTTTGAAATAGCGCTCGCTCAGTCTAAACAATGGAACCGTAATAATGTTCAAACTTATAATTCAAATAAGTTATGTTCGAATTTCGAGCACTGATCGACCTCTAGTATAAATAATATTTTGTACTTAATTATAAAGATATAAGATGGGGAAGTCAAAGAAGAAGATTCTGAGATTTAAGAACGGACTCATCTTGGCTTCCCCATATGAAATTGCACGGCTAGACAATAATTGGAAGACTTAATGTTGTGTATGGTTTGGTTTTCATCCTGGTTGTGTTTCTTTAATTCAACTGAACAATATATTCTTCGCATTTAAAAAACCTGTGTGTTTTTCATCTTTTTATATATTTTGACATTTTTTACTTATTAGCTCACATGCTTTTAAATATTTTTGGAAGTGCGAAGGGGTTCCTCGACTCTGAGGCCCAGCTACAACAGCAAAATAAATGGGAAAGTACTAAATTTTACTGCAATTGATAATCACAGGAAGAACAGACGGTTTGAAGTAGAATGGGCACTGGGAAGATGGCTGATATCCTTTTTCCCAAATTATATAAAGTGTGTAGGTAGACTAGTGGAAATAAATAGAAAAGACATCATAAAGCACTCTTCTAAAGCCAAAAGGCTAATTCAACGAATATGAAGAGCATCTTTTCTTTTCGCCATCTTCAACAAATTCTTAATGAACTGAACTAAGCCTGTGAAAAAATTGACGACCGACTAAACGTTTGAATCATCACTAAGTTCCATATCTGTGTTCAGATCGATTGTCAGATTAATATAGGTAAGATAAACTTAGGTATATCGATGTAAAATAGTAAAGTAAAATAACGATAAAAAATAAGGTGTTTCCCAAATCGGCCATTTCATCGCGTCGTGTCTTCCAAAACTACTTTTCTAATGTTGTCGTCTTGATGAAAGGAATCCTCGGAGACGGATGGCGAACGGCGGGGAGGTAAGGCGGGGTGGGGGAGGGTGTCCGGGACAAAGAGGATAAATTTTATATGTCGTCATAAAATGAGTGGATGAAAAGAGTGCTGGGTTTCGATGGAAATCAGAGCAACTAACTCTCCTACACCGCGCCGTGGTTATGTTCAACCTTTTTTTAGCAGAACTTTTATTGACTTTAATAAATCCATGGTTCATGTTTTGTACCTAGATGTCACGCTGTTTCAAATGATTCAATTTGAATCAAAATTTCTAAAGTAGGTACTTAGTGTAACATAACACAACATTATCCCTTTTAAGGCCCCCCGCACACCGCAAGCCAGCCCGGAGGAGACCCATCCGCAGCAAACCCGATCCACACAAAGCTTACCCCAAGCCCGATTGAAGCAATCGCACCAAAAACCGGTCACACACAAACAAAGCCCGCTCAGGAGCATAGGGAGGCATCAAAAGCTCTCCATTGCGCCCGAAAGCGTCCGAGGCTCATTGTGCTTTTTCTGACCTTAGTATAATAAATTATAAATGTTCTCATTACTTTTATCCAACCACGGTAGCTTCTCCTGTAAATAAATTTGTCACTTTAATAATAATTAAACTAACCTAACACAAACCAAACAAACCAGTTGATATTGTATAGATACCTACATTCATAAATTATTTATGCAGTTGAGTGTTATTGTTTTGAAGATTGAAATATTTAATGGAGTTACTTTTTGTTAAAGTTAAACTATTTTGTGTTTTAGATTGTTTTTTTTTGTGCTCCCCTCCCTTTACACAAGTATTATTCTTTTTAAGGGAGGGTATTCATGTAACGTTTTATTTTTAAGAAAATAGTTTAAAGAAGAAATATTGTAATAATTATGTACATATTATGAAAAATATATAAATATAAAAAAAAATCTTTATTCAATTTTTTTTAGTGAAAGGTAGGTACCTAAGTTTTGGAGTGTTCAATAATACCAATCTTAACACCCTACACCCCACTAACTTAGGAAGTTAGGGGCATAGGAAAACAACAAGAGCTCTCCATTGCACTCGATATTTATTTTCTCAATGTTTATGACCTCCTTCCATAACATGACCGAATCCCGGAGCGTAACACGGTATGAGAGGGTCTTCTCCGTCTTTGGGACTAATAGGAAGAACAGCGGTCTACTCAGCCAGCTCTCATTCGGCATCCTTAAAACATGTCCCAGCCAAGTTGATCTCCTCTCCATAATGGTAGAATAGATAGGCCAAGGCTGGTTTCGCCGGTGTATAGCGTCGTTCGTGATGCGGTGGTACCATATTATTCCCAAAATACTCCTGAGGCACTTCGTTTTGAACTCGAAAATTTTTGTGCTGGGGCTTAGGTCAGAAGATTTGTTTTCTGTGAATGACGTCAAGAGTGTATTTTTGTTCGCTTTGGTGAGTCACAATTCAGTTATAAAAAATATGTTCCTACATTATGTATATGAATCTATGATTTAATATTTCATAACGGAGACAACAATTGTATTGATATATTGTTCCAAGAGGACACCCGAAAAAGATATCTATATTATGCATGAGCATGATTTTTTCAAAAAACGATTTGTGTGTGTGGTTTACATATTTAGAGTACCCAATCAATTGTTTTATTCCTTTTCACGCAGTTGATTCCTCTAATCTATGGTTAGTTCACGAAACAGACGAAACGGCTTCAGAAATTTCTCGTCTCTCAACAGCTTGTATCACCAAGTATCCTTAAGTCTATCACAGATCCGATCCATCTCTCAAGTAGGATATCCGAGTCTACTTTCCCTGTCTGGGAATTAATCAGCAATAACGTTACTTTTTTAGCGTAACGGCATAGCCTTCTTCTACCAAGACCAGAGAAACCAAGAGACTACAGTGTACAGATGCACACTTCTATACAATGATAATGTCGTATTGATTATTTTCACACAAGTGAGGCTGGCTATAAGCTTGGTAAAACAAAACGGTTAGAGAGTAAGTAAGTACATAAGGATTTAAGCCAAAGGAATTTTAAATATAATATGTCAAATTCTGTGAACAAAACTAAATCTATGACAGTCTCCAAAGAGCCAAGAATGTGCAACTTGACACTTAAAAACAGCCCCATTGAACAAGTGCAAAGGTTTAAATATTTAGGAATAGACCTCTCCTCCCAAACTGATCTCTACAACGAAGTCCGCGAACAGACCACCAAAGCAGCAGCCATAGCCGGATGCCTGAAAGATTTTGTATGGACAAGCATGTGTGGGTATATACAAAACCTGTGTCAGGCCAATAATGACCTATGGAATCGAATCCTGAGCCGACACAAGCCGGACCAAAGCACTGCTGAGAACCGCGGAGATGAAAACCCTATGTGCTATTCTGGAAAAAACACCGAGGGACAGAATACGGAACACCGTCATACGTAAGTCCTGCAACACTGAAGACATCGTCAGGTGAGGCAGGACAAAAAGGCGCTTTTGGCGCAATCACGTTGACAGAATGGACGGTGATAGACTTCCTCAGGAAGCAGCCAATGGGAAATCTCCAACCGGGAAGACCCTCCAAGAGATGGCGATACAGTTGGAGTTCGGTGTCTCAAAAAACCCCTCTACAATAAAAACAGGTCGCCAGACCTATTCAAAGAAACAGAAGAAGAATTTTAAATAAAAAACCAAAAACTCCCCTTTTTTCACTATTTTTTTCACGAAAATTTACTTTCTACCTTATGAACTTTGAAACATTTTATTGATCACACAAAACTTAATAAAAATGAAATGATGAATACACAGATAAACATAAGTGGGTACCTATATTATATTGTTAGATCTGTGTTATTTCATAAAAGCACAATTATTTAAGCTTCGCACAGTGTATCGTTCTTGAAGTTTTCGTTAGGTATCTGTAATAATCGTCTTCTAATAACAATTTAATAACAATTTTTTAAATTTTATTTATTACCTGTCTCAGAAATACATGAAATCATAATTTTTAATATGCACGTCTCATTAAGTAATCATTACCTCTATTCTAAGTTTCCGTGACATTATCAAAATTTTGTATGGAAACGAGTATAGCCCCTACAGAATACTTCGGAAGGCTCCGCAGCCCATGCAAATTCCCGTGAGTTTCTCACTTAAGTTAGTGAGATTAGGGGTGCAGGATATAAGACAGGCCAAAACGAACTATGTACATATACTGTGAGTGTTCACTTTCTCATCTGTGTTAAAGATACTGTCTAGAACTGGGAAAAAGCAGCGCATGTGGTGAGTACCTATGTACATAATAGTTTGGAACAATTTTGTGGCGTTCACACGCTCCACTCTGGGATTGAATGTGGATTAATTTCATTTTTTTTTTTAATTCCGTTATCCTTAACATAAAAAAAGTTAAGAAAACCAATCTGAAATTAAAATGGAATGATATTGCTGTCGGATATATGGAGGATTTACAGAATTACACCTTAAAATTTTCAGCAGTACAAAAAATGTAATCTTTCTATGTCAATGCCTACAAACCTGGAGAAGTTTTTAATACATTCAGCGAAAAGCCATTTTATCCTGTTATGCTGAATGCGATTTAATTTATAAGAAACTAAAAACATAATATGTAGGTAAATATGTAAGAAAGTACCATGTAGGTACGTTCCTTAGTTTTAGTTTACTTAATTTTCAATAGATGTGCATTCTGGATATTGACAGCTAATGGCGATGGTATAAAACACGTTGTAGTAAATAATAAATTAGATATAATTAATAAAGTTAGTGATAAAGTATAAACATCAATTGTCGTTTCTTTGTTTTTTTCAGGTAGGATAAGTGTGTACTATATTATAATTGTTGTGAACCTCATTTTGTTTATGTAATTCAAGTTTAATAAAAAATATTTTAACTTTGTTTTTTCAGAAGAAACTAAATTGTGTTTGGTACCTACTACTGCGTATATTTCACCTCCAGATCATAATCACATTATAAATACTATATAAAGATAATAATATTTAGATTTTTCAGTTTTTTTTTTGTATCTTCAAAGATACATGAAAAAGCACTGTGTTGAGGAGCTAGGATGTTTCAGAGCGGAACACTGTGCGTCGCCTAGAAAACGTTTCCACATCTCCTGAGCGACGCGGGTGTAGAGGTAGTGGCGGCTTGGCAGGATGCCCATTACAATACTCATCGCGTGATTTATGATCGCATCAACTCTTTATAAAATATTACAGTGAACGGTTGTTGTGGAAACCAAAAACCCACACGAACACACAGGGAAACCACCCTAAAGCCTTCACTGTCAAAAATCAACATCTAGAAAGAGTATTTCTTCTATTTAAACCGTCTCAAGATGGCATTATTGATACTGGGTGAAATGTTCTTATAATACTTTATCGTTTGTTATTGTATTTATTTGGGTCAAGTGTTACGTAATTATTGATTCTTTTTTTAACCGTTCAACGAAATTTCACAACGTCAAAACATAATAATTTTCTCTCCTTCTACATCTTGCGATCTGCTCAGGTCTGGTAACCCTTCCGCGTACAACGACTTCCAGCTGTCCTTCCACTTCTTGGGCGGTTTGCCTGGCAATATTCTGCCTTGTGAAATACCGTCGGCTGTCTATTGGCTATGCGGTCATCTTCCATTCTGCTGACACGATCCCTCCAGTATCATAGCCTGCTTCTTTTCCATCTCACGATGTCATCTACATTGCATATTATATTCTTAATGGTGCTGTTTGTGACTCTGTAGCTTAGGGTTTTATCCGCGATGGAATGAAGTGTCTGACAAATACATGACAGCAGTCGCAGTCTTTAAATTTGGTTGCTCTCTTGTTCTCAATAATTTCCAACTTTTTTCTCTGTATTTCATTAATCATTGAATATCTATGACATCTACGTGTCGAATTGAAAAAAAATCTGTGGAGCGGCAAGCAACCTACATACCAGCACGTTTCAAATAGTACCTACCTGTCGCTTATTTACTCTAGATACAAAATACTCTCGACTACATTCTGGAATACGTGTTTGATTTAAAGCAATCGAGTTTATCGTGCTTTCACACTTTGGGCTAAATAATCGGAGATCTAAAAAATGCATTGTTTTAAGTGTAGGAACTCAATAATTAGCGCCATCTTTACACAAAATCAGCACACCAGCGCCGTCTACCTAAAACTGTTAGAAACACATTCAACAACAGTAGAACGGAATTATCGACAAGCATCTCTTCGGGTTTTATCCAGCAGAGGGAGCCAGCGTCGTGAATCTTTAAAAAAAAAGTGCCAATTTTCCTGGGATATAAGAAAGAGTACCAAGCATGCCTTCAATCTTCTATCAGCAGCCACACGCGTACCTATTCCTTCAGAACAATTTATTTTTAATTAGTTTGAAGTAAAATATTTTTGTGATATTTTGTTAAAAGTATTATTATAATTGTTTTAATTTAAAGTCAGAGTTTTTATTCTAGTAGTGAGTAGTAAAACCTTCCTTCTCTAAGTTGTTATCTATAGTGAATTATAATCTGGTCAGTACAATATTGGAAATCTATCATCTCACTTAGCCACAGCCCATAAGAGAGTTGCCTAAACAAGCTCACACCCGTCTCATATCTTTCTTGCTATTTACTTACCTAAAGAAATCTCTATACCTTATTTCTCACTTATGGTCCAGACCAGATCCTGAGCCATAATCTTATGGTCTAGGCTTTCACACACCGTCTAGCCATATAAGAAACCTATCGATTTTGACTTCTTTCTGAAACTATTTGCATTTTAAATCAGCCCGTATCTTTCATACTTCATCGCAACAAAATCCAGGAGCAGTAATCAAACAAATTATCATTTCTACATCTTTTTTATTTGTGTTTTGAACACTATTTTTCCCTTAACTACCAGGTATACACTCTGTTTCAAATCAATAATTGGATTTAAAATAAGGCCATTAATTATTTCTTTATGCATCCATTTTCACTTCGACCTTTTTGTTGTATTTCGTTAATTTAAGATTTGCATATTATTATATTTCAAAGATATGTCGTATTTATTAACACTATAAACATGAAATAATATTATAATACAAAAGAGATGAAACATTACTGTAAATGAACACAATGGTGCATTTAAACAAAACGAAACATAAAGCAGATCATTCCAGCTGAACTCAGCTTCCGTTGAGAATATTTTCTTGATCGTTGGTATGGACACTTATCTCTCATCACCTATTTATTATGATCGTAAGCCCGTAGTGGTTTGTTCCATTTAAAAATCGAACATCAATAATGAATTGTTAGAGTCATTAGTTGTTACATATTCTTTAAGATCTAGTCCTGAAAAAATGGTCACATGAATATAAGTAGAACGTTGTGCACCAACCAAGCCCATAGGCAATAAAGATGAGACATCAATAAAAATGGATATATTTATATCCTGGCGTCAAATACACGACAGCAGTCGCAGTCTTTAAATTTGATTGCTCTCTTGTTCTCAATAATTTCCAACTTTTATCTATACATCTCATTAATTAATTATTTAATGTTGTACACATGCGATTTTTCGACATGTTGGACATGCTGAGAATTCTCATGATGAGGAGTTTCGGAGACTTGGACGGAGAGTGATCACACTAAGCCAGCCTTCGAAATAACAGTAGAAGACGGTTGTAAGCCCGTGGTGGTTTGCTCCATTAAAAATCGAACATCAGTGATGAATTTTTAGCGTCATTAGTTGTTACATATTCGCTAAGATCTAGTCCTGAAAAATGGTCACAATAATCTTAATATTATCTGTTGCTCTCGGCCGATCTCAACCAATAAGAACTTATAGACAAACAAAAAAAACCTTTTGGGAAATTTATTGTTGTGATCTTATAATTCTTCTTCTTCCTCTTTGTTTAGATCTAAGATCTGTTTAGGAAGTGCTCAAATCGCGCTCCTGTGACGATGAAGTCCAGCTTTCTCTCCATCTCTTAGGGGGACGTCCTGGTGGCTGGCGTCCATCTGGGATCCCTTGTATCACGACCTTGGCAATTCTGTTGTCATCAATCCTTTCGACATGGTCCCTCCAGAACCTTCTTCTCTGTCTAAATTTATATATATCTTATAATTATAGCATTTAAAAATATAATTTATTTTACCCTACCCATACAATATTGGCTAATAGAATTGAAAAGAGTTGGAACTTTTTTTTTTAAATTAAAATGAATCTGTGCTCACTTAGAGTGAACACAAATACACTCCTTGACTCTTTCACAGTAAGCTACTTAAAGCTTGTGTTGTGAAAGAGGAAGATGGTCGACACCTGGGATCGAACCACGACGTCCGGACCAAACAGTACGAAAGCCGGCGTTGTAACCGCTAGTCTACCAACCACCTCCGCCAGTCTACCTAATCTAATCTACATAATGGTAGGTATACCTTACACCACAATCCCATTTAATGGGCTCCTGTAATTAGATCTTTAGTGGCGGACTGGAGAAAAGAATTATATGCAACATAATATCAATGTGTGGATACCAAACCGCAGAATACGAAGTTAAGGCGGCAGTCAGTTCCCTGCCAAGAATCCTCTGAAGGTAATTTGTAACATCTGTTTACTTTTACATAATGGAGGAGCTAATTCTGACTTGCTTTTATCGTTAACTTAAGGTATTGTTAATTTAATTAAACTATTTAAATTACTGAAAATAATATAGTTAATTCATTCACTCATTGTGTAAATGTGCAGTGTTTTTTTTTGTTGCAAATGTAACACAAGTGGTTTAACTCCTTAAAAATATGATAAAATCAGTAGGTACCTATATTAAAATTGTAATAATACGCCCGATTCTATTTCAATTTTAGTGCGCACTAACTAAAATAAAAACGTTCCAATTTTAGTAAGTGCACAATGGTATTCTGTAAAAATTAATAACGTTGGTTCGTAATTAGACTAATATTCAAATTAGTTCATTCATGTGAACTAAATTCTTAAATTTTGGAACGTTCTTATTTTAGTTCGAACCAAAACCGAAAGGGGGCAGTAGCTCATTGTAATCGCGTTCTAAACCATTCTAAAATTTTGAAACCTGTTCTAATCGTGAATTTAAAAAAAAATCTATTGCACGATTCCACCCGCAGAAATAAACAAAAAAGAATATTGGCTAGAAGGAGATGTAAAAATGTTGATTAAGCTATTTACCTACCTGTTTTTTATTCATTTTTTTTTTTTTTTACAAAAAATGAGTCTAGGCTAACTAAAATGAACAAACTCTCCATTTTCAGTATCTACGCTGTACGTACGAAAGCCGACCGCTGGTTTACGAATCACTTCATATCTATGGCCTTTAGTTGTTTGGATTGGCCTGGAATCATATCGCGTAATGAAAACTGTTTCTTAAAGAAAATAAACATAGTGATTCGAAAGCTAGTGTTATAGATCTAACAACAATCTAGACTAGATCGATAGATCTAGATTGTTGATAAACAATTTGAAAACCCTTTTCACTACTGAATAAAATCAATATAAAAGTATTTAATCCAATACATTTACACTTAGTAATTTCAATTCTAAACACTCTAATCAAATTTCGTAGTTTGAAATGAGTTATTAAGTTACACCATAATATTACACAAAGTTACCCTTTGTGTAACGTAGGTACATATTCGCTAAAAGCAATGTATCACAGCTGTAATTTTAATTAATTTATATTCCAACTGTTGGTGAACTTTATCTTACCCTAAGTCTATATTCTATAGGTAGGTACACTCTACATGCCTCCATAATGGTCCACCTCTTAAAGGGAAGTTTAACGAATAAGGTTCATGCAATATAAAAACGTACAATACTCCCTTAGGGACCCGTTTCGCTCGATTCTCCGCAGTTTGCTATGACCTCCTCCCACGACATGTCCGCAAATCTTTCATCTTTGCTTTGAAGGGTGTGACCTTTGTCTTGCATGACTTTGGGACCCTAATGGGAGGAAGAACAGCTCCAATAAGAGCAGTTATGGAGCTTTATGAAGTTCGAAATTCTAAGACAGTTATTTGGTGTCACAGACGCTGGAGGTCCCATAAGATCGACCTATACCTACCTAGGAACAAGAATAGTATCTATTCATAAATAATGGCCGTTAGCCGATATGAACGGGCATATAAAAATAAGATGACCAATATTATTTTTATTATGGAAAAAAATCAAAGTGCCTAAGAGTCCTAAGACTGAGTTCACATGCACGGTGTATTCACATACATATATATTGCACATAGACCAAATTTACACCACTGCTTAAAAATGTACACCACTTAACTATACCTTAAAAATAATACTCAACGGGCTTTTCCTGCAAATCTGATGAACCTTAACGCATTCAGATTGCAGTGGCGCATAGATTAGTAAGGACACTTTCACAATATTTTTTGTTAACTTTTCAAATCGAATATTATAAAGACAACCAAAAGTAAAATTATTGAACATCTTATTTTCTTCGTTTGATAGTTTATCGTAGAGCTTTTCAAATGTTCAAGTGTGGACTGATTCCTGATTTTATAGGTGCATCTTCTCTTTTGTCTTTAATTCTTCACTCCAACTCTCTGACAGCTACTCGTATATAAAAACTCCTGCCAAACGTTTTTACATGAATAAAAATCTACTCTGTGAATACCCTTACATTACCGCGTTTAAATCGGATACGAAAAATCAACTGCGAACTAAGCAGAAGTGTGTTCACTCGTTACCAGAGGCGGCTCGTGCCTTAAATCCCAGGGAGTGCATACAAACAATGTAGGTACCTACCTCCCGAAAACATTTTTATGACGTCAAGACTTTGTGAGAATCCATTATTTATTCTATGGACTTTGTCTTTGTCCATCTGAAGAAGGGAACAGTCGCTCCCGAAAACATGTTTATGGTATTCAAATATTTTGCAGTAACACAAAGTTTAGTGAAGGTTTGTTTTATATTTACATGAGTGTAAAATGTAAATAAATAAATAATAAATATCATCTTCATACATTAAAATGGACTACTACCAAGCACACTCGGCCGAAACTATCGTCACCAATATTGTACCTATAACTAACAACAACTAGCCTTATGGTGATGTAGGTACATATACGGATTATTATTAAAAAATCCACGGTAACCGTATTTTTTAACAAATTGCAACAATAAACAAGAAAAAAATAAATTGTTAGATTAAGTACACGATCCCTTTATATTAAGAAATATTGGTCCGATTATTTCCTTGGAAAACACTCGGTTCACACAATACGCGGTTCAACAATCAACATAGGTAGGTACTTCTGTCAATAATATGAATAGGTATTATAATCCAATATTGCATGCACGTATCTCAAAATTTTACTAGTAAAAAAACCGTTGCGCATATTTCTTATACGCACGTTCAAAGTGAAACGTTGGGCGATATTAATTGTAAGCTTTTCAAGGACATCGGTGGTGCAGTGCCGACGGCACGTGTATTCCTTCTCATTCCCACACACGGATTTTCGATAGCCGTTCACGCTGTTTGAGAAATTTTCATACAAAATCAACAATAATCTCGTGCATATTGAAATGTGCACACGAGTTTCGGTAATTTATATGCGAGTAAGGGTGTGTGCGCGCGCATATATTCTCATTTGTTCGGGCCTCAGCTTTGAATACGAATATGGATGTTTTAGAAATATTTTAATGTTATTATTTTAATACCTACTATTTTTTTTTAATTTGTTTTTGTTTCTGGGGGCGCAGTGCACATTATGCAAATATGAACGGGCCGCCTCTGCTCGTTACCGATGTTCATTACAATGTACCTACATACATTGATCCCAAAATTTTCTGTATTAGTATACTATAAAAATCGAATTTCTTCTTTTAAGAATCGTTAACAAAAGGTATATGTATCAGAATATATACCTACTCGTATAAAGATTTAAATAAACCAAGTACTTAAATAATTATTCAAATTGATTTTTGTTGGAATGCTCCAGACAAATGTACAGCGTCGTTTGCTCATGGATGGAAAAGATCTGATGGTAAAGTTTGAACACGTAAAAGGTCAACAATAAAAAGGTGGTACCGAGTGAGTTGTGTGTGAAATATGATTTCAATAATAAGTTTTCTAATAGAAGTTGGCTAAGTTTTGTTGGCGTCATGCCAAACACACTTTTAATTTGAATAGAAACATTAGAATATAGCCTCGGTCTTTGAACTCTGAAGAGTTGTTTGTCTTAAAACTTCGCCGTTGAGATGATAAGTGTGGGTAGTTACGAGGCTATGATTAGAGGAAATTTTTGTTACATAATTTAGGATCATTTATTAAGTTTTCAGAGCTATCTGAGAACTATTAGTTTACTTTTGTTAATGTTCTAGTTGTGTAATAATTGTGAGTAAGATTTTAATGCCCTCGAAAGTTTGAAAGAAATCTTTTTTATGTTGAAAATTTCTCATAGGTACTTTTTTTCATAAAAATGAATCTGAGCTCTCTCAAAGTGAATACACGCTTTTTGAGCTTTTCACAGTATGCTTCTTGATTGTGTCGTGAAGGAGGTAGGTGGACGGCAACTGGGATTGAGCCCATGACTTGGAGTACGAAACATACCTAAATAAGATATTTTTTTTGAATTCTGCTGGATTTTCTATAAGTGTCGTATCAATTAGTTCCACGTAGGTATACATGGATACCTAATTAGAAGAAATTGTATGCAGGTAAATATAATATCAATCAAACCACATCAAAACTCCTTTTGAACTCCATTCAGGAGCATAGGGAGGCAACAAGAGCTCTCCATTACGATCGATCTTGCGCAATGCTTATGATCTCCTCCCACACCATGTCCAACTCCGTCAGCTCGGCCTCGAAGAAACGGAACACGGTATGAGAGGATCTTCCACGTCTTCGAGACCAGAGCCCCTATTCTGTAGCAAGTGTAGGGTAGTCACTTGAAAAAAGTGACTATTAGGCGATACATTTTGTATGAAAAACGTTTATCGCGATTCTCGCATTCGATACGTATAGACGTTTATCATACAAAATGTATCGCCTAATAGTCACTTTTTTCAAGTGACTATTTGGCGATACATTTTGTATGAAAAACGTTTATCGCGATTCTCGCATTCGATACGTATAGACGTTTATCATACAAAATGTATCGCCTAATAGTCACTTTTTTCAAGTGACTACCCTACACTTGCTACAGAATAAGGGCCCAGGATGGGATATAAAGGTAAGTAAATATACCTACTTTTGGTAAAATAAATCAATTTTTTATTCTTAGCATATACCTACTGTTTAAGAGATTTTAAAAAACCTACCAATATTATCACGCATCCTTAGTAGAGACTTATTGAAATAGTTCATGTTTTAAAAATACATATAAGTAAGTACATATATTTTATTTATTGTAACATTAAATTGTTCTTTTAATATGAAAAGTTTTAAAGTAGAATTATCCTTTTCTGAATGTAAATTTTTATCTTTGTAGCCTTCTAAAAGAAAGAAGAATTCAATTTACGGAGCGCTTTGTTCTAAAAAAAGAAGTTGTCATGAGAAAATAATAAAATGTAACAAATTGACTCATGTAAAACCACATAGTTTGAAAAACCTTTAATCAAGTATTAATTCGAACCGACATTAAACATGGTTTTGTTCGTACAAAGTGGGTAGGGTAGGTAGGTATATTATACGTACACAAGGCTTCATTGGTTTTTATATATTTTTTATACCAATTCTTGTTACATATTTGATTTATTTAAAGAAAAAGCAAGTACAACAAATAATAACTTATCGTGGAAAGAAAATCTATAATATAAAAGAAAGTCGGATTAGTGCGAACACCTAAAACTCGAGATCGGCTGAACAGATTCTTATGATGCTGTGTTTATTGGATTCTTCTTCGCTCCGGATAAAAATGATTGATTGATTCTTCGAGACTTTTGGGGGATGTATGTGTTCATTGTCCAACTCGTATTACGCGAACGAATTATCTTTTCAAATTGCCTCCCTGTAAAACCAATTATCTGCAAAGCTCATTTTTGCACCATGTAGCTGTTCCTGTATGTCACATTTTTCAAGAATCTGGATATGTTTACGTTGAATAGGAACCAATTTAAGAGTAGCGTGGTCAGTCTATTGTCTTCCTCGGTCTCATCCTGATAATTTTGTTTGAAGTATTCGGATGATCTTATTGTCGATATTAAGTATAGGTTTCTCTGTGCTTTTTTACTATGGAATTTATCTGTTAATAATAAATCTAAAATAATAGTTTTTTTTACTATGTTTTGTTATATTTTTTTAATTGTTTTTGATATTTTTTATTATTTTACTTGTACTTACTCGTTAGCTGTTTACTTGCTGTTTTGTTGGTTTATCAATGTATGTGTCCTCTTTTACCATAATATAATATGTCGATTGAATGCTTTAAAATTTAAATGATGACGGTTGAATTGAAATTGTTTGTTTTTATCATTTTACCTTATTGACTTTTGCTTTTTTTTTTAATTGTTTTGCCTGTTCACTCTTTTAATTTCAATCTTAATGACTTGTCTATTTGTGTGTTGTTTTTGCAATAATTTTATTGTATATTGGCTTGTGGTAAATTCTTATGGCTTATTTTTTATGTTATTGGACTTTTAATTATTTTATTATTTTTTATTATTTTAATTATTTAATTATTATTATTTTAATGTTAATTTTTTTTATCTAATTTGACTTCTTGACGTTTTATTATTTTAATGTTATATTTACATCTAATTTGAATTTTAACTATTTACTATTTTGATGTTGTGAATTTATTAGAGATGTTCTATAATATAGATTATAATATAGTTCTATAATAAAGACCTACAATATATTAATGTTGGGGTCTTCGCTGGTCCATAATCTGTTTCTTTATTATTGATTTATATGTATTGTCATGACTGTCTGACCTCTTAAACTGGAAAAAAAAATGAAAATTAAATAAAAGAATATATTATTAAAGTTAGTATGGAACGAATTTCGATACAAGAACGCCATCTGAAAAAAAATCTATAGAAACACAATTTTATTAATTTTAGACTACCTTTGACATTAAATATTGGCACGCAGATTGTTGATGGAATTTTAACATTGAAGCGCATTTTTCATAAATTAAAACGCGAAAAATGAATAAATCATATAGAGGGAATCAGGGGCATATAAAATTGACTTTTTCATTTGATATATTTGTTAATGTACCTATATGTTTTGTACTTGTATATATTTTTTTAATTAATAAATAATAAAAAAAAATCTATAGAAACACAATTTTATTAATTTTAGACTACCTTTGACATTAAATATTGGCACGCAGATTGTTGATGGAATTTTAACATTGAAGCGCATTTTTCATAAATTAAAACGCGAAAAATGAATAAATCATATAGAGGGAATCAGGGGCATATAAAATTGACTTTTTCATTTGATATATTTGTTAATGTACCTATATGTTTTGTACTTGTATATATTTTTTTAATTAATAAATAATAAAAAAAAATCTATAGAAACACAATTTTATTAATTTTAGACTACATTAAATATTGGCACGCAGATTGTTGATGGAATTTTAACATTGAAGCGCATTTTTTATAAATTAAAACGCGAAAAATGAATAAATCATATAGAGGGAATCAGGGGCATATAAAATTGACTTTTTCATTTGATATATTTGTTAATGTACCTATATGTTTTGTACTTGTATATATTTTTTTAATTAATAAATAATAAAAAAAAATCTATAGAAACACAATTTTATTAATTTTAGACTACATTAAATATTGGCACGCAGATTGTTGATGGAATTTTAACATTGAAGCGCATTTTTCATAAATTAAAACGCGAAAAATGAATAAATCATATAGAGGGAATCAGGGGCATATAAAATTGACTTTTTCATTTGATATATTTGTTAATGTACCTATATGTTTTGTACTTGTATATATTTTTTTAATTAATAAATAATAAAAAAAAATCTAATTTTGAAATCAAGTTGTCGTGTGACACAAACTGTCAGTTGTTTGATAGTTGGTGCGATTGACAGAATTCAGATGGAAAATATGTGATTTAAAACAGATGCATCGGTCAGAATAATAATGGTTAAGTCATTTCATTGTTATAAATTCGAATTCAATATTCATAGTTATCACAGGACAACGTCCGTCGGGAAAGCTAGTTGAATATGCAACACAATCTTCTTCTTCTTTTCTCTAACACGACAATCCACTCTGGAGAGAGTTTTCTATGCAATACAAGTTTAGCTTTCTGGGAAAGATGACAAGAGTGTTGTTAGATAAAATTAATTTCAGAAATATTGCTGGTAATATATAAATATCCCTTCGAGGTCGAGCTCAGATGTCAGAGAAGATGGAACTGGAACCAGTTGGAATTCGGGACTAATGTTAGGGCGGTTAGAAATGGTTTTCTCCAATCCGTTTAGATTTTTGGGACGAAAATCCAAAATATGGAAGGATAGTTGGGAGTCTGCATCACAAGAGACAACACAACAGGAAAAATAGGCCTGGTAAAAGATATGAGAAAAAGGACGTTTAAGAGCTTATCTAAAATATATCAGCAGAGTTTATTCATTTCGCCAGCCTCAAATCTTCTTCATTTACTCCTCTAGCCTATTAATCGCCTTCCACTTTTGGACGAAGGCCTCCTCCACCATTCGTGTCACCCTGGGGCTCTAGACAAATTGAAATTGGTAAACGACTACAAACGAATTATTCGACAACGTAGAGTAGGAAGAAAATTAACTGTCTTTTTTTATATTTTTATATAATTTTAAGTGTCTTTGTTTATTGTTTATTTTTTCCAGTGGACAGGTCATTTTTTTCGCACGAAATCTTCGTTTGTAGTCGAACGCCAATTAGGTACCTATATAGTTAAATGTGAAAATAATAGTTTGATAAACCTGTAATGTTTTCTCCTGACGAAAATACCCACTTTGTAATCAAAATTCTTTCAATGTTTTTAATCGTAGGTATCTGGCAGTGTATCGAAGTAGTTCTATTCTCTGTACATCGCTTCTTTCATTAATCTGAGCATTGTTTTACGTTTGCTGTTTTCAATTATTATGGAACAAACATTCCGTTATTTTAATCATTACTTACGAGGAACACCCACGTTGTTTTTTGAATATGTATTCCTGGTAAGTTTGAGCACACGCATTTTTAGGTCTTATATCTTTATAGTATTTCACAACAAGTATATTTTAAAGAATTCTTTCGGAGAAGAACTTAATATGCGAAAAGATAGACTAGTCTACATATTGTACAAAATACACGATAATATAATTTTACCTTACCCTTGGCCCACGTGGCAAAAACGAGCAGACGACACGATGTAATTCCAATTAATGTTTTAACGGTAAATTTAAGATGGCAATGGAGGTGATCTTGGGACTGACACCTTTGCACATTGCAACAGCAGGAAACAGCTAAGAAAGTTTACCTACCTCAGATTATATAAAGCCGGTCTATCAAGGTAACGCCAGAAGGATATGAAAAAATCCTGTCCAACTGCGCATATCTTGCCGACCTACCAGGAGACACAATGATCAAGACATTCAGCTTTGAGAGAAACTTCTCCACATTACTGAATACAAAGAAAGAATGAAACGAACAAGCTATCCTTTCTCTTTTAGAAAATGATACTAAAAACACTTTTGCAATATTATCAGCAAAATAATAATTTAAAGCTCCTATACTGCGCGGTAAAAAATAGCAAAGGAAAAATTGACATAAAATACTGCGGGTTGGGAAAGTTAGACTCCTCCTAAGTTATGCATTAAGTATTTTAAACAAAATAAATGCTTTACATACCTGACATTGACAGGAATGACCCACACTGGAATGTAATCATTCGCATCGACCATGAATTTTGAGCAAAATGTGGGAGTCATCATTGATTCCTCAAGGAAATGTCATGATGTTGAAAGATAAAGAATTATATCCTTTTCTTGCTCTTTTGGCGCGAAAAGAAGTAAAAAAAACTCTATATTATTTGTAGTACATATTGCAGGATGCGTATGACACTGGCAGATATATTATTGCAGGATGTGTGTGACACTGGCAGATATATTATTGCAGGATGTGTGTGACATAGGCAGATGAATATTCATGTTCAATATTCGCGTCATTTGTGTTACAATATTATAATAAATAATATAACACTTTTCTATACAAAGGTGTCAGTATAGCCGGCGGAACTTATTGCCTGAGGCAATTTTTTCCAGTCAACCGGTCCCGTCCAATCTGAGACAGGCCAACCCCAGGTAGAAATTTCAAGTGAAACAACACTTAGAAAAACTCTGACCCGACCGGGAATCGAAACCGGGACCTCGGATCTGAAGTCCACGCTAGTACAACTAGGCTACCGAGGTCGGTAATATTATGTAGACTAAATAAGTGTTATTCAATAGATGTGTCCTTATTTGGCTTATATTAGTAGGTACTTTTATTCGGTAGATACATAGAACTTCTGTATACAAAACTATGTACTGTCAAAATTGACATTATAGCATCAATGTTATGATATTATGGTGTTCAGATTTGTTGAATCTGATCCATAAGATGAGATGAGGCTGAGATGAAGAAGGAGTACTGATTTCTTTTCTCAAGGTCAAATGATATTGGGGAAAAATGGTCTTTATCAGAAGATGAGAAACTCTCTTATGAGTTTTGGCAAGATTAAGAATATCTGGAGTACTCACCAACTTACTTTCACTATTTCTTTATGAACTAGATTAAACAGTTAATAAGGAATTCCACTAACTACCGAAATGAAACTCGATTTTATATTACAAAAAAACACAAGCACTATATTAGTGAATTCAAATAAAGTATCACAGAAAAAGAATATATTTTAACTTAAAACTAATTACAATGTTATGCACTGGTAGTGGGTTCTGAAGGAAAGAGTGATAAAATTGTATATTGAAAAAGCTTTTATAGTTGGGTTATTCACGCAAGATAATCTTTTCCAAATAGGTGATGTGTTCTCCCTCTGGTGTGAAATATCCTAAGTTAGTTGACTTGGTACAGACGGTGATGAATCTACATTGTTGATAAAATACGAGATGTATTCGTCGTATTCCGCTAGATGGCTCTTTATCCTGGATGGTTCCATACACTCGTTGTCATCAGATAGAAAATTAGTTTGTGTGGTATAATTAATTTTACTATATGAAAATTAGTTTTACCATATGAAGCGGCGATTTTGATTTGCGCTCGGCCATTAATGCAGCAGCGATGGTGCGTGTGCTGTAGTAACTGGTTGATCCATGTGGTCGGTTGACGAGCAAGGAAAAATGCATCAGTTGTTTTCAGTGGGGTGTCATCGTGGTGTGATGTACATCTGCCACTGGAGAGAGAGACAGTAGTGGGGCAAAATTCGTTGGAGAAGTTTGGCCTCCGAGCTACGAAGTCTGTGAGACAACTCGTGTAGTCCGCCTTTGCTAAGTACAGCAGGTGAAGATTGCTATCGTAGGCTTCCATCAGTTGGATTTGTGTTGGTGTAGTCCAGCGTTGGTTGAGTAGTGTCGTGATGAGATAATATGCAACATATAGAATAAACAAAAAAATTTACAATAGAATTGGTATAAGTATATTTGTTTTAGGGTGGTTCTTGAATTTAAAAGATTGTGAAGTAAATTTTAAATTTGAAATTGAAATTAAGAAATTGTTTGAGTATATTATAAACAAATAATGTTAACTTTGAAAAAATTTACAAGTTATACTTTACTAAGATAAATGTTCTAGGAAAATTTTTCTAAGGGTGTTTCAATGTTATTCTTTGTTCAATATTCAAAATAAAGTTAGGAAAAATTATTAAAAATGGTATTGAGTAGTTATGGTTCACAATTGGTATATGTTTAAATACTTTTTCTATAATGTTTATGAAGTGAAATTACTATGTGTGTCAATAATATTAAATAAATGTTACTGGCTTGGGAAAATTAATATGACACTTTTTAGAATTTTGTTTTCAATGGTCTTTTGTATGAATGTAAATACATTAATTGTCTTTTTCTTAACTCGTTGAGTTGTATATTTGATGGTAATAGATTATACGTATGACGCTGTTGTCATGTGTGTATAATATGGACAATACGTATGACGCTCTGGTCATGTGTGTATGTCTTGCTCTAGACTATACGTATGATGCTAAGATCATGTGTGTATGTCTGTTGCTCAGTCACTACAAGAAAGCTTTTGAGATGAGTATCTCTACTCTTGTGTGTATGTAGTTAGCCGACGAAATGGGAATTTCGGTCTGAAAATGCGCGATGCATTGTACTAGACGTGGCGTGAAATACATAGAGCTTTTTTTTTAGTACATGTGTATGAGTACATGTGTATAAGTATTAGGCCGTATTTGCGTATGTAAGTTGACCTCGAATTGAATTCGGACTGAGATTCTTGAGATAGAATTTCTCTAGTCGCGGAAAACGTTAATAGCAATTGGCTAGTAGATGGTAATAAGATGGTAATTTTACATTGACAATTTAGATAGACTATTTTTATAGACCATTGAAATATTTGTATCATTGATAAGTTGATACATAAATAATCATTTATTGACCAGAATAAAATAAGAATGTATGTGAAAAATGCGATTTAAATTTCTTGTTTTTCTTTAAAATGCAATAATGCGCTATGAAAATGTAATAAAAATGTAGGTATTTGTTTCGCTTGTGGTTTATATAAAATACAAAAAGGTTACCTCAAAGTTTGGCAACATGAAAAAAATGTACTTGTGAATCTGCAATCAGATAATCAAAGGTTATTATTTTGTAAAAAAAAAATCGTTCAAATTTGCAATTCAGCATGCGATTATAAATAGCTAATGTATTAAATTAAGTTTTATCAATATTTAAAGACATGAAAAGTTTTATGAAAAAAATCTCGATGTGACATTGTATCGTGAAAGAATTTAACCTACAAAATTTATTGTTCGCAAATTTTTAAGTTTTTTTCTTTTTTTTGAAGATTTTAATATCGATTTCACAGCGTTTGTAAGGCATTATTGATTAAATATGTGTAACATTAAATAGAAGGCAGAAAAACAAGAGGCTTTTAAAAATAATCCGATAGGTTGAAATTGTTTGGAAAAAAATATGGGTTGAATGCCGTTTTACAATGCTATTTTTAAAGATTTTACTTGCCTGTGACCCATCGGATGACTCATCCCTTCAGAACTAGTTGAGTTTTAGAGTTTGCACATGATTTTACCCTATAATTTATATATTTTGTCTAAAATTTGAACATATTTATCGCGAACAAAGCGGCTTGTATTGCTATTTTGACAGTTGTACTCGCAGTAGAGTGAAGCTTGCGTCGAATGGGAATGTTGTGAGAGACGCGCTTAATTTTGAATGTAGTATGTGATATGAAAATCTTGAATTGTGGGACAATGTTATTTAGATGGCTTTGTGAAAGAGATAGTTTGGAATGAATGTATAGGGTGTTAAATATTCGAGATGGATTAGTGGACGAAAGTGTACATGTGACAATTTTGTTAAGATTGTTGAGAAAATTTTGTTTGAGAATGTTAATGGATTGTTGGAGATTATTGGAAAATGATGGATTAAGTAGATAATTGAAGCAATTTATTATGGTAATTGATAGAAGGGTGTTCGAACGTCGTAGGGTCACCAATTTATGGTGTTCAGATTTGTTGAATCTGATCCATAAGATGAGATGAGGCTGAGATGAAGAAGGAGTACTGATTTCTTTTCTCAAGGTCAAATGATATTGGGGAAAAATGGTCTTTATCAGAAGATGAGAAACTCTCTTATGAGTTTTGGCAAGATTAAGAATATCTGGAGTACTCACCAACTTACTTTCACTATTTCTTTATGAACTAGATTAAACAGTTAATAAGGAATTCCACTAACTACCGAAATGAAACTCGATTTTATATTACAAAAAAACACAAGCACTATATTAGTGAATTCAAATAAAGTATCACAGAAAAAGAATATATTTTAACTTAAAACTAATTACAATGTTATGCACTGGTAGTGGGTTCTGAAGGAAAGAGTGATAAAATTGTATATTGAAAAAGCTTTTATAGTTGGGTTATTCACGCAAGATAATCTTTTCCAAATAGGTGATGTGTTCTCCCTCTGGTGTGAAATATCCTAAGTTAGTTGACTTGGTACAGACGGTGATGAATCTACATTGTTGATAAAATACGAGATGTATTCGTCGTATTCCGCTAGATGGCTCTTTATCCTGGATGGTTCCATACACTCGTTGTCATCAGATAGAAAATTAGTTTGTGTGGTATAATTTCCATACTTGTCTAACCGCCATAATATTAATGCAATAATTGCATAAATTATATGATTATTATAAAATGCCCGATGTTCACATTAATTCGCACAATACTGTAAGTCGTTTATAACACGATACTGAGTGATGTATTCGGTTCTTTAGTTATATTTTCCATTACAATTCTCATGTATAAAATAACGTTTATTTTGGAAAAGTAATGGATCTTGCTTCCACGTTTTTTCTGTAAGATAAATAACTTCGTATCAAAGAGTCGAGGTCAGTATACTGTTAGTTAGTATACTGAGAGTCTCCGCCCGCAACTGTCTATTTACATTAATGTTTTATGATACTTGGAGCTACTTACAATGGTGGAGTGTGGAATAAAAAAACATTCGCAGGTCGCTATCTATCTTCAATTTAGCTAATGTATTACGAGCCACTGTTGCAGGGAAACCTTACTGCCGGCTACAAAGATATTTTTTGCAAATAAGATCATTTTATTCGTAGCCTGAATATTTTGCAATTTTATTTCTTTTTTCGTTACAGGTGCATCTATGCCTTATTCGAGTACTTGAATAGGTAAGTTTACATTAAAATTAGTTTGAAAAATTCAATGTTGAAAGACGAACGTTTTCACGGGTTTCACAGAACGTTGAAGATTGTGATCATTTTAGGATATTTGGAAGGAATATTCGAGGATCTCACCCAGCAAAGTAGGTACTTTAAAAAAAAGTTTGCACAGAGAGCGATGGAAAGGACAATGTCGGGAATCATATTGCTGGACCAAATCTTAATGTCGAACTACGAAGACGGCTAATAGTGGTGACATGTCAAAAACTAACTTCAAACTTTAAAATGAAGATGGGTGGAATACGTATATCGTTAAAATGGAGATGGGCGGAATACGTATATCGTAGAAAGGATGGTTGCCGGAGACGCAAAATATAAGAATGGCATCCCATGGTCGAAATCAAGTGTAATAAAATGGCTGCCAGCGGTATCGGTCGGTCGGTGCATTCATGGTTACCACGTATAAAGCTATCGTTTGAACGTTGTTACTATAGGAACACTGAACGACCGACAGCGTTGGCGGCCATTTTATTACAATTGGCTTAGGCCCCTGAACAGGAAGAAGAGGAGTAGGCAAACCACCAGCGAAAAAAAAAATTATAAAGAGATGAAATTATAATGTAAGCGGCCGTACGAAATAGGTTAAGTAGGGTGAGATGCAGAGATAGTTGAAGAAGAGGTTAAGCGGCTCTTGTCCAGCAGTGGACTGTAATGGGTTGATGATGACGATGATGATTCAAGGAGCGAAATTTAGTTATTCCATTTTGAGTTATTTGAGACTAAAAGTACATATTATAATCATATGAGTAGATAATTTTATAGAAGAAAGGTGATGTGCTTGTGATGAATGAAGGTGTGGTGTGAGGACACAATGCGAGAGACATCAGGAATGAGTCAGCCAATACGTTGAATATTGTCTTCATACATTTGGAGGAAATCTGAAGGCGTTATCACCTTGGGATTTTTTAGTCATCTTTCCACTTTTTCAAATTTTGCCATTTTTCTCTATAATCTGCCTTCTGTGTCCTCATTTCTTCAGTTTTTTCTCAATAGATGCTTGTCTTTCTATCCTATATCAGTCATTTTCGGATTTTCAGAGTCTATCTTGTGACAACGCCTGCCTATTAGTGTCAATTGTAATTTTTTTTTTCAATATCATATTTTTGTTTTTTTTTTAGGATATCGTCAATTTGTTTTATCTGAGAATGCTGTGTAAATGGTCAATGGGATTGTTTGTGGTTTGTGATCTTTTCACATACTTTCTCTACACTCTTAGGTACTTTTAATTGATGTTATGCGTGACATTATTCATCATTCAGTTCTAAAACTCCTCGGTAGAGATTTGAACACGATTATTTTTTAAGCACTATGACTTTGATTTGTATTCAAAACATATCATTTGTAAATTTGATGAGATAAATACGCTGGAAATATCTTTGATTCTTGGTAGAGGTGCGTATATTTTTAAACATCTTTCAAAAAAAAACATTGAAAAGATGTCGTATTGCACGTGTATGTCGTGATAATCCCCCAGCACTGACATCCTCTGGAGCTCCGGGAACGGAAATTTCATCGGCTCTGTACCTGGAGTTATTGGCACGATGCGAGTGTGGAGTGGAGGCCGCGGGGGCAGGATGTGACTGGAATAACGGAGAACTCGGGATATTCCCAGAGACTTATCGATATTACTACTCGGGATTAAATATTACATAACTACCCACCGATAGCTTTATTTTATTTACGTCTGTGAGTGGTAAAAGCCACTTTCTTCCAATTTAATAATTTCAACATTCAATTTCTGTTGCAACTTTCATTTTTAGAATTCGTACGAAACCGCAAGCTCTCTGACAGATTACTGGTCAACCAAGTGAGTAGAGATCTACAATCTTGGTCAGTTAAATTCCATGAGGCACCCACTCGAAAGCTTTTGAATAATCTGTATACTTGGCTTTTTAGGGAAATGTCGAGAGTTCGATTAGTAGAGGACCTTCGCTCTAGGACTATCTGCAACAAATTATATGTCAGGACATGGAATGCAGTAGTGTTGTAGTTCATACGTTGAACAAAAAAGAACAGCGGAAAACCGGGAGGAGAAGTTCGCGCGTGTCACTAAGAATGAGAAATTCTCCACAATAATTAATAATAGTATCACTAAATTAGCTAAATATGCATGCGTTAAGAGTGATATAGTTTTCCGAGGAAAGCGTTTTTCTTTTTCCATCAGAGTTTCGAAGAAGAGGAAGAACTCTCTTACTCTATTCCTTCGAAGCATATCTGAGGTAGGTATTTGATAATGTTGTGGGAGATGGTCAAAGAATCCAAATGGAGATCTTTGCTGATTTTTTATGACTAAGTTGGCTTTAAAAAAATTAAGTGGGCATTTATGTTTTTAAAGTACCTATCGTAATATTTTCCTTCTTTATGTGCCGTGTGTTGAAAATGTATAGGTATCTGTGCATATACACCTACCTTGAATATATTGGTATAATCTTGTTTGTGGATTAGATCAAATAATAATTGAAATATCTAATAAGTAAATACTATATACCGTGCTTGTAACGGGTTGATTTGTAATCGGTAAGCTACTCTGCGAACCCTTTTTAACACACCTTCAGACATTTTCACGAACATAATAGAATAATTATTCAGCACAACAAACAATACTTGTACCTACTTATTAAATAAAACAAATATTTACACAATAATAAAATTATTATTGTATCAACAAACAAAACGTTGCGCAAACACCACGCTAATTGCGGGCTAATTGTATTGTGAGCACGTCCTACATATACTCGGTACTTAGCTAGGTGGGTAAATGCTTCACCCCTTAGTAGTGATACAGTATTATCAAAAGAGATTCAGAACGATATAATAATTAGTTAAATGCTCACGCAGGAATACAGCCGTGCGAGTTACAAGGACATCGTGACAAATCGTCGTAGCATACAGAATTCGTCTTTATGATGGGTACAAAATATGACTAGGCTGAACAACAATACCTATGAGAAGTCTTCATCATCAGCAGAATTCGTCTTTTAGATGAAAAAAAAAATAAGACGAGGCTGAACCACGTGACTTCTCATGGGGGTTGTCCATAATTACATATATTAGCCCGATAGGGGTTCACTTCCCTTTAATGATAGTCAGTTGCTATTTTCAAAGTTTCTTATTGTTCTATGTAAATGATGGTTATATAATTTGCTACAATGTTTTATCATGTTAGTTGTTATATTAATTGGCAACTGCAGAAGTCATTACTTTGTTCTCCTTAGGGAGGGTTATTCTTTTCTTTTCTAATAATAGCAGTCAGTTTGACTGGGGATACTAAGTTAACTTAGTATTTCCTTATATGGATTTTTTTATGATTTAGTTGGCCGCTCAATGGTCACTATTTATTTTAGATTTGGGCCCTTCCCAGGGTGAATAAACAGGTACCTTTGTTCATTTTCTTTATTTTTATCGAATAGGTATTTGGTGTTGAGGATAATTCTTAATACATAATATGTAATTTGGGTGCAAAGTACTTGCAAGATTTCTTATTTAAAAAATATGAATGTCATTTATTATTCTTTTTTGCATTGTAAAATATTGTTATTAAATCAGACACCAACTATTTTCTTCTCTACTGTACAAGAACCTTTATTTTCTCTGGTCTGCTCTCCGACGGGCTTTTCCATTGATCACAGTGATTTGTAAACCTCCAAAACTACTTATTCAATGCCCCTCAACTACTAGGTATCCTTTTTTTGTTCACGTAGTATTGTTGAATAATAAATCATTTTCTCGTTTGAGTTTAAATGTGTCTTACTTAAAACTTTAGATCTAGTACAATTCTGGCTGATATCCTATTATAAGCGCAACACGTTTCAAGAACTCAAGTTTAACTAGAAGTAGTATTTATCTCGGTAACTTACACCAGATTGGTTTGTGATTCCGGATTTAGTGTTTATGTTATGTTGTGTTTATGTTGCAGCGTTCCGGATTTAGTCCGGTTGCAATGTTCCGGATTTAGTGTTGTGTTTATCTTGCAACTTGTTTCATAATAGTTGAAAATCTGATATTTTGTTGATATTGTAATGTCTTTGTCTAGAAAGTAGAAAATTGCTATATTGAACTTATCAAGTTTTCAGTTGATCAGTTAAACGGAATGCAAACAATCCTGTACCACTTTTCCGAATATAAAGTAGGTACTCACGCAATGGAAGTGATAAACTCGCGGGAATTTTGTACGAGCTGCGAAGCTTTCCGAAGTATTCTTTAGTGGCACTATACACGTTTCCAAACAAAATTTTGTTACTTCAGGCCAGCGTAAATCTCACGGAAACTTAGAATAGGTGTAGGTACCTGAGTTGTTTTTTGCAAATTTTTTGTCATCCGTCCGCTTTGATTTTCAACAGTCAGTCGAAAAAGGCTTCTTTTTCTTCTTCTTTCTATAGATCCTGGGGGTCTGTTTCTAGCGCCGCCTCGCGCCTCTTCCTCCTGTGATGTCGACTGCCAGCTGTTTCTCCATCTCTTTGAGGGTTTGCGTCTTTCGGGGTTTCCTTGAAGGGCGATACGTGGAAGTCTGTCCATTGACATTCTGTTTACATGTTCATTCCAATATCACCTTCATTGTCGTTCCCACCTCACTATGTCTTCCGTCTTACACGCGCTCCAATTTCTTAGGGCCTGTACACATCTGAACCACGTGACGCGACATGTAACCAATACAACGGAGAACCACCGCGAAATACCTAGGTATGGCAATTTGATACGCTGCATGCAACTTTGCATTGGTTACGTTATCGCTCGAGTTCAGATGTGTACTGACCCTTACTCAGTCATGCAACGTATTTCCGGTTATAGATCGAAGAGTTTCGATTTCGAAAGTTCGTAGCCGAGATTTCGTTCTGGAAATTTGGGCTCTTGTCTCGAAAAAGGCGATTGTCAAAATTGGAACCTTTGATTAGCATTAACATTCTTCTTTGTAACAAAATCGAGATTTCTAATTTGATAAATTAATTTCGACAATCAGCTGGAATTTAAATTATAAAATCAGAGATTTCTAAAATGTTTAATTTGAATACTTCAAAAAAAGCTGACCCGAAAATTCGGCCATTTATATGTTACTGAAAAAAGCATCGTGAAAATGAGTGGATTGTTTAAGAATATTAGAAAGGAAAAAAAACAATTTTGAAAATGCTGACAAAGTGGCTAAAGTGAAAATCTCGTTAATTTGGTGAAGGGCTGGCGTAAATCAAAGTAGCAGTAGGTAGAGCGGGGGTGAAAAAAATGTGCTTAGATGTTGATATAATGATGAAGAGAGGAGGAAGAAAACAGAGAACAAATTTACCATAGACTAGATAGTTCTGTTTTTATTTACATCCAAATGATCGGGAATCAATCTTCTAGTACCTTCTAACAACGAAAATACGAGCTTTTTTCATGAAATCAACTTCGTTAATTTATGAAAGAATATTATTTCTTTGTAAATTTTTGTTATTTTCATGAGAATTATTTTGAAACGTACCTACTTGATGCGAGGCTGGCATTTTTGTTATTTCAATCAAATTTGATATTGCTCAAAAGATCTGGTTGTTGCGAAAGTGATTTTATATTTTCTCTCTTCTAAGAAAGTAAAGAATATTTTCTTCTTTTCTTTGAGAGATCTTCAGTCTGTTCATCTCAACTCACCCTTTCTTAGGTCATTTGATACCTACAACCGAGAGGTCTTCCACCTTTGGAATGCCGTTGACAACCGCTTTTTGGCGCTCGCTCTTCTTCGTATTTTGACCATGAACGCACATCTAAAGGTGATTGATTTCTAAAAAAAAATAAGAAATTTCTCTTCTCTGGATGATAGCACAAACAATACTGTTTGATTTATGTGAATAAAAATTGGAATTTCACCAAGAACTCTTTGCCTAAAAAATAGAAGAATTCAGATCGTTCTTTACAATGACATGAGAGAGAGAGAGAGAGGTTCTGCATTTATCTCATCTAATCATGATAAACTTGCCACAATGTCATTACTTTATGTCACCGGCTTTTTATATTCTTTCTTCGAAATCGAACCTTAAATTTTTACCGAATATACTTAAAATCTATCTCATAAAATAAACAATATTTCGAATTTGCATTAACCAATACAATTTAGCAATCTGTGGGGCTGTGCCTAGAGTAGAGTTGAGAGGTTGGACCAGGAGCTCTCGTGCTCTGTTGAAGGGTAAGATAAGATAAGAAAAGTAAGCAAGAGATATGTGATTGGGCTCGAACCAACTCACTTGAGTATTCTTCAGAGATAGTAAGATAATACCAGATAGGTTTACTCACCAGTAGATACACTGAGTTTAGATAATTTAGGATGATTAACTGATTCAATGAAAACTCACGGTAAATAAATTATAACTATGTAGGTACAAAGCGTTGCTCTAAATGAATTGAATATCTACGAAGCTGCGACTTTTTTAATATTAATAATTGATATATTGTAATGTGTATTTTACATTTTATTTATGTCTTCATTTAAAACACAAAATCTCTCCCACACACTTCAAACTGGCTCGCAAATTCACATCTATAGATTAAAACAGACGTATGTTCACATGTACCTACAGGTATCTACCTACGTTTATAATATTAACGTAAACACACTCACTGAAACGTGGTTGTATACAACGGACACCACTACATAGAAGATTGTACCATGAATGTAGCTAGGTACGTGAAGTCGCGCCGTATTCCAACTTCACTGGCTTTCTACGGTCGTAATGCTCGGTTCAGACCGGGAACATTTTGTTACTATAGCGGCTGATGCAGCTTAAGTAGGTACCCACCGACTATATTGTCAAAAAATTATATTTAGGTCAAATGTCCCACCATGATTCAAAGAGACTTTTAAAACAAGCAAATATTCTTTTAATTTCTTTTAAAGCATGGGCTAAAAAATTAGGATAAAATATTATTTAATAGGCTCAACAACATACGTCGTTTCTCTTTCACGTGTTTAAATCCTAAGCTTAAAAACGAACCTGTATTGAATCTATTGAAATAGGCAAAAATATGCTCAAAAATTGTATTTACCTCAGCAGTGTGATTGTTGTAAACGTTCTTATAAAAAATAAATGAACACAAATCTACAGCTAACAATTATTTATAGTGTCTTTCAATAAATCAGCTCGTATGATATACGTATATACCATTAGGCTACCGAGCTCGGTATAGGTTATAGGCGCTAACTTCTGATCAAAAGGTACCGGGTCCGATGCCCGGCTGGATTATAATGCTTCTTGGTGTTTTTCAATTGAAATTTCTACTCGAAGTTGGCTTGGTTCAGATTGAACAATATCAGCTGACTAGAAAAAAAATCCTTCCTGCAATATTAGTTTCGCAAGAAAACTGTCATTTTTGTAAAGACAACTGTCAATCATGTTCATATGTTATTACATTCTATTTTAAGCGCTTTTTAAGTAACATAATTTTAACAAAACATTTTTTTATTATATGGGATAAACCATGAATGAATCCCTTAAAATAATTATTCAATACATAAAAGATTACTATTTCCTAAATTAAAAAAATAAAATAAAATTAATTTATGTGTTTTGGCTTTATAGAAGTTTGCATTGAAAAAATAGATTCATCTTGTGTTTGTTACTGAAAGAGAGATTGGCGCTTAATGTGAAAGAGACGGAGGACGAAGGTAAAAGAGGAGCTGTGCGCCAGAGAGAGACGGGGAGAGAGTGAGTAAAATAGGTGTTTACGTGGGGTGTGAGGCAGGAGGCAGTTGCCAAGCAACGTGGCCGCTACCAGTCCCGGAGAAACCTTAAGTGTTGCCAGTTCAAATTGGAAATATTTAGCCATTACCTACTCCTGGCTTTCTCCAATATTTAGTTAGAGATATCCTAATAATCTTCCTATCTGCGCTGTTTGCGTTGTTCCCTTGATTTCTAATACTCACTATTGTTAATGTAACATGTCCATATTTGTATTGGTGATTATTGATGAACTACTTTTTGTATGAACTCTTTCCTAAAAATTTAACAATTTAGGTGAAACCGAATGCTAAAAAACCATTGGTGAACGTTGTTAACGTAAAGTGATCACACTAAGCCAACCTTCGAAATAACAGTAGTGGTTTGTTCATATCATTTGAAAATCGAACAGTATTAGTCAGTCATCAGTAGTTATTGATATATTGTTAAGATCTAGTCCTGAAAAAATGGACACAAGAATCTAGAAAAATTTAGAACGTTGTGTACCACTTAACATTATTGTTTCAATAAAAAGTATAAAGTTTCGATTTATGAAAAAAAGTACGGTGTTTTGAGTTTTAGTATTTGGCAACATTACCAGCCTTGGGTTTTGGTGAATATAACCCACCCCAACAATGTGGGTGTTGGGTGGTCGACTGTACACAGATCTGAAAACTGGGATGGCGTTGAGATTGTAGGTTGGTTGGGGCCTGCTGCCGCTGTACCTCGCAGCCTCTCAGTGTGCCGTGACCGCTGTGTTATGTGTGACGTGCTCTCTGGACCGGAGTAGACTGCGGGACTGAGGGACCTTATTTACGACTCTGTCAATGTGTCCCTAACGTCAACAACTTTTACAAACTCGACCATATTCCCAATTACAACATATGTATATAAAGTTGAGTGTGTTAATTAAGTCCATGCTTAAAGTTCATCGTAAAAATTTAATACCGCTTTGAATTATATTTGTTGTTTAATGTAAATTTAGATGATTTACTACTTATTTACAAATTGTCTATATTATACTTTTTATCTTTAATATTAAAAATAAAATAAAAACTTTAGTTATAAAAATAAAATTTAAAATAAAATGTTTTTGATTGCTTAGGTCTTACATAACTCAAAGATTTTCTTTTAAAATTACAAAATTTTAATTTCAAAAGTCGTTTAAGTGATTTTAAACGTAGTTGATGAATTTGAAATTGGATACTTTTCACCTGTTGCGAAGCGAAATGGTTGCAAGTTGCAGATAATTCCGATTCCTACCGGCAATTACTTTCAGTCGCCATGTCAGCCTACCGTGTAAATTGGGCATCCCTGGCGTCGGTTGTATCGCGCATGTTGTTCGGCGCATGTGAATCTCTGTCGTCATCAACGAGTGCGATTTGTTGATGATTGTAAAGATCCGTGTTGTAATATTAGTGGTGATTTGGTGGTGCGATACAAGTGTTGGGTGAGGAGGGGGGCCTGTGGACCGAATGGTCGGAGCCATGTGACCACTGTGGAACTAATATGGAGAGTCCGTGGGAGGTGGAGCTGGAGCTTAGGCAGCACATACAGTCATGCGCCTGCACATGCAACCACATGGGGTATGGCAACTACATGGACTATCAGGTAAAGCATCACTCATTTAATTTTAACCCTAGCCACGATCCGTTTACGTAATCCGTTTGAATTACCGCAGATAGTGTTCAGGGCCGGCGTGAATGAGTGATGGACGAATGGCTTGACGGAAATTGGATTGGATTTCGCACTGATTGGATATCGATCTAATCCTATCATCCATTTGGTTTTTCCCACTCACAGTTATATTTTGGAGTGACACTCATCCATTTGAATAGATGGAGTGGGTTTATAGGTTTAGGTACCTATCTTCAAATATATTATTAAGGACGTGACATTCAATGGTTACAAAAAGACGGAAAGATTAAGAAAAACCTCAAGGAAACAAAACACTGTTAATAACGATTGAACATGCATTATTGGTAGAATTAATATAAAGCAGGTATTTGATTTAAATGAAAAAGAATTCTACATTAGTAAATAATGTTATTCCACAAATTATAATTCCTTTACTTGATCAGGCACAGGTCCTGAATGGTCACAGATGACCAAATAACATTTTTTTTTGTAATTCATTGCAAAAAATTGATACAATGGTGATCCATAGATAATACAAATTCACTCTTGGCATAAACTGTTGCACTTAACAATATAAAAAAATATATTGTTGAATAATATGTAGCTACATATAGGTAGTTACTTTAAAAAATATAGAAGGAATTATTATTGAAAAGTTAAACTCATTATTGTTAGTAGAAGTCAACCTAAATTTACTCAGTAATTTCAGTCTTTACTCCATGCTCTCGTTCTCATTAAAACACAGGAAATTTCATTTATTTATTTCTTCACCCATGTGTCTATTTAGGCACTCGAGGGTGTCAAGACAGTAATATAATCCATGTATGAACAAAAACAAAAATCAAGAAAGAAAACAAAACAATACAATAATATACTCATAGAATTATACTAACTCATCTTCGTGAATTCAGTTTATTCTAAGAAAGCTTCCTAATGCTTTCGACGTGTTTGTACGTTTGACATGTCATTCTTCTTCTTCTTACTCTTGAAATAGATCCAAGGATCTGTTAGTTTCACGTAGAAGTTTCCTGGAATACCGAATTTTCCATCTTTTTGGAGGACTTCCTTGTTGGCGACTGCCTGAGGAGACGTTGATCGCCACCATGTAAGGGCATATACGTATGGGGATATATCAATCATTTATTTTATTTGAAACTATAAAAAAACTATTCATTATTTCTCCCTTCAAACACCACTCAGGAGACCAAGAGCCCGCCAATGATTTTGCACCATCACATGGGGGACACCAGTTGCCTACCCCCTCCCCCCCTCTGATAGAATCCAAGCGTCCGAGGATTATTTATTCCGTATTTTCTGACCTTTTTTCCGTGGTCAACCTCACGGTTCTGATTTTTCGATTTCCTGCCTCTTACATACATACATACATACATTCTCCCTTTAAGGCACCTCGCAAGCCAGCCCGACGGAGACCAATCCGCAGCAAACCCGACCCGCACGAAACCGACCTCCTAGCCTGATCGAAGCAATCAAACCAGAAAGCCGGCGCCGGACAAATCAAGCCCGCCGCGAACCACCCCCAAACCAACCAGCAATGCGGGGGCCCAAGCCCCACTCGGGGGCATAGGGAGGCATCAAGAGCTCTCCATTGCGCTTGAAGGCGTCCGAGGCTCATTGTGCCTTTTCTGACCAGTTGAGATTTAAGGACGTGAAGTGGTCAACCTCACGGTCCCGATCTGACTTTTCGATTTCCTGCCTCTTACAGGATGCTCGAAAAATCAGCAAAAAGAGCAGAGGTGCTATTCTTCGCCGGCAACCTCACGGCAGCTGCCTCTTACAGGACGCTTTAAATATTAGAAAAAAGAGCAGAAGTGCTATTTTTAACCGGCAACCCCACGGTAAAAAGTACCCATAAATAAATATTGAAAATAAAAACATAGGAGATGCCTGCCTTTCTATTTTAGTAAAACATTGTGATACTAAAAAAAGTAGGTAGGTAATAAAAACCAATACTGGTGATAAGTGGTCTTTTAAAAAATCATATTTTTTGGTTCAACATGTTTTCAAATTGAAGGCATGTGTGATGTGTGCTGATAAACAAACTGTTATCTTCAAAGTTCATGCTCATGTACACAAGATTATTGTGCACAGTATATTGTGTATGTTGGTAAGTCACGGTGTCTGTGTTTCAAGTCAGACGTCTCTTTATCTTATAGCCTCTCATCTTATCCCAGTGTCCTGGCTGCTCTACTGTGCATACACGACCCTCTCCTGCACTCCACTTCCTACACCCGCACATTCTTCCTGCAATCGCCTCACACCGCTCAGTCTTTGCGAGGTTCTGCATAATTAAACCTGCAATGGGGTATGTGATGCTATAGAGCAGACGATAGACTTACTCCATATCGTGTATAGCTGCACTAATCACAACACAACTCGCCTGGACGGTATGCCGCAGATGAAAATCTTTGCAAAAGATTCATCGATGAATGTATTTGTTTTTTTTTTCACCAATTTGTCCCAATCATAGTTCAGCACCTATTTTATCATTGCTTTTCTATCTCAACGTGGCATGTGAGTACGATTTATCGAAACAAGATTCCAATGTTGATGGATTTTTGTACATTTTTTTCAGAACTGGATCTTAAATTGTAATTTTATTTTATAAAAAACCAACTATTTGTTTTATGGTGGTTCGTCACGAACCTCAGCGTACTATGAAAATTTGATACGTTGCATGCAACGTTACATTGGTTACGCTCAGCTCTGTACAGACCCTAATGTAAGTACGTGATTTAATTCTTTCAAATTTCTTTAACAACAAGGCGCATGTTCTCACTTATGCCTCGTTCAGATAGTCATTGTGTGTTCTACCCTTACCTTCATGGTTACTCTTGAAACTCGATTCCAATCCTAAAATCGTAAAATCCCAAAATGGTACTCTTGAAATGCGACGCTAGCGCACGATTGGATTCAAATCGAGTGGTGATTTGAAGAACATGTGAAATCGTGTAAAATTTGAAAATTGGTACTCTTGACGTCGTTTTGACAACTACTCGATTCCACGGAATTGTGTTGGAATCGTCTAACTGTCATTATTTATTTACAAGATCGCAAGAAAGTAACTTTTTTGAAATCGAGAAGACGTATTTTGATTATATTACTTAAAAAATGGCTCGTCTTGCATTATTTTTAAACATTTTGGAAAACGCGCATCAAGTCGATATGCGTCAACGAAATAACTTGCGTAGAATAGCAAGATATTCGCAAAATGCGTTTAGCATGAGTAGTGGGGAATTTATGTATAGCAAATTATAGCGAATATCAAAAGAGATGTTTGAAGAGTTGTGCGGGATTTTGGAACCTCATATGACAAAACCTTGAAGACGAAGTGATATCTCAGTGAAAAACATGCAACTCGACATCATTACCATTGGAAGACATGAAAATGATAATCTCGTATAACCATACCCACAGCACCAACAATTCTTTCTGCAGCTCATGACTGAAGCCAGACATGAGTTAGTTCATCAGCTGTGGAATCCACATCATAGGCGAATATGAATAATTTAAGAGAGCTTAAGAAATAACCATTTTATTATAAAAAGCTTCTGTATTGTAAATTCTATTACACGTTTCATGTATATAATAGTAGGTATATGTATGTAAATTGTCAAGGCTTGTAAAAATAACAAAATTGTAATATAATGTGATACATAATAATTTTATTAACTATTATTTTATACTAGATAATTAAATTATAAAAAATACAATATACAAAATAAAAAAAACTATTTTCTGTGTCTATATTGCCTTTGCAATCTCTCTCGAGGCTGCTGCCGCTTCAGCAGATCCTGAACGAATGGCAGCAATAGTTGCGATTAAAATTCGGCACGCTGCCCCAATTTTTCTGCAGCTTCTTTAAACGCTAATTATTGCTTTTAAGCGTTCTGCTTCCACCCGTTTTTCTTCCATTCATGTGAGACACTCTCGTTCTTTCAACAAATTCAAAAAATATTTACGATTTATTTTGATAAATCAGCAAATAAAATATAACTAGCACTTTAATAATTATAATAAAATATAAGTAAACAAACAACGCAATACTCTTACAGAAACGTCAAAATGTTTATTTGAAATATAAATGAGTGTTTCCATTTAAAGAAAAAAAATCCTTAAATATTATAGCAACGTCAAATTATTATATTTGTTAAGTAGGACAGTTATTAGTAAATCAAATTCGACTTGTTTTATGTTTAAAAAAAAGTATACCACTCACGGATGTCAGATTTACTTCCTTACAGTTTCTTTGAGAATAACGCGACATAACAACAATTATCAATTCCCAATTTACAGCGAAAATATTTTAATATTGCAATAACAAACTTGAAACGAAAACGTTTTCGCGGCTTGAAACCCCAATCTCAAATCCGATTCCAATCGCACGGAATTTGGTTCAAGAGTACGGTTTTGAAATTGGAATCGAGATTGTGATTGAAATTGGAATTGGGTTCGAATCGAGTGTCGAGAGTAAGCCTGCTTATCTATTGAGCGTTAACATAATGAGGAAGAAAACAGTCGCTTTCGAAAACCGGTTAATGGTTATTAAAAATAAAACGTGATATTACAAAATTTAGACTAGTTTTTTCATTTCCAATATAAAGTTAACATAACATGTTAAATGCATTATTTCTCCTCTTCTAAGGACTACCTTTAATGTACTTTTGACCTCTTTAAAGGATATTAATTTTAGTCGCAGCTCTGCGGTTTAGGTGGGCCCGCTCAGCACTTTCCCATAAGTCGCCGCTAAGACCGGCTCTATTTGCTGCCAAGATTACATGGGTTTGTGTCTGTCGCGGCTTATAATACGTCTTCTCGTGCAAGCTTTGCTAAATGCAAACGCTATATTCTCTCTCATGCAAGGAATATAAAAATTCTCAATTTATAAGTCAAAACAAAAGAAACTCCTTTATTTACTCATTTTGAATGCTTTATAATAATATAGAAATTGTACATTATAAATTTTTTCTAGTTAATAATTTTTGAGATTTTTATACAGACCCTTAGTTACAGCATGACATACAAAATAAGCGAAAATTTCCTAGAAGGTTCACATAATATTTCATCTGCCTACCTATCTTATTATCTTCTATAATATAGACACTTCCTCTTAGGATGGAATGCTGTAAAAGTGGTTGGTGTTACCCGCGACAAAGACGGTTTTTATTAGACTCTCTGTGAGCACCAGTTCGCGATCGGTGCCGAGATTTCAAAGCAGTTCTTCCAGGTCTTCGAGATGCCAAAGAGAAGAAGATCAACGCTCGTCTTAGCCAATTGTCATTCTGCATATTATATATTAAAAGGTAATTGATGGACACTGATGTCGACGTATAGTGTAGTTACCTGATGCGGTGGTATCACCTTGTTTAACTCACATTTTATTCTTCTGTCGCACTTTTTTCAAAGTTAAGACTTTTCGTCCCTGAGTTTTGGTCAGGTGTCAGGACTCATACCCATACATAAGAATCTTTAACACACACGAATTCAACAGTTTGAATTTCCCCTCTAAACTAAAACGTCGTTCATGTCATACACTACCTCTTTCGAACTACAGTTCACAGTTTTTGAACAAAGCCATCTCGGAGACTTGCTGACTATTGATTTGATTTTGTTTTTAGGCGTTATATTTCACGAGCCCCGTTTAACTAGCCTCGACTCGAAAAGCATGGTATATTGTTTCATAACAGAGTCTTGAAATAGTTTTAAATAGTTCAACTATAAATAAATCGGGATAGTCACATAAGACGCCACGTACTCAGGTCAACAAATTCGTATGAACCTTTAATGACAAAAGAAGTTAAGACAATTAAAAAGTTGTGCATTTTTTTTTGTTCTGATGCCTATTATTAATGAATAAAATTCACATTGAATAATCAAAGTATTCAAATAAATTACAATACTTAACCTGAAAGATGACAAACTTTTCATCAATGCCAGTTAATGGTAGGTCAACCAAAAAATAAAAATACAATTTACCGAAAAATAAACTCTCGTTAAAATTTGCATAGAAATAATCGTGGAAAGTACTTTGTTAATTTGAGCGTATCAATCAATTATTGATTCCTGTAAAAGCAAGAGATTAAATCAAAATAAATGGCGGAGCTTTTCAACTGCGGTGATTGAAAAAAACTATAAATACGTTCACGGAAGAACTACACAAATTATTGTAATGATGAATTGAAAACATTTGTTAGGGTCTGTACACATCTGAACACGCGCGGTAAAGTAACCAATTTAATGTAGCATGCAACGTATAAAATTTTCATAGTTCGCGGTGGTTCGTCACAGACCCTTACCGCTTTATTTAAAAACTACGATCAGTGGAAAAAATAGATCAGCGATAGAAAATATTACGATCAAGCTGTCAACGAGATAGTTTAACGCACAGCGCTTGATTGTGAGCTGATCTCTGTAGATTTTGACCCGCCATATTGGATTTAACGTCATCTGACAGTTGTTTCGAGTATACAAGAACACTTATTGTAATAAAAACACTATATTTAAGTTTTTTCTCCGTCCAAATATGTACTCCCTTCATATTTTAGTCCATTGTATTTTGGTTTATCATTTTGATAATAGGAAATTTAAACAAAAAAAGCAAATATGCATTCACGTAATCATTCGAGGGCTTACAACCATGATGAACCAACTAAAATTATAAGAAATATAATGACGTTTTGAAGAAAATATTCAAAGAGTACTTTTTAATTACATATAAATTTTAAAATTGAAGTTATCAAATTTGAATTGGTTCATTTTGGCTGAAACATAAAGGTTGCATATGATTTAATAAGGACTTAACTATTTTTGATATAAAATGAATTATTAAAAAAAAGGAGAGCGCTGTTTTTCCTTCCATCAGGGTCTCGAATACGTGGAAGACCCTCCCATACCGTGTTCCGTTCCTTCGAGGCAGAGCTGAGGGAAATGGACTTGGTGTGGGAGGAGGTCATAAGCATTGCGCAAGACCGAGTGCAATGGAGAGCTCTTGTTGCCTCCCTATGCTCATATTTTTTTTATAATTAAAGTAAAAACTGATCAGTGAGTTATACGTTATCTTACGATTAACGATTTTTTTTATATAAATAAGACGGTTAGACTTTAACCATTTTTGTATATGCAGTAGGGCTATTCTCGTAATCAATCGCTTTTAAAAATCACAACGATAAGATTAAGACACGATCGCAAGCAGTCGTATTCACAAAACTATCGGAATCTAATCTTAATCCTATCTGGAACTGGGTCATTTTCATACTGATATTTCAAACATAACGAATTTTTAAGATATCTACCTACTAGATATCTTGTTTTGTGAATACCAATCCGCCATTTTATGATTGTCAATCAAGATAAGAGCGTATTAAGACCGCTACGAGAATAAGGGCACAGTTTAAATGTCTACATTCTGAATCACTGTTTTCGAACCTCTCTGTCCATTTTCGTAACCATATTTTTCTATAAAATGGAAGATATATTATGTTAAAGTGTTAATGACAAAACTTTTGATAATACAAAGGTATAAAAATTATCAAAATACGTGGTTGGTTTGTATGTGATGTTGTATTTGGATACAAAATAAAGTAGAGGTAGAGAGACTCACACACGATTAGGTAGAGGGAAGTAATAACATTACCTTCGTTCCTTGAGGCCAGGTAACTTGGGATTTTGCTCTCCTACCCGCGATAATAGAACAATAATAATAGGGAGTGCTGCCCGGATCCTTGGAGATGTGCGCTCTGCGGCAACTACACATAGATACCTCCAGCCAAATCCCCCGACTTCTAATCTAACTACTGCTAAAACTATAATAATATTATGTTAAATTGTTTCACAAAACAAACCTACACCTACGCTTTGCGATACTTCTATTGTAAGGACAAATTTATGGCGGACGTTTATATTAATTTTAACGACTTTATACGTTTAAATTAAACAATCTAATATATTACCTATAAGGTGCTTACGTACATTGTCTGGGCAACTCTGCATCTTTAGCATACTCTGATCTAAATGCATTTAAACAAACCCATCCATATAACGGTATTTATGCAAAGCAACTTTATAAATTTAAAATCAAACGATTTATTTGTTTCCATGCATAGGTTTTCCGGTTTATAGGAAATATTGTATTTCTTATGTCATCATGTAAGATGTTTGCCTTTAGCTTTAGGGATAACACAAATTTAATATTTGCTGATTTTTTTCTGTAAACTTGCCAAAAAAGTGTGTTGAAAATTTATCTAAATTGTTTTTTTATAGATTCAAATAAAATAGTTGCACTTCACGATAAAATAATTAAGACAGGCATTATTATACCTATTATAAGCCCGAGTACTTTTGTCAATAAATTTCGTTGCCATACGACAAAAAAAAAATTGTTTCCATATTATTTCACACTAAGAGCTGTGGGGCTAGTACGAGTTCGGTCGAAAGCTAAGTGCACGCTAATAAGCGCTTATTAGCGTGTAAATAGTGTTCGAAAATCAAACGATTGAATCATTCGATCATTTTTTAATGGAATTTTTTCGAAACCGTTTCGATGATCGTTTCGATATTTGATCATCGAAAACTTATACTAGTGGTACTGATGTAACTCAAACTTGTGTATAAGTATGTGTATTTTTGTGTGTCCATAAACTAATAGCTATAACGTGAAATGTCCGAAAGCAGTTGACTTCATATTTTATATAGTTGTTAAAATCCATTGGTTGATATCGGGTGGAAGGCCTCAACAAAAACAAAAAAAAAAAAAAAAATCCATTGGAAAAACTTCTTTTCCATCTTAATATATAAAGGAAAGTGTCCTGACTGACTCTGACATACTAACTCATAAGTCGGGTTAGTGCGAACACTTATATCTCGAGATCGGCTTAACAGAATCTTCTGATGTTTGATTTATTGGACTGTTCTCCGCTCCGGATAACAGAATAACTAATAAAATGTTTAAAAACTGGATAAGAAATGATGCAAAATACAATATTTAAGTTTGTATGGAACGGTTACCCATGACGCGCCCACGCCATCGCGGGTAGTTCCCTCTCATTCTCGCATACGCTCCTACAGTAGCCCATCCCACTTACTCCACCAACGCACCGATTCGAGCGTTAGAAAATGTTCACACAAAGTCGGGCACAGTCGTTTTGGCAATAGGTGAGGTAGGGTGTGTGCGCGAGCGCATTATTCTCAAGTTCTTCCAGCCAGAGCTTTGAAAACGAATGAAATATGGATGTTTCAGAAATAGTTTAATGTTATTATTTTATTAGCTTAACTCAATCGAATTAATTTTGTATTGTTTTACGGGGGCGCAGTGCACATTATGGACATATTAACGGGCCACTTCACAAAGCTAGTTTAAAATAAAACAAACAGATACCTACTCAAAATCAACTGGATAAAGTACTAATTTAATTTTTTATTGCATAATTATTTGATAAATTTATATAGTTTTCATAAAAAAAACGTATTAGAGAAGTTTATTTGGTGAATCTATAAATATTATTTTAGTATTAAACTTGTTTTTGTATAAAGCTGTGCTCCAAACTGTTGGGTTTATTGTATGTTTGTATGGTGGTTATTAAGGTTGGAAATACGAGTAAAATTTTAGAAGTATGTTCCCTGGTAATGGAAAATACAAGGCCGCATAAATCACTTTGCTAAACACACCCGCCCTTTCCAAGTAAGTGTTTATATGAAGTAGCCTTTTACTCGGTATTTCAATGCGTGTTATATAATATCTAAAAAACCTATTACGTAAGTTATATAATATTATGTGTTATTCATGCAATATTATCAAAATTAATTTATATAATGCCAACCTTTTTGAAATATCATCCGAGAGCCAACGGTATAAACGAGTAGTCTGTGTTTTTTAGTTTCCCTAACAATACTGTTTTGTAAGCAATATCCAGGCCAAAAATAGGCTTACCTTAAAGATTCATATACTTGGTTTTGTTCAAAATCATATAAGGGAGTCATCCAGACTCCCTGATGTGCGTATCCAACCTTACAGAACATGACCAGAAAAAGCAACAAGAGATGCAACGACCCCGTTGCCCAAAAACGACACCAAACGTAAGTACTAATAGAACGTTATTCTTCGAATAAGCGCAGAATAAGCAAACCTTCCACGACAGCGTCCCAAATGGATTGTGAACTTAGGTATGTATAAGAAGTTGAAGTACTGTGGCAGTTTGACATACCATTTGGGACGCTGTCGTGGAAGATTTGCTTAAAATAGACTTTTTTTTATAAAATTAAATTTATGTTCACTCAAAGCGAACACAAATACACTCCTTGACTCTTTCAAAGTAAGCTACTTAAAGCTTGTGTCATGAAAGAGGAATTATTATATAATAATATTATATGAATAGCGTTCCATTAGTACGACACTATAATAATATGTTCACACTACAAAGGAAAAATATAATCCCGTAAACTTCAGTAAAAATATAAGAAATAAGAAGAAAAATATAAAAAGATATGAAAAAAACAGTCGACATAAAAAAAAACTTTAGAATTATAATTACGCAATCTTATTGAAAATTGAAAATAACCATTGCTTAACTTTTATTTATTTATGTCATTGAAACACCAAACACCAAGAGAACACTGGAATAATACATAAAAAGACACAACACATACAAAATTTACCAATATTCCAATAAAAGGTGGCGAAGATTGATTGTAACTCTCATACCGTTACCGTTATTATAAATTGTTGTTGTTAATTCTACAATTTTATCGATATGGAGATGGATATAGGATTGAATTCGACTATATTGACTGGCGATGTGATTTCATCGGCCTTCTAATCATTTTGCGTAATTCACATTCACATGTGGTAACATAATATAAATTGTGAAAAATTTAACTAAATGAATTGAAGGAATGAAACTGGATTGTAATTACAGGATTAAAACTGAACATGAAATCATAATCACGTTACAAATTTCGTAAAAAAAAATTCGTAAAATCATTAAACTTTGGCTGGTTACCTACTATTGAAAGAAAACTTGTTCGTTTGGCGTATTTGAAAGTACCTAAGTGTGAATTGAGTTTTTATAAAAATATATTCAATTTTTACGAAGAAATCATATATTATTATTCTATAGAAAACACTTTCCATGTGAGTTTTTGGTTTTTCAGATAATTTTATTACAAAATCGATATTGCGAATAACGCTGATCCAGCAGAAATACTGAACATAAAGTACCTACCTATCGATATAGATAGGTATGTAGGGAAGTATTATGTAAATAACGGCCTCACTTTACTTTGGCGAATCCATTTACGAAATTGTGTCTGATTTTGAAAGTTTATTCAGTCTTAGATCGCGATACAAAGTATTACGGATAAACTTATTTTGCAATCGTTTAAACTTTTTTAAAAGTTCTGTGTATTTTGTAACCAAAAGTTAAATTATAAGGACAGAAATTTTGTAGCTGGTTTGATATTTTGGTTAAATAAAAATTAATATTCATATTGACACAAATACAATGGTTTTCTAGAAGCGCGGATCCCCAATTCAACAGCCTTAGTTCAAAGAAAAATCTATTTTTCAATATAACACTAACTAATAATATTGCGAAAGTTTTTTGTAATTCTACCTTTTTACTTAGTTAATACATTTTAATTCAGCGTCTTGTATACTTCGGTATCCAAGCTACGCTTATTGAAACAACGTCAAGATTACACTGTCTCTTTCCCGCTTTCATTATATTACTGCCAGTACTGAAAGAGATACATAATATAATGCCTTGCACTTGTCTTAATGATAACTGTGTTCATAGTGTTCATAAAGCATAAGGGATGATATACTTACTGATCACTATATTATTAAGATAGTCTAAGTCTGTGGTAGGCATCTTCATGGCTGGCGGTTTTTTAAGGAGTGGTCATGTCCCTTAGCCATATATTAATAATCAAACATGAAAACAATCATGGCCCTAGTCAATTTGAATTTTGCGAAACGAATTTTCGCAAATGTAGAGTAGGAAGAAAATTAACAGTCCAATTTTGGTTTAAATAATTGTTTGTTTGTTCTAGTGGATATTTCATTTTTTCGCGGTAGCCGGTAAATTCATCGCGAACACTTCATCGTCAGTACAATTCATCGCAGGTACAATTCATCGTGGGTGCAGTTCATTGCGAGTACAAACTCTCAAATGTTGAAATATTTGGTTCTGGGTTTTTGAATATAACTCTGTAATTGGGTGAAGTGGTTGGTTGGACCCAGCGGTTACAACGCCGGCTTTCGTACTGCGGACGTCGTGGTTCGATCCCAGGTGCCAACCATCTTCCCCTTTCACGACACAAGCTTTCAGTAGCTTACTGTGAAAGAGTCAAGGAGTGTATTTGTGTTCACTTTGAGTGAGCACAGATTCATTTTTATAAAAAAAAAAAAATTTTTTTTTGATAAAACTTCAGTTTAGTCACTCCCTAATGATTTCGAGCTTATTTTACATACAAATAGAATAGGTTAGGTTAAGGTTGTAACGTAGTTAAAAAGGGGGGTTTACCTATTAGAATACCCCCTCGAGTGATAACACGGAGATAACATGGTAATACTCCAGCGTAGGTCAAAATCGAGAGCCATCTTTAGTTTATAGGAGTGACTAAAGAATAGAAGTGAAGCTTTACCTTATTTTTAGGTCATAAACAATTTGACAGTTTACAATATAGATTGATGAATTGTAACCTCGATGGATTGTTCACGATGAATTGTACCCACGATGAATTGTACCTGCGATGAATTGTTCTGACGATGAACGGTTCTGACGATGGATTGTTCGCGATGAATTTTCCTTGACCCTTTTTTCGCACTCTACTACATTGGCGATAAATTTGTTCGCAAAATTCAGATTTTCTATGGGTGCTTATCCTTTTTCAATGCACTTAGATATATACTTTTTGCTTTAAATTGGTATACTTATTACCTATTGCTTTAAAATACTTCAATAGATCTTGCGCAGTTTCTATGATCTTCTTTCACGATTTTAATTATCTTTTTCTACATTATGAACACTGAAATCGCCTTCAAAGTAGCGGAAAACTGCATTCGATAAAGAGGGTCTTCTGATGACAAGTAGGACCTTGTGGTCTTTTAAGGGATACAACAAATCAACCGTTCTGATGGATTGAAAGAATTCCCAACATAGTAATTACGTCTCTTAAATAATGTACGAACACATAACAATCAATCAATAATAATTCATCGTACAGTTAAAACATAATACAGCAGTAGATATTTAATGAATTTAAATTTGTATTGAACATGCATTTAAAATCAAATTACGAAGTAATTCTACTTTTTTGTTCCGGTATTGTATATATTATAATTATCTGTGGGGTTCAGATTGTATTTATGAAGCAAATCTACTCGGTGATTAGGTGTATGCATGTTAGGTAAAGTATATTTTGTGCCATTATTATTATTGGGTGAAATCGCGACGTGGAATATCAAACAGTAATTCTACTACTAGTTCATATTCTCAAGAGAGAAGCTGTGTACATATGCGCGGTACTTCTATATAGATAGGCATATATGCCCGTACCTGTGATATGCTACTCTCACGTACTTACTGCAAGTCCCAAAAGAGGGCGGAAAACTCGGCCAAATACACGTAGGCAGCACACACTGTTATGTGGTGTGGATGCCAATAACAATAAACATAAAAATACCACTGCCAAACAATATAATATGATTACGCATCGATCTTTTTATTTTGAGCCAAGTCCCAGAGCTTTGTTCGGTGTATATTCTATACGATACACACACAATAGGTAATAATATACAGCTCGTAGATGTAGATCAACTTCTGCCTGGAATGGAAACTTCTTCCAACCATTCTAGTTAAGTTATCAAAAGCAGTAGCTTATTCATTAAGGCGCAATGTTTTTGAACAAGAAGTCCTAGAATAGATTCCCAGTCAGTGACATTGAATGTCATATTCGTTTCGTAATAGGAACTGTCGTCTTGAAAATTTTACCTTAGTATGGAAAACGTCTGTTTGATACATATCTATTTATCATAGCCCTGCATCTGACCCCAAAACCCAGCCTCATAGGTGTCAGACTTCGAATTGATGTGTTTTAAAAGAATTAAGGGTGAAAAATGGTAGGTACCATCGCATCACAAACGACGCTATTAGACGGCGCACCCGGCTAAGGTCTATATTCTTTTCTATCATTAAATATATATATAGTCGTATGGTTAAAAGGCGCAAGTCAAAATTATAAAAACAATTTAAAATCCCTCAGCGACAATTTAAAATTCTTGGCGTCGGTCGTCAGCAAATTCAAATCCTCCATCGAGCCAGGAAACATATGTATTGGACAAACATGCACAATATGCTGTATCGTCTGTGTGTCGCTCCCACACTCACATCGGGGACTGTCGGCGTAACCCCATCTGTGGAGTTCGGCCGCACTTCTATTAAATATGACTATGCGACTGGGATTTGCATTGAGGATACCAAAAAATGGCAGTTAAACGAGGCGTCCGCTGTTCTGTCTTCCATCATAGAAGTGCTTCTCAGGGAGCGTTCAAGTATTACGTAACGCAATATGGGGGGAGGGGGGTTTTCTTGTAAAACGTTACTATTGTATTACCGGCGCCGCAACTAAGGTATTTAGTGAATTTCCGGTAATAATTGTGATTTGAGGCATACATAGTTGTAATATGTGCGTTAGGCAACGTTTAGAGAATGGGAAGAGGGGTAACAAAGAGCGTTACGATGCATCTGGGGGGTGGGGGGTGTCAATAATGTTAAAAAAATGCGTTACGTAATACTTTAACGGTCCCCATACATTGTTTCGTTCCTTTGAAGCAGAGCAGACAATAAGGATACACCGTCTCTAAGACTTGAATTATGTAAAGGAAACGAGTATACATTAGGTATATAAATATATCGTGCTTCGTTTTCATAGAAATATACAGATATTGATGCGGTAAAGCTATCTATTATTGTGCAAATTAAAAGTTAAAATACAAAAAAAAATAAAATTTAATATAATATGTTGTTCGTCGTATTAGATTTTGATAGTAGATATTTCGGGAGGACCAGACTTCTCATTCTAATGGGTAGGTAGGTACTTATGGGTAAAATACAGTGGTTTGCCATATTATTAGACTTACTGGAATTCTACCACAAATATTTAGAAAATATGTCTGTATATTGGCCGAATGTAGTGAAATATTAGCTTTTTTACTCTGGTTATATTTGTCAACAAATTTTCACTTATGACAACACTTTTTATCCCCACTCTCAAATTATTTACGGTATGTAGAAGCGATCAAGTGGTTCTCGTGTTGTTATTGACAAATTTGTTTACTGAAATATTTTGTTTTGAGGCATGAATTGAGGTGTTCAAGATGGATTATCTTGCTGTAAAAAGGTATGTTAATATTATTTGTCTTGTTTGAAAGATTTTTGTGTATCGTAAATGAGATTTTATCATTATTTCTTATTTTTTGTCACGTGACTTAACTTTTTCCGTATTTTTTAAGGAATGGGCAGGATTTCTGATATATCTCCACGTAAATTGGGGGAAATTGGTGGGTTGTTGAATAATACTGACATGTCTTAGTATAAAATAGCAGAAATCCTTAACGTTTCCCAAAGCACGGTTAAGAGAGTAAAGCAAAAATTGGATTTTGTAGTACCTTTGCAATGTGCCCCTAATGGAGCTTGTGGGAGAAAATGAATTAGAACTTCTAGAACCGAAAGAAAAATTAGAGACGTGTGCTTAGAGAATAGGAAACACGCAGTTAATTTGCTAACCAAGCAAATAAAAGAGCAAAGCATTAACATTCCTCAACGTATGGTGCAGAGACGCCTGAAAGAATTTGGGCTAACTTCTCGACGACCATCTAGAAAACCTAAACTAACACCAAATTTGGTTAAAACAGCCTTTAGAATGTGCCAAAAAGTATAAAAACTTCACCGAGGATGACTGGAAAAGGGTAATTACAAAAACTTACCTACTTTTTTTTGTATATTTACTGACAAATTTTGAGATTTGATTAAATTGTTATTTGTTATTTTCTGGTTTCTTCCAGTGTTGCTTTTCGGATGAATCAGTTTTTCAAGTTATGACTGATAAATCAAGTTTTGTAAAGAGGAGAGTGGGTGAAGAATTTCACCCAGATTGCATCGTGCCATCAGTCAAACACCCTACATCTGTCATGGTGTAGTCAGTGATAAATTTCAAGGGTACTGGGCGATTGCAAATCGTCAAAAGCACGTTGCGTCAAGACCAATATCGAAAAATTCTTCAAGAGAGGCTACTACCAGAACTTTCCCAGTGGTTCCCCAATGGTGAAAAGTATATTTTTATGCACGATGGAGCCCCGTGCCACAAGGCAAAGTCCGTTTCTAAATATTTAAACGAAAATAAAATTGTTGTGTTGGATTGGCCCGGAAATTCTCCGGATATGAATTCAATAGAGAATGTATGGGAGCATTTGATGAAAGAAATGGCAAAAAATGTGATAAAAACAAAGCAATCACTTGTTAATAGGCTCATTCATGTGTGAAATCACAGTGAGGAGCTTCAAAATACAGTAAAAAACTGTATTCTGAGCATGCCACGACGCATCCAAGCCTTTGTTGCGGCAAAAGGGCACCATACCAAGACCAAGTATTGAATCTGTGCTTCAAGTTCCATTTAGGTTTTATTTTGTATCCTAAGACTATCTAAGTAAAGTTTTTTTTATCGGATATCGCATTGGGTTTTATATTATCAAGTTTTTAACACAAAATAAAAACATATTAATTGAAAAAAAATCCACAAAAGTCGATATAACAGAATTTTAATGAGTTTTTTGTATTGAGTCTAATAATATGGCAAGCCATGGTACATAAAGATTAGTTTACAAAGTGCTTACAATATCTATCAGGTATTCATGTCTGTTTTTGATTTCAATTTTGTTGTATTTGTTTGCAAATAGAGCCTTTGAGAAATTTGTCATGTATTTATCAACATGAAAAGGCTTGGATTTAAGCCTTTTGTTTTGTTTGAAACGATAAGGAATTGTTATGTAGCTTTGCGTTTCTCCTTAATTTAGTATTATATAAAACTCATTGTAGTGTCCTGTGCCTGTATTAAAAGGTTTTCAAAACGCGACTAAGGCACGCTTATTGGATAATAAAAAGGCCAATATTGTTCGGGCTGTACATTATTAGGTATATTTTATTATCTTTTGTTATTTTACAAAAATTCTTCAACGTTTTAGTGTTTTGCCTTCAAAACCTTTACGAAGAGACAATATTGGTTTGGATTAGCTTCTGAATACAATTTCATCAATACTCATAAGTATCAAACACAAGTAGGTATTATTGTCTTGGTTGAATGTCAACTTCAGATGGGAATCAGAATCATATAGAAATCTACTTTTTTTTTCTTTTGTTAGTAAAAGATCAGAAAGATCTTCTTCTTCTACTCCTTTCATAAGGCCTGCTGGCCTGTTGTTGCTGTTGCATAGTCCTCTTGGGAAACCGACTGCCAGATATACCTTCAGCGTTTTAGTTGAACATACTGAATTCTCTGCGTCCTGCGTCCCTCTCCCTGGCTGTTTTGGGGCGTTTGTGTGTTCCTTTCTTGAGTTATAGTAGTTCTTTCTCAGTTCTCCCCATATCCTCGACTTTGCAGATCTTTCTCATCTTCGTGTTTCTAAGAATCTTCGTCTCGCTGGTAAAAAATACTCTATGTTTGGTTTTCTTCTACAGGTGTGTGTGGGGTTTTTTATTTTGTTAGTGACAAAATAACTTTGATATGGCAGTCTAGACTATAGAAGAATATATAGGTATATTTAAAGATTTGCCTGGTGATTTTGCCATTTAAAATAGATTACTCTTTCGTTTTGTTGCCCCTCCACAATTATATATTATTCATTGATTTCGAGCGACTAAATACAATGAATCGAGTTGTTCCTCAGTGTGTATCATTTCTGCGTCAGTTTTAAAAAATGTGACACTCTTTAATCATAAAATTGATGGTAAGTTTATGTTTGCCACATTCGAACTCTATCAAGATTTTTTCTATTTTCAAACAATGCCAAATTTTCGCTGAATGGAACTTAAATTGTCAGTTAATCAATCCAACTTATACTGGTTTCATTGCACAAGCGCGTAAAGTCTTCGCTGTTGAGAGAAATCTCACGAAAATTTGATTTTAATTCAATCCTAAAGGTTTTACACAGTTGTTTGATGATGATATTAAAATACAAAAGAGTTTAATTAAGAATTTTAATTTCTCTTTTGTCTGCGTCATTTTATGTTCAAATACTTAGGTATACATAGACAGTTGAATATTTTCTGCAATAAAATAGGTCCCTTAATAAAGTGTAATAATTTTCTTTATGGATATATTTTATACTATAATAAGAATAATAAAATGGACTTCGCTTTAATAAAACTAATATTAGTATGTGGTTTTATGAGTTTTGTAAATTATAATCGTAAATTTATTTTTTGTAAATTTATTGACTAGGTAGACATTATGATAGCGGCTATAAAAATATTAGGTACTTATTTAAATTTTAAATATAACACACCACAAACCGCTTTATATCGTTTCATTTCAATAATTATTGTTTCATTATTATATAGGATATTTTTGGTTTATTTTTCAACTTAATACAGTTCAGCAATCCTTTTTCAATGTATGTAGATCCATTCTTATTTTTTTAACAATTTTAAGGTGTGCTTGCGATATTCTAATTATATTGGAAACCTTTTCCAATATTGAACAGAACGGAAACTCACACGAGGACTCTCTCTAGAGATGCATAACACGATGTTTCTGAAGAGTTGTCAGCCCGAATATAATTTCACTAAAAAAGGACATTCATTACCGCCCTCGTGTTAGATAGAACTTTCTTTTTCTTTTTCAAAGAACAAGTAACAGGATAATTACTTAAGATACTTCTGATGGCATATATGTAACATTTATTATATTTTAACTTCAATAAAATTATAAGCTTAAACGCAACCAGGCACCTCTCTTGCAATGACAATAAGGAACATATACCGACAATTTGTATTGATATTATTATAAGTAGGTTAGTAATAAAATATCATAAAACATACATTATTATCAACTGTTTTGTTTGAGTAAAAAACATCTTCAATAATAGCAATATAATCAAAACTCACGAAGAGAAAAAGTTGCACTGTATTTTTTGTCAGAGATTTAGTTTATTCAATCGCTAACTTAGTTTATTCATATGGTTTATGTGAAGGTTTCAAAGTTTTTTACCAATTCCACAATTTCGAAATTTGTGTAGTAAAAAAATGGTTACAAAATATTTCTTGTTGACACAAAATATTTTTTCTCGCGAACCCCGTGTTTTTAATTATAAATAAATAACATTTGGTCGACATTGATTGGAAAAATAATATAACGCTTTGATTTTATGGTGAATGTAAATAATTGCGAAATTTCAATAGCCACGTTATTGCTTGTGTGGAACTATTTGTATGAAATGTGATGGGAAAATATGCGGGTAGCTTTTGAAAATAATAATATGAATGCTGAAAAAAAGGTTTTTTTTTATGATTTTTGCTTTCAAAGAATATTCAATACAACTTTTTACATTCATACTTCATATGAAAATGTAAATTTGAAATGTTTTCGTTATATTGCACCTGTGTTCAGTTGACAGTTTCATTAATCTGAGGCATTTATTTTAAAGTCGTATTGCATTCGGTCTCATTATTTATGACAAATAAACGGTCCTTATCAATGTAAATAAATAAACACTTTTCTTTGTAAAACTTCTATGCAAAGCCGCCGAAACTTATTGCCTGATGCAATTTTTTCCAGTCAACCAATTTCCAATAAGAGATAGGCCAACTCCGGGTAGAAAATTCAAGGGAAAAACACACACAACTCTGACCCGACTGGGAATCGAAGCCGGGACCTCGTGATTTAAGGTCCACGCCTGTACCACTAGGCTACGAGTGTTGCGTTGAGTGTTTTGATCCGAACACAAACTAAAAAAGGCAGTCCGAAAATTCGGTATTCGGAAATGTGAAATTTCGCAAAAAATCATTCCGAAAATTTGGTATCCCGAATATAATTATTTCACTAAAAAAGGTCATTCCCGACATTTTAGGTTTCGCCCGGATGTACATTCTGAAACCCCGTCAGGTGGCAATACTGGTCCTGATTATAAAAATTTTCAATTTGTCTGTAAGAAATCTTTACCTGTACCTACTTACATTGATGAATTTAAGGAAACACAGTTGCAATTTCAAAAAATCGAGTTTTTGAAAGAACAACTGAACTTTTTCTTTGTAAATGCAAAACGTTTCCAAAATATGAAGCGTAAAAATTGAATTTGTTCGTTCGTCTTGAAAATTTCGAACCCGTTCATCTCTTTTAACGCTATTTTAAAGTCCTTTACATATTACACAATGTGTTGCATATTTTTATTTAAAGCAAATACAAATTATGAATGGCAAATTTGCTTTCAAATCGAGATCAGAAAAAAAAACAAGTAAATAATCCGATTATGTTTTATGCATAACACATAATATAGCCATGCAGCAAACCGTTACGTTCTTGAATGGTTTGCACCAATGCGATTGGCCATTTGAACTAGCGAAAAAGGCAACGACATGTTTGTAGGTATGTATATGAGTTTGTTTGAACACTTTTAATTTCATTTTGTAGATGTTTTTCATGCACTGTCATTAGCTTTGAATAACGAAGCGCTCTTTGTCATTCGGTGACGCATGAAAAAAGATTGCAGCAATCAATGTTTGTACATATGCAAATTAATATTGTTTGTTTGATTGCAAATAGACGTAGGTATTTGCCAACTCTTTGATAAATACTGCCTTCATGAATATTTGCTTTTATTTGCGCATCAACGAGGCTATATGTATCCACCTATCTATTTGGTGATTTTGTTATTCTAAAACAATTTCTTTTTCTTCATTTATTAAAGAGCATATTATGGACTTCATTTATTTTGTCAAGCTTTTCTGTCCATTGAACTTTTTGAATTATCGACACAGTCGACATTAGCGCCTCGTCGGATTTGAGAACAAGTAGGTAATAGTTGGAAGACATGTGGAATTTTCAAGTGAAGTTTTTGTAGTTCGTTCTGTGAATCTAGCAGGTGCATGGATAGCATCATGTTCCCTCATTTTTAAAATATACTATTTAGCTTATGTTATGAAAAAAAATACCACGGGTCCCAGATGATATAGTTACGCTATAGCAGGGGAGAAAACTACGCTGTTATTCATAATTTATCTGAAAATTTATCTGTAAAGTTAGCTTGCATAGATCCTTCGGGATAAGTCCGCCCTTTCTTCTATCCAAATGTTTCTCATCGCCACATTGTAGGTACTTATCTAAAGGTATAAAAGAAAGTCGGGTTAGTTCGAACACTCGAGATCGGCTGAAGAGATTTTTATCATTTTTGGTTTATTGGATTTTTCTCCGCTCCGGGTAACAAACTTATACTAATAAAAATAAAAAAAACGAAAAATGGCTTGAAAATAATAAAAAATGTAATATTAAAGTTAGTATGGAACGGACTTCCTAACAACAACGCCATCTGTGAAAATTTCACAACAACATAATTTTTATAGGTATACCTGAGTTTCAAAACATTGGTACGCAGATATTTCTTTCAAGCTTTCAGAATATTTTTTTCACATTCAAACATATTTTAAACGTATTTTTGTATGAATAACAAATTTGAAAATACTATTTTTCATTTTTCTAATTAACAAATTTGAAAAATGAAAAATAGTAAGGACTACAGGACAATGTCTATCGGGAAAGCTAGTAAGTAATTAAGCTTTATTTATTTATAAATGAATATTATAGAACATTTTAATTTAATACAACTTATTGATTTTTCACAAAAAAGAAACCTCATTTATTTTCCAACGCAATGGTAGTAAAGGGTTGGTCTCCCCTAATTGATAATCAAAGCCTTTGCGGTAACTTCACTAATTATAATATTAACTACAAATTATCACACATTTAAATTTGACGAACCGGAAAAAGGGACAGTTTCCTGATCGGTCAATTGTTCCTAGTGAACTTTTCATTCAGATTCTATCGGCAAACGACTTCCATTTTAATTAAGTCCACAAGGAAGCTTAGACACAAAGCATTCGATATTTTTCACTCATGAAAAACTATGCTCAATTGAATTTTTAGAATTTTCATATTGAAATAGATAAAAAAATAACCTTTTTTTGCGCATATAAAATTCATGTAAGTACTTATACTTTTTTGTTAATTTCGTTTTTTTATTCAATGTCCCTATGTAACCACCAGCTGCAAAATAAATTATAGAAATTTTTCCGTCGAGTCGTGAAAATATAAATTATTGCTAGACGTTATGATACCCTTAGAGCCCTTAATGTGATATTAAGGTAAGGTGAGGGAAGCCATGTTGACGCATACCTCGCTGCTACTCTAACCTACCCTTTACTACATGCTGGAATGCGAGGGTGTAGTGCTTAAATCCAGTAACCCAAGCTTTCTACCAACCTGATAACCATTTAATATTTTTGTAAAGAATTCAAATTAAATTTGACCATAACATAAAACTCTCGTATATTCTGACAATTTTATAAACAAAATGGTCACCAATCAGTATCTAACCATTTATTCTAATAAAGGTTGTAGAAATTCCGTTACTGAGTTTTCCAAATGGTCTGCTGGTTGATGCGTCAATGCAGTCTAACAAAAGGATTTTTTCTTTTCCTTTTGAAATCTTGTCAAGTCTTTTTTTAATAATTGCACTTGACACACATATTATACCTAATTAATATACCGAAGCCAAATCTTTATTGCGGGTTCAATCCGCGTCAGCCATTTTCCTTTCTTTTGGTTTTCAGACGCACTTACTTTTTAGCTTCAACGTATAATTTCTACGCGGGGTTGGAATCCTGTCTCAGATTAAACGGGACCGGTTGGCTGGTAGAGAATGCTTCAAGCATTAAGTTCCGCCGGCTATACTGACACCTATGTAAAGAAGAGTGTTATTTATTTATTATTTATGATAACATAGGAAAAACCTTATAAAATCAGCTAACACAGGGTGTTTGGTAGAACGTTAGACAAATTATTATGGTATAGAGAGGAAACCAATTGGTAATTACTCAATTAATCATGATCCTTATTTTAAGTATTTTTTAATGTTGGGAAATATCATAATTTAACCAGATAACCTCTACAATTTTTTTATTTACCGATCAATGAGATCCAACAAAATTTTGTTTTAACTCAAATGTAAACATACTCGGCAAAAAATCTTTATTTTTATAAAATCTGACTAGCCACAATTTTCTAACGTTATATAAATTTACTGTAAATATTGCATGATAGGTCCAAGATATTTATTTAGTGCCCAACTAATCAAAATCGTCTCATAAAAGTAGTTTTTAAACAAAAATGTCATAATGGGTGATTCAGTTGAAATTTACTAGTAAATTTCATATAAATAATTTCTATATTCAAGAAAAAAATATAACGTTCGATTTGATTAAAACCATCGAATGGACGAAACGTGATCTTTCGAAAGGGATAGTTTTGTATTATTTATGTTTTGGATTATCGAATTTATTTTATTCGACCAATATTTTATGTGAAAAGTAAACGGAGAGAATAGTAAAATATACAGTGGATGTAATATAAAATTTGCGTTAAAAACAACTAGGTAATAAAATTCGTGCAAAAGTGGGATATTGTCGGTAGTGGGTCAGCTAGCGATGGGTCAATCTGGTATTTTATGGTAACAGGTACAACTTAACCCATAAACAAGAAGTAACAAACTGTTATTTTAAAATTAGTGTATTTCACTTCCCCCCTCCTCCCCCGTGTCAGCTACTTATTTTTTCTGTGCGTGTTATTTTGTGTAAATGGAGAAATTTTGTTTTAAAGTAATTAATTTAATTCATAAATAGGGCATATAATTTAATCATTATTAATTAATTTTAATATATTTTTGTAAATAAACGATTTTTAAAAGTCGATTTTATACTGAGCACAGATTGGCAGTTAAAATATTTTTTTTTAATTTTTAATAACGACCGTAATGTCGCGAGATTGGAGAAATTTAAATTCCTCGGCAGCATATTGACCCAATCTCTCGAACCAGATGTGGAGGTTAAGTGCAGAATTGAGGCAGCAAGAGCTGCATTTAACAAAATGAAACCCCTCTTCTGCGACGATAATATAAACTTGAAACTCCGGCAGAGACTAATGAAATGTTGTGTGTGGTCCGTTTTATTATACGGATGTGAAACTTGGACCTTGAAAGTCAACTCAATGAACAGACTGGAAGCATTTGAAATGTGGCTTCATCGTCGAATGCTCAGAATTCCCTGGACAGATATGGAAACCAATAATGAAGTCCTGAGGCGAGCTATGGTTGACAGAGAGCTGTTATCAATAATTATCAAGGTCCGGAAAATATCTGGGCCATGTACCGCGAGGAGAAAAGTACCAACTTCTTCATCTTATACTGAAGGGAAAAATAGAGGGACGCCAAGGGCCTGGCAGGAGACAGATGTCCTGGCTGCGCAATATAAGGGAGTGGACAGGCATCCGAACTGTGGAGGAGCTGTTCCAGGCAGCACAGGACAGGGACAAGTTCGCCGAAGTGATCGCCAACGATGGCGGGACCCGACAGCGCACATAAAGAAGAAGAAGATACCCTGGATCCTTAAGTGGGGTGAAAAGAAGAAAAATTGGATCCTACAAAAGAATACTATATTACAGTTCCGTAAACTAGAATGTGTTAAACTACATAATATTTAGAAACTGTTATTTGTAAACCTATACTATACTAGGGTAAGCATTTTGGCAGGGACGCAGAGCCTTAAGATGTCTAGTTGGGGTAGCTGAAGGTAGCGTGTGCGTGTGTTTGTGTGGGGTGAGGAGCGAGGCTGACCTAATCATTCATACCCCCTCAAATATTTATTCTCTTTAACGCGCTCTCAAATATTCACGCTCTTCGCCATAATCAGATAAGATTTTCAATACAAGTTTATCTCTTTACATAATACGTATCGCCAGGAAGCAAACCAATTCAAAACAAATTTTCCGATATTTTGATACTCTCAGATAACAATCTTTCATATCAAATTGGCGGTTCTATTTTCCGGTACTAATATCATCGCTGGATTGGTGAAAAAAATTTTTAAATTTTTTTCTGATTTTGATGAGAATCTAGGGCAGTTAAGTATTAAACAATACAATTTGAAGTGGTTTTCATAAAACTGTCTTTACGATCTAATTAAAAATTATGACCATTTAATTTTAACAACATTTTTAGAGTTACTCCTCCTGTTGTCAAAATGGGCTTCTAAAAAACGAAAATATCAACTGATTAAAGAGTTGGTAAATGGAATGTCGATAAGTAAGTATGTTTCGAGTTTTTTAAAGAAGGTAATCAGTCCCTTTACATACATCGATTTGGTCCTCTCTCTCAGATTCAAATAGTGCAAATTAGTTTTATTCCACATGTTATAGCATTTTCTTATGTTGTTTTTTTTTACCACAAAGACTTGGATAATCAATTTGAATATCTAGTTTGAAATGAATGCGAAGCGAATAAACATTCTTTAACAAATTAGGCAAATTCAAATATTATTTCATTATAAATCTATCAACAAAAGTGATTGAAATCTGAATAGTTAGGTAGGTACTTATTTATAACGATGGGTTCTTGAGAAAAACAATAATTGCTTGTAATTGGAAGTTTGAGTTTACGTAGGGAAGCACCTCCGTTTGTTAATGATTATTTTATGAAGAATGACGGGCGAAATCGAATTATTTTAAAAGGCAGCATAAGTATTATTTCAATGTCTCGACCAAGGGCTCTCAAAGTTTGTATCTATCTGGCATTTAATTTCGTTTAGAAATAATAGTATATTGAAAATCCGTCCTGATATACGCAGTGGCGTAATTGAAGGCATGACGCGGTATATTTGGTACGTGTAATGGTCCGTTATAAGTTTCAACAAAAGAGGACGAGAAAATGAAAATGATCTCCTTCTGTCTCCTTCCTTCCTAAGTAGGACAGCTATAGAGTTATGGCGAGACGGAAGATACTCCCTGCTTAGACGAGATTACAACAATAATTAATACAAACAATGTCAGATAAGCCTACTTCTTAATATTTCTTTATTATAGAGTAGATTAATCCTCATGCATATATTATATTATTATTATGTACCTGAAGATATATACAGTTAGATACTGAGGTACATCTCCAATTACATACATTTTAATTTAAATATCGTGATGATACAAAGATGGTTGCTATATTCACAAACTACATCTGAATTGCTCCCAAGGAAACAGTTTATTAACGACCCAACAATAGGGGTGAAGATTAGAAATGATACGCGGTGTTTTAATATACTTAACTGGCGATATATTGTGAATGACTCAAAATCATAAAATGCATACTAATAATAATGAGAAACAGTCAACAACTGAAATTTCAAATATCCGAATAAAATACTAACTTGGGCAAACACAATACTGGCCTAAAAAATCAAGTAAAAGTGAGCCTGTGTTTCATTGCTCGTCATGATTATGAATAACATCGATTCAGTTATAACGCAACACACTTGGAATAAAATAAATTCCAGAAGCTAAATACCTACCTATAACATGAGATACATTTTTTTCGCTCAAGAATTATTTTAATGATCGTTATGAATTCCACGTAACTCAAAATCTTATTTTCAACTCACCGTTTTCAATAGTTGTGTTCGCCCTTAGTCTTTCGCCCATTCAGTAGGTCAGTACTCTATTATCAGTATTTTTGTCACCAGTATGGAACCGTTACGAGGATTTGAAATCATGGAACGATTGAGTATGGAATGTAAAAGAAAAATACCTGCTAATGTAAGGTTGAGATTATCATTTAATGTGAAATTTCATACATTATGTAACGGTGAAAAGTTTTGATTATGAAAAAAGTCAGACTTTTATACGTATTTGGTTTGCAGCTAGATACCTATAACATCTTTTTACAAGTTATTATATTGAAAACGAAAGTTAACTAAGGCGATAATGTCATGAAATTATAGAGCATGTCGGTACTTGGTGCTGAATAAAATATAAGGGATAACATATTGATAGATGAACATCCAGTGTTAGTGGTTATACCCACGGTTGTCTTGAATAATAAATCGTGGGATGTGAAGATTGAAATGTATCATAAATACGAAACGACGCAAATCGAAGGGTCGTAAAGAAGGTTTGTTTGTATATTCTTCTATAACCTTTTTTTTTTTGCTGAAAGTAGTTTATATTTTCTTCAGTGGATTATAATATATTGATGTGAGAGAAAGTGTACTTAGGGAGTACATAGTGTCTGTTGATGTTTTCTTCATAAAGTGGATTAGGTAGGTAGCTCTCACGTTGAAGAGTATAACAAAAGTACGAAAGCAACCATCAGTTCTGTTGATGTATTGTGTGTTTGAACATTGGTGTATCGTAAATCATCTTGAACCTTCGACGAAATGGGAAATACTTAAATGTATAACGCTTTCTCGAGAATTATTATAGTTGGCAAACATGCTTAGTAGGAAATAATTATGTTGAAGGGGTTGTTTTAACAGTCGAAGTAATCGATATTTTGAAATTAATGGAACTCTATAAAATGCTATCTGTCGGAGATTTGATTGAAGTAATAAAATAATTTTAATGGCGGAAACAGGGACAAAACCTAACCTTTAGAGAATTCGATTGTTTCGTTTAATGTATCGAAAAAAATAATCAACCCAAAAGGAGATTCTTTTATAGGATACTTATTCGAACAAGTCAATTAATTACGAAAGACGGAATAGAAGGGAGTAGATAGGTAGTACCTATTCCTAAACTAAAAATTGTTTTAAGTATTTAAAAATAGTTGTTTGATTTTTCTTGGAAATTTCTTCACTCATTTTAAATACCGATTGCCCTTTAACTATGTTTGTCCTATTAGTAGTTCGACATTGGTACATTAAACAAAAGTTTATGCTATACCTATTCCTACTTGACTGTTTATGGTATAAATCCAAAACCGCTCAGGAATTCAATAACTCGAAACGGTTAGCGCTTTATATTTGGATTTAAGAAGATGTCATTGATTTCATCAAAATATAAACAGCGTTGCCATAAACATGTTGTTGGTATATTGCGAGGTTTTGAGTATAACTTTATCTGGTGACCACAGATAATACCCGTTAAAAACTGTAAACGAAGAACCTACGTCTAAAGCTATATAAAAACGTATTTATGTGATTATTAATTCGGTCTGAAGACAAAATATTCTGATAATTTTGTAGAAAACAGTATTTTGGATCAATTTCTTTATCTTATATATAAAAATGGAGAGCTATTCCCCGATGTCATCGCATCACGCCTAAACGGCTGGACCGATTTCGCTAATTATTTTTTTATCGTGTAGGCTTTTATCAGGAGAATGTCATTTTAGAAGAAAAAAATTAGAAAAATGCATGGAGAATTAAAATCTTAAAGAAAACTCTACGAAGACAACCTTATTAGTACTTTTTACCTTATGATTTTTATTCCAATTTTGAAATTTTGACAGAAATTTTCAATTAGTGCGATTGACAGAATGCGGATGGAATTAATATACATGGTTTAAAACAGACGCATTGTTCGGAATCACATTGTTCAAATGATAATTAATTCATCACCATACAAATTCGAATTCAATATTCGTATTTAGGAACACAGGATAACGTCTGTCGGGAAAACTAGTAGACGATAATATGATGAATTTCCTACACACGATGTTTACACAATGAATTGAAAATAGTTCTACGTGGAAGTCTTGATAGCAGCGGCTAGATTGAATTAAATAAAAAATAGTAAGAACCTGAGTGTACGTGAGGGTTCAGCGAAGAATTCTTCTCTTAGAAAAAAATCTAAAAAAAAAGGAAAGTGGGGCATGAAAACAATCTTTCATCCTGCTTTGTCTGCTTAACATGTTTTTTAGAATCGAACCGTATACTTTTCAAAAACAACGTTCTTAAATTTCCTTTTAAAACTTACCTAGTTGACTATTGTGACAAACGTTAAGTTTTTTAAATATTTGAGTAAAAGTAAATTTATTAGGTAAATTTAAGAAAAACCAGTCAGTCCAACGTTTTGTATGTTTATTTTTTTTTACCCATCACGCCGTTTCCCGAAGGTGGTAGGCAGAGAGTACGGATTCTCATTCTTTCCTATCCAAACAAACCTCTTTCGCTTCTTCCAAACGCATAACATTCCGCATACATGCTCTCCTATTTCTTTTGCTCGTCTCCTCGTCTCTCGACCTCGTCTGCGTGCACCCATTCTTTCAGATTTATATTATATCCTTTTTGTCATTCTTTCCTCGTCCATTCTCTCTACATGCCCAAACCACCTTAATTTATTATCTATACCCACTGTACTATTTTTTATATCATGCACGCAAAAATCAAAAAATATATTGAACACCCAAGGTGACATCACGCTTCCTTGCTTCACCCCTCTCGTAAGACGGGACTCCCGTGACAGATGAGTATTCACCTTGACACAAGCAGAACTATCAGAGTAAAGGGAAGCAACAGCGCGTATCAGTTGTCTATCCACTCCATAAAATGACAAAACCTCCCACAATTTCTTTCGGTCGACTCTATCATACGCTTTCTCCAAGTCTACGAAAGCACAGAAAAGCTTTTGATGTTTGTTCAATAACTTCTCTGTTACCATTCGCAGAGAGAAGATTTGGTCCGCACATCCTCTTCCATTCATAAAAGCACCTTGCGCATCCCAGACCTTACATTCAGTCACATTCCTCACTCTATCTATTAAGATCCTGCCATAAATTTTGCCTACAACGCTCAGCAAGCTGATGGCTCGATAACTGCCGCAGTCCAGCTTTGACCCCTTCCCCTTATATAGAGGACGTATAACGGCCTTCCTCCAGTCTTCTGGAGTTCGTCCAGTCCTCCAACATTGGTTAAAAAGATCTAACCACCACTGCAGTGTCACTTCACCGCCCAACCTAATGAACTCTGTAGCCACTCTATCACATCCAGTCGCTTTCCCATTTTTTGCCTTCTTTAGTGCATTCTTCAATTCAGTCATACTTATTCCCTGGCTGTCTTCACTTTCCTCGCTCTCTATTTCCACCTCGCTACTACATCCACTCCCTGTCTCAAACAACACTTCAAAATACTCTCTCCATCTTTCAGCTATGTCTTCACCATTCATCAACATATACCCATCCTTACTTTTATGCAGCATACCGCATCATCACCACCAGATCGCATTCTTCTGACTTCCTTCCAGAACAGTTTAAGATTACTGTTCGCATTCTCACTTAGATTCTTACATTCACTGTCTTCAAGCGAGTTTTTCTTCATCCGTACAACCTCTTTTATAACTTTCTTTTATTCCTTGTATACATATTCCTTGCATTCTCTTTCATACTCACTCTTTGCATTCATTAAATCTCTCCATGCTATTTTCTTTTTATTTACTTCTTCTTGTATGTTTATATTATAATTAAAATAAATTAATGTGAATATCTAGTGAAAAACTTTAAGTACGATAAGTTTACGATAAAGTGAAACCTAAGGTAACAGCCTTAAGTTTATTTCTCCTCATAATTCCTTATGTGTGGAATTTATTACGTTTTGAGTCAAAAGTTTGAAAATTGGTGCGACGAATCAATTGCAATATTATTGAGAATTCGTAAAACATTTTTATTTAATTTCTTCTTCTTTCTTTGCCGGCCCTCGAGTTCGAGGATCCCATAACACTCACCGCCCTTGGTGTATTCTCGAATGTGCGTAAAGACCTAACCTGGATGCGCAGAACCGACCGCACTCCGGACACGCGAAGATCTCTCCGCGATCCCTCTCTCTCTGCCGTTGGGCATCCGCTCTGTAGCGGTTTTGCTGCTTCCTTGCCTCTGAGACGCCCCGGGATCGCAAGCAAACATCACGCCAGGCAGGCCTGTCATGAGCCAGCTGTTCCCAATCATCGGGGGCCCCACAGAGCTTAAGGGATTCGCGGAGATTGTCCTTGTAACGTTTTCTTTGACCTCCCACGTGTCGCCTTCCATTGACTTCACCATATAGAAGTCTCTTAGGCAGCCTTGGTCTTCCATCCTAATAACGTGCCCCACCCATCGCAGCCGAATAACGAACGGTGCGACGAATCAATTGCAATATTATTGAGAATTCGTAAAACATTTTTATTTAATTTACGCTACATCTATATACCTACCGATAAATATGACACTAAATTTTATTGAAAAAATACACCAATAATTACTTGATTAAAAATAGTCAAGTGTTAAAATTTAATTACATCTCTAATATACCTACTTTGGATTTTTTTTTCTTCTTCTTCTATGATTATTCTTGTCTCCTCATGGACGTGTGAATTCACCATTTCTTTCCATGCTTGATTTGCGAAAACCTAAAAAATGATGTAAACTGACTTAAAAGTCATTTAGTAATAGGTAGTATATTTTACTCACAACTCATCTTTGCTAAAAATGTTATAGATGTAATAAGATTTTTATCTTGTTATTATTTTGTTAATTAAACCGTAAATGAGCCTGCCTATATACATATTCAGTTTTTCGCGGAGACAAAAGCATGGGCGATAGAAATTTGCTGAATGCGCTGAAGAGTGTCAGCAGACAGTCGGATTGGGAAAATTTCATGAGCAGTAAACAATAATTTTGTTGTAATGGCCTCGCAGTAAATCCGTTCTATACTAACTTTAAAATTATATTTTATGTTATTTTTTATCCATTTTTCAACTTTTTATCAGTTAATCTGTTATCCGGAGCGAGCGGAGGCGAAAGTTGCAGGAGGCCAAGGCTCGATTTGGGCTGTAGCGCCATTGAAGAAGAAGAAGATCTTGAGTTATAATAAGTGTTCGCACTAACCCGTCTTTCATTTATATTATGAGATATTATCATAAAAAATCATATCGTTATTATGTCAAATGTTTATCGTTATTGCTCAGTAGGTAGATAATTGAGAAGGTGCCTATTACTATCAAAGTAATTTTGAGAAGGTATAACTATCTAGCAATTCTCATAGGTACTTGTTAGTAAAGGTACTTACTCATATTTGGTAATTAATATTAATGAAACGAATTTCAAACAATTGATAATGGGAGAATATTACACAACATTTAACAGGGTATAAAGAGGTTTACGTATACGCAATATCAAAACCATACAATAATAATCACGATCATCAAAAGGATCATTATAATAAACGTGTGGGTTAACGCACTCTCTGATGTTTTAAAATTGATTAATAATATGATTTTCAATCTTTAATAGTTCATATAAAATAATGAATAAAAACTTTTAGACGGATATTAAAATGAAACAATTTTCTTAGATTCAATCATAAAAGTACCAATATTTTTTTTGTATTTTTATCATACGAATTAATAATTATTAGTCAACTAGCTGACCTTTCGAACTTTGTCCCGACTTAGAATGAATAATATAATATTGTAGATATTAATCAGTACATGCGATGCAATATACATTATGTTCAAGTTTACTTTTTCTTTAAAACTGCTTGAACGAAATTCTGTCAAAAATCTGCGTAGCTATATTTTGAAACCCAATAGCTGCTAGCTAAAGAAGATTTTTTTTTATTTTTCACGGATGGTGTTGTTATTAAGTAAATAGCCGACCGACGAGGTCCCGGGTTCGATTCCCGGTCTATACTTACACCTTCGTAAAGAAAAGTGTTACAATATTATTAGGTACAATTATTAAATAGCCTTTCTTTACGTAACTTGAATACTTTATTTTACTTTTTTCTTTATCATTTATTCAATGCTTTATAGTAATTCTTTTGAGTGGAGCGTGTAACTAACCCGACATTCTTTTATTTAGATTTTTTTTTTTTATATGAATTTGTGCTCACTCAAAGTGAACACAAATACACTCCCTGACTCTTTCACAGTAAGCAACTTAAAGCTTGTGTCGTGAAAGAGGAAGATGCTACAAATATTCTAATAATCTCGTCAAGCCGTTTTCACAAGTTATTTAAAATATTATTATATTGGAGGGCTTTCACCTCATTGCGTAAGGTCTTCCTCTTTCCACTAGAAATACTGAAAATAGTCAGACTGGCTGAAACTTCTCCCATGTAACTCAATATTAGAAAAGATTCCGGGAAAATATACGCTATTTCGCTTAAAAATCCATGACTTGAAAATAAAAATAATATTTCAACGAACATAAATGCCTACACACTCTGAAGCCAAAATTTCATTAGGTATAACTCTTTATGGAAGGTTATTTGAAGGTCTTTAACGTGCTAAAGAAGAGCTTACTTAAAAACTGTTCAATGATTTAAAAGTACCTACCTATTCAAATAATATCACAAATAAAGTATTTTGGTCAGTAAACGGTCTATCAGACAACTCTACATTTTACATACTCTCTGTGTACCTATATCTGATCATAATATTGTATACTTAAGCGGATCCGAGTATATTCCTGAAGTATACCAGAGTATGATTCAAGTAGCACTCTTCCAACATCTGCATGAGAGGTTCTTATGTTAAACCCAGCCGTGTGAAGAGGATAGCACATTAATTAAATATTTATTTAACTGTTGGTTGTATGAACATCATAACAAATTCATACTCCTCTTATTATTATGGGTTTGCGGATCGAACGTACACTTTGGAATCGATCATAATATTAAATTTTATGAAGTATGAAACGAGTAAGCCGAAAATTTTATGAAGTAGGCTGTTTCAAACACGCTAGTAATTTTTTTTTATGAATTGATGTTTAACTTGGTAGATAAGTTAGGTTTTAAATAAAAGTTCTAACAATAAGTCTGGGTCGTTTGTCAGTTGGAATCCATAGAACACCCAACCACAGGAAGCAACACATAGATGATACAACAAAATGAAAAAAAAAAACTATCCAGTTACAAAATATTAACTACTATATAAAATTAGTAATAATCGTGGACTAAAATATTAAAAAAAAATAACACAAGCCAAAATAATAACAGGTTTTCTTAAATGGAACCCCTCATGGGTACCTATTGAGATTACTATAAATAAAAAAAGAATCAAATATGACTTGAACATGAGAAGCAAATAAAGTTAGACAAGAAATCTTCAGGAAGTGGATTATTGAGGAACCGAACAGTCAAACAATTAAAAGATACATATATGATTTTAATAAATGTTCATAAATAAAATGAAATCATTTAATATGACTCACGAAAAATATACATGCATAACTCATTGAAAGTGTTACTCATAAGAAAACAAAATAAACAAGGAAAAAAATAAAATGGTTTAAACTTTAAATGAAATTTAAGAATTAAACAAATCACAGGAATGTTAAAAATCTTTTTTTTTTAATTATTATGGGCTCACAAATACAAATTGTAAAAAACAAAGTGAACACAAATACATCTTTTCCCAGTAAGCTGCTTAAAGCTTGTGTCGTGAAAGAGGAAGATTGTCGGCCCCTGGGATCGAACCCACGACCTCCGAACGAATTAGTTCGGTAAGCTGGCCTCGTATCCGCTAGTCTACCAACCATTTACTTAAAAAACGTCCAAAAATGACTAAAATGCTTATTTATTTTATTAAAATAGTAAAGTTCTCCACTTTCGTTGCCTACCCTTTTATTGATACGGAATATTCTAGAATTACATATTCTAAAAGTATTTCTACAATCACCATAATATTATTTTCTATAAAATTTGTTTGTTTGTGAGAATGTATTGGTAACATCGGTATTCAGGGTAGCGATATGTGGATTAAGGTATGGATAGCTACCATCCGAGCACCCTCTCGTTATACCAGGGGATGAATCGTAAAAAGTAATGCTCATATCTATTATAATAATAATGATTATTATTTTTATTGATCGATTTCATTGCGACTTTTTTTATTCGATTTTCATAAAAATGATGATATGATATGACAAGAACCGCACTTGAAATGACTTATATTGACCTTTAAAGCATTCTGGCGAAAAAAAAATGGTGGATTGAATATTAATGCTGTTTGAAAATAATAAGTATTATTATATACAAAAACAAGCTGTTCGTTCGTGAATTATTTAATCTCTGTTTATATGTGTTTCATAAACCACATGAAGATACGTTAATTACTAAACAATAATAATACGAATATAAGATAAGATAACACGAGACAATTACATTAGACAGAATAACATGTGATGTGATTAATTTTTCCGAAATGTCTGAGATTATTTAGATTGCCGTTGTTTGCTATTTATGCATATTATACGTGACTTAGGTTCATTTTGTTGTGTGATTTTTTCGTCTTGTTAGCATATTACACAATTATTAAATCTCCTTAAAACTTTGTCAACGTTTTATTAATGGTGAATGATTGACTAAGAATATATTATTATGAAGTTTTTTTGTATCTTACAGCTACGAGTTGTAAGCCATTAAAAATGCATTAAAGAGGATGTTACGCATTTCGTAGCTTTATCAACATTTACTTACTGTTGTCTACTCCCTTTGTAAAATGTGGGTATGAACTGAATGTAATTCTTGTGGGAATGCGTTGTAATCATACTGTCAGTTTTTTTCAAACATAATCGAATTAGCTTAGTTGTGTTTAAGATGTACCTTTGTGGATAGATACATATCTATTTCTTGTATAAACAGAAAATGTAATAAAAGTGTTTTATTGTATTGTATATTTAATGAATCTGGGCTCACGCAAAGTGAACACAAATGCACTTTCGACATCTTTAACATAAAGCAAGGCTTCTGTTGTGAAAGTAGAAATGGTCTGCACCGGAATACGAACCCACGACCTGCAGTATTATGTGTGTATGTTAGCCGTCGACTGATAACGCTGGTCTACCAAACATCTCGTTTCATTTGAGTATATTTCAGAAACAAATTTTTACAACGCTTTATAAGGCCCTCTCCTGAACAACCTTCCCGGACTTCAATCCAAGGATCTTCTTGGTGGGCTTAACTCCAGAAGAACCAAAATATGTTTAGGCCTAAGTAAAATAGGTCTTAAAACCCTAAGAGGCTTCTTAACGGGTCACTGTAGACTTAGGGAACACCTGAGGAAGCTGGGACTCGATGATGATGGAACCTGTAGATTCTGCGAAGAAAGGGTAGAAACGCATCACCACCTACTTACAGACTGCGATGCAGTAGTTTATGCGAGCGCAAGAAGTTTTGGTAAACACAGGATAGAGGTGGAGGACTTCGCTGCCTTGGATCCCCTCCTAATGCGGGACTTCCTAAAGCGTCTGGGATTAGTGAGGAAGCTCTAATTGGGTAACACCATGAGCAAGTAAGGGAAGCGCAATAGACCACTACAGGTCGGAGCGCAAAACATCCCCTAAAAACTACCGTTTGAGTATATGAAAGTCGTAGCGCGGACACGCGAACGCTTTCCAGTTAGGACACACGGTAACGTAGGTATTTATAAAATAGTATGAATGAAATTTCGATAAAATCTCTGTCTCAACAGCAATGACAATGCTGAAATCATGATACGTTTCGTATGTATTTTCGTTGTTTTTTTTAGAAATACAAACGTACGTTTGTAGATGTGGGGATCATAATTCAATTTCGGTTGCACGAAAATGTGAGGGAGAACAAACAAAATATACATCATTTCTTCAATTATTTTTCACCCTAGGGTGCCGTTTTAAATGTTTTGTATTGAAAATGAAAAACCAGAAAACGCTATCATGAATATTTAATAAGATACGTTGTGCCTACAATTCGTGCTGAGCTCGTTTTATCGACAGAATCCGACTGAGGCGTGAAAGTAGCTACTACTTATGTACTGGGGTACACCATAAAACATGGCGGAAGGGATGTTCCTATCTACGTGGATAATATTTCTGCGATGACAATATCTACCTGTTGTGAAATGAAGTGCCATTAAAACACCACAACGAATGGTTATTAATTACCATTACGGATGAAACATTTATGTTTTCGTATACCTATATAAATGTTAAATATATTTTTTTATTTCGAATGTCAGAGTTGTTTTTAGTTTGTACGAATTAGGTAATTATGTGCAGACTTAGCGTACCTACGTATTAGGAAATAAATTGTCTGTGCCTGTTTTTAGATTGAACGAACTAGGAAATTGTGTCCCTGTGCTTGGATTCCTCGTTGGATCAAATTTGAACGGCATCGCTTTTTTTATATCACATAATTTTGTATTTCATTAATTTTTTTTATATAAAATGAATCTGTGCTCACTCAAAGTGAACACAAATACACTTCTTGACTCTTTCACAGTAAGCTACTTAAATCTTGTGTCGTGAAAGAGGAAGATGGTCGGCACCTGGGATCGAACCACGACGTCCGCAGTACGAAAGCCGGCGTTGTAACCGCTAGGTCACCAACCACTTCAAATTATTAAATATCTACTTGTTGCATACATGAGATTTTTCGACATATTGAACATGTTGAGAATTCTCATGATTAGGAGTTTCGGAGACTTAAACATTACCACCTAATGGCGAACTTGTTAATGTAAAGTGATCACTTGTGTGATCACACTAGAAGTAGATAAAAGTAGAAGACGGTCGTAAGCCCGTAGTGGTTTGTTCCATTTAAAAATCGAACATTAGTATAGAATTGTTAGAGTCATTACATTAGTTGTTACATATTCTTAAAGATCATTTTGTGACGAAAATAATTATTTAGGAATTTTTAGTTTACCTAAACTAAGAATACACGACCCTGATTTTGTTGGTTGGTACCTCATAGCGCAATCCTTTAACTAATCGTTATAACGGCTGACGGCTTATTCGAGCTGTAAACACGGCTTAATAAATTGTTTTTTCTACAAAACAAACGTTATTTGAGAGGTGGATCCAACTAGCTGTTTAATTAATTACCTCTCATTACAAATAATTAATTATAAAATAATAATAAGTATTATTTAAATCCTTGCAATTCAAACATCAATTAATCTCCGCGTATTTCTCCGAGAAGATCCTCCCACCTTATAGGATAGTGGTATCATAATTAATTATTGAAAATTTGATGCCTTTTGCCTTAGGGAGATACTTGAAATTGGCAAACGATGACAAAAACAGGTTAATATAAAACAAGTTTTCTCGACAGACGCTGCCTTTTTTTTACTATCAATATCGAATTCGATTTTGGGATTTTTTGGGATATGGAAAGGAATGAAAATATTAGGAAAGAATGTGGTATGGAAGTAAGTGTTGTGAGAAAGATGAAAGTTAATAAGTTGAGATGGTTTGGGAATGTGGAAAGAATGGATGCAAACAGAATGACAAAGATAATTCATAAGGCTGAAAGGAAAGGTGTAAGAAAGCGTGGGCGACCGAGAATGACGTGGATCGAACACATCGATTCCGTCCTCTTCAAGGAAGGCCAGGTAAGAAGTAAGAGAAATAGGAGAAGCTGTATGAGAAATGGTATGTCGGTGGAAGAAGCGAAAGAAGTATGCTTGGATAGAAAAGAGTGGAGGTCCGTTCTCTCTGCCTACCCCGTACGGGACACGGCGTGATGGGTAAAAAGTTTATTTTGTCAAAAGCACTGCAAATTTATCTTCACTAAGTTTTGTTGAGATTTCTAAAATTACGCGCAACTTTCACAAAATCAATTTTCTCTGTCGTCCTTGACAACCTTCTATTGACAACAGCAAACACAACAAAAAATAATTAGCGAAATGGGTACAGTCGTTCACATACTCGTATATATGTATCGTGATGCGATGATCACGGAAAGTAGAGCTCCCTTCTTATTTCAAGAGATTCGTTTAGCAATGTAAAATTAAACTATGCTTCATTTTTCAAACGTATGATTTCTTCGACGAAATGAAAATTTACTATAAATTCAGGCTGTTTTCGTAATAAACATACTTAAAGTTCTTGATGGAACTTCACAAAGCTGCATTTATACCAAACGAACAAAGACTCATGCATAGCTTGAAAAAAGAGTAAAATATTTTCCTAATCTTTGATAATAATATGGTCAGTGGTCACTAAGGAAGTAATGACCAGAAAGAATTGTCATCGCTTACTAATAAATTGTTGTTTCCATGGTGTCCAGTATCAACAATTATGAAAATATACTCTATTTTCAAGCTCTGGGTCGTTGTTCGTTTGGTATAAATGCACCTTAATATTTGCAATATTTTAAGGAGCAGAATACTGGACAACAGTGAAAACAAGTGCAATACACTAATGAAATGAAATTCTTCTGAGTGATTCTTCTGAATGAGTTTCTAAGAGATATCTGAGCATCATTTTAAGTTGACTTCCATACCAGACAAAATTAGGTGGTATGATCCTGTCATGAAACGTGGTATGCTCGTGTTATGAGGCCGACTATTCGATAACAACGACGCTGAGAGGGGAGGAAGACCTCAGGCAACCTAGCGGTCTGCAATCGAGAAGGAGTTTGTAGCACATGATAACCCATGCACGAAGAAACCGACGTATATGCACATTGATCCTGGTTAATCTGGGATGAAAGGGAAAGGCAAAGAAGAGATACATTATTCTTCCTGATTTTCATAAGTTATTGTTTTAAATTCCATTTTGGAATATGGATATTACCTCTTTTACAAGTCTTCAAACCTATAAAATGATGATGGCACTGTTCGGTTTTAACAATTGTTACCAGCTTGTCTGACTGAGTATAAGGAAGAAAATACCAACATAATAATTTTATTCTCTTTTCGTTTACGATCGACCATTAAAGGAAATAATCATATAATAAACTCGGAGATATGAATAAATAAAGTAATCAATCAATCAATTCTCCCTTTTACACCCCACTCAGGGGCATAGGGAGGCAACAACAGCTCTCCATTGCGCTCGATCTTGCGCAATGTTTATGACCTCCTCCCACACCATGTCCATGTCCCTCAGCTCTGCTTCGAAGGAGCGGAACACAGTGTGAGAGGGTCTTCCTCGTCTTCGGGACCCTGATGGGAGGAAGAACAGCGCTCTCCTCGGCCAACTGTCATTCGGCATCCTTAACACATGTCCCAGCCAAGTCCATCTCCTCCCCACAATGGTAGAGGTGATGGGCTCACGCTGGGTGCGCCGGCGTATAGCGTCGTTCGTGATGCGGTGGTACCATCTTACACCCAGAATTCTCCTTAGGCACTTCATTTCAAAAGCTGAGACTTTTTGTGCCTGGGCTTTGGTCAGGTGCCAGGACTCACACCCATAGAGGAGAATGGGCAACACACACGCATCAAACAGTTTACATTTCGTCTCGACACTAAACGCCGACGCTTTCCAAATCTTGGTCATGTTGTTAAAGGCGCCACTTGCCATACCGATACGTATCGGGAGCTCAGCCCCGAGGTCACCAGAGGTGGTAATGGTTGCTCCCAGGTATTTAAATTTATCCACCCGGGAGACCTGGTGACCGTCGATGGTTATCGGTAGCTGTTTATCGGGGCAGGCATTACTCGCCATGAGCTCCGTCTTACTGGCATTGACTCGAAGGCCAAGGCGTGCCGTTTCGTCGCAGAGTCTTGAAACACTGCGCTGTAATTCCTCCACTGTCGTACTGAACAACGCTAGGTCGTCCGCGTACTCCAGATCGCACAGTTCGCCCATTAGACCATCTCTCTGTGTTATCGGTATACCTCTTGCTCCTTGCATGGACTTTCTCAAGAGGAAGTCCATGACAATAATAAATATAAATGGAGCAAGTACGCAGCCCTGTCTGACTCCCGTAGTGATCCTGAAAGCTTCAGTAGGACCACCTGGCGTTTTGACGCTACACTCGGAGTCTTCATACAGGGACTGCACCATTTTTACTATCTTCGGAGGTATACCGTACAGAGCTAAAATTTTCCATATCGATGGTCTATGTGGGCTGTCGAAGGCCTTTTCAAAATCAATGAAGCAACAAGCGACTGGAGAGTTAAACTCTTTGCACTGCTGAAAGATGCACCTGGCACAGAAAATTGGGTCCGTGCAGGACTTGCCAGGTACAAAGCCGCATTGTTGCTCTCTCAGGACAGCCATGATAGGTCCCCGAATGCGGTGTAGTAATATCTGAGATAATACCTTACCGGGAACACTCAGTAGAGTAATTCCACGGTAGTTTCCGCATTCAAGGGGGTCCCCCTTTTTAAATATTGCGACGATGGATCCATTCCGCCAATCTTTTGGGCACCTCTCCTCTTCCCACGCCATTTTAAATATATCAAGAAGTGGTTGGCCAAGGGTGTCTATGCCTTGTTTGAGGAGCTCTGCGTGGATTCCATCGTCTCCTGGCGCTTTGTTGTTTTTCAATCTCATCACGGCCAGCACCATCTCGCTGTGGGTCGGCGGATCTTCACATATCCCAGTCGCCTGAGGTATATTCAGACCCGCCAACTCCTCCTCAAAGTTGTAAGGTGAGGAGGGTTCGGGGCGGTTCAATATTGACTCAAAGTACTCCCTCCATCTCCCTTTAATCAGTTCGGGGGCAGTGACAGTGGCTCCACGAGAGTCTCGTATTGCCGTCACGGGTCTTTTTTGACCCCTGCCCCCGACCTCCCGGGTGATTTCGAAGAGTGTCCTCGAGTCATTACCGAGTGCAGCAGACTGTGCTCGCCGTATCTGAGAGTCCAGGTGTCTTCTTTTATCTGTTCGTACAGAGTGCTTCACCTTGCGGCTCAGCTCCCTGTACTCAGACACCAAAGCGGCCAGTTTTTGAGGGTCTTTTTCGCTGTCTCTGAGGGTCTTAGCCTTCTGGCGATCTTCGATGAGACTCCAGGACCCATCGGACATCCATATTGGCCTCTTTTTATTCTTGTAGCCAACAGAAGAACGTGCGGATTCCATAACCGCGTCACGAAAGCTAGTCCAGGCTGACTCAATTGGGGCAGCTCCGGGTGAATCCTGCAAGGGGGCAAACCTTGTGCGTAACTCAGTCTCGTACTTGTGGCGACACTGAGCACTCTCTAACCTGCGTATGTCCAGCGGGCGAGGAGCAGACGATCTTGGCTGGAAATGGTGAAATTTGAATCTGAACGAACCCACAAGGAGCTCGTGATCCGTGTCCATGTCTGCTCCCCGGCAGGTGCGGACATCCCGCAGGTCAGTTCGGCTGCTAGCCCTTACCAGGAGATGGTCTATCTGGTTTTTCGTTCTTCTGTCGGGCGAGGTCCAGGTGTATTTATGGATATCCTTGTGGGGGAAGAGAGTTCCCCCTATTAAGAGTCCATGGAGCGTGGCGAAACCAATGAGACGGCTTCCGTTATCATTCATCACTCCTAAGCCATGCTTACCCATGACGCCTGGTCCATTCTGGGGGTCGTTGCCAACCTTGGCATTAAAGTCCCCCAGAACTATTAGGCGATGGCGCCTCGGAACATGGGACACAACTGCATCCAGACTGTCATAGAAACAGTCCTTAGCAGCCGCGTCCCCATCCTCAGTGGGAGCATAGCATAGAAGGACCGTCAGTGTTTCGCCACTCATCTTAAAGGACGCACTCATCAGGCGGTCAGAAACAGGTTCCCAACCAAGAAGGCGAGAGAAAGCATATTTACTTAAAAGTAGAGCGACGCCACGCATCCGTGCAGTCCGGTGGCCAGAGTGAAGCATGACATAATTGCCAGCGTCACTCTGCCCCGAGCCTGGGATGCGTGCCTCACTCAGCCCCAGGATATCTAGTCCATAATCTCCCGCCAACTTGGCAACAACAAGCTCCCCGCCCGCCCTCAGAGTGCGGACATTCAGAGTCCCGATTTTTAAGCTCTTGTTCCTTAATCGAGCCGTGGTCAATACAGGGGGGACACCAGCTGCCTGAACCCCCCCCTTATGGGGTCCAGGCGTCCGAGGCTTAATTCTGTTGCCTTTTCTGACCGATTGTTTTAAGAACGTGAGGTGGTCAACCCCACGGTCCCGATCTGATTTTTCGATTTCCTGCCTCTTACAGGATGCTCGAAAAACCAGCAAAAAGAGCAGAGGTGCTATTCTAAGCCGGCAACCCCACGACACAAAGTAATAATAAATAAAATATTAGGGGATTATCCTTGTAATAATATGTTAAAGGATAAACAAAAATATTGCTTTTATGTTCTTGTGTAAATGTTTATTAATAAACAATTAATTTGGTTCCCTTTTACCACTCATTCTTGAATTATTTATTTTATAACACATTTCATAATATAAATGTACCTACCTACGTGTATTTTTTTAATTTGTTTTGTTTATTTACTTAGTAACTATGTATTAAATTGTAGGTAAGTACCTTTTCACATAATATCATTATTTTGCATTAAGTTTACTCTTATCATTTGAGCTCTATTCTGTATTTTTCATATTGTAAAAAATATCCTTCTGTAGGGTGAAATCCGGTCTGTATCGCCAATTATTTTTGGGAGGTCTTCATCGAAGGCAAATTCCGTGGGGTCGGTGGTGATTATTGCATACAAAGCAGTTCGATAATGTCACTTCTCTGTAGTATATGACCGTAATACTCGCTGTTTGCCATTGTATCTAGTTATACTAGTGGTCGACCAGTGCTCAAAACTAGACCATAACTTTTTGAAATTATATGACGTTTAAACATTATGAAGGTTCCATTGTCAAAGACTGAGCGGGCGCTATTTCAAAATTTTCTTTGAAATATTTTTTTTTCTATTATTATTAATGCATTCTCAATTTATATAGCGCCATTTTCAGCTCCACCTTCCATTTGAATATAGGGGAGACCTGTACAAAACGATCCCCCTAAGGGAGAATCGAATTTTAGTATTCTTAAAAGTAAGTTCTTGTATTGATCAAATTCAATTCAATAGTACCTACCTATAACTATTTTGCTATCTAGTATATTATATAAAATCACCTTGGGTAAAATTTGTACCAACATGGAGGGATCATTTCACCCCATGCGTAGAGTTTTCGTAAAAACAGCATAGCCAAAAAATTCAATAAGAACATTATCAAAAATAGGCATTGGAATAATTCATTAAAATATAGCTTATATAATATGGCATATGATTTAGCACAAAATATAACACATTTTAATAACATTACATGACGTTTAAAAATGACTTACATACTTTAGATCAAATAGGTGAAAATTCGTTTTTCTGCGCACAGCCGTTAAAACTTTACATTACAGCCCGCCATTGCTGCCAGATGTCATATACACATTATTTTGAGACTTTTTGAGTACTTGAACACTACATAGAGTTAGTGGTCTATTTAAAATCGCGGGGGATCGTTTTACCTCAAGGGATCATTTAGTATAGGTCTCCCCTACCGCCTTCAAAAAACTTCATGCGCCAATAATTATGAGGCGTTTTTCATTTCACATTATTGTTTCTACGAATTTGATGACCTTTTTAAGTACTATGTGGTATGTGTGAGTCTGTGAGTATCAAAAAAATAACATTACAGTAATTTTCGTAATGTTTTTTTTAATTTTTTTAATCTATTTTTCTCTCCTTCTACCTATAAACTATAACAGTGTTATTAATAATCTTGTTTTAACGTTATACAATGGTTTATACCATGGTATAAGAAAAATGTTATTAATAATCCAGGTATACCATAATAAACCATAGAATAAGCATATAAAATCCGCGTTGTACCACGATTTTATAGAAATTTAGTAATTCTATGGTTTATACCAGTAATCAGTAATAAGGTGTTTTTTATTAATAACACTGTGAGTGATCGAAATTTCATACTCCTCCGTCCGCGCCATTTTCGTAAAAATAATCACACAATTTTTCCTTCACGTATTAATATATAGATTTTGTCGGATAAAAATCATTGAAATTCTCCAGTAATCAAACCGGGACATTTAATTTGCAAATCGGGATAAAGGGTTTCCTATGACCTCTTTAAACTGACAGACAGATGTAATTGGATAATGGAAATCATTTCTGAAGAGAGATGATATCGTGATTAATAATTATTATAAATCGTTATGATGTTTTGAAAGGATTGAATAAATAAAATTACGCATTAATGGGTCCGTGGGTCGCAGATCCGTTACGATGACACTTCAGTTGGGACAAAAAACACGAGAAGTTATTGAAGGAATAATAATAAAAGGTCCTATGAAAACAACCAAGTTTTTGTTACTATCAAATTTCCCATAACAGGGTTATAGTGGCTGTTTTTTGGAGAAAGTACCTCGATACTTCTAAAGCCAGACAAATACCTACCTAAATGTTATTGTACTCACAAACACTAGACCTTTTCCTCTGTGAATGTATTGGTAGGGATAGCATAACTATACAGGTACGCTTTATACATTTTAGTTTGGATTAAGAGCTACTGAACAAGGGTTTATTTAGTATTTTGGAAAAGTTACAATGTAACTTCATGTGAAATAAAATTATTTCAACCAATATTTCAAAATAAGCTATTGGTAGGTACTTATTTTTAATAGATTGAAACATAATAGGTAAACATAATGATTATAACACAATTAATATCTTCTTCGCCTTTTCTAAAAATTTGCTGCCATTGTTTGTTTAATGGTAAGTACCTACTTACCAATAATGCGACTGCTTTTGTTTTACTACTGCTCCACCACGCGACTAAACTAAACCTTTCGAAATTGTTTTTCGGGTTTCGCCTTGGCTACGAGTATAGTATCGAATGGAAAGGGTTCAATAAAAAAAAACAGTTTGCCGTCGCACAATATACAATAATTGACGGAGTTCTGAAAGTATATAGTTCACAACTCTACCTTGAATGGACCATAAGCTAAAACGTTTCCGAGTTTTAAAGGTCGAATGTTAAAATGCCTGCTTTTGAAGAATATGCCTTTTTGCATTATGAACGTCGAGTTGCTTAAGAATATGGACTAATGGTCTTCCGAAACTTGCTTCTTGTACTTGCATGTTGTCACCTAACCTAAAAAAGAAAAGTTGAGCATCGTTATTCTAGTTCTATGGTCATTTAAAGATGGTCATTGATCTTCTTCGATCTAAAAAATGAAAATAAAACACCCCTTCATACCTAATTCCTCTTTTTTGAACCATGAACTGGCTTTCTTCATTCCCCAATTTTGTTCACGATTACTCGCCAGACCATTTTTCGTTTGATTGTAATGAACTGATTACAAGTAGATACTATCTTATATAACTTACTAGACACAATATTGTATAATTGGATAATTTTTGTATGTTAAACGAAAATTTTAGTTTTATTTTATCAATTACGTAAGTATGTAGGCACTATCCTTATAGTTTTAATGCCATCAACAATTTGAAGACTACATTTTAGCTAAATACAAAGCCTTTTTAATTATAATTATTCTACAATAGGTATTACATTTATAAAGATATTTTTTTAACAACCACAAAGCTATATTTTCAAAAGGTCATTAGGTGCCTATTTGATTTTTACGAAAAGTAATTTTCTTCATTAATTTCCTTTATGAGACCATTATCTTTCCACAAAATCAGTTGAAGGATAAATGAAATGTCAAAGTATTTGATTTTTTTTGTAATTAAGTACGATTATTATTTTTCTCGAGATTTTATCATTTGATTAAAAAATTTATACTTTTATACCCACCTCCCGTTATATTTTAGGTTATCTATAGGTATATTTAAATCATTTCCTTACATAAACAAATTTAAATTTATCCGTCTTGTATATTTCTCTGATCTTGACATAATTTTAGTTCGTAGTTTATCATTAGATACACATATTTCGAGAGGGGTTCACAATTTTATCAACTAACTTACCTAATCGTCTGCGGGGAAATTATCTAACATCAAAACAGAAATTCAAAGTCGGCGGTAAACGTTAATTTGTTAAGTGAGTTAATGCTCTAGTTGATGTCAAGGTTTACAAATAATCGGGTACATTAAACTAGGAAACATGAACTCGCTCACACAGGAATATCAATGATGTTCTATTCGTATATTGGGTATAGGTACCATATTATATTTGACACAACGACCTGCTATATAATATTATATTAGAAGAGATGGAAATCGACTCGATGGATAATTTTCAAAGAGATTAATGAATTATTGTTTCAGAAAAAAGACTCAAACGGGAAATTCAATTGAGAAATTTGAACCAATTGTTCCTTTTTTTAACCTCGTTTTTTTCATAATAATTTACTTGCCATTAAAATATTCAAAATTGAAATGAAAGTATTGATTATACAGCATAACAATATCGAATTACAATATCCTATATAATAATTGGTAAGTTCGTACGTAACTCTGTATTTTCGTTGGAAACTCTATCTCTAACGCAAAACATTTTTTATAGGTAGGTACATTTTAATATGAAAACTAATCCAACCGTAGAAAATATTTTTCATACTTATAATATGTGAGACGACATTCGTTGCATTGGCAATGAAAGTGATTGCGGAAAATACTATATCGACGAAATGTGTTATTCTTGATCAGAGTTTCCTTCATACAACTAGGTAACCATTTTTATGGGGAGAAATCTCAAATTGTTTGCAGTCCTCAACGAACTAAAGTTAATTTGGGACCCATAGGGACAATATTACTGATTCATTGAACTATCAGTAAATTAATGAACCTTTTCTATATCTGTCATACGACATATTTTGATGCTTTTTACATTATAATTGAATGCGCTCCTTAGGAATCTTTTAGTTTTATCTAAGCTTTTCCAAGCAGTAGTTCTATCTGGTGCCTTAGGAATCCATTCAGTAAATGGAATAAGACACTCTTCTATGCAGAGGTCTAAATATGCTTTTTAATCAAACTACAGAGGGTGGCCAAATTAATGTACTCATGTAAAAATTTTTACATATTCCAACATAAAACTATAAATATCTTTTCTTATTACGGAGCTATCGCAATATTTTTTTCTATGGTTGATTACTGGCAATATTGTTTATTATTTTGAGTGATAACAACACTTTAGTGCTATTGATGTGAAGTTGGCTGCAGATCTTAGTTAGGCTCATGCTAGTTTTGGATAAGGACGTGCGGCATACGTGCGGTTTTGATTGACTTTTTTGAGTTAATTCATATACTTTTGTTATTTCTTTTGGAGTAATATTGCTTTTTATCGCGTAAGTATGTTGTATTTGAATATTTTGTGATGAAATAAACTATTTTATTGCATTATTAATTACATTATATAATATCATATTAAATTTTTCTTTTATGACCATTATTTATAGAATGGCTAGAGGATGTGACCTGACACCACGGAAAAAAGCAAAAATATCTATCCTTCTAAAACACTCAAAACACAGCCAAAGAGAAATCGCTGAAATTATAGGAGTTTCTCAGTCAACGGTAAGAAATGTCAAGAAAAAGTTGGCTAATAATGATAGCGTTGAAACATCAAGATTGAGAAATTGCGGTCGAAAACGCATCACAACTCCCAGAACTGAGAGGAAAATTCCCAAGGCGCTTTGGAGAATCGACGAAAACCTAGAAAAGTCCTAAAGTCTATGCTAGAATTGGATGGTGTGCGTATATCTGACCGCACACTAAGAAGAAGATTCGCTGAAATGGGCATTGCTTGTCGCCGACCTGTTAAAAAACCCAAACTTACACCAGTAATGAGACAGAAACGATTGAAATGGGCTCTTAAGTACAGACATTGGACCGCAGAAGACTGGAATAAGGTTTGGAACATGATTTATCAAAAAAAAATTATAATTTTAATGGGTTTCTGTTTATTTCATTGTAACGTAAGGAGTGATACTTTTTTTACAGGTATGTTTTTCTGATGAGTCATCCATACAAATTCTAGATGACACTTGTGACTTCGTGAGAAGAAGAACCCATGAAAAGTTTCATGAAAGTTGCATAGTTGAGAGGGTGAAGCATCCATTATCAATCATGATCTGATCTGTCATCAGTAATAAAGGAAACGGCAGACTTTACATTGTGCAGAATACGATGAGACAAGACCAGTATAGGAAGGTTCTGGAGACAAAGCTGAAGCCCCAGGTTCACCAATGGTTTCCTAACAACGATTTTGTATTTATGCATGACTCAGCTCCATGCCACAAAGCAAAATCCATAACAAAGTATCTGCAGGATGAAAACATCAAGGTTCTTGATTGGCCAGGAAACTCGCCAGATATGAATCCCATTGAAAATGTTTGGAGAGCACTAAAGAAGGAAATTTCAAAGGAAAAAGTCATCACAAACAAGCAGGAGTTAATAGAGAAAATAATTAAAGCTTGGCACAACACTTCAAGCTTAGAAGAAATAACTCGGAAATGCATTTTAAGTATGCCAAGAAGACTGGAAGCAGTACTTTCTGCAAAGGGCGGTTTTACAAAATACTAACTTCAAGATGTAATTCTTCTTCCCATATGACTAAAAATAAAGATTTTATATCTAAACTAGAGGTCCGCCCCAGCTTCGCACGGGTAGATAGATACTTAAAAATAATTTAGTTTTCATACAGATCCCTAACTTTTTCAAAATATTTTATAGCATACTATAAATTTAATTAAATTTATAGCGTCAACAACACGTGGTAATTATGCTGTTAAAATGTAGCTTATATGACACGTTCGTAGATTTACCATAGCAGCGCCATCTATTGATTACTTACTCAACCCAGTCGAAAGGTATCGACATCTGTTAGAATCATTTGGAGTTAACAGATAATTGTGACTGTCAAATAATAACAGACAAATAATTAGCAATAAATTAAAATTGCGACTCTAATTTGAGATTTAAACTATCCTATCTCTCAAGTTGGATCGAACTGCACATGGTGTGCGAATTTTATTATAATCGGTTAAGTGGTTTAGGAGTCCATTGAGGACAAACATTGTGACACGAGATTTATATATATATTAAGATGTGTTTTATTTTATTCCAATTAAAGTATTCTTTTGATAACACTTAAAAATAAAACGCTCCATCAAAATAATATTATTAATACATCAATTAAAACAGAAAAAGTGGAAAATTTTGAGTTGAGTACATTAATTTGGCCACCCTCTGTACATATAGTCGCATGGTCATTTGGTGAAAAATCAAGATGGAGAATCTTCTAAAAGACAGCTGAGACCCACCATAAACTCTTACAATGAAGACGAAGTTACAAAATGATCCTTAAAATATTGTTTTTGCTTATTGAATAACAGTACGAAAGAACAAAAGGGTTGTTTTTCCTTTATGTTGAATATATTTTATGAACAGATAAGAACTTTAATGATCTCTTCAATCTTTTTTTGCCTTTTTTACTCAAAAGGCTTTCAAAAATCAAAGGCTCTGAAGTTATTAATCATTGCAAGGCTTTAGCAGAAAGATGGATGCGATCAAGAATCATAATATTTAGTAATACGAGAAGCTGGGAATAATTTTGTTCCTAATTAAGCATAACTCATTAGTTCGTTCGCTAATCTCGGTCTATTGTTCCTATTTACAATATCAAGATTATGTTCGCGTTGCCTTCAACAACTTCTGTTTATAATAATAATATTAATTAGTTCCTTACTCGTCATTATAACAATATTTGGCTATACCTTAGTAGTTGAATAATCTAATTGAGTGCTAAATGAAACTTCTCCCTGATTTTCTTCGGAAACAAGACAGCCTTGGGGGTGGTTTGTATATTATTTTCTTAATGAAGAAATTGGTAATCAGATGGATGATAAAAAAATATTAATCAATCAAAAATTGTTTATCTTATATATAAAAATGGAGAGCTATTTCGCGTTGTCATCGGATGGCGCCTAAACGGCTGGACCGATTTCGCTAATTCTTTTTTTGTCGTGTAGGCTTTTATCAGGAGAGTGTCCTTTTAGAACAAAAAATTTTTTAAAAATGCATGGGAAATTAGAAAATTTAAGAAAACTATAAAAATGGAGATTTATTTCCCGATATCATCGCATCACGCCTAAACGGTTGGACAGATTTCGCTAATTCTTTTTTTGTCGTGTAGGCTTTTATCGGGAGAAGGTTGATTTAGAAGAAGAAAATTAAGAAAAATGCATGGAAAATTAGAAAATTTAAGAACAATATAAAAATGGGGTGCTATTTCCCGATGTCATCGCATCGCGCCTAAACGGCTGGACCGATTTCGCTAATTATTTTTTTGGCGTGTAGGCTCTTATCGGGAGAAGGTTGATTTAGAAGAAAAAATTAAGAAAAATTCATGGAATATCAGGAAATTTAAGAAAACTATAACAATGTTGAGCTATTTCCCGATGCCATCGCATCACGCCTAAACGGCTGGACCGATTTCGCTAATTCATTTTGTCGTGTAGGATTTCAATCAGGACAATGTAGAAGAAAAATATAAGAAAAATGCTCGCGAAATTAGAAAATTAAAGAAAAGACAGAAAGTAGGTAATCTTTTTAGTACCTACTTTTTACAATATAATTTTCTTCTACTTTTGAATTTTTATTAATTGACATTTGAAAGAACTGTCAGTGGATTGATTGTTGTTGCAATTGATAGAATGCGAATTTTAAGAACAAGTAGAATATTTTTTTGTTTGTTTGAAAATCAATTCTTCGTTTATGGGCCGATTTTTACAGAGGATGAGACCTACATATAACGTAAATATAATATGCATCGTTAATATGTAAAAAAAGCTGGATATTATTTGCTAATAACCTAGCATTTGTTTCTTTATTGAAAATAAAAATTGCTACACATCCACCATGTTGTAATAGAAGATAGAAAAAAATCACAGATACCTACTGCATTAAATGTGCTTTTTATTTATTTCCATTGTTTTGAAAGAGAAGATTTAAGAACGCAATGTTGTGTGAAAGTGAATGTCGAGAACTTGGAAGTATGTCTATTTAGGTAATTTATTTAGAAGAGATGCAAGGTGTGAAAAAGAGATTGAAAGAAGGAAATTGGCTGGGAGAAGGGTTGGCGGTGCACTTAGACCTCTAAGAACATATCTCTGAAATCGACAGTTGATGTACAATGCAATCCTGATACTATCCATGATTTATGGGAGTAATGGGAGTGAAACTTGGACATGGACGAACAATTTGGAAGTTGGAATAAATGCTGTGGAAATGAGATCACTGCGTAGGATATGCGGAAAGAGACTTATTGATAAGGTGAGGAATGATAATATTAGAAAGGAATGTGGAGTGAATGTTAGTGTAGTGACTAGAATGAAAGTGAATAAAGAAAGAAGGTTTAGGCATGTTATGAAAAGAAACGAAGAGAGAATGACTAAAAGGATATATAAATCTGAAAGAATAGGTGCACGCAGACGAGGCCGACCTCGAATGACATCGTCCGACCATATCAGTGCCGTCTTACAGGAGGGCTAAGTCAGGAGCAAAAGGAATAGAAGAGCATGTATGCGGAATGTTATGCGTTTGGAGGAAGCGAATGAGTTTGGATTGAAGAGAATGGAAGTCCATACTCTCTGCCCACCCTCTTCGGGAATCAGCATGATCGGTAAAATAAGTATTTACACCTCAATGCGTATTTTGAATCGGTACTTTGATTAATCAATCAATATTATTTTAACTGAGCAAAATAATTATTGAAATATCGAATATAATGACATACCTACCTAAATTAATTTTTTTTACATATTAACATCAAATCAATCAAAATTAAAACTCCCTTTGAACTCCACTCAGGAGCAAAGTGAGGCAATAAGAGTTCTCCATTGCACTCGATCTTGCGCAATGATAACCTCTTCCCACACCATATTAACATAGGTTATATATTTTTGATGTAAAAATAAACTCAGACCCGATGAATGCAGCGTGTTATCCAGGTTTTGCTAATGCCAGTATATAGTCATTGGGTAGGAACACGTAGAAAGCGGATTCCGACCCGCGCCGACCGGCTCATAGATTGTTGTCTATGGTTTCAATGCATTTAAATGAGCATGCCGGAAAGCGGGTTCCTGCTTTTTCTGTGGGTATCCCCATTCAAATGCATAGTAACATTCTTTGCGCTGGTCGGCGCGGGTCGGAATCGGCTTTCTACGTGTTCTTAGCCATTCATGTTAAATAACTAAAATACGAATTTGAGCTCTGTTGCATAAAACCTAGAGTACCTACCCATATTATTTATTTCGATACGAAGTTCGACGGGTCAGCTAGTATTAAATAAAGTAGTGATTATGTGCTTTTGTTTGTAGCTAGCAGTAACTGAATAGTAATTTGAAATTTCGGCTTATCAAGAACATTCTCAAAGGTATAAAATCGTCCGTCTTCTGGTGCTTGGTCGATGGTCGTATGATCATTGAAGTATTATATTGTTTTGTTTTCTCAAGAGTAGATTTTGCAAGAGATTTTGGGGATAAGGTGGTACCGTTATGTCTCAAATGAGACCGTACGCGCTGGAACAGCCTAGAATCCAATCATTTCAGTTACCAGGAACCAGAGATTCGGCTGGCTTGGCCATGAAACAGCATGTCCCCGACAGACTTGAATTTGCAAGCCTTTTCTACAAATCTTCAAATTAATTGTCGTGAGCAACACTGTAGATTTCCATATTTAACAATTAAAATATTGAAAATTAGTAACACTTTGTTTTAAAAACTACAAACACTTATCAATTATTATTATAGATGATGGACGAAAGTCTGAAGACGTTCTAACGTTTATTGTTTTATAAAGTGTTTGTAGATTTCAAAAGAAAGTGTTACTCATTTTCAATATTTTAATTGCCTTTTCTACAATTCTGATTGGACTATACAAGCCGGGTGGGTCAAAATTAACAAAAAAGTGGGTATTCAATGCGGTTTTGCAAGGTGCTGGCTGAGCAGGGATAAATATGTGGAACTGTCGCAAGATCCTTAATTTTCTTCGTATGGTTCTACCTCGTCGCATTGCAAATTGATAAATCTCATGACTTCGTCTACATTGTATTTTTCCCTTATGGTGTTGTTTCTGGCATTGTCTTAAAGAATATATAACAACTAATGACTCTAACAATTCATCACTGATGCTCGATTTTTAAATAGAACAAACCACTACGGGCTTACAACCATCTTCTACTGTTATCTAGAAGTCTGGCTTAGTGTGATCATTTTACGTTAACAACGTTCGCCATTAGGTGGTAATGTCTCCGAAACTCCTAATCATGAGATTTCTCAATATGTTCAACATGTCGAAAAATCTCATGTATGCTGTTGCATATTTTAATAATTATTGAAAAATGGAGATAAATATTGGAAATTATTGAGAACAAGAGAGCAACCAAATTTAAAGACTGCGACTGCTGCCATGTATTTGGCGCCAGGATATGACTTTATCCATTTTTGTTAATTTCTCATATTTGTCTTAAAGGTTTTATTGTTAGTTTTATGTAATTTTAACATGGTTTCTAAATAGGTATTTGTGTTTATTTCATTGTTTAAAAAAAATAAAATTAATATTTTAGGTTTAAGCATACCTATATTTGAAAAGTTGGCAAATGTTTGGATGTTGTTAGTGTGTTATTAATTTTCTGCATCGTCGTGTTTCAACAAAAAAATACCATTGGGATATTCATCTTCTACTAGACTAGATAATCGTATTGTGTAAGTATGTGAGTTTTGGTGGGAGGAGTGATAGTTGTGCGCTCTACCAACTAAGTAAAACGTTATGAAATTTGGAGCAAAGTTTCTAGATTGAAATATGATTTGGGGTTAACCACTCTAAGGTACAAGGCTGGGTACAACACCCATCCCTTAGGGAACCCATTATTTCATCCACCACGGTACGTCAATATGTACCCGGCTATTATACGAATATAATATTCCTTATACCTACCTTTCTACTCACATAACCTATATATCTATCATTATTATTACATTATATCCTGCTTGATCTATTACATCATCAAACCCCACACGAACTTTGAATAAACCATCATCAGACCAAACTTAAAACTGTGGTCTGATGATGGCTGGTAGCCGAAACCGGTAACCAAAGAAATAAATATATAAATAAAAAACAGTTAAAAAATAGTTAATTTTTCCAAAACATAAAAATGTTAGGAAACTGTTTTATAGTAAGCCCAAAAAATATAGAAAAAATAGTGAATTTGAATAAACCCTTTTTTTCTAAAAGTTGGTTTACTATTTCGCATGAAAATTATTAAGTTTTGAATAAAAAACAATTTGCCTTATAAGTCCCACTGTGCTATTTATAGGGCTGATGTTATTTAATTCAGAAGTCGGACTTTTTCCTTCTAGAAAATGGTATCAACGTATTGATCACAGACAACCTGAGAATTAATTTGAATTAATTTACAATTTTTGAATGAGGATTGCGTTGTTTTTTCTTCCATTGAAAAAAAATGTCCTCAATTGGGAAATCTGGAAAAGGACATCTCCTTCCTCCCAACTGGGGCCACAAAAGGCTAAATTGAATTAAATAACCCCGATTTATTTGTGTTCAATTCTCAGTTTAAACGAAATGTGTATAGGCGGTTTATTTGCAAGCTGACTCACGATTTTTTAAAAGATCTACGTCAGAATAAAATACAAGCGTATGAAATCCTCGACTCGCTATCATGTCTTATCCATTTTAGTTTAAGTAAATCAATTTACCAAATTTAATGATCTATGGATTAGAGAGATATTTACATATAACGCTAGCCTCCTCAATGTTGATAGCTCAATTTGATGTCAATTCAGAAATACTTATAACGCTTATGCGATGATTTCCTAGAAAAGAAAAGCCGCTATTATCTACATTACATGCGCATATTATTTGAAAAAATACAAAAATTTCTTAGAGTTATAGTTATTGGTACCTTATGAATAAAAATAACAAGTTTGAATGGAGGATTGCAAAATTTAGTGCCACCTTTCGATAAAGTAAACAATGAACCTCACATACCCCACACCTTGGTTTTTAATACAATGATTAAAGGCAGAGTCTGGTATTGAGAAAGACTTTGATGTGATGCCTTTGTGTTTGTGCAAAGAATACATTTAGCACGCAACAATGGACGAGTCCACATTATAATAGTGATTATAATAGTGCGTTGATCCCACTCACGAGAATTAATTTTGCGGCAAAATCATTAACACCAGACAATATAAAAACAAAAAAACAACAAGAAATCTTTTGTATCGGTTTTGTTAAGAGTTTTTTTTACCCCCTTTATGCCGACATCGTAAGTTTCTGTATTGATTAAAACAAAGTTATAAGCTTATATACTCTATTGGAAAAAAATCTTTGTATTATGCTTCATGCAAGCAGGTACCTACCTTCTTACACTGGGGCTGCGTTAGTGTATACGTTAATGTCAATGTCCAACTGCTCTTTAAATAACACATTGAAAATATTCCATGTAACACCGTAATTAAGTACCTACAATGTAAAACCTCAGCGCTTATTATTATTGTAATGGCTTTATCAGGTGTATCGTAGAACCAAAGCTTAAACGACTTCTAGCGAATGTATGGAAATGGAAAAAAATATTCTGAACTATTTGTTTCTACTTTCCAACCTCTTTTAGTGGGTTGATCACTCTGGAGAGAGGAATGTCATTATCAAAAAAGTAGAAGGAAATCATCTTTAAGGTACCTACTTGCATTAAATATAGCTATATAGCTGTATTCGGAGAATCGATATGGTCACCAACACGAATACGTTGAGAAAAGCTGGACTAGATAGATAATCATTGACCAGCATCAAGAGTAGGATAATAATATCCTACCTGGAACATACAAGTACCTACCTACTTAGCAACACGAAATACAAATTGCTTCACCTGATAATTAAGGAGAAAATCGATATAAATTAAGGCAGGTATCCTGGTGAAGAAATATCCGGCAATATACCGGAATGCAGCGGGTGGAAGAATTCTTTCGGTTAGTCCAGCACGGAGAAGCCTACGCCATAGAGGTTGCCGACGTCGCGTCGAGGGGACCTGACCTGGCGCGGGAAGTTATGCTCAAGCCAAACCCATAGCTCTTAAAATAGGTAGAATCAGCGAAATATCTAAACTAGTGGATAGTTTCATTAACATTTTGCAAATAAAATAGATTTATTTGGTGTTATTTGCCAGGAATAAAAGTAAAAAAATAATAATTTTTCATATCTAATTAACAAACAGGACTCTAAAAGAATATATTGGATAAAAAAATTTGATAAAAACAATATTAAAACGTTTATCGAAAGCGGCTGTATAAAGAAGCCATTGATGAAATTTCCGAACAAACAAATCAAAATTTTGTAGAGAAGAAGTTTTGAAAATGTCATGTTTTATCCATAGATTATTATTATTCATACTTATCTTGAAGGATGTAATCACAGCGCCGGGGACCTTTTGTCTTAAATTTAATTACGAATTTTATCGGAAATCGTTGGGAAATAAAAGAAGCGGAAGTAGTGCGTTTGACAAAATTTAACTCGAAATTCGATTTTCTTTTAAACAAATAATTTGAAACATCTTTAGAGATTTTGAAATATCATAATAAAGACCTACGTTAAAACACGCTTACCCCACGATTTTTCATATAAATTGATACGAATAAAACCAATTCGACTACCTACGTGAAATATTTTTAAAACGTATAATGTAGCAGAACAGATTTTGACAATCTGGCAACCCTACTTACACATGCGCGGACAGACTCTGCCCCCATCAGCTGTGCGTCGAAAAACCGACACCGCCGGCGCATCAGTCCTTCTAAGATTATGTAACTACAGCGATTACGCCTTTTTCTAAAACTGGTAAATACGTGATAAATGACGATTTTTAATTTGTAACCTTTGACTCTGAAACTTTATATTCTTTTGACCAATCGTATTTGTTGTTGTGTTAAGTATTCCTAATACATGATCGTATGTTTATTTTGTCTCTTTTATTATTTTTTTCTCCTCTCCATACCAGTCGCAAACTTAGACATACCAATTCCTGGGTTCGAGACCCTGGTTGAGCAGTGAGGTAAACCTCTTCCTCTATCAACAATCACACATATTCAATTGGAGTCAGATTATCAGGTATGAAACCTCACTATCACTAAAAAACCCTTTGAGCTGGTGGGCTCTCCACTCCAAACTCCAGCCCAAGCTACTCCAACTAACAGTAACTCTCGTTGGGAAATCGATAGTTCCTATGATAATTTTGAATAACAGCTGATAGTAATGAATTGTTAGAGACATTGATAAGTTGTTACATATTCGTCTTACGATGGGCTTAGACTCAAGTATTGTTCCTACATAAGACATTTTCCCATGTGCTCCCCGGTTAAACACGAGACATAGTCTTTATAACCGGGTAACCATTTGAAAGAAAATCAATTTGATTGTCATTTAATTACCTATTGTAAAAATGTGTCTATTGTTTCCTGTAACTTTGTTTTAAATAAATAAATAAATAAAATAAAAATGTCAAGTATTGTTCCTACATAAGACATTTTCCCATGTGGTAAAGTGAAATGAGGACCGTTCAAACTTTAAAGGACGATGTAACTGACTTATACATCAAACAGTTATTACTTAATGACCCTATTTTATGGCTGTCGCCTGACAGATTTTTGACTGGATAGTTACTGGATAGTTATTAGATTTTTTAATTTTCACGCAATATCTCAACTCAATCCACAATTTACTTGAATTTCAAATAAAAATTACTGCAACTGTTTAAACGAGCAACGAAAAGATATTTAACGACCAAAGTCGGCCCCAGCCAGATTGTTTAGACGACAGATCCATTATTGAGTGATTGCGGGTTGGATCATTTCAGATTTTTATTAGGAATTCATACTGGATGGTAACAGCTGGCTGGAAAAAAATGCTGAGCCAATAAGGTTTTACCGAAAGATTTTCTAGTTATAGAAAATTGTTTATTTAATTTATTTATTTATCTCGTAAGATATGGTTTAGTACATGGAATCCGAGACGTAGAATTCAATGAGAAGAGAAGAAATGGAGAGAGTTCAAAATCTTCAACAGTAGACCAAAACGAGCTGAGGAAAATGAGAAAGATTTATCTATTAATTTCACAATTTGAAAATAATTCAACACCTATTATAAGAGTGTTTTTATTGTTCGAAATAATGTGAACATCGAGCATTGCTTTCGTTTGATGAAGACTGCAGCCCCCGTAGACAAATTCAAACTGGCGTTCGACTACAAACGAAGATTTCGCCAATGTATAGTGCGAAAAAATTATCTGTCCACTGGAACAAGTAAACAATTAATTATTAAAACTAAGCAATGACACTGATATAAAATTATAAAAAGTGGACAGCTAATTTTCTTCCTACTCTACATTGTCGAAGAATTCGTTTGTAGTCGATCGCCAACTGTATTTTGTCTTGGCCCACCGCACTCCTTTATAGGGATTGTCAGTTGTTTTGAAACAAAATAGTACCTACACAACTTCTTACATATTTTGTGTAAAAATAAATTGATCGAAATCAAAATGTTGAAATCATAATATCTTTTTTAAATACCAGATAAATGTTACGTAAGCCATATTGTAGATAGGTACTCTTACTAAACTTTCTAACAAAAACGAGAAATAACATAAAATCTTCATTTCTTCACGTAAATTTGCACTAAACTGTATATAACACACTTTGAGGATTTGAAAAAAGTGACAATTAATCAAAGGCGCGCGCATTATTTTAAACTTATGGTTCGAGTTAATTACCTTCAAACAACCCATGAAATTATTATCATCGCTGGCAATAAATATGGATCTTCCTGGAAATGACGTGGACAACAAGTTGGTATGGAGTTGATAATTTTCCCTCCGTGAGTTGTTTGGTCGTGTCATTTGGGATAATCCTTGGCGGCAAAGATCAATTGTTATTATTCGACCTTACAAAATCAAAGCAGCCAAATCTCTGTTGTATTTGTAAGTTTCATCTAAATAGACTCGATAGCTTTAGTTACCACAACAGTACCTACGCACGTAGCTTTTGTCTGTACAAAGACGCAGTACCTACGTTTTACTGTATTATGTTGTTGCTTTAAGTATTTCCTCTAAATTACATGTAGAACCTTACAATATGTTCGGGACGCAATATCAGTAATGGTCCTACCTAAATTCGTATTAGGGCAGCCCCTTCCCCCTCTATGGCATAATTTTGATACGATCGACTCACGTTTTTGACCTCGTCGTATTTGTATTAAAGCAACCCACAATAGGAGGAAAACGAGATCTGTTTTATGTAATTCTTTAGTCCAGCCCACGTTTCAATAAACAAGAGAAAAAATAAATAGAGTGTATCTGTAGGTATATTACATGGGTCATATTATGTTAACATATGGAGGTATATAAAAGGTAGGTAAATGCTTATTTTCGAACTGTATACCCATTTAGCGTTTGAAGATTTAACGTAAAGACATTCAAATTATTAATGTTATCAGGCCTTTTAGTTTGACTGCTATATCTATGTAGTTGTTATTATCGTGGTCAGCTTACTTCTGCTCATACTGCTCGCTTGGACATTTAATAGTCGCCAATAGCGCATCCAAGAACGTGTTGGTTTTACGACATTAGGCGCGAGGGAGTTGAGAAGAAACAAATTAACGAAAAATGAATCGCTTCATTATATATCTCCAATAATCGGTCTCCAATAATACATTATTAATAATAAAAAATAAATCAAATAATAATAAATCATCGCATTTGTTATTACCAGGATATGGCTGAGGGATCTTAACATTTCTTTATAGGCGCCATATACCATAAGCATATATATATATATATATATATATTAAGATGTAAGTTTTACTCCATTTCACTGTGATCAGTTAGGCAGAGACTATGCTACTGCACTTGCATATGGGACGAGACTGTGCCCATCACCAGAATATGCGTTGGATTCGTCAAAAAGGTGTAGTGTTTCGACATTGTGCGCATGTGTCTCGTCAGGACCATCTCACAAAATGGCCGACACACATCGTGGAATCCGATGAAAGCGGGGAGCGCCGCATAACATGACTGAAGTGATGACCTAAGATTTGTCACGAACTGCATGTGTAAAACATGCACCTCGATAGACAAAAAAGGTCATCAGCTTTTCACAGGAAGAATATTAAGATGTAAGTTTTACTCCATTTCACTGTGATCAGTTAGGCAGAGACTATGCTACTGCACTTGCATATGGGACGAGACTGTGCCCATCACCAGAATATGCGTTGGATTCGTCAAAAAGGTGTAGTGTTTCGACATTGTGCGCATGTGTCTCGTCAGGACCATCTCACAAAATGGCCGACACACATCGTGGAATCCGATGAAAGCGGGGAGCGCCGCATAACATGACTGAAGTGATGACCTAAGATTTGTCACGAACTGCATGTGTAAAACATGCACCTCGATAGACAAAAAAGGTCATCAGCTTTTCACAGGAAGAATATTAAGATGTAAGTTTTACTCCATTTCACTGTGATCAGTTAGGCAGAGACTATGCTACTGCACTTGCATATGGGACGAGACTGTGCCCATCACCAGAATATGCGTTGGATTCGTCAAAAAGGTGTAGTGTTTCGACATTGTGCGCATGTGTCTCGTCAGGACCATCTCACAAAATGGCCGACACACATCGTGGAATCCGATGAAAGCGGGGAGCGCCGCATAACATGACTGAAGTGATGACCTAAGATTTGTCACGAACTGCATGTGTAAAACATGCACCTCGATAGACAAAAAAGGTCATCAGCTTTTCACAGGAAGAATATTAAGATGTAAGTTTTACTCCATTTCACTGTGATCAGTTAGGCAGAGACTATGCTACTGCACTTGCATATGGGACGAGACTGTGCCCATCACCAGAATATGCGTTGGATTCGTCAAAAAGGTGTAGTGTTTCGACATTGTGCGCATGTGTCTCGTCAGGACCATCTCACAAAATGGCCGACACACATCGTGGAATCCGATGAAAGCGGGGAGCGCCGCATAACATGACTGAAGTGATGACCTAAGATTTGTCACGAACTGCATGTGTAAAACATGCACCTCGATAGACAAAAAAGGTCATCAGCTTTTCACAGGAAGAATATTAAGATGTAAGTTTTACTCCATTTCACTGTGATCAGTTAGGCAGAGACTATGCTACTGCACTTGCATATGGGACGAGACTGTGCCCATCACCAGAATATGCGTTGGATTCGTCAAAAAGGTGTAGTGTTTCGACATTGTGCGCATGTGTCTCGTCAGGACCATCTCACAAAATGGCCGACACACATCGTGGAATCCGATGAAAGCGGGGAGCGCCGCATAACATGACTGAAGTGATGACCTAAGATTTGTCACGAACTGCATGTGTAAAACATGCACCTCGATAGACAAAAAAGGTCATCAGCTTTTCACAGGAAGAATATTAAGATGTAAGTTTTACTCCATTTCACTGTGATCAGTTAGGCAGAGACTATGCTACTGCACTTGCATATGGGACGAGACTGTGCCCATCACCAGAATATGCGTTGGATTCGTCAAAAAGGTGTAGTGTTTCGACATTGTGCGCATGTGTCTCGTCAGGACCATCTCACAAAATGGCCGACACACATCGTGGAATCCGATGAAAGCGGGGAGCGCCGCATAACATGACTGAAGTGATGACCTAAGATTTGTCACGAACTGCATGTGTAAAACATGCACCTCGATAGACAAAAAAGGTCATCAGCTTTTCACAGGAAGAATATTAAGATGTAAGTTTTACTCCATTTCACTGTGATCAGTTAGGCAGAGACTATGCTACTGCACTTGCATATGGGACGAGACTGTGCCCATCACCAGAATATGCGTTGGATTCGTCAAAAAGGTGTAGTGTTTCGACATTGTGCGCATGTGTCTCGTCAGGACCATCTCACAAAATGGCCGACACACATCGTGGAATCCGATGAAAGCGGGGAGCGCCGCATAACATGACTGAAGTGATGACCTAAGATTTGTCACGAACTGCATGTGTAAAACATGCACCTCGATAGACAAAAAAGGTCATCAGCTTTTCACAGGAAGAATATTAAGATGTAAGTTTTACTCCATTTCACTGTGATCAGTTAGGCAGAGACTATGCTACTGCACTTGCATATGGGACGAGACTGTGCCCATCACCAGAATATGCGTTGGATTCGTCAAAAAGGTGTAGTGTTTCGACATTGTGCGCATGTGTCTCGTCAGGACCATCTCACAAAATGGCCGACACACATCGTGGAATCCGATGAAAGCGGGGAGCGCCGCATAACATGACTGAAGTGATGACCTAAGATTTGTCACGAACTGCATGTGTAAAACATGCACCTCGATAGACAAAAAAGGTCATCAGCTTTTCACAGGAAGAATATTAAGATGTAAGTTTTACTCCATTTCACTGTGATCAGTTAGGCAGAGACTATGCTACTGCACTTGCATATGGGACGAGACTGTGCCCATCACCAGAATATGCGTTGGATTCGTCAAAAAGGTGTAGTGTTTCGACATTGTGCGCATGTGTCTCGTCAGGACCATCTCACAAAATGGCCGACACACATCGTGGAATCCGATGAAAGCGGGGAGCGCCGCATAACATGACTGAAGTGATGACCTAAGATTTGTCACGAACTGCATGTGTAAAACATGCACCTCGATAGACAAAAAAGGTCATCAGCTTTTCACAGGAAGAATATTAAGATGTAAGTTTTACTCCATTTCACTGTGATCAGTTAGGCAGAGACTATGCTACTGCACTTGCATATGGGACGAGACTGTGCCCATCACCAGAATATGCGTTGGATTCGTCAAAAAGGTGTAGTGTTTCGACATTGTGCGCATGTGTCTCGTCAGGACCATCTCACAAAATGGCCGACACACATCGTGGAATCCGATGAAAGCGGGGAGCGCCGCATAACATGACTGAAGTGATGACCTAAGATTTGTCACGAACTGCATGTGTAAAACATGCACCTCGATAGACAAAAAAGGTCATCAGCTTTTCACAGGAAGAATATTAAGATGTAAGTTTTACTCCATTTCACTGTGATCAGTTAGGCAGAGACTATGCTACTGCACTTGCATATGGGACGAGACTGTGCCCATCACCAGAATATGCGTTGGATTCGTCAAAAAGGTGTAGTGTTTCGACATTGTGCGCATGTGTCTCGTCAGGACCATCTCACAAAATGGCCGACACACATCGTGGAATCCGATGAAAGCGGGGAGCGCCGCATAACATGACTGAAGTGATGACCTAAGATTTGTCACGAACTGCATGTGTAAAACATGCACCTCGATAGACAAAAAAGGTCATCAGCTTTTCACAGGAAGAATATTAAGATGTAAGTTTTACTCCATTTCACTGTGATCAGTTAGGCAGAGACTATGCTACTGCACTTGCATATGGGACGAGACTGTGCCCATCACCAGAATATGCGTTGGATTCGTCAAAAAGGTGTAGTGTTTCGACATTGTGCGCATGTGTCTCGTCAGGACCATCTCACAAAATGGCCGACACACATCGTGGAATCCGATGAAAGCGGGGAGCGCCGCATAACATGACTGAAGTGATGACCTAAGATTTGTCACGAACTGCATGTGTAAAACATGCACCTCGATAGACAAAAAAGGTCATCAGCTTTTCACAGGAAGAATATTAAGATGTAAGTTTTACTCCATTTCACTGTGATCAGTTAGGCAGAGACTATGCTACTGCACTTGCATATGGGACGAGACTGTGCCCATCACCAGAATATGCGTTGGATTCGTCAAAAAGGTGTAGTGTTTCGACATTGTGCGCATGTGTCTCGTCAGGACCATCTCACAAAATGGCCGACACACATCGTGGAATCCGATGAAAGCGGGGAGCGCCGCATAACATGACTGAAGTGATGACCTAAGATTTGTCACGAACTGCATGTGTAAAACATGCACCTCGATAGACAAAAAAGGTCATCAGCTTTTCACAGGAAGAATATTAAGATGTAAGTTTTACTCCATTTCACTGTGATCAGTTAGGCAGAGACTATGCTACTGCACTTGCATATGGGACGAGACTGTGCCCATCACCAGAATATGCGTTGGATTCGTCAAAAAGGTGTAGTGTTTCGACATTGTGCGCATGTGTCTCGTCAGGACCATCTCACAAAATGGCCGACACACATCGTGGAATCCGATGAAAGCGGGGAGCGCCGCATAACATGACTGAAGTGATGACCTAAGATTTGTCACGAACTGCATGTGTAAAACATGCACCTCGATAGACAAAAAAGGTCATCAGCTTTTCACAGGAAGAATATTAAGATGTAAGTTTTACTCCATTTCACTGTGATCAGTTAGGCAGAGACTATGCTACTGCACTTGCATATGGGACGAGACTGTGCCCATCACCAGAATATGCGTTGGATTCGTCAAAAAGGTGTAGTGTTTCGACATTGTGCGCATGTGTCTCGTCAGGACCATCTCACAAAATGGCCGACACACATCGTGGAATCCGATGAAAGCGGGGAGCGCCGCATAACATGACTGAAGTGATGACCTAAGATTTGTCACGAACTGCATGTGTAAAACATGCACCTCGATAGACAAAAAAGGTCATCAGCTTTTCACAGGAAGAATATTAAGATGTAAGTTTTACTCCATTTCACTGTGATCAGTTAGGCAGAGACTATGCTACTGCACTTGCATATGGGACGAGACTGTGCCCATCACCAGAATATGCGTTGGATTCGTCAAAAAGGTGTAGTGTTTCGACATTGTGCGCATGTGTCTCGTCAGGACCATCTCACAAAATGGCCGACACACATCGTGGAATCCGATGAAAGCGGGGAGCGCCGCATAACATGACTGAAGTGATGACCTAAGATTTGTCACGAACTGCATGTGTAAAACATGCACCTCGATAGACAAAAAAGGTCATCAGCTTTTCACAGGAAGAATATTAAGATGTAAGTTTTACTCCATTTCACTGTGATCAGTTAGGCAGAGACTATGCTACTGCACTTGCATATGGGACGAGACTGTGCCCATCACCAGAATATGCGTTGGATTCGTCAAAAAGGTGTAGTGTTTCGACATTGTGCGCATGTGTCTCGTCAGGACCATCTCACAAAATGGCCGACACACATCGTGGAATCCGATGAAAGCGGGGAGCGCCGCATAACATGACTGAAGTGATGACCTAAGATTTGTCACGAACTGCATGTGTAAAACATGCACCTCGATAGACAAAAAAGGTCATCAGCTTTTCACAGGAAGAATATTAAGATGTAAGTTTTACTCCATTTCACTGTGATCAGTTAGGCAGAGACTATGCTACTGCACTTGCATATGGGACGAGACTGTGCCCATCACCAGAATATGCGTTGGATTCGTCAAAAAGGTGTAGTGTTTCGACATTGTGCGCATGTGTCTCGTCAGGACCATCTCACAAAATGGCCGACACACATCGTGGAATCCGATGAAAGCGGGGAGCGCCGCATAACATGACTGAAGTGATGACCTAAGATTTGTCACGAACTGCATGTGTAAAACATGCACCTCGATAGACAAAAAAGGTCATCAGCTTTTCACAGGAAGAATATTAAGATGTAAGTTTTACTCCATTTCACTGTGATCAGTTAGGCAGAGACTATGCTACTGCACTTGCATATGGGACGAGACTGTGCCCATCACCAGAATATGCGTTGGATTCGTCAAAAAGGTGTAGTGTTTCGACATTGTGCGCATGTGTCTCGTCAGGACCATCTCACAAAATGGCCGACACACATCGTGGAATCCGATGAAAGCGGGGAGCGCCGCATAACATGACTGAAGTGATGACCTAAGATTTGTCACGAACTGCATGTGTAAAACATGCACCTCGATAGACAAAAAAGGTCATCAGCTTTTCACAGGAAGAATATTAAGATGTAAGTTTTACTCCATTTCACTGTGATCAGTTAGGCAGAGACTATGCTACTGCACTTGCATATGGGACGAGACTGTGCCCATCACCAGAATATGCGTTGGATTCGTCAAAAAGGTGTAGTGTTTCGACATTGTGCGCATGTGTCTCGTCAGGACCATCTCACAAAATGGCCGACACACATCGTGGAATCCGATGAAAGCGGGGAGCGCCGCATAACATGACTGAAGTGATGACCTAAGATTTGTCACGAACTGCATGTGTAAAACATGCACCTCGATAGACAAAAAAGGTCATCAGCTTTTCACAGGAAGAATATTAAGATGTAAGTTTTACTCCATTTCACTGTGATCAGTTAGGCAGAGACTATGCTACTGCACTTGCATATGGGACGAGACTGTGCCCATCACCAGAATATGCGTTGGATTCGTCAAAAAGGTGTAGTGTTTCGACATTGTGCGCATGTGTCTCGTCAGGACCATCTCACAAAATGGCCGACACACATCGTGGAATCCGATGAAAGCGGGGAGCGCCGCATAACATGACTGAAGTGATGACCTAAGATTTGTCACGAACTGCATGTGTAAAACATGCACCTCGATAGACAAAAAAGGTCATCAGCTTTTCACAGGAAGAATATTAAGATGTAAGTTTTACTCCATTTCACTGTGATCAGTTAGGCAGAGACTATGCTACTGCACTTGCATATGGGACGAGACTGTGCCCATCACCAGAATATGCGTTGGATTCGTCAAAAAGGTGTAGTGTTTCGACATTGTGCGCATGTGTCTCGTCAGGACCATCTCACAAAATGGCCGACACACATCGTGGAATCCGATGAAAGCGGGGAGCGCCGCATAACATGACTGAAGTGATGACCTAAGATTTGTCACGAACTGCATGTGTAAAACATGCACCTCGATAGACAAAAAAGGTCATCAGCTTTTCACAGGAAGAATATTAAGATGTAAGTTTTACTCCATTTCACTGTGATCAGTTAGGCAGAGACTATGCTACTGCACTTGCATATGGGACGAGACTGTGCCCATCACCAGAATATGCGTTGGATTCGTCAAAAAGGTGTAGTGTTTCGACATTGTGCGCATGTGTCTCGTCAGGACCATCTCACAAAATGGCCGACACACATCGTGGAATCCGATGAAAGCGGGGAGCGCCGCATAACATGACTGAAGTGATGATATATATATATATATATATATATTTGTTATTACCTAGTACTGCCTCAGAAAAGACCATAACTAGTTAGGGTGTAAAATTTCCAACCATTTTTTAACTATTTAAATATGTATTGTAATTGTAATGAGGAAATGAAATTTTCATTAATTCATAAAAAGCAGTAGGTTTTGTACTTCGATGGAATGACCAATGTGAAATATACCTTGTTTAGAAGATTTTAAGATTTGAAAAAAAAAATTGAAACACAGTATCGAAAGGGAGATAATCAATTGAGAATCACAATGCAGTTTGGATGTAACAAAATCAATATAAAGCGAAGAAAATTCTCCACAGAAGATTGAATCTATTCTTTCTGGCTAATCAGCTATTCCGTTGACCATGTATAAAAAAAAAAACTCAAATATAACTTTTCTTTTGAGGACTAAGTTATTCATTGTTTGTGCTACTCTTTTGGAGAACAACTATCGACATACTTAACAACTGTCACGTTATTATTTCTATTAACTAACAACAAGTATGGTGATCGCACTCTAGAGTGCTTAGTTCCGAAAACGTTTAACTCATTGCCAATGAAAATAAAAAAATGTAAAAAAATTGGAAAATTGAAATTGTTGCTAAGGGATTGGCTGTGTAAAAATAAAACTATGTATGCATAACCAAACCATAGTATAATTAGTATTAAATAGATATGTAAGTGGATATTATGATGCGGTAAACTGAGGGTGGAAGTGAGCGGTACCTGTTGACAAGTCATTTAAATGACTTAACGGGTTCCGCTCATTTGTTGCACTGTTTCTGTGTAAATTTTGTGTAAATAAATTTCTTATTGTATCTTTCAAAATTTTTTTTATTATAAATAGACATGAGTTAAGAAACTTAAGACTGAAATATAGTTTTTTTTCCATTGTTAATAATTTTTAAAGCATGAACCTGATTAATATCAACAACTCGTTGTTAAAGTTTCTCCCAAGGTGAGAAAGTGCTCGAGACAGATTTCCGTTTAACTTTCAACTCGATTATTTAAAATTCTTTACTCGAGAACTAAACTTTCCCATCGCTGCTTCATCGACTTTGATATGAATTTATAATTAAACATTTGAATATTTAATTTCAATTAAGAAAGGTTTTGAACAATGTCAGTTTTTATCTTTATCCATTTTCAACAAATCTATTTTTATTCAAACGTAACCGCAGTAAGTATATGGAGGCAACGAACTCTCCATTTGCGCTTGATCTTACGCAACGTTTATGTTTTAAATACAACATAACATGAATAATATTGATATATACCTATTAAAACCTTTGAGAAGAAATAACAGTAGAGAATTAATAATATTCTACTGCGCATGGTTCCAACAAGTCCCACGTGACTGCTGTTAAACTCATACAAACTGTGACGTTTGTCTGTAGCGGTGTGTGACATTCGATTTTTTATTTTTAATATTTTAGCGTTACCACAGAGGAATTTTATGTTTTAATCATATAATTAGTTAAAGAAAGTACCTATGAGCCTTGTTGTGTTATCTTGTGCTTGTGGATGAAAGTAAAATGAATTATTATTGATAATTTCTCTCCAATCACGTGACTGTTAAATAATAAAGGAACCAATTTTCGGTTCTGCGCATCCAAAAAAGTTCTCTAATAATATTTACTTATATTCAGTGGATAAAATACATTAATATAAAATTCGAAAAGAATCATTGCAGTAAGTTCATTGGTTTAATTAAGTAAGAGGATGTGTGGCGCTGCTGGTCCCACTCATATACGTTGTAGCGTTTAGCGAAACTGATTAGGTAGGTACTTTAACATTGTTACAGAGGAGATCGATATAAAGGAACTATATTATTATTATTACGTTCCTATTAGTAGCTTGGAAGTTCCACACGATTGTTCAGGCTGGAAGAAGTGCCTACTTATTCTAACAGTCGACCAGATGTAGTTGGTACGTTTTTGTACAAACCCATTCGCCCTTCCTTCTTTAACGGGTTTTCGATAAACTGTTGTTTGGAAATAATCTATTAGAACTCCTTTCATTATCAACAGCTGCAAATAATAATTATTTTTACTTGCCCTCTACAAGAAATCATTTATTTAGAAACAAGAAACTCTTTTTATATCGTTGTGTAAGTATACCTACTACATTGATTAACATACCTACAATAAAAAAAAAATATAACAACTCTCATTATAGTTCAGTTTTTTTTACTTCTTATACATAATATTGTTAGTGTTTTTTCTATTGGATCTTTCACTTGGATCTCGTTCTCTAAGGAGAGAAGTTTCGCCTACTGAATTAGGTTTTGAAGGGAATAAAATAAGGCTCTTTAGGATTAAGGTCTTCTGTTTGTGCTGTTTCTGGCGTCCCCGATGTTGGCAACTACTTCAAAAACAATTCCTCCACCGTTTTTCTATCCCTCCGACATTTGTCCGAGAGAGAAATATTTTTCGGATCTTAATGGTTTGCACAGTTCGTAACTTTTTCTGCTGCTGTAAGCTCTTCTAAAGACTTCAGATTAGTAACTATGTTATAAGAAGTATCTTTCTTTGTCTTGGGCAGCTGCAAAAAGCGCTCGGTCTGTTCTAATTTCAGTCCGATCCCGGATATTATGACGGTGCCAGGAAATCTGTCTTCGGCCCATGTCTCTACGACCCTATTTTGCCTTCAAAAACAGGTGCAGTAGCTCGTACTTATATCGATTTACTTGCTGAATGGTTCATTGTTCGTAAAACATATAGCTGTGTGCGTGTCTCGTAAAATTCGAGAACGGTTAGACCGATTTGGTTTTGAAATATTCATATAATATCAGGGTATTTTTAAACGGTGAGAAAATAGGGAAATATTTCGAGAAAAAAATAGAAAAATACCTAACAATTTTGTTTACCTATACAAATCTTGGTCCAAATATAAAGGATCTTTATTTTTTTGGTTGGTCTTCTTGTTCGTTTTAAGTAATTATGATTAAAAAATTAATTCCAGAGACCAGACAAGCCAATATTTTGCGGTAGAAGCATTAATTTTATTGTATTGTCATCATCCTCTTTCTATTTAAGATAGATAAGTAAAGTTCTAACGTGATTACGTACCTCTCCTTACTTGAAAACAATCTCATTAAGCTTCGGCCTATTTACGTGAGTATGAGTACATACATAATATAGAACAATATGTTCTCTAGAAGCGTCTCAATTTTATAGGTTAAAAAGGAATTGAAGGAAGGGATACCACCCTATTTGTTTTCCAAAGCCAGGGCTAATTTTAACCCTTTAACATGCTCCTGCCGATATTTAAAAGAGAAAATCTATTTACTAATTTTGTTTCAAATTAATACCTTGAGTGTTTTGATTGAACCCCGCTTCCAATTTCCGGCTTAATTTTAAGCAAAAATTAGATATACTTAATGGTAATTTTTGTTCGGAAATTCCCACAGAAGTATAGGAGAGAAAGCCCCATCGAGCACATTACCAAGGCAAATAAACGAAAAAAGAAAATAATCGAATCGAGTACAATCTATTTAAGTATTTTAAAAACTACTTGACGTTTGAAAAACAAAATAATTTATAAACAATAAAACAGAGACAAAACGAAGCAAGATTTGACACGCGATGAAGAGTTTAGAGGACAAAGTTTGAAGACATAAATTCATAGTCACACCAAACATATCCTTTTGACGTAAATCCTTATTAACTTTTTGTCTATGTCATTGTTGAGATGGGAAAACTTTCCCCTTTTATGAACGGTGCTGCTTTTCATCTCATTCCCACAACTGGATATTTGATATCAGTTATGGCCCTTTTTATGGATGTTTTTTTTTCCTTTTTTTATTTTCGTATAGGTATCTGCGGGAGATTGATAGTCTGTAGGTATGTTCCTCTCTGCTAAGAGAATTATGAACTACCTTTGACCTTTCCTTGTGTCTTTTTCTGATTGTAAATGCGACTCAAATAGGTTTTCAGACCGTATTGTTATTTCGTTGATTTCTTTTGTGTTCTCAGAATTATTTCGACAAATTATTATTATGTTATCTTTCATTCTGAATCCATTTGCCTACTTTTTTACTTATATAACATTTATTCGTCTTTATTAACTTTGTATTAGAACAGTATAAATAATTAGTATTACTTTGAATGTTAAGAATAGGTATTCTTATTCATAAATTCTTCACGTTTCAAAAGGGACAGAAGAGACGAATGATTAGGTACCTTACTACAGTAGTTATGTATAATATCTGCCATAAAAAACGTTGAGAATTGCAATATCTTATCGATATTTATTTTAATTACTTTTATTATTTTTGAAATGATTGTGGGTCAATGACTATTTATTGATAAGATACAGTTGGCCTGTCATACAAATTTAATAAATGAAAGAACAAAATAGCGTAATACATAAAAAGTTAAAAGGTGAAATATATGAAAAAGAAAAAACAAAAGAATCAGCAAAACATACACATAACCTCACAAGGGAATTAAGGATGGGGAAGGGGAAGAAGAACTTCTCACAGTAAAAAACTGTCTCATGAGAGGAGGGATTTCATTCACCGGGAAGCTACATGGATGAAAAATTTCATGGACTAAAAATACTAGGATAAGGCTGGACCACATCATGCAAGAACCCGATTTGAGCGCTTTTTAAACATATCATTGATTTAAAAAAATGAAGAAGAAGAAGATTCTTTAAAGATTTTTACATATTATGCCTTTTGTGTTAGCCCAAGCTAAATTTTTTTAAATATATCTGCCTATAGTCATCGTTCGCGTATAAAATGCTTATTAGGTATATAGGTACAAACATGTATAAAAGATACATGAGATTTTGATTTATCATATATGTGAAAATAATATAAAAATATTGGAATCGAATAAATTGTACCCATTTTAAAAGTTTCCAATATTTCCATAAAGGATTTTGACAAAAGATCTAAATAATATATTTCGATATATCCAAGTCCCTTATACTGAGTTATACTGTACTATAATACAAAAGATTATGTTCACAGAGTGGAAAAAATTATACGGAAGTCCCTGTATTTCCACAATTTCGAATTCAAAAGAGTTTTTTTTTTCACATATTTCGTTATTCGACACTTGTATCGCTTTATATTCCTAAAAGGTTTCCTATTTCAAAACACGTAACACATTTAAAGACTTAAAGGACGTCTTAAAAATTGAAATAACGAAGGTCCTTACCCATGTTCCTTCATTGTGAATCTCTAAAGGTACCAAATCTAGATGTTAGACATGAGAAAATGAGAAAATAAAACGACAATAACTTCAAAATAAATCATTCTTTGCTTTACCACCTACATCTAATATAAAAGTGCAGGTAACTCATTCTGTAAAGCTTACGTAATTAATTGAGGCTGTAATATGATAATTACCTATTATTGCAAAATCGTTGGAAACTTCTACTCTTTGAGTTTACTTTACTTTACTTTACACATTATACAACTTTACACATCACAAATAAACCATACCGAGGAAAACCAAAAATGTATAATGAACGTAGGGTCAGAAGATTTGCCGGAAGTTGAAGTGAACGAAATAGAAAACGCCATAAAGCAAATGAAAAATAATAAAGCTCTAGCTAAAGATTCGGTCACGAGTGATATGAGAATAAGAGAGGCGTTGGAAGACCTCAAATAGACCTTCAAGCTCATTGTTATTCAATTAATTGACACAATGTGTATGGAAGCTGTACAGTATTACGAGGTAGGGTATCAACAATCTAGCTATCTACGTTTTTTACGGTGAATGCGAAACCAAGATAGAAGGATAGGCATGGCCAAAGGTGCGATGACTAGTCTCAACAAAACATAGAGAGACAGAAACCTGAAGATGAAGATTGTTCGTTACATTTTGCTTTCAATTTTCTTTTATGGAGTGGATTCGTGAACACTGCGGGCTATGGAGAAAGACAGAGTAGACTCTTTCAAGATGTGGAGCTGGAGAAGAATGCTGCAAACTCCGTGGACCGCAAAAAGAACGAACATATTAATTCTTCAAGAATTCCACATCACGATACGACTGTCGTGTCTCTGTTTTGAACAAATAATAAAGTTTTTTTTTTGAAATGTAGCTCGTATTGGGGAGGACAGAATTGAAAATATGTTAATAGCTGGAAGACCGATCAGATAAAAAAAAAACATCGACGCGTTCATCTGGCCGCGGACTGAACATCCTGGAGAGCAATGGTTTGAGAAAGAATTCATGATGGCCACGACCCTCAGCAAAGAGGGCGACGACTGGTAAGGTAAATAATACGTGACAAAGTGACGGGTGACCTTACTTCTAGTAAGTACTTATATTACTATGGAGAAAACTTACCTGTAACTTTAAGAGATTGCTTATTCTGAAATAATATGACTTTACTTCACATATAAACTTTCAATCCGAGAAAAGTTTCGTCTTTTCTATAACTTTGATCAATATCTTTAATAATATTTTTTTTATTTTAAGTAATAATATATTCACATGAGAAGAAAGAAAATATTTCACTGTCTAACTTTAAGGTCTCATATAAGTTTTCATTTTCAATGAAGTCAGTTTTTTGTACCTAAATATTTCGTATTTTTAGATGTATTACGTATATAAAGTTTAACCTCCTCCTAAGTCTGCCAATTTAAAGTTTAAAGAATAACATAAGTTTGATAGTTAAGAGACAAAATATAATCTTTAAAATTTTTCTAGCTTCTTAAACTACCTACTTAGAGTTAACTGTTTATTAAGATACCTATACAAAATTGTCCTTCTGCACCTGCCATCAAAAACTCATTTAGGCCTTTGGTTGCAATCAATAACGACATCCTGAATGAAAAAAAAAGGCTTGAAACTATTCGAAAATAGATTTGTGCTATAATTTAAATTTTGTGCAAAACTAGATGTTTCGTTGGATTTAGTAGGTACATAAAGTTTTTTCGTGATTTCAGAAATTTTATTTTGTTCCTTAAAAATTTTTCAAATTAAATCAGAATATTCGTGAGATTCTTACTATTTTTACAGATCGTGTGGATCTGGGTACGCCGTCGTTTTAGCCTGTTGGGTGGTCGACTGTCTCTCCATCGCTTTGGTGGCCTTTCCGGGGTCTTCTTCCTTCAGGGTTGTCTTGAAGGGCGACACGAGGAGTTCTGTCATCTTACATTCTGTTCACAATATTATATTTGCTCCAGTATTGCTTTCATTGCCTTCCCTATTTGACGATGTCCTCCGTATTGAACATGCGATCACGCAGTGTGTTTCCGGAGTTTGGAAATTTTGTTTGTATATATTATATATTATGTACAACAATGCTACACTAGTTATACAACGCCATGAAACATTCGAAAAATTCAAAATTAAAAGGGGAGTAAGACAAGGCGATACAATCTCTCCTAAGCTTTTCAGACTAGCTTTGGAAGACGTCTTCAAATCTCTAGAGTGGCACGACAAAGGTATCAACATCAACGGAGAACTACTCAACAACCTCAGGTTCGCAGACGACATATTCTTGTTTGCCAAGGATGATGAGGAGCTGGAAACTTTGGTTAACCATGTCCATACAGCATCTCACAAAATATGATTGAAATTAAATATTTCAAAAACTAAAGTGATGAGTGCTGCAAGTCAGCCCCGTAACTTCCAAGTGGATGGTCAGACACTTGAACAAGTTGAAAGCTATGTATACCTTGGCCATACAATAAAGCTAGAAGCGGAAAAGATTGGCATGCGAATCATTCGGTGAACTGTCCTATATCCTGAAGTCTCCAAATTATTCCAATTACTTAAAGAGAAAACTCTTTGATGCATGTACCTTTTCTCCCTGTGCTCACTTATGGCTGTGAAATGTCTGTGTTCACTCAAAGAATATTAAATAAACTAGCTGTAACACAACGAGCTATGGAGAGGAGGATGCTAGGTATCTCATTGAGTGATAGGAAGACTAATACATGGGTAAGACTGAAAACAGGAGTCACCGATGTGGTTCAGAAGGTCGCAAAACAAAAGTGGAGTTGGGCCGGTCATGTGGCCAGAGTAACCGAGAAAGTTCTTGAGTGGCGTCCCAGAACCGGGAGGAGAACTGGCAGGCCTCAGGCGAGGTGGTCTGACGACATTAGATGGATTGCCGGGAGTGGATGGATGCGGCTGGCGCAAGACAGAGGGCGGTGGAAGTCACAGGGGGAGGCCTATGTCCAACAATGGACACGAGAGGGCTGAGGAAAGAAAAGAAAGAAATATTATAAATATATCTCACTGGTCTTATAAGTTTACACAAACGTTAACCATTAAAGCTTCGTTTTAAAAAGTAACAGATAAAATGCAGATTTTTATGAAACCAATTTTAAAACGTCCTGTTTGCTCACGAAGTTTGAGTTTGAGAAATTCAAGAGCTTGTGGAAAGGCATTATGGATATCGGCATATGAGCCGCAGAGAGCTTTACAAGTAGTGAGGTTCTCTATTATGCGCTGGTTGGTATATTATGTTTTGGCTCTCCAGAATCGTACTCGAGAGAATAATTACGGACTTGCCAGTGTGTATGTATATCTGAAGCACCAAGTATGAAATTGCAGAAAAATTTGGTTAGAAGACATGCTTTTTTCAAAATATTTATGAGTATAGGATAAAATGCACTAGAAGGCAAATTTTTGTCATCTTCGCCGAAAGAATTTCACACTGTTTCCTAATGTATACATCCCTTTCCCACGATATTAAAAAGTTTTAGTCCATCGTTCAGCTATTATTTCGAAACTTCTTTTGTTTGAACAAACCCTCCATTAGAAAATGTGTGGTTCCCATCTGAATTAAGTCTGTTTGGATAGATTTTCTGCCCATAAAAAGGCATAGTATGATTAATAATTTTGAGTCAACACAAATTATTTTACATATTATGTCTCGTCACGTTTCATGGATTAAATTCTCACATATTGATTGAAATTTTTATAAAAAAAAAAGAATCTTTTAAATTCGAATGTCATTAATTAGCCTTAACTAAAATTATTAAAAGTAATTACTTAATTATTATTGACTGTTTTTTTTATTGGTCTTCTCCGGGCTAGCTTGCTAATGTAATTTTTTTTTATCATGAATTACAAATTGATTTACATTGATATACATTTTAATAGTTCATCTAACAAAGTCATTTTGGTTCTTAAGAAAGATTTAATAAAATAATTATATGAATGAAAAAATAAAACCTAAGTACATTTTAATGCATTTTTTTATTTTCTTCTTTCACGATACAAATCTAAGTATGGTATACCTCCGAAAATAGATAAAATGGTGCAGTCTCTGTATGAAGACTCCGAGTGTAGCGTGAAAACGCCAGGTGGTCCTACTGAAGCTTTTAGGATCACCACGGGAGTCAAACAGGGCTGCGTACTAGCTCCTTTTATATTCATAATAGTCATGGACTTCCTGTTGAGAAAGTCCATGCAAGGAGCAAGAGGTAACCGATAACACAGATAGATGGTCTAATGGGCGAACTGTGCGATCTGGCATGTGTGTGTTGCCCATTTTCCTGTATGAGTGTGAGTCCTGGCACCTGACTTTGGCCCAGGCACAAAAAGTATCTGCATTCGAAACGAAGTGCCTCAGGAGAATTTTGGGTATAAGATGGTACCACCGCATCACGAACGACGCTATACGCCGGCGCACCCAGCGTGAGCCCATCACCTCTACTAATATGTGGAGGAGATGGACAAGGCTGGGACATGTGTTAAGGATGCCGAATGACAGTTGGCCGAGGAGAGCGCTGTTTTTCCTCCCATCAGTGTCCCGGAGACGAGGAAGACCCTCTCATACTGTGTTCCGCTCCTTCAAAGCAGAGCTGAGGAATCTGGACATGGTGTGGGAGGAGGTCATTAAAGTTGCGCAAGATCGAGCGCAATGGAGAGTTATTGTTGCCTCCCTATGCCCCTAAGTGGGGTCTTAAGGGAGTTTGGATTTGGATTGGACGATACAAATAGTTTTTCTTACTGTGCATGAGAGGTTTTTGTAAATATGCCTTTTTGTCTTCAGCCTAGATTACTTAAAAAGCTGAATAGAGGGGTTAAATTGAAAAGAAGTGTTTTATTGTTTTAATATAATATTTTATTCAATAAAAATAAGATGTAAAACATTGAACAAATATGAAAACAGTAATTTGAAATTAGGTTTGCACCTTTTAGTTGTTGTACCTACTCGTATATCCGAATGGGCTAACAAAGGCCTTTAGATTAAAAATTTAAGTATAACAATAGGGTATTATAGTATTAAGTTCATCTCAACTAAAAATTGGTCGACGATACAAAAAAGTTATAAAAAATATTTAATCCCTTCGCCTCGACGGGCCTCAAAATCTTTTCATAAATAATAATATGACTTGAAATTTGCTTATTATTACAATATGAATGCACCACTTTCTGGACCTGTAGATACCTTATCTAATGTTAAGGGTAAGCACACAATATGTTGCGATTAACCGCACCTGATTTTGATAAAGCTAAAAGCGTCAGTACATAATTATAATAAACACGCAGTGCGGTTGACGTTTATTTGATTTTAGCATTCACCACTATTAATAAGCGGTGAGTAATGGTTTTGAAACGTTTTTATGACTGATTTAAAAAATTGGTTGTTGATAATACCTACACTTAGGTTAGTCCGTACAATATCCTTTACTTTCACTGTTAATAAGTAGCTTATTTTAATCTAACTTTAAATAGTCATTCGTAGGTAGAGCAAAAACTTACCATCTTCTACCTATTACATTAAATCTTCAAGTACCATTTTAGTCTATTATTATGTTGGATGATTCTCCACAAATTTATTTTAATGATGAATTGGTTGTAGTTGTAGAGTATGTATTCAAGGCTATAAGATCGTGGTCTTTTTTTTAGGTTTGCTGTCCCCAAAGTTTTGACCTACTCTAAAACCCAAAGTAGTGCTGACAATCTAATGTTTGTATATTTATTTATTTGTTTTTCGTATGTTGGAACATTACGCATAAACCGCACATTCTAGGTTTGCTTTTAATCGTCGTGGATCCTTGCGGGTATTTTTACGATAATCATGGATACACATTTCTCAAATATTTAATGTTATTAATACATTTCTAAAGTAATGACATCTTCATAGTACAATTCTCGTAAACACAGGTGGCCTCTTTTGAAAACAAAATTACCTACTCATGTAAATGTTGCATGGAACCAAAGTTTGACTGAATAAAAACGTATTAAAAAGATTCAAGATTGTTTTGAAATAAAAATAAATGTACCTAATTCAAAACATATTAAACACAATTCTTCTTTTTCTGTCCTTATGTCAGTTATGGAGGTCTGTTAAGCAATGAAAAACAAAACGGGTATTAGCTAGTAATATAGATATGTAGAGAATATTTTGTTGCGAACGAAGATACGGAATTCCAGAAATAAAGTAACATGGGGCAATACATTATTTTTAAACGAATACAGTAAAAGCTACTACAGATAATAACAAACAATAATAATAATAATGGTATGAAAAGTAAGTAAGAAGGTAATGTGGTTCCATGATAACAATGGGAATGATAAAATCACCCGATGATTTATAATCGTCTAGAAATAATGAATTCATCTTCCTTAAAACGAGTCTCTGAATAACGTCTTCATCTAATGCACTCCATCCCCGTTCACATAGACCTCCTGACTTTTACAAATGGCCAGCGACTTTATTATTACAATGAGAACTATTATTAACGTAGGTTGTCTGATGTAAGTATTTTTTTTGTCGGACTTCGCAGTCATATTCTAAGCCAACGGGGCGGTTTTTTATGTATTTTAGGGGAGATAAGAATATTATAATATTTCGTTTTGTTGAGTCTATACGTATCGAATGCGAGAATCGCTATTATTTCTAGAAATATCTCTGTGACGGCGCTATACACGTTTCCCATACAAAATGTATCGTGTAATACTCACTTTACTACCGTGACTACCTTCCGATAAAACAGAGAATAGGGGTACTGGGGACTGAATCACTCCATAAGAATTACTCTACATATGTATTTATTTTTATTATTAGAGACACATTATTTTCAGTGCTCCAATAACAAGTATCTCCCACCCAGCTATTGTAGAGGGTTAGATAGGTATAATTAACGTCTCGTAAGTGTTTAAAATGAAAAAATCTTTCAGTAAAATAAACAAACTAATTTTTTGTCTCCTGGGATTGTGTAGGATACATGAACAAAATAAGTTGGAAAAGCGAAAGAGGAAAATTGATGTAACGACAATCTTAATATTTAATTTATTTTGTACTAGCTTATACCCAGTCTTGCTTTACGTTTTTGATTCCGATTGTCAGGCTTGATCGGTAGGTAATTAAACAGGTTCTAGTCTAGCTTCCCATTGCTTTGTAAACCTCTATAACTGACATAAGCACAGAAAAAGAAGAATGACACTTTTAATGTTTATTAAAATTTTGTATGAAGATCCTAAAAAATAGGGTTTTTTAATTAGCTCTAAATATATTAAAGTTAATGCAGCAAATTGTATTAAAGAACCTTCTCCGGCATTTTGCACGGCTCTGTGCAGATTCATATCTGACGTAGCATTTGTATTTTGAGCGTGATGCTATGACATACGTTAAAAAGCAAAATAAAAAAACATTTCTGAATTATTATGTAGATAGAGAAGGAGGGGCTAATGCGAATTTTATTTAATTTCCCAATTTACCACGCAACTTTCTTAATTTTTTCTTTCATAAGAACCTTCTACTGATAAAAGCCAACATGACAAAAAAAGAATTAGTGAAATCGGTTCAGCCGTTTAGGCGAGATGCGATGACATTAGGTAAAAAGCTAATAAAAAACATTCCTGAATTATTATGTAGATTTACCACGCAACTTTCTTAATTTTTTTTTTCATAAGAACCTTCTACTGATAAAAGCCAACACGACAAAAAAAGAATTAGTGAAATCGGTTCAGCCGTTTAGGCGTGATGCTCTAACATACGATAGAGCAATGATAAAAGGCAATTCCCATTGCTTAACAGACCTCTATAACTGACATAAGCACAGAAAAAGAAGAATGACACTTTTACAATTTTTGTTTTACCGACCTCATAATATTATACGAACCTACCGACATAATTTGCAAGTTTTCATAGAGAGCTCTGTGGTTTGAATCTTATAAGATAGCTACATTCCCTACACCCTCTAATGCCTGCCACACACGCTCCGGTATACCTGTGCAGGCGGACTGCGCAGGTATACCTCATAACGCCCACACACGCTCCGGTCTACCGTAAGGTAGACCTGCGCAGGCGACCGGAGTGCCGCCACACACGCTCCGGTATACCTGTGCAGGCGGCCTGCGCAGTTACTTGGAAAGCTATTAATTTGTACTATATTTGATCGACCTCGGTACGGTACCGCAGTGGTTATAGGCGTGGACTTCAGATCACGAGGTCCCGGGTTCAAATCCCGGTCGGGACGGAATTTCTCTGTGTTTTTTTACTTGAATTTTTTTTGTTTTCTTTTATAAATTTCAATATTAAAAAAAAATCAAAACTCCGAACTCGGTAGCCTAGTGGCAAAGGCTCCAACTTCAGATCAAGAGGTCCCGGGTTCGATTCCCGGCCGGGTTAGAAATTTTCAATGTGTTTTTTCACTTGAAATTTCTACTCGGGGTTGGAATCCTGTCTCAGATTGGACGGGACCGGTTGACTGGTAGAGAATGCTTCAAGCATTGAGTTCCGCCGGCTATACTGACACCTATGTATAGAAGAACCAACATTCCTCAGGAGAATTTTGGGTGTAATATGGTACCACCGCATCACGAACGACGCTATACGTCGGCGCACCCAGCGTGAGCCCATCACTTTTAGCATTATGTAGAAGAGATGGACTTGGCTGAAACATGTATTAAGGATGCAGAATGACAGTTGGCCGAGGAGAGCGCTGTTCTTCCTGCCATCAGGGTCCCGAAGAAGAGGAAGACCCTCTCATACTGTGTTCCGCTTCTTCGAAGCAGAGCTGAGAAATCTGGACATGGTGTGGGAGGAGGTCATAAACAAGATCGAGCGCAATGCAGAGCTCTTGTTGCCTCCATATGTCCCTAAGTAGGGCGTTAAGGGAGTTTGGATTGGATGTATAGAAGAGTGTTATTTACCTATTATTATTTAAAATATTTATTTATTAAATAATAATATATCATAATATATGAAGTATACATCATTGTATAACTATAAAAAAAAAGAATTAAATACAATGCTATATACTAAATATAAAAATATTATTATTATTAAAAAACTCATCTAGTTCTACTCCCGAGTCCCGACTGAGCCATATGCAATTAAGGAATGCACAACCACTCCACGCAAACGCTGGAAAACTACTGAAAGACCTGCGCAGGCGACCGGAGTGCCGCCACACACGCTCCGGTGAACCTGTGAAAGAATTGATTTTCGATTCTTCTCCGGTCGCCTGCGCAGGTCTAAAAAACTGCACAGGTCTACCCCCACACACGCTCCGGTATACCTGAACAGGCCGCCTGCGCAGGCGACCTGTGCAGGTATACCGGAGCGTGTGTGGCCTACATAATGTGTGATAATTAATTAGGCATTCCACCCATAGAGGGTGATTTGTGCTATAAGTATAAAAGCCGCTGTCAAACTTCAAAATGGAGGAATCATTTTGCAATTTTTTTCATTAAATCTTTATTTATTGAGAATAATAAGATTTGAATAACATTTATATGTATAACAAATCAATCTACAATTATTTTATTACATTTTCATACCGTAATACCAAGATTCCATTCAACGTTTACATGAGTAATTTTGTTTCCAAAAGATGACTTACTGTCTTTTTGAGAAATTTGTATGAAGATCCTAAAAAATTAGAGTTTTTTAAATAGCTCTAAATATATTAAAGTTAATGCAGCAATTTGTATTTAAGAACCTTCTCCAGCATTTTGTACGCCTCTGGGCATATTAATATCTGACGTAGCATTTGTATTTTGAGCGTGATGTTCACATATACGGTAAAAGTATTGTCAAAGGCAAATAAAAAAACAAACATTTCTGAATTATTATGTAGATCAAAAAGTACTAAGGTAGATAATTTGAAAATATAATATTTAAATCTATAATAAAAGTATGAAAAATACGTAATTATTTGTGAAGATTTTGTTTACTTTCAAGACTTATACTCAAAGGCTAGGAATGTTATGCAGAATGTAACATATAAGGTACTTTTTTATAAACGATTATTTCAAAAATAAAATAAATACCTAACGCTAAGGGTATGCATTGTTTTTTTTTATTTTTGAAATTTTCTTATTATACTTAAGCAAAATCAATAAGATGTTGCTGAATAGAACGGTCATGATAAAATATTATTTTTTATTTAAGATTTTCATATTATTTCAAGATTTTCATGTACCTACCTACGCATCTATTATACTCGTATTATTTTCATGTCCTATGAATCCTTATGTTCCCTTGTGATGTAGGAATAAGATTGTAATATCAGACAGTAAACGACTTCTATTTATTTAACAACCGTACAGTTAGCGTAATATCCTCAATTATTCACCGTCCCTTCTAGAAAAAAAACGACTGAATAAAAAACTTCAGTTTGTCTCGTATGAATTCAACATTCATAATTCATTTGAATTTTCATGAAAAAAACCTTTGTGCAGACATGTTTTAAATGATTTAGAATGTAAAAGAATCAAAGAGCTACTGAGAGTTTGTGAAGGTAAGTTACCGCCCGGGCAAAAGCTCCACCCATCCTCCTTCCCCACACCTGATCCTCTTCCCTGCCACTACCCAAATTCCTCCCACAGCCTCCGGATACAACCCACGCTCATCAAATCAAACCTTTACCGTATATTTTGTTCGAAAAATTTTGACTTAACAAATTTTGTAACAGAGGATAATAATATATTGACACAGGCAAAGTACGCGTCTAAATTGATTTAATAAATAAATAATTGTGAATTTAATTTGTAAGCACATTTATGTAGCTACAAGGGGCCTGCAACACATTCAGTTGGCTCAACGCTGAGCAGCGTATTATTAATTTGTTTATTTGGCTTTCCATTACATCTCATCCTTTATGATGGGCAATAAATGGTTGAATTATTCCTACCCTTAAAATTTATACCAACGTTTTTATGTCGGTATTGCGCGGATTCTTGATCCTACTTTAATTTTATACTAAAAACGGCATTAAATTATATATTATTTATTTATACATTTGAACTGGCTAATGAAAAATTATCGATGTTTTCGGCGGAAACTTCGGTATAATAAAATTATTAATATTATTTTAAATAAAACTCTGTTTATTTCACTTTTTTATTTTTTGTTGGCAGAGGCCTTTCGGTCACACGACCAAATTTAAAATAATAATAATTTTATTTTAAGTACCTATTGGTTATTCAAACATTTAAAGTTTTTTGTTTGATATTATAATGATACCAAACTCACATCGTTTCTTTTTTCGCCCGTACCATGCCGTTAGACTTGAAAACTTTTAATCCCTGACATATTTTGTGGACATCGATGAAGCAAAAGCACTATATGCCGACTTCAGAATCCGAATTTCAATTTTCTCAAATTTGTAACCGACGAACTGTTTCATTGAATTTTAAATTGAAGGTTGAAATTTAATTTTAAAAAAAGCTTGAAGTTCTACATCAACTTTTCAGTCGACTATGAAATTGGTTTCAATATCTCACTTTTTAATTCTCAAACAAAATAATATACCGTATTGATGGCAAACGCAAGAATAAAGCCTCCTTGTATTGGGTTTCAAGAGTTTTAAACATCCTGATTGACCGGTCGACAAATGCCAATGATTGACTGGTCGACAAACGACAAATGAAGTAGATTTTGCTGAGGTATGCTTAAGACGTGTCATTAGGTTTGTGGATGATCGAATGATTGCGGCAGTAATAATTATTTGAAAATGTTGAACGAATCTAATAATTTATTTGTAATATTATTACTAGTTGCGTAATATTAATCTGAGTAAACGCGGCAATGGAATGTTGTTAAAATGTACTAATAAGTTGTTGATGGCAATTATAATTATATCGTTGTATGCACAAGTTATAATAATAGTTTTATTTAATAGTGTTCACATTCACTTTAATTGTAATTTAATTCTGACCACCAAACTTCATTATTTTCCTAAGTAATTTTGTTTAATAATTACTCAAATTGAGAAACAACTGCAATAAAACTTTGAGTATTCAAACATTATTGGATAATAATACAATCCACAATTTCACCCGCAAAGAAACATAAGGCCTTGGTATTTATACGTAGTTCGCGCGCTGAGTGAGATTAATAAAATGAACAGGAAAATTTTTTCCACAGACATCAGATGTACCGTATTACGCGCGTATTGGCAAAGGATCTTCTGAAACAAAAGCTAGAAGCACACTATTAGGTATTATTGTCGGATTGTGTTGTGGCGCGTCAGAAGCATTACCCGTAGCATAATTTTAGTATGCTTCAAGATACTATTGTGCTGTAATTCATTATGAACTAATACGCTTCTGGCGTGCCACAAAAAAATTAATACAAATGCCTACTTCTACAATAACATAGTTGATTAAGTTCTGATCTTTCTGGATTTTCATCAAAAAACATTATCAAACTCACAACGAGTTTCCGAACATATTTGATAATACACTTTTTATTCTGATAAAAGTACCTACACAATACACATTTCAAAATGGTTAAGTTGGTTTCTATAAATACAGTTACAAATACATTCTGATATCCATTAAAAGAATCTACGTAATGTTTCTCTACTGTAATTTTCATCAAGTTTGTCTAGATTGGGCTTCGACTTAACTCGATATCGTCAAAGGAAGGAAACTTTCCTACACGTGGATAAACTCTACAAAATGTATGAGAGTAATACAGCACACAGGTTATCAAATTGGTGAAAAAAATAATTTATAACCTTACGCATAGGTACCTACATGTGGAATTACATTACGCGGGCCGCATGGCTTTTTTTTTTGACAGACGTTTTCCGTTCTTTCGACTTCAATTTTTAAGTAAATATCATAAAATTTAAGGACAAATAACATCTGTCCGCAAAACTACAGGTCAATGACACCCATGGTCACAAAGATATATCACTTTTAAAATATATGTCCAGGGAAAAATCATCCAATGTCCATTGAGTTCAAGGAAAAAATAACCATTGTCCATGGTTGATTTTGACGTTGACACTTTTAGGTTATGTTATAATATCGTTTAAAAATATGTACTAATAACATAGCGACGGGCATTCCCAATCATATTACATTGCCAGTTGAAAAAATAAAAAAATCTGACATTGATTGTTTTCCCCCTGTACCCTTCAAATATTTTAGTATTAATGATTAGAAGTAAACTTGCTGACAATGGCTGTTTTTTCCCTTGATAATTCTGACTTTGCCACAATTTTTTTCATTATCTCCATGTTGATGTTATTTCAAAAGGAAAAAAAAATATGAACGGTATTCACAATAAACACATAATCAATAAAAAAGGCTGTTATTATTTATTTGATCCTAATTTGTACTATTTTTTTATGATCGAAACATTAAATTAGCAATATCTCATTTCGAATATGATGTGAAATTGATTATTTTCTTCCTGTACCCTTCTAATATTTATGAGTTTACAAGAAGCAAATACTGACGCTATTACCGTTAAAAAATATTAATAAGTACCTACGAAACAATAAATAGTTCTATACCAGTTTTTTCTTCATATTTCTATTTCATTTTGTTTCTTGTTTCAATCCTAACCTTTGCACCCCAATAATACATTATTATATTTATTTTAATCATACTTTTATGTTTTACGTGTTTTGTACCTTAACATAAATAACTTTATAAATCTACAGAAAATACGTGTATCATAATATAAAAATAATAATACCTACAAAAATAACACAATACTATACAGACACAGACGACACATTAGATACTACCCTATGATTAAATTCAATAGAGCATAGTAACAAAAATCTGTAATAACTTTGAACACCGTAGTGTAACTTTTTGAGTTATTGTATAAAACTGAAAAAAAAACTATTTTCTAAAAATCCATTTGAGAGGAAACCAATAAAAGACAGAGAGGAAGAGAGCAATAATTGAATGGATGTAATAGTGTTCTTAAGGGTAGTAGAGTAATTGGAAAAGAAAACAATAGGTATAAATTTTTAGATGTGGATCGAAATTTTATGTTGTATACGGAAGTTTTATTGAGTTAAATAAACGTTAAGTAATTTTATTAAGGCACAACTTTTTCATCGTCCCATTTCTTGCAAAGACAATAAAAAGTTAAAATCTCTTTTTAAATTCTTCTTTAAAATGTTTAGACAAGTGAGTACAAATGTTCGGTGCGACTATAAAGTAAACAGGGAAGTTGGAACAATGAAAATAAATAGCTTATAAAATGAAAGGATATTAAAATTTTATGGTCAAACGTGAAGAAGTTCGGTGATAAATTTATATCAGGGTTGACAATGAAAAAGGTTTAGTGAAAATTATATTCAACTGTTGACGGTGAATTTCCAAGCCGAGACTTGGGTTTAATATGAGAATATCTTTTAGAGACTTTCTGGATAAGTTTGTCTTAGGTATCTATCTTTCAAAACATACTGACATTTACTATGCATATTTTAAAACTCATTTACTCGTTTTTTAATGCAACTGTTTTTTTTTGTATTTTCTATCAAATTATAATGTCTCATCAATACATTATCTATCTTTGTTTCACATGAGTTGTTTGACGAATCGTATGTGCATTTATTTTTATTTTATTCTAGCTTTCCCGACAGACGTTGCCCTGTAGTCTTTACGATGAGTACCTATTGAATTTAAATTTGTAATTTATCTATACAAAAACGTTTGAAATATGTTTGAATGTAAAAAAAATGTTTCTGAAAGTTCGAAAAAAATCCATCAAAAATCTGCGTAGGTACCAATATTTTTAATGTCAATGGTTGTCAGATAAACTGTAATTTTGTTGTTATAGAATTGTTCATAGCTGGCGTTGGCGTCGCAAGAAATCCGTTCCATATTCACTTCAATATTGTATTTTATATTATTTCTTTTACATTTTCAACTTTTTAATAGTTATTCGCTTAACCGGAGCGGAGAAGAATCCAATAAATCATACATCGGAAGAATCTGTTCAGCCGATCTCGAGTTATAAGTGTTCGCACTAACCCGACATTCTTTTATATTATAATATTAAATTTATAGAAGTGTTGAGTAATAGGTACCTATGTATTTTTTTTTATTTCATTACATACATGTTTTTATTTGATTTAGAACAGTATAAAGTTTTTCATTGATTTGTTTATTCATTTAGATATATCTGATATTTGGTTATTTCAATTTTTTTCCTCTTTTAGATAAGTAGTAACTATATAAGCATTGTATTTCTCCTCATACTAGCTTGAAGCTGTCTGGAGGTTTTATTTGAAAAGGAATAAATCTTTTGACACTCTATGCCGTTTTAATTATAAGTTTCTCTTAGATTTAAAAACAGCGTTTCGTTTACTTTAAATGAAACACTTTATTGCATTTTTTTTAAATTTATGAACACAGAGAAGAATGGAGAAAAAAATATTTAGTTGTTGCTGCCAATGATTCCATAGATTTTATGGTATTTTGTGTAGTTTATTATACACAGCTTTAATACAAATTTTCAATTGCAACCCTGTATTTGTCAATAATTATTATTGGTAAGATTTTTTTTTGCCAATGGATACACATTCAATCGAAATTTGAACAGCGGAAAATTAAAAAAAAGCAAGACTGGTTTATATTAACATGAAATGTGTCGGCTTATCTCTCTTTTATTATTAACAATATGTAATAAATTCCTATTCCCATATTATTATTCTGCCGTCTTTTCCCTTATCCCGTATCAAGATCAATGAGTGGTGATCCTAATCTTGGATGACAGAAGCACTTTGTTTTATTGAAACAATTCCCAGCTATAAAACACCTGCCACTACAACAGGTTTTTACACTTCCAGGTTTTATTTTTCTATTTCCTGGGCTGAAATTGCTACTTTTCTGATCTCAAAATGCACTTTGAAAGATTCTTTTGAACATAAGGCTTTAAGGCATAAGGCATGAGTATTTTTTTAAATAATTTTCATTAACAAGAATAATACTTAAAGTAATTAATTATCACAATCGTATTCATATGTTTTACGTTTATTTTTTATTTTTGTAATGAGTAGGTACCTACCTGTTTTGTTACTTCGATTTGTTTAAGACAATAAAAGTACTTTCACTACGTAAAGTTGGTGTGTTTTTCTTTTTTCCTCGCTATTACCTAATACTTTCACCGTTTGAACTTTCCTGGACAAAGATAGGTTCATGAACATTCACACCTTCTGCATGCTCGACCATCTGAGAGAAAAACACCGTCCTATAATTTCTATTTAGGTAAATATTTATTTATTTATTACAGACACAAACATAACACCGAACAACACAAACAAATAAAACATGAAACAAAATCTTAGAAACTCCAGTGGTCCAACGACAGCTAGGTATCTCTCGCATGTAGAAATGTGCATATAGATGAAGTGCGTGACACCAAAAATAATTTGTAGATTTTTACTATTGTATTTTTTAATCAATATATGTTCAATCAAAGTGAACACAAAAAATACATTATTTGACTATTGTACAGTAAGCTACTTAAAGCTTGTCTTATGCAACGCATTTACTGACAGCCACGTCATTTGTGAAAAATTCTATAACAACACAAGTTTTACCTACTTATTTGAAAATCATTGAGTTTCAAAACATAAGTACGCAGTTTATTGATAGAATTTCTTTCAAGCTTTCAGAAATAATTTTGTAATATTCGAATAATTCGAAATCAATTTTCATAGTAAGCTAGGACTGCAGCTAGGACAACGTCTGTCGGGAAAGCTAGTAATAAAATAATATTGCTTTATCCTCTAGTAAAACAAAGCTAAGTTCAATAATTATACGGCTCCATACTGGCGCACTATTTATCCTGAACGATTCCAAGTCAAAACGGATATTAGATATTAACAAACAGAGAATGGAGAAAATATCAATTTCCTCTCTTTCTGAGATCTAATAATGACTTGTCCACTCTGTGTCGAGTGAGTAAGAACACGTCAATATTACTTACCCCCCTTTCTGTTTCCACAATTCTAAGAGAGTGAATATTATGAATATTTATTTATTTATTGGTAGGTTAATCATTGGTTGAGGATAATATGAGGAAAAACAGTGAAGCTCTTTTCGGGCAATTTTCTTTCGATTGCTCGACCAATGGTCATCACGTCGTTAGCCCGTTTTTAGAGGTGCACAATGAAAGTTAATAATTATGGGTAATTTACTACTTTATTGATATGTCATTGTTCAATTCGCGGCGTAAATGATACTATTTGGTACCTCAATTTGTGGCTGCATAAATATGATGAGAATTTGTTGTAAATAAAGAACTCTGGAGCGATTTCGTCTGATGTCCGCCATACACTGCAGCGGGTTTGAAATGAATGCTGCTGCAGACGTGATCGAAGCTTGACCGTGTATGGCTTGCATAAATCGCTCCAGATAACAACCTCTACATTTGACTCTACATCGATCAGATCAAACTGCTTGAAATCTTTAACCTTATAAGTAAAGTCAAGGTCTGAAAGATTATGTATTGTTATTGTCATTAAAAAAAACTTGAAAAAACTAACAAAAGACAAAGTGGATATTAAGTGAACGCACACACGAGACAGAAAACTGACATTAGCTTATTTAGTTATGCCATAGCCGTAGTTGGAGGCATATTAACATTCAAATGTCATTATTTCTTTGACGATAATTATATTACGTCCTTTGGAATATCCCATCTTAAATAACGTCCGTCACGACTCACACCCTTAAGGTAAAGTGCCTCATCATTTAAGGTCGAGGTACCTACCTAATAGTGATGGACCACTCGTAGGAATGAGTATTGGCAGACTCCCTTCCGGGTCTATTGTTGACGCTTTCATAACACTTCAGACAATAAAATTACGTTCTATTTTTCGGGTCAGTGTTGGAAGATTATACGGCGATGCTTTATCGTCAGGTCGTGTCCGTTATTGTTATCTTTGGCAACAAATATATTATGATTATAGTCAACGACGTTTCCATTAGTCGGAGCCAACCCCATTGTGTAGCTCGTCATAAACGTAAAATTTTATAGTCGATTTTATCAACTTCTGGGAGATTAACTTTTACTTCATTTCTACTTGTTTTGCTGTCTCAAAAATCAACTGTTATGTGTCTAAATGTGACCATTAAAATATTTTCATTAACTATAAGGTGAAATTGTTTAAGTTTCGCTTCAAAAGTAACAGCTAATTTTTACATTTTTTTTAATTTTATGGCAACTTACAGACTCGGACTCAATGACTATCATCGCTGATTGGCCATGCGATTTTTACCGATAACCACGAAATTATATCGATTGCGGAATGTTTTGAGATATTAAGACTTAAATGAGTTTTATCGTTATATAGGTAATATTAAGCCTAATATGTTTACAAAGACCTTACTAATGGGATAAAAATTGGAAAAATTTTGAACTACTGACGCATACAAAATATCTTTTGGGGGTTTATAATGATTGATGATACCAAACCATTTATCTGCGGTTCAGTTAAGAGATAGTGTGTGTCTTCAATCGCTTTGGTTCGATTATTCTTTCAAATTTTCTATACCATTGTATTTAAAAGAATTTATAATTATTCATCTACTTCAAGTGTTAAGAAAGCACATTATAGAATAATAAAAAAAAACAAATCATAACAAAATAAAATAGAAATAACGTAGGTAGGTATACAAGTATAGGGGTTGTCACAAAAATTAAATACTTAGTTGAGTCAGATTAACAATATGTAAATGATAGGCTCCAGCAAGGGGCATACATGCAATGTGGATTACAGTAAAAATTCAAAGGGATACGATACTGCTATAACAGCGGTGAATCTGTCAGTATAGAACATAATATTATGACGATAGCAAAAAAAAAACATTTTCAATGACAGCTGTCTTGTCAGATGAGAGACCGCTCCCTCCCAAGGAACCCGTTGCATAAGCAACCAAACCCTATAAAACCGTAATACAATGTCTACGTTTGATTAAAAGCTTAAACTAGATCGCCGAAAATCGTGTTTTTTTTCGCATAAAAAAAAATTATTGCAGAACTTCCGGGAATATAAGATTTATGTTCCCGGTAAAATAAAAGATAATATGACATTTGATAATTTCCTGTTAAATGGAAGAGACATAACGGGCCGGTGGTACAGGTACCTACATAAGTTGAAGGATATAAGGTCCCTTAAGCAGTAACACTGTAGGTAACTGTTATTATTGTGGTGTTCCAATAAAACGGACTGCATAATAAGGACCTATTAATGCTTGCAATTCGAGAAGTCTTATTGAATGTGTCTTCCCTAATCTGTTCAAGCAGGTATGAATGAGATGACCGAATGAACTAAGCTGTCTATCAACTGAGCCTCAAACGACTGACAGTTTATTCATTAAACAATTTAGCTATTCTCATCTACTGTGGTTTTTTTGGTCTTTGAAAGATATGTCTCAATATTTTGATCTATTATAATTTTTTCAACTATCTATTATTTTGATTACCCTTAACGACGTACCGAGGTCTTACGTAGCTCTTGCTCTAGCATTTTGAGCATTTCCCGAGAATAGTGTCACAAGATCTCTTTAAGCAATTAAAAGTTCATAGATAAGTAATAGATACCTTTTAAGATTGTTTTGTGTTTTCCATTAGTTCTAAAGCCCGTTCTATAATCAATCATTAACATTGTAAAGAACTCAAAAACCATTTTCGCATACCTTTGCATAAAAATTCATAATTTTACGATTAAAATGAATTTATCCTTGGAATTATTATAGAAACTTTAAAATGATATCGACTATTGGAGCTTTTTATTATCTGCTTTAGAACTACATATTCAATATTAATCGGTACTTTAAGGGGGACCCACCAAAGTTACGGAGCATAAGACCAACCCGTATACCAAATTTTATGAAAATCGAAGAATTTTTTTTCTTTTTTAGCCCTTTTCCTAGAACAAGTGAGATTTTCTTTGGATACTTTAAGAGGGTTCCCCTGAAGGTACAGATCTCAACACGACTACTGACTCATCCATATCGAGGGGCTAACCGTTTTACCAAATTTCAATCAAATCGGATAAGAATTACTATGAGTTATGGGTGCGCACACATTTTTGGCGTACGCGTACGGGTACGGGGAAATTTAATTTTTTTTTGCACTTTTTGAATCTACACCCTCGAAAACGTCGAGAAAATTAATTTCAGCGAAATCTATTTTTTTTTGAAATCCGATCACAAGACTCATGTATATTCCATATAAGTACCTACTATGAGTAATAATGCACCTACCTACTCTGTCTAAGTACCTATGTGTTTACACCAAACTAATTAAGAATCTAGAAACAGAACATATTTTCTTTTATGGTTTAACAAACAAGAACTAATTAATAGGTGATGACAGATAAGGGTACCGATCGACGATCAAGAAAATATTTTCAAGGGAAGCTGAGTTGTGCTGTTAATGAATACGACATATCCTTGAAATATGTGAATCTTAAATTAATGAAAACAACAAAAAAGGTCGATATGAAAATGGATGCATAAAGGAATTATGGCCTTATTTTTAATCCAATTATTGATTTGTAACAGAGTGTTAAGGGAAGAAATAGTGTTCAAAACACAAATAAAAAAGATGTAGAAATGATAATTTGTTTGATTATATTGCACCTGGATTTTGTTGAGAAGAAGTATGAAAGAGACAGTGTGATTTAAAATGCAAATAGTTTCAGAAATAAGTCAAAATCGATCGGATTCTTAAAACAATACAATTTTTAGATTTCTGATAGTTAGCCCACAGTTTGAAAGCAAGATAAGGGTTACTTCGATAGCTTTAAATCAAACACGTATTCCAGAATGTAGTCGAGAGTATATTGTATCTAGAGTAAATAAGCGATACTCTTTTAAACGTGCTGGTATGTTGTTGCTTGCCGCTCCACAGATTTTTTTTCAATTCGACACGAAAAATGTGGCAGGATTTTCTCTGGTTTCACAGTAGATACGTTACTTTTCGTTCTCTAAAACAGTTAAGCGGAGCTAATAAATACATAAGTGTTACCCTTTAGAATTCCTAGGATCGTTCTGTTTCCTCTCTCACTCCTATTCTCGCACCATTCCATACATTCCAAATTTATATTGTTAAGATAGTACTAAGTACAATCCTATTGTATTTTGTATGTTTTGTTACATCAACCTTCTCGCAAAATATTCACATATTTTTTTACCATTAATTTGTCCAAGTCTTTTGTCTTAGGATAAAAATGCCCATGTTCTTGTTACGCAATTCCTGGCGTTGCTGGATATTTAAATCAGAACGTATTTTGTCAAATCGACTTCACTGACAAAACTTAAACTAACACGTCTTTCAAGGTGGATTTTACATGGATGAACATTGTTACATACAAAAATAATACAGTTGTGTTCTTGTGGATTAGTAAATGTTGAGTAATCTAAAACAGTAAAACCTTTATTAACTGCTTTATAGGTTAGTCATAACTTTGTCTTCATATAATTTTTTAATTAATTCGTTTGTATCATACCAGAAAAAGGACGAAAATTGCAAAAAATGCAAAAATTCGAAAAATTAGTTCTTTAAAAAATGTTAAACAGAGTCAAAAAGTTTCATTTTCCATAACGTAGAACTTGTGAACCTTTACAAATTCCTACGTATTTATAGGTATTATTATAGTTTTACTTCGTTAAACTTGTTAGGAAATAAAAGACTGAATACAAACTGACATAAACACATTTTCCTTATTCGATGTGAAGGCGCAAAAAACATAATTCGGTGTCACAAATGTAATTTGACAGAAGGGAAACTTTGACGTTAATATGACGTGCGATGTTGCCATATGAATGTGAAAGTTAAACATCATTTTTAATAAAACAACACTTTTCCTATGAGAGTCTAGAGAAACTCGTGTTTTGATATTTTTCAGGAAATCTGATGTGTAAGAACTTAAATGACATAGTTTGTTACAAGTTTAGACTACGCCAACGCGTGTTTGATTTTCCATATAGCTACCACATAAAAGGCGATGTAGATCGTATATACCAATTTGACTTTATGATGACTTTAAGATAGTCGCAATGCTTTAGAATGAAGAAGATTACTTAGTTAGTTTCTGCCATTATTATTTCTTATTAAAAACTGTTCCTCAGAGATGATCACATAAATAATCTGTACGCCGCTTCCGAACAAGTAAAATATTAGGCGGAACACAAAGAGAAAATCCTTGTTCCCATCTACCTATCTTCCCATTATTATCTCTTTGGCTTTATTTTTTTCCGCTCAGATTATAAATAATATTGTTACGTGTAAAAACAAGGAGAAAACCTTTTTTATTTATCTACTGAAAAGTTTTATTTACCCAAGATATTTATGTTATCTTTCTAAATGTGAAAATAAACTTGCTTATTTCTTTTTCGTCCGATGCAACACGTTTCTACTCTGAATGGAGTATATTACATTGACGTCTGGGGAACCCGATAGGACACCAAATTAAGAAGAAGTATGTTTTTTTATCTATACATTACCCATGGAAAGTTTTTCCGATTGTGATTAAATCGATTCGTCATTGTGTTGAGTCTATATTTTGTAACAACCATGGGCTCGTATGATTTTCAGTTAAATGTTTAACTATGATATATTTGTTAATGAAGGCTCTAAAATGTTACTGCAATTGGTAAAGTTCATTGTGACAAAAAATGTTCGATGGCGACCCTTACGTACTTTTCTACCCTATTAGGAAAACATCAAAGTTTTGTTTGAAAAATAAAGTGGAGAACATCATAAAATAAGAGCGACGATAAGGATTTTTTTTGTACCTACCTTCTAAATTTATAGTTTTGAGGAATCAAACGTCATTCCTCTCCAATATGAGGCAGGATGACACTTTTCGAGTCAGAGAGTCAGAGAACCCCTAAAATCATAAATGAAGGAACAAAACACCGAGGTTAGCAAAGCGTATGCCCTGTTTGAAGTATGATGATAAATGAGACAAAAAATTTGGCCCAAGTGACGTGACAACATGGACCTCCACTCGAGTTTCCGCATTGACGATCCGTTTGGAGTGATGGACGAATGGCTTGACACGATTGAGTTTTGGACTGATGGATATCCGACCCATTCTATCACTTCACGTCATTCATTTGGTTTTCCCCACTCACAGTTATTTTTTGGAGTGTCATCACTCCATTTGGATGGACGGAGTGATCGTGAATGGGGTCCTTCGATTGTTGATAAAAATAATAATATGTTTCTTTCAATAGAAAAAATAATATATGAACTCAATTTCGTATGGCAGACATAGGATACCTACATTTTTTGGCTACTATATACACGCTTTAGTTGACACTACAAATACTATTATTATTGTATAATAATAAAGCCTTATAAAATAAATACATTATCTGCCCACACGTATATATTTTCTGGGTGTGGTGTTTATTTTGTTATTTGTTTCGCAGCCACCTCAAGCCCTTCCCTTCTCTTTATATAAATAAAAATATCATTATTCACATTTATTAAAATAATATCTCTCACTTATATTGTGTTTTTTAGATCAAAATAAAGTTGGCATCTTCTAGAGAGTATGTATAAAAAATTATCAGAAGTCAAAATGGTCCGTAAGGTTTCTCAAATGGACAAAAAGCCTCCTGGTAGCCCCTGGTTTCGAAAAATTTCCATACAAAAATGATCGAATGATTCGATTGTTTGATTTAAGAACACTGTTTGCACGCTAATAAGCGCTTATTTGCGTGCAATTAGCTTTCGATAAAACTCGTACTAGCCCCACGTTCTTGCACAATAGTACTGCAATTACTAGAAATCTTGGTTGTACCAAACTACGCAAGAGGGACACAACGTATGAAACGTTGGCTCGCAGTGGATGCACATGATACACGATCGAAGAAGGAAACCGGTAGGAGACTGGAGTAGGCCTATGTCCAAGAGTGGACTTATACGGAATACTTGGAAGAACTTTACCTAATAAAGATAATCGCGGATTTTTTATAACCTCTCGTACATAGGTTACTGTAGATAGCTAGTTATTAAAGACGGAATGTTTTTTCCTAACGGTTCAATAATCTCTCCGTCTCATCAACGGTATCTTCTCCATCGCGGGGACCGTGGCTCAAATCCTGCATCCGACAACGCTTGAGAGATGAAAATATGGAGCAAGGAATGTAACGGTGAATGACGGTTGCTTTGAATAAAATGATATTCTAAACTAGATACCTTTCCTATAGGTCGTCAATCCTAATTGTTTCCAATTAAACAATCTATATATATTAATACGTGAAGAAAAAACTTTATGACTATTTTTACGAAAATTGCGCGGACGGTGGAGTATGAAATTTCGCATTTATAGTTTATATAGAGAAGGGGTGGCTATTGCATTTTTTTTTAATTATTCATAAAAATATATATTAATTCAATAAAAAAAACACTACACACACTACTGTAATGTTATGTATTGTATTTCATACTCACACACACACGATGTATTTGACGTTATTTGACACAGATCTTAAATCTAATTAACCTTTATTAGGTAAACAACCTGTGGTCAAATTGAGAATAGATTTATATTTTTTTTGTATAGAATAACCATACAAAAAACTTTGAACATATAAACATTACAAATTTGACGTATCTATGTCATTATTTTGGAAAAAAAATTGTGAAATAGCGCTCGCTCAGTCTTTGACAGTGGAACCTCAATAATGTTCAATCTTATATTTTAACGTAGTTATGGTGGAATTTCGAGCATTGGTCGACCACTAGTATTTATTAAAAAAGTGGTCGCTTAGTTGGCCGAAAATATATTCTGGATGAAAATTTTTCGTGATAGGTATTGCAATGTTTTGTTTTCGTTCATTTAAATTATTCGTACCATGAATAAGTAGGTATTACAAAATTATGTGTTTGAAGAATATTAAAAGCAGTAATTTTCTAAAAACAATTTATTTAACCGTTCAAATTCAGTAGGTATCCATTAACTTCAAATATTCCAACATTCTGTAAATATGTAATTATGGTATTCGGATAAGTTAAATAAATAAATGAATCTTTTTTTTCCTCAAAATATGAAGACACTTCATTCATACGTAGTAATAACTTTTGTTTATTGTATTATTGACAGTAAAAAGAAAGTTTATTGTAAATATGATTCTTCTTTATTCCGCAGCTATAATGTGCTGTAAAGTGCGGTGTTGTATGCGAGGGTATGAATAGTGGATCCACCTTAGCAGAGTAAATACACCTAAACGTGTTTCGTTCATAATTCCTTAGTGAATTGTTAAATAATACTTAACAGACACATACAATGTGGTCGTCCGTGTGTTGTGTGAATGCGGATCCTGTGAGGTTTTCTCCTCTCTGAATCTTTGATGAAGTCTTCTATTAACAGGCACTTTGTGCCAACGTAATCTTCGAGCTTTTAATCCTGGAAATAATATACCTACATACTAGCTCCTTCCTTGTACTGCTCGCCGCTAATTATGAGTACAACCTTTGATGAACTTTTTAGCCGACCACAAGTACAACGTACCCCTTTCTCTCTCTAGGTATCTACTTAGGTGTTTAATCTGCATTTTTAATTTCATAAAGTCGTTTTGGATTAACGTATTTTTTTAAACAGTTCTCATTTTGAATTTTTACCTAGAAAAGCATCTGTACTTTTTATCATTTTTTACAACTTAGTTGATACTTAAAACAAACAACTGAAATTTTGTTATTTGGTACTTTATCTGAAAACTTTTATTTTCGTTTATTGTTGAAGTGGAAACTTTTTTTTAAATTAATCTAGGCTCACGAAGTGAACACCAAAATACACTTTTGTCATCTTTCACACTAAGACTTGTATCGCGAAATTGGAAATGTTCGGCACCGGAATTCGAACCCACTACCTTCAGAAAGCTGTTCGCACGAAAGGTACATTTATACCATTCGAACAAAGTCCTAGAAAATAGAGTATAGCTTGAAAATAGAATATATATTCCTAATGGTTGATACTGAACACCATGGAAACAACGATGTATTAGTAGGCAATAAAAGTTCACTCTGGTTATTATTTCCTTGGTAACCATATCGACGATTAGGAAAATATACTCTATTTTCAAGCTCTGGACGTTTGTTCTTTTGGTATAAATGTACCTTGAGCCGTCGACTGATACTATTGGACTACCAACCATCGCAGGAAACCAGTTCCATACTAACTTTAATAGGTAGGTATATGTATTTTATATGATTTCTTATGCATTTTTCAACTTTTTATTAGTTATTCTGTTATCCGGAGTGGAGAAGAATCTAATAAATCAAACATCGGAAGAATCTGTTCAGCCGATCTCGAGTTATAAGTGTTCGCACTAACCCGACTTTCTTTTATATTATAAGATGTATGTTTTGATTTCAAAAATAGTCAAAGCGTTTTGCTTGTATACCGATATGCATACCACGTTATGAATAGAGATTCAAATATTTATTATGAATGCATTTTGTGAAAATATTTATGTAGGATGAAAATTCATTTCTTGCGCTGTCTAACATCTCTCTGTTCACAATGAGGAGCCATGAAAAATATTCCAGACTGGAAAAATTCCAATGTCGCTATTCTTTTCTTTTCAAGAGAACAATAGCTGGAAAAAAAGAAAGAAAGCACGATGGAAAAAGAGAAAAAAAAGCGTAGAATTATTGTAAAAGTAAGTACATTTTAGGTAGCCTTCTTCGGAGATTGGGGTAAAATATTATAAAAGTATACTATGAGTGTTCCTTCTAACAAATGAATGAATTTATAGACTGGTGACAGTCTTTCTTATTTTATGTCGCCTAAATTGAAAAAAGTATCAGAATTATTTAACCAAGGATTTTTTTCCTGATTTTTTTCTCTTTCTTTTGAAATAGTGGGATAATAATTTGATCTTTTGATGTCCACATACTTAACGAATTTTTTCTTAAAATAAAAATAGTATCAGCAACCATGGGTTCTGAAGTATTTTGAGTATGAAAGAATGTGAACTATTAAAGGACAACTCGCAAGTTTTCAAGTAGTTCAAAGATGTGGTTGGTAGACTAAGCGGTTACGACGAGGCTTTCGCACTGTTTCGTGCGAAAGTCGTGTTTTCGATCCCAGGTGCCGACTATCTTCCTCTTTCACGACACAACCTTTAAGTAGTTTAATGTGAAAGAGTCAAAGAGTGAATTTGTGTTCACTTTGAGTGAGCACAGATTCATTTTACTAAAAAAAAGTTGTGCATTGCAAAAGTCTGATGATTTGTTATATAGATGGCTTGGAAATATAATTGAAATTTCGGCAAATTATATACATGGACACTAAATTGTTGGACCTTGTTTTTAAGTAGACATTTTAAACTACCAATTGGAATTAAATCTTGTTTCCTGTAAAACAAAAATGTTGAGTTAAAGCAATACCAAAAGTCAAGAATACACAAACACTGCGTTTTAATATACCTATTCCTACGTGCTATGTTACTTTATTATGACATAACAGTATTAGTAGAGAGACTAAGAGTCACGCAACGTGCAATGGAAAGAGCCATGCTAGGACTGTCCCTTAGAGATAGAGTCAGGAACGAAACGGTGAGGGATAAAACTAGAGTCTCAGACGTGATCCACCGGGTGATGACTCTAAAATGGAAATGGGAAGGATATGTCGCTAGAGCTACTGACGAAAGATGGACCAAAATACTAGAGACACGAGAAGAAGTGTAGGAAGACCACAGGTGAGATGGAGGGATGACCTGGAGCGACACGCTGGGGTGCTATGGATGCAGACTGCGCAGGAGAGATCGACATGGAGGAGCATGGAGGCTTTCGTCCAGGAATGGACGCCGATAAGCTGATAAAGAAGAAGAAGAACAGTATTTTAAATACAAATAGTCATAAGTTAAGAATGTGACATATACAATATACATGGTAGGTACATATGAGTGTCAATAACAAGGGAAAATTATTGTATTCACCTACAAAATTCACTTATGCACTAGGTATTTAGTCTGTTGGCCGGGTGAAGGAGGAAGTGGGTGAAACTTTACAACGTAAAACCTCCTTCAGGTTCCTAAAAGTTACATACTTCTACCTAAGAATAATAATATGTTGCAAGACGCAGGGACCTACTTGAATTTAAAGCAAAACTGCTCGAAAGAGTGACAATACCTACATACATTACCTAAGTTTAGTATTATATCGCTGTGTTCATTGAATATACCGGTATTATAATTATTATTATATAATGCTATTCATGTGTTACTTACAGGTAGAATAAATAACATTGCGCTAAAAGAAACAGGTTGAGAAAATAACATTGACTGAAAAATCACAGGTTGATAAAAATAATGAGTAACAGGTAGAGTTAATGAGGTTCCATTGGTTTACGTTTTGTTCACATGCAGATGGCCTAATGTTTCCAGTCAGACTATGAAATCATCAGTTTTTTTTGGTAACTACATATGATCATCTTTTAGTTGTTTCAACAAGATGACGTGGTAATCTATTTTTCGTCTTTTTAAACTAGGCATTTGAGGTACATATTTTCCCATATAAGATATTGTATATAGGTAGGTACCTACCTATTTATGTAAGAAAAAAAATGCAAATAGGTTACATTAACGAAAGAAATACTGCACTATTTCGGTCCTTGAGAAAATTCACTAATTTAAATCGACTTACTTACTTTAGAATTTAAAGGTTTGCCGTTTTGGAATTTTGCCTTGCAACTTTCTAAGTTTATCCGTAACTGCAGCCTGATGGGTGCAATTGTAATTTAAACCAGGTAAGCCTTTAAAGTTAGCTAACATAAGTTCTCTACTAACTTATTCAAGACAATAAAAAACATTCATTAGGTACATGAAGTTCGTCGCGTAAACTGTAAGAACATATTAATATTCTTGAAAGTGGCGGGATTTATGAAGAATTTATATTTGTAAGTTTATCATTACATAATAGATATCTTTGGTATCTCCTTGTCAAAAATAAAAAACTGCTGCTTCTCAAGTAGGTATTCAATCGCCCTTTCGTTGAGATAGATGAAGTCGATAAATTCGCCAACATCAAGCTCTGAGACCGCTTTCGGATACTATGTGGAATACCGTCTGCCTATCTACCCCACAGTCGCACTCAGCGGAGTCTATAGTCAACCGCGCAAAAGCGTTACTCTGGGGAAATCTTGATTAGGCAAGTGAAGTAGTTTGTATAATATCTTGGAAGTAGAATTATATCTCATGACGGACTTTCAACATCAGCAGACATCAAAAGCTGGCAACAGCTGGCATTCAACAAAAAATAATAAAAGTTCGAATTGCCTAATATAGATCTGAAAGTAAGGAAACAATTGAATAATACCATGTAATGGAGGACGGTAGATACTGTATGGCTGCAAAACGTGGATCATCACCCAAAATTAAACAGGACGGGACGTCTGTCATCGTTTGAGATGTGGTTCATCTGTGCTAATGTTGAGGTGTTAAGCAGGGTTAAAATGACTGGATAGGCCACAACATCCGGCAATCAGCCTGCTTTGCACCATCGTCAAAACATGATTGAGTTCGGCAATTGCAGTGGTAGTTCCAGAAACAGATAACAGATATTAAAGGTGATTGGAGACTTGAGGCAGACCAATCTACGGATTGAGACTCGACAAAAAAGATCAATATCATTTTACCTGATGATACCTGAAAGTTAATTCATTATGTCGCCAAAAACTCAAAACATTTAGTTAGTTAAGGAACAAAAATTTAGTTCCAGATAAAAATTGAATATTCATAATAACGGATTAAAATATATTTACTTTGGCAATTTGAAATTCAGTTCGGCTTTATTCTCCTGTTCTCGAAAAGATAAAATTTAATTTCGTAAACTTTTGGGAATAATAATTAATATTAGAAATAAAAAAAATAATATTGAAGCAACTTAACAATATCAAACGTCTGACCTTTGATGATAATAACGATTTTTTGGATGGACAAAGTTTCTGTTTTATTCTTAAATCTATACAAGCTATCTGTTGTCTTTTAAGACTGTTTCTAGTGTCTCAAGAAATTTGGATTGTGGTATAACATTATGTAAAATCACGGTTAGTTATGCGGTAATTTTGACTTAATTTTTTCTACAAAGATTATTTTTAGTGTCTCGATGAAGCGATTTTTAGTGTCTCAAAGATTGTTTGGAACATTACGGGAAAAAACAATGGTCACAAATTTATTTGTTATTCCACAAATTATTATTATTTTTTTTTTCATTATAATTTTTCAACAGTTTGACGATTACATTTGAATACTTGTGTTCTCATGGTTTCAATCTACTTGATATTCTTGGATATTTCTATTTTATTTTTTAAATGATCTGACTTGCCATAATATTTCTATTTTTATTCTGTTTATGATTTGACTTGCTATATTTGTAATCTATTTATTGAACTATTTTTTTTTTTATGAATCTGTGCTCACTCAAAGTGAACACAAATACACTCTGTGACTCTTTCACAGTAAGCTACTTAAAGCTTGCTTGCTTCGTGAAAGAGGAAGATGGTCGATGGATGAAAGTTTACTCTCATACTTTACTTCATAATCTAAAACTAGTTAACGTTATGAACATTTTTATTTAAAAAAATGTGCAAACATAATTAGGTATTAATTCTTCATAATGACAATTGAATAAAACTTAGGTATTATTTAAAACATTCATTTGCATATATTCATTAAATCGAAAAAGGGGTGTGTTTAGAAGTCTAAATATGAAAAACCAACAATTTTCTGAATAAATCTATATTATAAAAATGGAGACATATTTTGCGTGGTTATCGCATCACGCCTAAACGGCTGGATCGATTTCGCTAAATCTTTTTTTGGGGTGTTTGCTTTGATCAAGAGAAGGTTCTTATGAAAGAAAATATTAAGAAACCTGCGTGGGTAATTAGAAAACTCTAAGTAGGAAACCTTCTTCGTACTTTAAACAATATAATAAAATCATTATTTCAAATTTGAAAAATTCAAATTAAATTAAAGTTTGACAGGAACTGTCAGTTGTTTGATAGTTGGTGCGATGGAAAATATATGGTTTGAAACAGATGCATCTAAGTTACATTCGTTAAAAGGTAATAAGCCTATCATTATACAAATAATTAGAATTCAATATTCATAGTTAGGAACACAGGACAACGTCTTTCGGGGAAGCTAGTTTTATATAAAATTTAATCTGCGCGCACTCGAAGTGAACATAAATACACTTTTGACGTCTTTCACACTAAGCAAAGGCTTGTGTCGTGTAAGTGGAATTATAATACCCTACACTACACGAACTGGATTTTTTGCACATATAAAAGCTTGCTTAAATCTTTAACCTTTATTTACCTACCTCATTGGTACGAGGAAGAAAAATTCACGTTTCAAGGCCGTGATTTGTAAAGCGACTTTTGATCATTTAAAGAGCGCTCTAAATAATATCATCAGCATCAAATCGAACATTGAGTATTTATTGTAAACTTCAGCAATCATATTATGTTAATTTCATAAATTCCTTTGGGCTTAATTTAAAATGCAAGGAGAGAATAAGTGGATCAAGGTGGTGGAATATGGTTTATACTATGATTATGTTTAATATGGCAGGTAGATAGTTCTTATACATAAAGTAAAAAGCGTTGTTAGTGTGATAAAAAAAGAAAGAAAAAAATTAGCAAGGAAAAGCGCAGTGCGTATTCTGAATAAAAAAATTTGATTATAATAATTATGTGTGTATTTTTTATTTAACAATTCCCCGTGTGTGCATAATTTAGTTTAAAAAGTAAGTTTATTATCATAATAAAAACTTGGCAATTATCTCTCTTGGGACGTATAACCGCCATGTTTTAGATTTTTGTTTTTATTTTACATTTTTTTTGTCAATGTTTTTTGGTTTCCTACTTACTCCTTACCCAAATACTGCGCGATATTTTTAACTAGATAAATTATTCCTAATGACAAAAGTTGTGGATTGAAAATTCTCTTGAATGGACCCATTGTTTGAATTTGATATTCTGTGTATTTCATAATATAATTTTTATTTTCAAACTTTTTTTGTTGATTACGAAGATTTAGTGTGCAATACCGACTCTAAAACTGTGTAACATATTATGGATTAGATAAAATTTGACTATTAAATTAATAATAAATGAATTTCAGTACGAAGATCAGATACATAAATTCAAAAATATTACTCAACGACCTAGACACGAAAAATACAAATAGTTTCCACAAAAATGATAGGTAAACGTACCTAATTCTATTTTTTTTTAATATTATATAAGATCCAAATACTGTTAATGTTTTTGGCATTGAGAGACAACTCTTCCTGTTTTTGATCAAAGCATTTGCTCAAACGTTATAGTAATACCAAGATATCGTTAATGTGGATAAAAAGTGTCCACGTACAAATGGATATGGTTGGAAAAACCCATGCACTATAGGTACGAATGAAAAAGAGATCGGTTGATATAAAGGGCATTCATTTACTTACAGGGACAACAACTACCAACGGTTATAGGTAGGTATCTGACATTATGGAAGTTTTTTTTTATTTATTTATTATCATTTCTGTATGAATATAAGTAGGAATCCAACCGAGGACATGGAATTTCCAAATTTTACAAGAAATACATGATGGGAAGTTGATTTGAAAATCGTGGCAAGTGACAGACAGTGTCAACATACAAGTGATCACAATTAGTTAGTAAGTAGGAACCTTTTGAAAACAATCTCCTGCACACAAAAATTGAGTAATTAAATATTGCATAACTAAGGGGACGAACGTTTAAAGGTGTCCTCGTCGTAAGTACATGAGGACATGGGCTGCGCATCCACATAGGGCTGAAGACTGAAGAGAACCGGATAGGGTGGAGAATCAAACGCAGATCTTTGCCTCAAGCCAAATAGTAGGATTGAGACCAACCAAAAAAAAAAAAGATTTGAAACATGAGTGGAAGGACGGAAGCAGCTCAAATTGGTTCAAACGTGTATTTGAAAAAACTAGAAGATGATTTTTATGATGCTATAGCATACAACTTTTGGAAACTTATAATAAAGAAAAACAAATCCTGTAGGCATAAACGGCACAATAAAGTGGGTAGGTATATGCCTTTTTTGAAATGTAGGTAGGTATGTAGGTGAAACGTGCTATTTTTTAAAATCTAGGTAAGTATGTTAAAAATATGTCAGCGCAGCATTTAATGTAAAAATACCTTAATCAAAAATCCAATATTCATTCAAGAGGGCGAAGTTTCTTTATTTTTTTCCCTGCATAATTAAAGCGATACCTGCAGGGTGGGGAGATATAATGATACACTTCTTACAAAAAATATTAAAAAGAAGAAGCATTCGAAAAGCGGAAAATGAAAAAAAGAAAAAAAAAAACAAAATATGTGTATTAATAAGTGAGTATTTGTTGTAATATTATTATTTTAAAATAAATTTATGTGTGTTTTTATTGTTCTGTTGTTGACACTGTCACATTTCAGAGCGCCAACTTCAAGATAAATGTGATCATTATCTGTCGTGCCTTTGTCGTTGGACGAGAATTATCAAATCGTTTTTTAGGTTTTTGAAAAAATATTTAAAACTTTTGTATCTCTATTTTTATACCATGTTTGTATTTTAATGCGTTACTTATTTCAATAATCGATAGAGCAGACAGATTTATGCAAAAAGTATGACATATTTATGCAAGGAAATGTTATGGTACCTATCTCAAGATCAAAATTTTAACCAATGATCTAAGTCTAAGTAATCGGTTTTGAATCCATTTATTTGACCTTGCTGAACGAAAACTTGCCAATAACAAAAAAAAACATAAACACTAAACTTACAAAGGTAATATTATCTTTTTTCGCGTTATTTTTTTCCACTTGTCTGCAATTATATCTCTCCAAATGCAACATTCAGTTTTGATAGTTCGAAAGGGGTATTTTTGACAACTTTTAAAATGTCTTAGTTGGTGCGATTATTATAAGTTAGTATTTTATTTGATTCACCAACAGGTATGATTTTACAAAATATATATTTTCTCCGCAGGATCTATGAAGAGGAGAACAATATATTTTTTTTTTACAAAGAATCACTATAAAAATGGGATACATACTCATAGTGTAGTAAAACAAACTCGAAGTTGCACCAAGTCCCATAAATCCCGAGCTGTCAATGAATCGAATCGAATTTCGGAAATATTCGTACCGATTCGTACATACTCGCGATATTTCGCACACGAACTTTCCGGAGGGTCCAATCGGGTTCGTACAGAATGCTTAAAAACCAACTCCTTAGTATGGAAGAATGAAAAACTTCATTGATAAAATGCGAGGTTGCGAAGTATTCTGCGATATATTTATGACAGGGTATAGGGTTGATTTTTAGTAGCGCGTGGTATAAGCGATTTATGCCTTAATAACTATTCCCGTCATAACGGTGTTATAACGCAGTTTCTGTAAATACCACTGATGGAAATTTTATACAAAATTTTTTGCCTAGAAAAAGTTTTAAAAATTGAAAAAAAATGAAACAAAGGGTAGAGAAATTAGTAGTTAAATATTGTTATGATGAGGTAAATAGGTTAGGAAAGAAAATAATTTGATGGAAAGTGGGAGAAAAAGGGAAGAATGGTAACGCGGAGATGTTGAGTTTCATTACTCATCTAAGTTTTTCTCCACTTAATTTGCATAACAAGAATAACTTTATAATAATTAACAGAATTTTTATTAAGATCTGAAAAAAAAACGAGTTTATAAAGTTCACGACATTAAACCGAGTAAAATTTGTATACCTTTCGTCATTTTCCAGTAAGAATTAAAAACTAACAATGTAATTAATAAAACTTAATGTTTATCTTAAGACAAATTACCGATCAAACTTAAAAGAAACAAAAAAGAATCTCACATCTATGTTAAAAAGAAAAAAACAGCAATTAATAATCAATGATGTTTGATATATCAAAGTTTTTTTTTTAAATTTATTTATAGACCTCCAACCGGGCTCGAGTGATCCTAACCTATTAAAATTACGTTCATATCCTTTCGTTATTAGATAATGGCACTTGGCCTACTGAATTTATTATAACTACCATAGAGTTTTTCGTAGGTACCTGCTTACCTCAGAAATTTCACGTACAAGGGGATTTAAATAAAAGTACCTACATTATTTTGTTACTCAATCGCAAAAAAAAAACTTAATGGGAGTCATTTTTCGTTCATTTAATAAGTCTCAAACAGAAGTGAACCATTTAATTTTTTAATCGTCTTATGTGAAATTCTGAAAAAAAGATTCTAACTCATTGTGTGTCATGTGTGTGTCCCAATTATTGGAAAGCGTTCGCGCGTCGAGCGTCATATGCTCAAACGCGGACGGACCATTCAAACCGAGAACATCGTATCATCGCTCGACGCTCGGACGTGCGATTAATTTTCAATTAGGACAGGGCCTTACGCGGAACTTTTATTACGAAATATCCACTTCTAAATGCGAATTTGCATAGTGTAGCTTAAAAATTTAACTAGGAAAAATTTATTGCGTTCAGCACTTTTTCTCTTGCGTTTATTTATTCAACGCTGTTTCAAAATGAATCAATGACAGATTTTGTTTCGCAGTTGCGTCCAAGTCCTTTACATTTCGAATCACTTTAGTTCAGGGAGTATGTAATAAAAGAAAGCCATCTTTCTGAGACCCATTATTTCACGTAAGCACCGCGAAGGAGTTTTATTAAGATTTTATTATAATTTCCATTCCAGTAAAAAGAAGAAGTAAGTGTTCTATTAATGTAAGTGGGTACTACAACACCATTTTTTTTAACCGCAAAGTTTTAAGTAAAAACCATTCTTGTTAGCATCAAGGAACGCTATAAAAGCGTAAAAGAGGGAACATAAAATACTTAATAGTAAAGTTGAGATAGAACTTTCAAAAAGAAGTATAAAATATGATATGAATATAGAAACTTATCACGGGCACATCTGAGTACTCAGGGTGTTTCATGGCAAGCCATTTACGTTAATAATCATTTTAAAAGAATGTTTGATTTAAATACTGACAGTTCTGCCAGTGTGTCTCTGGCTCTCAACTGAGTATTCGATGGAATATTAAATTTTATACTTGGGCAGCAGAATATCCCAAGATGCCTGCTGAGGGCAGAGGTAAAGAGTAAAGTTCATTAGTCAAGAGTTACCATCAATTTAATTTCTATATAAATTTGATTTCCCAGTAGGTACCTATACTGATGTATAGCAGGGAAACTTTGACCTATAGCTAGAGTGATATCGGGCGTCTAGCAGCTTTTGAAAAGTGTTGATGATAGGGATACATTAGTCTGATCTTACTACAACGACGAGGTACTGAGGATACAAGGCAACTCCTAAAGAGAGTCCATGAATGTGACGAATGGATACCTAATTAATATGCCATAACACCGGGGAACTGGATTTGCTCTTTACCATTGTGGAAGGAATGATTAAGGTAAACAATTCCATAGGCCACTCCGTGTGGTCGGATGGTGAGTGTCTGGAGGGAATGGTGGATTGGAGTTATGTTTGATGAAAAACAACAATACCCATTTTTAGATAGAGGGCAGGCGAGGTATGGGCCGTAAAAGAGCCTCTTGGCTTAAGAATCTACGACAGTGGTTTGGTGTGCCAGAGGCTGCAGAATTGGTGAGACTTGCCCAGGACCGTGAGACTTATTCACAGATGGTCGCCAACCTCCGATAGGAGTGGCACTAAAAGAAGAAGAAGATTTTTCATGGTTTATCCATAAAATCATGTCTTCCATTAATGTGTAGGATGTATTTGGCGATCGACTACAAACGAATTCTTCGACAATGTAGAGTAGGAAGAAAATTAACTGTCCACTTTTTATATTTTTATATAAGTGTCATTGTTTGGTTTAAATAATTGTTTGTTCCAGTGGACAGTTAATTTTTTCGCACTTTACATTGGCGAAATCTTCGTTTGTAGTCGAACGCCAATTTGAATTTGTCTACGGGCTCAGACTAGTAAACGACGGGATAAATAGCTCAAGATTGATTTTCAGTGGATAATATTGACATAATAGAAAATCCATTTAGCTTACAACATCTAGCGTATGGCAACACCATTTAGGTAATTTTTGAGAAATATCTAGACTTTTTTATGCAGTGAGTGAAATAAATAAACTCAAATAAAAAGTATGTTAGTAGGTACGTTATCATTATCATTTGCATACTCACTGATGATGCGAAATTAAGTGTAAATTGTAGTGGCTACAACGCTGGACTTCGATCTGTCTCGTATTGGAGGCCGTGGGCTCGATCCCAGGTGCCGACCATCATCTTTAAGTAATATACTGTGAAAGAGTAAAAAAATTGTAATTGTGCTCACTTTTAGTGACACAGATTCATTTAAAAAAAGAGAATGTGCTTAAGCACAATTAGAATTCTTTAAGGAAAATCCTTCGTGCATAAAATTATGTAAGTCATAATATTGGTTCTGGATTTTTGTTGATGAAAAAAAAATTTCAATATTCCTGAACTCTTTTGAAGCCCCCTTTACTGTGAAATACTTTGAAGCTGACATCATGAAACGTTGGGGGATATTCTCGCCGAACAATATATTGTTTACGCTGACGTGATCACTTTTATAATAAACTTTTCTGTTTAGTTTGTTGTTATAATGGACATATTATACCTAATGACTACTTACTCAATGAGCTGTTTATAAAATAACAAACCAAGGATAGAGTTTGGGCACACAATATGATTATTTGTATGTATTTAGTAGAATGCTCAACAATCAGCTTTAACGGATACTCAAAATTCAAAGAGATGCCAAAAAATGTCAATTTTTTAAATCCGTTTTTGTACCCGAATGCATTTGTTTATGTTGCCAATTTTTCGATGAACTGATTTAATTTTGCATTGCATCTAGTTAGATTTTATCAGTAGGTACCTATATGAACATATCTCTCAAATAATTTTCACTTTTTCTAATAACCAGTGTTATCCATAAGCCACTCCTTCACCCGGAACCCTTTGCGAAAACATCGCATTTTTTTTAAATTTGTACAGACAAATTATTTCCAAACCTACTTTTTTCGCTACAATATTTTTTTAAGTGACGAAACTTTCGCTTCCTAACTAAATGCATTTTTATTTACCACTCAGATAATATCCTACAAGTCATTATTTCAAATCGTCAAACTTTCACTTGCATTCTTTACTGTTATCAGCAAAGACACTCACCTTAAAATTTCTATAATATGATTTCGATAATCTAGCTAACTTAATAAATTCACTTAAGATAAAAAGTATTAATAAAGAGAACTTTTCGTTTAAAAATGAGAACAACAATGAGAATTGTTGAGATGAAGTCTAAAGAAATTTGAGTGTAAGTAAGTATGTAAGTACTATTGGTTGTTCGATGTGACCAGCTCTAAATGAGTTGGATTGTGGGATGGTCCACAAAAGGAATTAAAAGGATTGTGGGTTTTTCATGAGAGTTATGTGGGTTTTCGATTATCGTTTTTTTTTTATCGAGACTTGAATTTATTCCGCTCCTCGTGTACAAGTGACTTGAACTTACTGATGTTGATGGATTATCTTTTAATGTGTTTTTCCTTTTTTCTCTTTTTACCGTTCTTTTCTTTCTTTGCTATCTTCTCTTTTTTTCATTTCTTACCACCTACATATTATTATTTTCCTTAACACCGTTTCAAGTGATTTTTTGTTATCGAAAAACCACGGAATCGAAATATCTCGCTTCATGACGTTTTAAAAAAGTATTTAGAGCAGAAAATGTTTGGTTTCACAATAGGAAGACGAGTGATAAATAATTTAAAGGCATATTCAAACATCTTTGGGAAACACTGATCGTTCGATAAAAAACACATCTATAAAGATTAAACGACAACAGTTTGATAAATTGATTTTCACCAACTTTTTATCGCAAACTTTACAAACCACATTGGAGGTTCGAATGGCATTATGAGGTTTTTGAAATATTGCGAATTCACAACCTGCAATTTTGAACACTATCGTACCTTTTGTGATCACCTAAAAAACAACGATAACAAGTATGCTTAAGTTAAGTAGTATAGAAATCATAAGTTTTGTGATAAATTAGTGCTCATTGTTTTATCCGACGAAAGCAGGGCGAAATGGAAATATCTCTGGGCAGTGGCTCTTTAACTCAGTTAAGTTCTTTCCCTCATCAAGAGTGTGCTATAGACCCAGCACAACATTCTTCCATCCATCTCAGTCTGTTGGACATCTGATACTACATCTCAAAACCATGAAAGCTTTTCTGGTTTTATCCTTCCTTCCGGCATAACGTCCAATATGTCTTTTACAGGTCTTCTTCACCCATTCTTTGAACGAGTCTATTTACCCAACTTTGCTCATTTTTTAAATATTGTTAGACAGCTATTTCATAATTTGAGGTATTGGGATGACACCGTTGTGACCAACCAGGTTTATCCAGACATGCCATTGCACGGCCAACCCCATGAAAGACGGCTCGCACGTAGACCACTAAAAAGGTGGAGGTACAGCTGTGTAAGCTATCATGTGTCAGCTGGGCAGGGTCCAACCAGTAGCTCATATAGCTACGAAGGCCCTCAGTATCACCGACACGCTTACGCACCAGATGTCGATAGATCGGGAGACAGCAGCGGTTCCATCATTGTTGAAGCTCCGATCACCAGGGGTTGTGAGAGGTTGTAGAAATGAAACAAGCTTTCAATCTTGAAGGCAGACGTCCGGCGAGTTGGTCTTCTAGAAGTGGTCCCAGTGAACAGTGGAGTATCTCAAGTAGATTCCAGTAGTCGACTCAACTCGCCGTACATTTTGCGATTTTATTTATACAAAAATCGAGAACAAAGAAAACCAATCACAGGACTGGTTTAAATTAACCAATCAACGGTCTCTATTTTAGGAAAAATGGTCAACATTTTTCACTATCAATTTGTGACATTTTTCATTATATCTTTTGAAATACATAATTTATATTGATCAAATAATAATGAAATCATTCATATGTAACAGGGAATGAAAACTAACAATCAAAGAGGTACGGGACATGTCTGGCTGGCATGATATTTCAAATAAAGTACCAAAAGTACATAAGTTCCCTTTTACGTGAATCTCACCAGCTCCCATCGAATTGATGTTTGAAGGCAATCATCTCGGACGCAGCCACAGCTTTTGGTCATTAATTCGCCAGGCTTTGTCAATTCAAAAACCCTGGCCGTTCCAAAAGTTTTAGTACTTTTACAAAAGTTAAATTTATAAATTGATATTTAGGCATCCCTCTGCACGTAGTGTATGATACTCTTAGTAGTACATACTATCCTATACATTATTATAATCAAAAAATATAAATCCATAATTAACCCATTAAAAGTGTTTATAATTAGTTCAAAAGATTCTAAAAGCAATGACTCTAATATGTATTAGGAAAAGCAACCTAAAAACAATATAAAAATCTAATATTTCTATACTTAGTAATTTGATAACTTTTAATACAAAAATTAATTCCGATAAACTCTGGACTAATTAACCAAGTTGATTATTCCTGTTCGATTTGACATCAAATGCTTCTCATGTTTACCAGCAGACAGCAGTCTCCAGAACGAAATATACTTACATCATATGTGTACTTTGCTTATAGATATGTAGGTTTTCACGTTTTCCTAGATATGAAAACTTAAATATCTCCAGTTACATTCAATGTATCAACTTATGGTTTTCACCAACTTATGTAAGACTTAATTACCCACAAACTAGTATAAAAATAATCCCCATACGAATATATTTATGTACCTAAAAATGATTAACAATGGTAATAAATCCCTTTAAAATGTACTCTTATCTAGTGCCTTAATTAATCTTGACCTTATTTTCCAAGATTTTGCACATGTTCCAGTTGAAACATTTAGAAAACACTAATTACTACATATTAGGAAAAGAAAAAATATAAAAACATTCAAAACAGCAAGGAAAACTCAAAATCATTACAACAGTGCAGATAATTAATCATGTACCACAACACATCGATATTGTGAAGTGTACACTCAGCGCTTGTCAAAAATTGGTATGACAGTGTTTTTGTGTATGTGTGAGTGAATACATATTTATTAAAAATGTGAGTGTATGTGTGCCTTGTCCTCCTATAATAGTATAGTACATATCGTGAGTATCTACTCAGCCATCAGACAAAGATTTCTTCGGCGTAGGACAAAGGTATAAATATGGGTCACACTTCATACATATGCTCATTAATAAATATGATTCGATGCTGGAGTGATGTGTCCAATACATTCCCCCCGTGAAAGCTTGCCTTTCACCAACCTGTCAGCACTCAGCATCTCTCTTCGGATGATTTTCACAGAAGGCCTGGTGTACTCCCCGTTATATCCATTAGATCCATATCGGTTGACCAGTCTCCGCACACAAATTCTTTTTCTTCTTAGCACTGCATACTTCAGGAGTCTTCGTAGTGGTAGTTCCTTTCTTTTAATCATGTTCAATTTGTTAACATGATTTGTAGTTGATCCATTCACAGCATATAATATGTCTTTATTCTTAATTTGTCGCAGTAAATAAGACAAATTCCATAGTCGTGAGATTGACCTTTGTAATATGATGCCATCTCGAATTTCATTAGCTGCATCCATATGGTCCACCTTTACTGTAGCATAGGTCAGGAACCATATAACATAACCCAATTCCGAAACACTTATAAGTGATTGAACACTTGTATCGGTAGAGTAATGTTTATTTGAGGTGTCACATAACTCCTTATGATCTCTTTGTTTATGGATCACGAATTCCTCTGTATTACGTCTGGATGCATATTGATTATGTTCGGGAATCATTTCTTCATGCCCGTTCAATGCAGATACAGCATTTGAGTGCGCACTATCGAAGCACCCGACACCTTTTCTTTGTTTTAGGTGTACATCATTTTTCGTGTTGTCACATGGCACGATCTCGGCTCTGTTTGTAGAGGCTTGTTCTTCAAGTATAAACGTCACCGTTGTTTTAGAAACATCTTCATCTATGTTATCTTCCAACATGAACAGCTGATGATTTGTGTCCAATGACATGACATTGAGGAACCTTTTCTTGATAAAGGCAGCTGCGAAATCAGGATTTTTCTGCAGCGTTACACCATTCATAAATGTTGAAAACAGTCCGTTGAATACACAGTTATTCAATGATAAATCTTGATGTTTAACAACTGCATCAAATATATCACATAATATTCCAGAATTATATTTATTAACTGGAAAATATGGAAAGTAGCACTTTCGAGGACGTGGTAAAAGCAACACATTGAACTTTTTTGTTTCATAATCTTCAATTATTTTTTCATCACACGTCACCGCCACCTGTAAATTATTTTTCTGCTTTTCTTCTGAAGTAGAAGGAAAAACCAAAGTTTCCTGTATGCATTCAATACCATTTATTATAGGCATTTCAATAATTTCATCTTCCAATTCTTGTATCATTACAATGTCATCATTTTTCAATGACTCTTCGATACTTGGTACGGTGTCTACAGTATGCATATTATTTTCACACACTGGCTCTGACACAATAGCGGGTTCTATTACACAACGTTCATTTGTTTCCTTGTGTATAAGAAACTCCTCACTGCACGGACTAGGTATTCCGTTTATATCATTCGGTTTTGTGTTGAAGTTGATATCATGTAAACAGCTATGATGAGGACCGGAACAGTTCATCACTTCACAAATTTTCCCGCAATTATGAATTACAGAAAACTTACAATCAACACATTTGAAACAAAGATTATGTTTCATCACAACAGCCCACCTTTCATTGATAGGCAATTTCAGAAATTCGACACACATAAACAATTTGTGTGATTGTTCACAATACACACATTTTTCGAATTTCACATTGTTTTGAACAATTTTACAAATTTCACTTTGTTCAAAACCACAATTTTTAGAACTCACACGTTTGGGTTCTAATCTTATTTTCACTGGTACAGTTCGACCACCCAGCTCGATACGGCTGGTTCCGGCCTGTCTCTGTAAATACCATTCACACGCGGCATCTAAATAGGAGACAATATAGTTCATATCAGCGCGTCGGATTTCATCGAACTCGCGACGAGATATCATGTCACTTGACGACCTCACATGGCTTGATGGTACGACACGCGGAGCAACAGTTCGTATAGACGGCACTTCCCATGACCGACACTCATGGACCTCAGAGCCCCCATTAGGGCTGTCCGACACTTCACGGCCATAATAATGACCTTCACTCGCAGGTTTCACTCCTCCCATTTTCCTCGATCGCAATGGCTCCAACATCCTCTCTGTCAAGCAGCTATCCATCCATCCGGCTCGAAGGACCAGAAATGTAAGCTATCATGTGTCAGCTGGGCAGGGTCCAACCAGTAGCTCATATAGCTACGAAGGCCCTCAGTATCACCGACACGCTTACGCACCAGATGTCGATAGATCGGGAGACAGCAGCGGTTCCATCATTGTTGAAGCTCCGATCACCAGGGGTTGTGAGAGGTTGTAGAAATGAAACAAGCTTTCAATCTTGAAGGCAGACGTCCGGCGAGTTGGTCTTCTAGAAGTGGTCCCAGTGAACAGTGGAGTATCTCAAGTAGATTCCAGTAGTCGACTCAACTCGCCGTACATTTTGCGATTTTATTTATACAAAAATCGAGAACAAAGAAAACCAATCACAGGACTGGTTTAAATTAACCAATCAACGGTCTCTATTTTAGGAAAAATGGTCAACATTTTTCACTATCAATTTGTGACATTTTTCATTATATCTTTTGAAATACATAATTTATATTGATCAAATAATAATGAAATCATTCATATGTAACAGGGAATGAAAACTAACAATCAAAGAGGTACGGGACATGTCTGGCTGGCATGATATTTCAAATAAAGTACCAAAAGTACATAAGTTCCCTTTTACGTGAATCTCACCAGCTCCCATCGAATTGATGTTTGAAGGCAATCATCTCGGACGCAGCCACAGCTTTTGGTCATTAATTCGCCAGGCTTTGTCAATTCAAAAACCCTGGCCGTTCCAAAAGTTTTAGTACTTTTACAAAAGTTAAATTTATAAATTGATATTTAGGCATCCCTCTGCACGTAGTGTATGATACTCTTAGTAGTACATACTATCCTATACATTATTATAATCAAAAAATATAAATCCATAATTAACCCATTAAAAGTGTTTATAATTAGTTCAAAAGATTCTAAAAGCAATGACTCTAATATGTATTAGGAAAAGCAACCTAAAAACAATATAAAAATCTAATATTTCTATACTTAGTAATTTGATAACTTTTAATACAAAAATTAATTCCGATAAACTCTGGACTAATTAACCAAGTTGATTATTCCTGTTCGATTTGACATCAAATGCTTCTCATGTTTACCAGCAGACAGCAGTCTCCAGAACGAAATATACTTACATCATATGTGTACTTTGCTTATAGATATGTAGGTTTTCACGTTTTCCTAGATATGAAAACTTAAATATCTCCAGTTACATTCAATGTATCAACTTATGGTTTTCACCAACTTATGTAAGACTTAATTACCCACAAACTAGTATAAAAATAATCCCCATACGAATATATTTATGTACCTAAAAATGATTAACAATGGTAATAAATCCCTTTAAAATGTACTCTTATCTAGTGCCTTAATTAATCTTGACCTTATTTTCCAAGATTTTGCACATGTTCCAGTTGAAACATTTAGAAAACACTAATTACTACATATTAGGAAAAGAAAAAATATAAAAACATTCAAAACAGCAAGGAAAACTCAAAATCATTACAACAGTGCAGATAATTAATCATGTACCACAACACATCGATATTGTGAAGTGTACACTCAGCGCTTGTCAAAAATTGGTATGACAGTGTTTTTGTGTATGTGTGAGTGAATACATATTTATTAAAAATGTGAGTGTATGTGTGCCTTGTCCTCCTATAATAGTATAGTACATATCGTGAGTATCTACTCAGCCATCAGACAAAGATTTCTTCGGCGTAGGACAAAGGTATAAATATGGGTCACACTTCATACATATGCTCATTAATAAATATGATTCGATGCTGGAGTGATGTGTCCAATACAAGCTGGGAATCTTGAATAATTACAGGCTACAAAGCCTTAATTGAGAAAAAGAAGACACAGTTATAATCATCGTCTTAACCGCTAGATTATATTAAAACAGAGCACGTTCATTTCAAATATTTCTACCTCTATATGTATAATTTTTAGATGAAAAGAGAGGTGTGTAATTATTGACAACTAGCTTTCCCGACAGACGTTATTCTGTGTTCCTATCTATGAAAATTGAATTCGAATTTGTATGGTGATGAATTCATTATTTCACCAATGTTATTCCGACTGATGCGTCTGTTTTAAACCATATTCCATCCGCATTCTGTCAATCGCACCAATTGACAATTTCTTTCAAAATTGGAATTAAAATTATAAGGTAAAAAGTACTAATAGGGTTGTCTACATAGTTTTCTTTAATTTTATAATTTTCCATGCATTTTTCTTAATTTTTTTCTTCTAAAAGGACATTCTCCTGATAAAAGCCTACACGACAAAAAAAAGAATTGGCGAAATCGGTCAAGCCGTTTGGGCGTGATGCGATGACATCGGGAAATAGCTCTCCATTTTTATATATAAGATTTGTTAGATGGGAAGCAATGGGGGTATATCTTGCTTCTCTTCTGAAGTCATACATGGGGAAATAAATTAGTTCATCATCATTATCATGCTATACCTAACCTACCGCATCTAAGATTTATATTGTCATAATATTTCGATGATTGATTCATTTGGTTTGTACCTAGTCATTGTACTCACTCTTGAAGGTCATGACCATCAACTATTGATGTACACTGTACAGGCTTGCATGTCCATAGCCAGATGTCGGTAAGAGCAATGTTCTATTTGTTGATTGTATAGTTTATTACTTTCATTAATAATATTAAACCACCACTTTAAAGAAAATTAAGAAAGGTAATTGAAAAATATACTCAAATTAAAGTCGTCAAGGAGATTTTGAGCAAAAAAAATGAAAAGGAAAAGACAATAAATACGTATATAACGAAACAGGAAATAAAGCAGAATTACATCTATACACTTCTCAAGGGAATAATAATGATTATTTTACGGTGTGTTGATTCACGGAGTCTAATAACTTGATTCGGGAAACTTTATTATTTTCTTTTTGAATAATTTGCTCATTGCTAATTAGTGAAAATCCCCGAATAATAATAACTCCGACATAATCTTTAGGTTAAAACTTTATTATGTAATTATCAATGTTAATATGAAGTATGTATATAATTATTATTGCGTACATTTTGAATTACCCTTGAGGCGTACGCAGAGGTTGGCTGTTTTGTACCTCTACTCTACCTATCTGTGTATCTTACTACCTACTGACTGAAACCTACCTATATTGTGTATCTTACTACCTACTGACTGAAACCTACCTATATTGTGTATCTTACTACCTACTGACTGAAACCTACCTATATTGTGTATCTCACTACCTACTGACTGAAACCTACCTATATTGTGTACTCTGGGACACTGCTCCAACTGTGAATTGGCAAACCAGCTCATACAAGCATACCTATATTAGGTAATAGGCGGACAAATCCTGGTATAAAGAAATCCGATTTGTTTCACTGAAGACAATATACTTACGGGGGTTTTAAGAAGTGCAAAAGGAAAATCAGCGTAAGGTATTTTCAAACATGTTTTGCAAATAATGCATTTTTCTGCATCTTCTTTTTTGCATTTTTTTACACTTACAAGTTTGTTAAAGTATTGGACTCATAAAAGCTCTTTCTAATTTAGATTGAGGTTCAGATTTACTCTGATAGACGTAGTAACCGAATGTTTATGTCATTGTACTGATATTGTTGTGTAGCATGGAATAAATATACTTAAACCAACGTGTAGGAAAGAGTCGATAAATAAGATAAGACGTATCGCGATAATATTATGAAATGTCTACGATAACCCGTCGCCATGTGACAAACTTCGTCACCCGTTCTTACGATTATATGGTTAAAATAAACAATACATAATGCGCTTATGCGTGTTTCAATTTTTTATTGATTGAGTCATCTTGGATAAATTTATGCAGTGCATCTTTTGATTTTTGATTCGAGTCTAACAGTTGTTTGTGTTTACCCACTTATGGTGACAATTTATTGTAAATAAATCATATTTCCTACATCAGTTAATTTTTCCACAGCAGGTGTATTTGTTGCGTGTATCCGCCCGTATCAAACAACACTACCCTTTTTCCGAATATTACGCACTAACGTAAGTGAAAAACTCACGGAATTTTGTACGGGCTGCGGAGCTTTACGAAGTATTCTGTAGGGGCGTTATTCATCAGTTATTCACGTTTACATACAATATGCTGTTACTACAAACTTTTAATAGGGCTACAGAACTCACGCACCACTGCATAAAATAAATAGCGCCAGATGTGTTTGTATATATGCTTTGCGGTTTTGGTTTGGCTGACGAAAATTCAGTCAGTATTCTAGGCTTTTCTCCATTAATACGACGTGGAATGAGAAGATAGTAAGAATAATAATGGACCTATTAAACAGCGATCTAACTCAAGTATTTTTCGATTCTATACACTTCCGTCTATTGATAGAAAAAAATAAAGGCTCACAGGAAGTTAGAGGGTATACGTTCTTGTTTCGTTTTGATGCATGAGTGCTGAAGGAAATTGAAAAAAAGTTTAACCAGAGGGCTGACTGAAAGATTATTAAAGTGTGCGTGTGTGGGGAAACAAATGAAGAAGGTACTGATACCAATATAGAAAGCGACCAACATATTATTATTATTAGGTATATGTATTTTAAAACCTTCGCATGGATAGTACCTATGTACGTAATTCAATTAAGAAAGAACCTTTCTTTATTTCGCTCAAATAAGTTTTACAAAATAACATTTAAGAGATTTTTTATTATTTTAAACACGAACCAACAGTTTTCTCAAATTGCCATTATTGAATGAAACGTTTCTGTTACAATGGTGAGATAAGAAATAAATCTTAATTTAAAAACCTTAAGGCCATCGCCTTATAATATTGCAATTTTGGATGAGGGGGTCATCGAAGCTGCGCAAAATCAAGCGCAGTGGAGAGGTCTTGTTGCCCCTATGTTGGCCTATATGCACCTAAATGGGGTAGATTATTGGACGTAATCCGCAGGCGACGCCATAAGCCGGAACACCTCCATCACTTCCACCGATGTAGATAAGAGATGGACATGGCTGGCACATGTGTTAAGGATGCCGAATGACAGTTGGCCAAGAAGAGCGCTTTTTTTCCTTCTATCAAGGTCCCAAAATACCGTGGTGTTCCAGCGCTCCTTCGAAGCAAAGCTGAGGAATTTGGACACGATGTGATAGGAGGTCATAAACATTACGCAAGACCGATGCCCTTAAGTGGAGTTTAAAGGGAGTATGTATGTAAGAAATATATGATTGATGTTGTGAAATCAAGAAAAATACTCTAAGAAATAAAGTTAGACGTGTCTTTCTGCGTTGAAAAGAAAATATATTCCCAATTGCAAAGAAACAAATGGACAGTAATTAGAATACAAAAACTTTCCATGAAGTAAAAATGGCGTGGGTATACTTAACTGAATATTGTTCAAATTATATTTTCATCGGCAAGAGCGGCGTGTACGCGAGCAGATAGTCAAATTATTCTCTAATTATATTTTCTGCGATCATTATTTACCAAACTTTTAACTTTTCTTTCCAATCTTATTAGCTCGAGTTTTTATTCTTCTTTTTTCCTCTTCACCTTCGTCTGAGAAAAGAAGCGACGGTATTTTTTGTTGTTGTTATTTACAACAACTCTTATTATTACTTAACAAGGAAGGGATTTTTATGATAAATCAGTGTAATTTGTACAAATTCTCCGGTAGTCAGATACGTAACTGCAGTTCTATGAAAATTTCAAACAAAGGTAATTGGAAGAAATAGTTAGTAGCATTATTGCAAGAATATGCAAAGCTTTTGTTTTTTATTAAAATGAAATTGTGTATAAATAAATTGAACTGAAAATGCCATAAAAATAATGATGAATTTAAAGGAACACAGTTGCGCGTTCATATTTCTAATTAAATTTGGAGTTTTTTCTTTCGTAGACAATTGTCAAGAGTTAGACGAAAGCCTCGAGCGAGATTTGTATTTAATTAAATTTGTAACCTTGTATTTTTTTCTTAGCAGAACCGTGCAAAACTTCTCATACCGTTCGTAGATACAGTTTATTGCAATTAAACTCATATGCTAATAAACTTTTTAATAAAATTTCTATTTTTTATGTATCTTCATACTACTGTTTCAGTTTCTATCTTTTGAAAAGAAAAAAAAATACTCACATAAAATTTGCATAGAATTACGGTAGGTATGAAAAATAAAATAAAATTCATAAAATTCCGATTTTTTTTTATTGTAACCCGATGAAGAAAAAAATCTTTACAATAACAATTTTGATTGAAATGAAAAGAAAAACATTTCCGGCGAATACTTACAAATTTCTTGGCACAACTTCGGAGGAACAACAAATTCTAGAACCGCTTACGTAAACCGTAACCTTGAGGTTTCTTTTTCTTTCGAATTCCGGAAATTTTAATCTTTCAAAACATTATTCTCTCCTCAATAATGAATTCGTGGAAATGATTTTGAGTTAGTGTACCTAACTCGGTTGACATCTCTTTCAAACTTTCGTGAATTAATAATGTATTAAGCAAAATATTATATACTCACATTAAAATAGAATAAAATTTGATAATGTTTGTAAAGAAAATTATAATTTTCATTGATTTGGAACATATTCAAAATTTTACAAACAAATGACAAATATGACATCGTACAATTGTTGTTTATCAATAGTTATTTTATTTCAATTCATTAAATTCATTACTTTTAATGTCGTTTCTTTTCAGGTTTGTTTTGTTATTTTATTATCTGTAAACATTATATTAGTAGAACAATAATTAATTATATCAATAAATATTTATTCTCTTTTCAGAGAAAGAAACAATAAACTGTATTGAATTTATTAACAAAATATCTTATATGTTCTTAACTAATGATGGAAAATTTGTAATATTAAGTAGATATTCGCGAAGCCATATTTTTTCTAAAGTTCATTTATTATACGGATAATTACAGTGGCGGACTAGAGAAATAACAATTATAGAAATTAAGGGTGTTGACTTATGGTTATTTCTAAAGAAACTATTGTACAACATATATAATACTAGATTTCACAGGCACAGATGTATATGTAGTAGGTCCTTCTCGTGGAAATATGGGACTCTCAGCATAGCACGAGAGGGTGAACCCAGGGCGAAATGGTTTATGGGGTCATTAAGTGAAATAGTCACGGGAGAAATTAATGTAAGTCGAGATATTATACGGACAATCAACACTTATTGAATTGTTGAATTTATTTCAAGAATTCTTTACCGAACGATTTCTTTTGGTTTACTTATGGATTTCCATTCCCAGAAAAAATATTAAATAATTTTATAGTATGAAAAAAAAAACGCATACTTACACGTGATTCTATAGAAAGCATGTTTAATTATTAATTAGTTCGTTTCTTGTTCATTCTATTTCAGTTTATTCAGGTAGTTACTCTCAAAACAGGGTTGACAACTTGACAAAATGATATATTATATCCTTCTTGTCGATTCTAAAAATTAGTCAAATGCATAATTAATCTTGACAAAAAGAGGTTTTTTAATACCTCTTCTATGTATATATAGGTTATTTTATACTTTTTGATCTATTTTTGACAAATGAAAAAAATAATGTTTTTCTTTTATTTCCCAGGTAACACCATTAAACAAGATGATTAATTATTAAAGCTGTCCCGTCATGGAGGCGCTCAGGTATGTGAGAATATGCCGCATTATCCTCGCTTGTTTTTATTGAAACATAAAATTGTAAAGCCTCCAGCGAATGCATCGCACATAGCAGGGTCGATGAGACATATTTTACACCCAACATAAATAATAATCTCCATCATTTTTCTGTCATGTGTCTTCATAGAAATTTGAAAAAGAAACGCGACTAAATATTTAATAACATATTCGGCGAGTACTGCGCGCTTCGTGTTATTTGAATGTTATTATAATGTCTGTTGACAAAAATGTTATTGTTATTATAATGTCTGTTGACAAAAATGTTATTGTTATTATAATGTCTGTTGACAAAAATGTTATTGTTATTATAATGTCTGTTGACAAAAATGTAATTTCCATGAGAATTACAACACAATAATATGAAAGCGAATAGAACTCAGTGTAATACGAAAACCCAGTCATGTTTTTTTTTGCAATTCTTAATTCGTATCTTAATAATTCAAAAACTATGTTTTTTCAAGCCCATATGTGTTGAAATTATGTTCAATATCTACATAATAATTCAGAAATGTTTGTATATTTGCTTTTTATCTTATGTCGGAGCATCACGCTCAAAATACAAAATGCTACGTCAGCTATGAATCTGCGCAGAGAAGGTTCTTAAATACAATTTGCTGCATTAACTTTAATATATTTAAAGCTATTTAAAAAACTCTATTTTTTTTAGGATCTTTATACAAAATTTTCAAAAAAGACTGTAAGCCATCTTTTGGAAACAAAATTACTCATGTAAACGTTGAATGGAATCTTGGTATTACGAAATGAAAATGTAATAAAATAGTTGGAGATTGATTTGTTATACATATAAATGTTATTCAAATCTTATTATTCTCAATAAATAAAGATTTAATGAAAAAAATTGCAAAAAAATTCCTCCATTTTGAAGTTTGACAAATTTTAGTGACATTTGAGGTCGGTACAACAGCTGCCTTTATCACACATAGAGGGTGTAGGGAATGTAGCTAAGATTCAAACCATATAGAGAGAAAAACTAGCATAATATTATGTAGGTAGGTTCGATTGAACAGTGAATCAAGTGTGAGATGTAACATATTATGATACATGCAGTTTTTTTTTCATGTGAGGGGCAAACTATAATTTTTCTTCTTTATTTTTAATAAACATTTAAAGTGTCATTCTTCTCTCTTTTTATGAATTATTGTGAAAGTGTCATTCTTCTTTTTCTGTGCTTATGTCAGTTATAGAGGTCTGTTAAGCAATGGGAAGCTAGACTAGAACCTGTTTAATTACCTACCGATCAAGCCTGACAATCGGAATCAAAAACGTAAAGCATGACGGGTATAAGCTAGTTCTAAATATTTTTTACCAATGCATAATCTATACTATGTACGCAAGATTAGACTAGACTACACCCCAGAGAAATAATTATTCCTACAAAAAAGTAAGAAAAGTATAAAAAAATAATTCCAATAAGAAATCTATATTTAATACGGTTATAAACTTTCTTAGAGTAAGTTTAAACTTCAATTAAAATCACAATACTTTTAAGGATTTGAAAAAAGTTTGAGGCTTGGTCTAATATCTGATTGACACAGTTTTGAAATTTGTATAAGTAAGTGAATATAAAACTGTATAAATTTATACCAACCTCTGTATCGGAGAGATCGAAATAACTGATTTACTTTATACTGGAAATAAAATACGCACTAAGTGCCAAAAAATTCATTTTGAGATAATCTAATAAAACTGATTTTCCCCCATATAGACATTTATTTATTTATTTATTTATTCATGTGTATACGGCACCACTGTGCCTTTAATAGGTTATAAAAAATCAATAAAAACAATTTAAAAATTTCAAAAACCTTAAGTTCAAATAAATAGACATAGAAAATTAATAATTGAGAATCAATACTATGTTTATACATGACAATATATGTATAAGCAAGAAAATGCTGATGAAAAAAAAATATAATTGAAAGGCAGTACATATATCACAATTGAAAAGTATCATAGTAATATGATGATTTTTGGTTCTGTTTTTTACGCCTTTAGATCATTGATATGGACTAAGTGCAATATTTAGGCTATTGGCAATGGTTTAAGTATTGAACCGCATACTTAACACATTTTTTTCAATTTTGGCACTTAGTGCGTATTTTATTTCCAGTATATTATTAATATGAACAAAAATGTCGATTGCGTAATTTCTCTAGCAGGAAACTATACTTTCGTGAAAATAAAATGAGACTAGTTGCCTCATAATGCCGACATGTTAAACATAATATTATTATTACGTTATTGGTGCTTCTAAATTGTCAGAAACGAACTAGTATTTACGTTTGTAAAAAATCCAACTCGTTTCTATAGCAAGTATTGTATCTTGAGAATCACACACTTGCTTATTTTTGCTACGTGATGTTTGTTTCGAAGTAAGGGGCCGCAACATCTCCCCGCCATGTCATACTCCTTCCCCACTGCGGCTGTCAGGAACAATATTGCCTTATCACAATGAGGTACCTGAATCTCGCTACCAGTAGACAGTATGATACACATTGCTACCTGGGCATGACACGAAACATTTTAATTCTTGTTTTCCAATTTAGAATTTATATACAAAACGTTGAGGGTTGTTATACAATTAATTAATTACAATCCAACGTAAAAAGGGAGGTTCTAAGTGAGTAGGTAGATATATAATACATAGGACATGTACATTCGTACAAACCGTTATATGGTAAAATAAAAATACATTCGATCTCTCTCTCTCTCTCAAAAAATTTAATATCATCGTATTTTTTTAAATTTTAGGCTAAATCAAAATGTGCACAAAATGATATTTACGTCCATAGTAAGTTAAGCTTCTGTTGAATCAAAACCACGACACTAAGAACACTATGGTTCTTATATCTTACAAGGAGTCTGGTATTTCGACCAATTCCTTGAAAGGGTAGAGATTGAAAGGTTATACTAGAACTTATTTGCAATAATTATGTTCCCCTTAGGCCAGTGGTTTTCGAGGTTTTTAAATTTCTACTACTTTATTTATACGATCAGTGGAAAAAATAGCTCATCGAGATAGTTTAACGAATATCGCTTGATTGTGAGCTGATCTCCGCAGATTTTGACCCGCCGTATTGGATTTAACGTCAACTGACAGTTGTTTCGAGTATACACTCTTGCGAACGTAATTTTTATTTATTTTATTTATTTATTGTCTACGCAACCAGCGGTTACTTTTACAAACAATTTTGACATTAAAAAAAATAAATCAATAGGTGATGCCAAGATGCAAACACCAAAAGAAAATAAACTAAACACAAACAAGAGACACAAAACAAACAGTTACAAATACATAAACATATGGAAATTAAATGAATACAGTATTATAACATGGGACCAAAGAAAACATCACAACTTCATAGAAAACACAAAGTGCCTAGCTGCTCTGATCTTTTAACATTTTTTTGAAATGGTACAAACTTGTAGCAAATATATCTATTTCGCCGAGGTCGTTGCCCCCCCTAAGAATCCTCTGCATGGGCGCAAAGAAGGAATAGTTGGTGGTATATGATTCGCAAGTCTGAACGTCTGCACATTGCGGGTATCCCTAGTGGGCACCCGAAGCTCCACCATTGATAAGAGTAATTACCGCTCTTACAGTGTAGCCCATCCCACTTACTGCAATTTTCATACAAAGTCAACATCGGGCACATAGAGGTGGAATGTCTGCGTGCGCATATTATATTCTCGCGTTGTTCCCGCCTTAGTTTTGAATACGAATGAAATATGGATGTTTTGAAAATATTTTAATGTTAATATTTTATTAGCTTAACTCAATCGAATTAATTATGTATTTTTTGTATCTATATAAATGAACAGGCCGACACGGGTAAGAACCACAGGACAACGTCTGTCGGGAAAGCTTGAATAAATTAAATAATTTATATTATGACAAAACAACGTTTGACGAATCAGCTAGGCTAATAATTTCTTATAGTGTTTCATTTTGATTTAGATCAAAATCTCTTTAAAAATAAATTTAAATTATTAAGGATGGTCTTACCGTAGAAATGTCACATGTACGCAGGCAATATACAAGAATCTTATTAAATAGTTGAGTATCGTATCATATTCATAGTAAGTATGTTCTAATAGCAATTTCAATCAACCGTTGTATGTTTTCAGTTATTTTTTTTTCAATTTAAAGTATTTGATCATGTTATTGGTAGGTACAATCTAAATTAATTCAATAATTTTAACTTTTCTGCTTATTATAAAAAAAATATACCTTAAGAATAATGTGGAAATGACAGAACTTTCCCAGATAAAAATAAAGTTTCACTCATCAAAAGTTTGACTAGACATTCAGTACCTACATTATGTACGCGTGTAAACAGGTCGAAGTATTTTTAAACGTCATTAATTTGCTTAATCGAAAATAAATCCTTGCAACAGGGAAAAGTGTAGCCGTCCACAAAGGAAAAAAAAAGACGAGAAAATAATTAATGAGTATGATTGATTGGGTATTATTGTTATTTAGCGAAACAGGAAAAACTTTCAAAGTAATTTATGTTTTAAAGGCGTCATTAATTACGGAAGTTTGACAATAAATTTAAAATAAAAACTTTCTCTAAGGTTTTCTTCCGTTATTGGTGCTTATAAAGAATAATAACAAGTCAAAATATCTAAAACACGTAACTGCACAGACTTTTTAATAATATTTTCAATGGGTTATTATTTTTTTTTGCACTTAGTTACCAAAATATATTAGGCAATATTCCCACTGGTACTTAGACTAAGAAAGGATCCGAGATTGATTTTCTTTACACTTAACCACTGACATACGTACGTGATACGTCACCCAAAAGGTTTTTGGTTCAAAACTTTTTTATGCGCTGGAATTTCTGTACGTCCTTTTTGTAGTTTCCTAGATGCAAGTAACCTATGTGCTGAGGAGAAAAAGGATGCGTGGCATGTGTCAATGTAAGAGATTTAGATATCCCCTACGTATGTGGTACGTACGTCAGTGTCAGTTTGAATTTTTTCCAATAAGTATTCATTTCTGTTTGTGCGCATGTAAATGGATTAGTAGCGGTTTAATTATTCTTTTGAGCCTTCACATTTAGAAAAATAGTTCAGGCAAATGTTGCCGATGTTGAAGAAATGACTGAATCTAGGCTCCGTGGATATGAAAAAAAATCATCAGCGGTACATTCAGTCGGATTGCATTGGGTCCTCTGAGGATGGTGATAGAATTATTGATTAATATAGATATTTTTTGAAAATCGTTTTTAACTATTATTAATGCCTGTTATATGAAACATCGACATCGTGCGTGCCGTTGGGACAGAGTGGATGGGGATGAACAGGGACAGGAGGAGTGGCGTGAGCGTGAGGAGGCCTATGTCCTGCAGTGGATAATTACGGGCTAATGTGTATATGAAACATGCCTAAATAAAATATGCATTGCAAAAATCATCAGATTTACACTCCATACGTACCATATATGTACGTCAGTGTTAGTGTAACAAAATGACATGTCAGTGGTTGAGGGTTAAACTAAGGATGGCTCAAAATTAGGGATGAGGACATCAACGACATCCACTCGGATCTGATCACAGGAGAAGACCCCTTTGAGATGACGAAGTGTGAAGAAGAAAGCGACGATAAAAAATTTAAGAGCGTGGCCTAACATCAGTACAGCATCCTTGGAAGTTTCATTTCAACGTATTCCAAAATAAAACAACCCCCTCTCCCTCCCGTCTGATCATTTTTAAAGAATAAAACCCCTATTGAAAAAATAGCAGCAAATTAAGAACACGTGCTTCGAATTGGATTTAGTCTAAAGCACTATCAAAAACGACTGATAATATTTTTTTGTGTCAGAATATTATTCGATCGTACATAGATTTTAACTCTTTTATTATCATAAAAGTGCCTACCTACATTATATTCTTGGCCGGTACATATATCACTCCTTGGTAGGACAGTTTCTCAAAATATTCTAAGCTCGACTTCCATTCTTCTCGGGGCAAAGTACCTAACCAAGTGTTGTAAATAATAAAATTTAATTTAATCAGTAATGCTTTGGCAATAATAAAGTTGTAAATTTATTTTGTTCCTGAAGTTTTAATATAATTCTATTTAGTGTGCGTCGAGCGTCAAAACTCCCGACAAATATTTTCACGTTTAGAACAAAAACCACCGATGTTTTAAAACTATTTCATTTATCATTTTGAAATACCTTATTCACTCATGAATAACATTCTGAATTTATACTTACACGCTGAATGATAGGGATTTATTTAAAAAAAAACCTTGAAGGTATGTACTTAAGTAATCATCAAAATGTATGAAAAAGCAAAGAAGTCACATTATACAGAAAAGGCGTTGTAAACTGTATAGTATTTGTTTACTTACGTATATGAAATAGGTACATAAGGAAAATAAATTATGATACCTATGATTTTTTTAATAATGGGTATGTGATGTAAAAATCTTCTTGAGGCATTCATGTTTATAGAATCAAATTATATATTTGCCTTCAAAAATCATTTTATCAGACAAACTCAGTTGTTGGATATTTATATTCCTTATTTGCATTTACTTAGTGATTATTTGGGTGAATGAATCGACAAAGCTGTGTAACAAATCTACCGCTACTCACACAAAATGGAAATGTTGGATATAGTTTGAAAGCCTTTCAGTATCGCCAAAACCTACACAAAGTTGTAAATCATCATTCCGAAACCGGCACTCAGTTGAAACGATACTGAGGGAAAATTATTTGCAGTTTTTAATTAATTTATGTATCAACACATTATTAGTTGTAACAAACAACATTGAATAATGTTTGTGTTGTTAATTAACAAGCAAATGTAGAAACTTTTCATTGATTCTGTTAGTCCTGTTGAGTTATCCAGTGTCATTTTTTATATAACATGCATATTTAACGTTTCTGTATTGATGTATCAAAATTTACTATAGAAACTTCGCATATGTAGATAGGTACCTACTTTAAGGCAATGAAATTTAGAAAAACAAATTGGCACCGGAAATTTCGTACAAATTATTATTGGTAGAATATTCTAAGTTAAAAGTGTATAATTTATCACTAACATTAACGTGTTTGATAATCTTTATTTCAAAAAATTTGAACGATTCTTACAGTTTGTCCTCTGGAAAGCATTCGCGCGTCCGCGCGTCCTGTTTCTACTACCTACTCAAACGCGGACGGATCGTTCAAATTGAGAACATTGTATGATCGTTCGTCGCATGGTCGAGCGATCACTTTTTAGTCAGGACATAGCTTTCGCATGTTGGATGTGTACCTACTGGAATATAAGATTTCTTTCAAGAAAAGAGTTTGATTGTTATTTTACATTATTTTCAATTTTTACGTATGTAAGTAGGTAGTTACTTAACTATTTTGTTCAAATAGAATCGAGATGTTGAATTAGACAACAGGGCATTCAAATAAAGCGATTTATTAAGGGACTGCACGTGTTTGAAAGGAGATTTATGAAACTATCAGAGACACTTATTGATAACAAAATAAAATTCAATCACTAGCTTTAGATAATACCTACATTTATACAATTAGGTATCAATAATTATTATAATAAGATGACCAAATCATAAAGTTATCAATTTTGGATCATGCACCACAGGCAAATAAGCAGAAAGAAGATAAGGAATATGTAACAACGAATGGCTCTAACAATTCATTACTGATGTTCGATTTTTAAATGAAAAAAAAAAAAAACACTACGGGCTTACGACCGTCTTCTACTGTTATTTCGAAGGCTGGCTTAGTGTGATCATTATACGTTAACAACGATCGAGATTGAGTGGTAATTTTTAAATATCCGAAACTCCGTATCATGAGAACTCTCGACATGTTCAACATGTCAAAAAATTCCATGTATACAACAAGTAGGTATATATTTAATGAGTAATGAGATATAGAGATAAAAGATGGAAATTATTGTGAACAAGAGAGCAACCAAGAAAGAAGGTAAGCAGGTGTGTAGATGAGCTACAATGTCTGGAAGACGCCGTGTGTAAAGAAATTCACATATTCACACTATGTCTAAATCAAATGTAAAAATTTCATAGCTCAATAATTGTCGTGTTTGAAAGCATTTAGTAGAAGTCGCACACATTAATCAGATGAAAAAGTGTCTCAATCTCGATTTAGACAATGTCGTACACGCAGATTTAATTTACTTAGATACACTAAACTAAAACAATGTCACTGTGGGAATAGACAATATTATGCAAATATGAAATAGGAGCTTATTGGTCGAGGAAGATATTAATTAATTATTATGAAACTTTCGTTGTTTGTGGTGTGCTGTGAATGTGATTATTAGGTATTAATAATATTATTATATAACATTAATTATTTATTGTTTCGTAGGCTGTGAAATATATCACCCCCGGCTCCAAGACTACATACCAGCCAACGACACCGCCCGTCTGCTCATGATGATTTCGCTGGAGGAAATATTTCCTACCTACTACGACGTACCTATTATTATTTTAGCGTCGCTCTAGCCGGCTAAATACTCTGCGCTCAAATAGTTTGCACCACGCTTTTTGAATAATTACTTGAACTGGGGAAATCGTTAATGTTATGCTGTAAAATAAAAGTGTTAGTTCTATTGAAGGTATAACTTATAGTACGTATTACTAATCCGGCTGCTTTGTAGCTACAAAATCAAATGTTATAAATGTTTCAGATTTATACGAAGTCCGTTAGCTTATGAAATACTCATTTCATACATTCACAAGTTTAGGCGACGTACCTAATACCTATATAATATTATACCAATATGCCAGTTTTTTTTAACAATAATATTAATTCTAGAGTTAAGTAGGTATTATCATAAATGATCGACTACATTTTCCTTCGGTGGGTGAGGCAGAAGTTTTAAAAGGATAAAAATAACGATGCCAAATATGATGGAAGTTGCCAAGTAACCCATGCCATCAACCGTGAATCTACCACAGCCTGTTTCCATTATTATTATTCTTCTTATTAATCTCACCAAATGCCCCATATGGTTATTATGATCAACCTTCCATAAAGGCTATTAGCTACTTGTGCAGGAAATATCAAAGTTATTTGAATTTTTAACCCTCATTCACCGAGAGAAATTTCCACATTGAAACGATACTATTGCCACAATCTAATCTAATAGATTTGTGGTGGTTTTTATATTTTATGTAAAGGTTTCCTTTAACGTTCAGTATAATTTAAAATTTTGAGTGTGTTAGAACAAGTGAACTGTATGGATAGGGAAAAAACTAGGAGATTATGGGTACAATATACTTGAAGGGATGCACAAATAATTGTATGACAAATTGTGTACTCACCGCCTTTTGCTCTTGAAGTCACTTAAGCACATTTAACACTTTGAAGCAAGAACATGAAGTCTAACACGAAGTTACACGCACTATAGCCGGCCACTGTCGTCGAACTCTTTCTTACGTCTGTATGCATTTCTTCCGTAGTGCGGTGGTGACAATAATTCGGCAGTAGTAACATTATTTGTGCGGGACACAGGTAGGTATAGGAATAGAAATGCCCTAACATACCGCCCACCAATTTTACGAAGTAAAATTCCCACACAAAAAAAAGAAAATAAACTGAATGAAAAACCCCCAAAGAAAGAAACAATCAAACTCTACAACAGCGCTGAACAAAACGCTGATCGAAATACAAACAAAAAAAATAAATGTATAAGAAAACGAAAGAAATAAAATCTGTTCTCAATGCTTCACAAGCGAAAGACAACCGAGCATTCACTGGTTCTCGGTAAAAAGTAGCATATAACATCTATCAAATGGTATTTGCAAATCTACAAAAACGTAATGAAAATAAAATAACAAAATAAAAAGACTTGAAATATCATTTCAAACAAAGAAAACAAATAAGAGACACTTCGATAAGTGTATACTTAAAAACTAGAACATGAACCTTTTACATGTGAAAACATTAATTGACAATTTTGGATTTAGTAGTTTTAGCTCCTCGAAGCTTATGTACGTTGAGCAGAAGGGGTCCCCCGAAGTCAATGCCGAAACGCGAAAAGGAACGGCTGGGGTAAACTGTATTCGAAGGAAGGTTTCCCATTAAAGGTGTTGTAGAAGATGCCCTCAGTCTGGCACAGACCAGACACTTAGACAGACGAGACTTTGTCCTACATCGAGCTGAAATGATGCAAAACTTTAGCTGGATAAGGAATTGCCGAGCTCTTGGTCCAGCATGAAGGTAGCTCTTGTTGTAATCCATCAAAATATCGCTTGGATGGCCTTGTTTGGATAAAACCACAGGATGCTGCTGGCTTTCCTTAAGATTAGATTGCTTCGACCGCCTACCCACGCGCAATATACCCGATTCATCAATAAATGGACATAACTTTTGAAGTTGACGAGAACAGTTCGCACCCAACTGGATGGCCATTAAATCATGATCAAAGTGCTTACTTTGATCTATCTTTAGTATAACATCACTTGCAGGTTCACGCTTAGATACGATGTTAACGTGAACTGAAGTTTTGGTATAAGGAAGCTGTTCCATTTGAATCACTTTGGGTGAGTTAGAAGGCCAGTTTGACATAGGAAGTTTTAACCACATTGGTCCAAAAAAGCAAGGGTGGTGAACAGTAACTTGCTCAGCAAGCAAACCTCTAGAAGCAGGATTATCATGTGACACCACATGACGCCAAGATGCGTTGTTGGTGTTTTCATTTATTTGTTTTATACGATTGGCTACAAATATTTTTAGCAGATAAGGAGGAGTCCTTAGCCATGACAAAACTATAATAGAATCTGTGAATAAACAGACATTGTTTATATTCACAGAACCATTGACTGAAGAATGAACGTAGTGTATCAATTTTGACAAAAGAAGAGCTCCTTGCAATTCCAGACGTGGAATTATCAAGGTTTTCAAAGGAGCAACCTTAGATTTAGCTATTAGAAGATGAACTTTAGGAATAGAACTATGTACAACAATGTAGACTAAGGCGGCGTAACCGCGCTCAGACGCACCCGAAAACCCTACTAATGAACACGGAGTGTTTTCTGTGGTGCCCAAATATCGGGGAATATGAAGGCCTGACAGAAGTCCAAGGTTACCAGCAATTCTAGCCCACTCTTCTGCAACTTTTGCAGGAATGAGACTATTCCAATCAATCTTTTGCCGCCATAAGGTTTGGATTAGACATTTTGTCAGAAATATAACCGCAGGACTTTTCGATAATTTACGTTCTATGTTTTGTAATCGATGAAAGGCTATGTTATCAGAATCACGGAGATTTAAGTTCTCAGTGATTAACGTAAGGGGTACTACATTCTGACCATCACTCTGCCGGTAATGTTTATTTACAAAAATCTCTTCACACTTAACGTCATCAGGATTTGGCATGTATTTGGATGGTGGTTCCTCAATGGCCCAAAATCGCTTAATCGAGTCGTCAAGGGAAAGCTGAAGTGAAGTATTTGATGTATTTGGTATGTCACCTATTAGCACCAGACCAAATACCTATTGTCGACAAAATCGAAATATTACTATTGACATTTTTGAAGTTTGTGGCCCGCCCACCGTCAAGAATTGAAGGAAGTAAAGTGGCTCCGAGTAGGAAGTCGATTTCACCGGGAACATCGAAACCCTCGTCAGCCAACTCCTCTCTCGAAATACCCATTAAAGCCAAGTCCACATGTGGTCTTGACGCAGGCATCTCACCAGAAATATTTGAAATAACAAGAGCCCTCGATTTTATCTGAGGACCGCTCTTGCGTGCTGGCTTGAGGCAACATTTTACCTCACCTATTATATCTACGGGGTTCTGACCAACCCCCTTTAAGCCACCACTGTAAACATTGATCCGCAAGCCCAGAAGTTTTGCGCAGCGTTCAGTCATTATGGAAACCTGTGATCCGGTATCTATTAACATTCTAATACATCTATAAGTGCCGGCACTGTCCTTGCACCCCGCCGAAGCTGTGCCCAACAGTGCTATGTTGGAAAAAGCAGGTACAGCCATTAAAGTCTCATCTACAGACGTTGAGTTGGCAGAATGCGATGGTTTCACGTCTCTATGCAGCAATGTGTGGTGACGACCACCACACCTACCTACTGCATGTGAATTTAGACGCACAATTCCTCACCTGGTGAGACTTAAGACAATTGAAACACAGCTTCAATGATTTGACGATTTCCATCCGTTTGACATCTGTGTTTTTAAGAAATTCAGAACATTTCATTATAGGATGTTTATCGCTTTCGCAAAATTTACAAATTTTCGTAGTATAACCATTTGTAGTATAACCATTTGTAGTAACAAATGCGCGTTTATAATGCGCACTTGTATTCGAAGAAGAAGAAGAAGCACTCTTATTAGAAGTAGAACGAGGTAATGTACTCGACATTTGTAGAACGCGTAGATGATTATGTAAGAAATCTAGTACTTTCGTAGCGGTAGGTATTTCATCAATTTTCAATTGCAATTCAAATTGACGTTTCGTAGGTGGATCTAAATTTCTAATGATAAGATGAGCAATAAATAGCTCGAAGATATCTTGCTTTTTAAAAGATTGAAGTGCGCTAAAATTGTCTTGAAAGAAAGCTATAAATTTCGACAATCCTTGTACAGACTCAAAAGTAATTGGTTTAATGTTAAGCAATTGCTCAGAATAGTGACAGAAGAGAACTCTCGAGTTTTCATAATGCTTGACCAGCGTATTCCAAACAATAACATAATTTTCCTCCACTATCGGAAATGATTTTATTAAACTGAGCGCTGTTCCGCTGACACAAGATAGTAAGTAATGATATTTCTCAATGTTAACATACGCGTCGTTTTCGTGAATCATGCTTTTGTATACCGAATGGAATTGACACCAATCCTCAATTTTTCCATCAAATTTTGGAAGCGAAATTGGAGGTGGCCTAACATTGAGTATTGGTTTATGCGGTAATATTGGCTTGGTGTCGGTTTCTTTTTGATCTGATTGTTGACACAAACGTTTGCCCACAGCCTTGATGTTAAAGTAAATTTCATCGAAACACGACTCTGCACTGGTCAAATCGTCATGATTTTCATCCCCACGATACTCGCATAAAGACTCCTGTATTTTATCCTGAATGTCTTGAAAATTACTATAAATATCCTCGAGTTTATCAAATCTCGCAATAAATAGTTGACGTTTAGGTTCATCCCCTAAATGCGGAATCAGTTCTGAAGTAACTGTAATTTTGGAAATAATTCTTGACCGTTTTGCCTTTAACATATTGATTTTACGAATTACCGTCTCCATTTTATATAGGTATTATGAATAATATGCAGGTTTAACACAATGAGAACGATATAACAGAAAGCAAAGCAGGTAAGAAAAGAGAAAGAAGTAGAATAATTTCACGTAACTGTAAGAGCTGTAACGTATCCGTACTGTTATATTGTTTTTACTTTTAAATTATGACACGCAAAAATATAAATGTGCAATCGAAATGTATTATATAAAATACAAATTCACTGAATGACCATACGAAAAGTAAGTACAAATAATACTGCTTTTACACCAAATTATTCTACGAATGTTTTGTGAAAATATATAAGATTCACTCATACAAAATAATATTTAACTCGTAGGTATACGATAAATTAATAAATATCAAATTAAACAATAATTTACTTCTGTCCCGCGCAAGTAAAAATCTTATGTATAAGATTGAAAAGGACAGAAATAATTTTACTATTAAGAAAAACGAAATATAATGTCTTATGAAATATGAAACTTGAAACAAAGAAATCGTGTAAGCAACTTTTTTACTAAAATGTATGGAACCTCGCGAACGTTCAGTCGAAATTCGCTTGTACTTGTACGAACATTTGTACACAATGAACAGATTGACAACTTTGAAATATTCGTAGTTAAAAGGCCGGTGAAAAAAACACAATTAAATTATACAATCGAAGTTTAAACTATTGAAATATTGTACCCGAATGAATTCTCTACTTTATTAACTAGTTTTTAACCCCAAGCTAAGAAGTAATCCTGGATCGAATGGACCAAAAACGAAGGGATGTTAGAACAAGTGAACTGTATGGATAGGGAAAAAACTAGGAGATTATGGGTACAATATACTTGAAGGGATGCACAAATAATTGTATGACAAATTGTGTACTCACCGCCTTTTGCTCTTGAAGTCACTTAAGCACATTTAACACTTTGAAGCAAGAACATGAAGTCTAACACGAAGTTACACGCACTATAGCCGGCCACTGTCGTCGAACTCTTTCTTACGTCTGTATGCATTTCTTCCGTAGTGCGGTGGTGACAATAATTCGGCAGTAGTAACATTATTTGTGCGGGACACAGGTAGGTATAGGAATAGAAATGCCCTAACAGAGTGAATATTAATTATTTAATCCAACTGAAATTTTATTGTAATAAAAGAAGTTAATTTGGTCGCTTTTCGTAAAACACAAACTAAGTATTTCATTACCTACTTAAAGCAACCCAGAAAAACTGTTTCTTGTTTGTAGGTGCTTACTTCTGATCAAAAGGGTCCCGAGTTTGATTCCGAGTTCGGTTTCTCAATAGCACCTATCGGATTTGGTAAAATTCATCTTTTACAATAATTTTTATGAATGTGTTTCATTACGTGTACGAATCGAACATGTTCGACTTTGGATTAACCCAGCAGGCAAATTTCCCTTCGTAAACAAGGGCAAACTTTTCTTTTTGTCCGAGTATAAGAAAGGCAGTGGCTAAGTTTTATTATTGTTGTTGAACCCCCAGCTACGGAAGGTTTCCTCGAAAGCCTCCCCCCACCCCTTCACACCCTCCTAACGATGTTTTTTGAAAAGGTTTTCTATTCACTCTAATATTAACAACGCCCTTGTTTGTTTTGACTCTTATAAAAATAATAATAATTCTGTTTTGACGTTTATTCTGCATAGTAATAGAACCGTATTGTTGTTAGTTCTAAAGGGATTCTTAATTAATGGGAGATGTTTTCTTGTCATAAATAGTAGGGACCTTATTTTGACAGACATTTTTAAAGATTAGACATTTGTTTTTAATCCGATTTATCTCAATCAATAATTATCAGAATAAATCAATAAATATTTTTTTTACCCATCACGCCGTGTCCCGTAAAAGATAGGCAGAGAGAACGCGGACCTCCACTTTTTCTATCCAAGCATACTTCTTTCTATTCTTCTGCCGACATAACATTTCTCATACACCCTCTCCTATTTCTCTTACTTCTTACGGAATCGATGTGTTCGATCCACGTCATTCTCGGTCGGCCACGCTTTATAACACCTTTCCTTTCAGCCTTATAAATTCTCTTTGTCATTCTGTTTGCATACATTTTTTCCACCTGCCCAAACCATCTCAACTTATAAACTTTCATCTTTTTTTTTTTTCTAGATTACCGGCGACTCATTCATTTGCGAACATATTGCGCCAACTTTCATCTTTGTCACAACACTTACTTCCATACCACATTCCTTCCAAATATTTTTATTCCTTTCGTAGATTTTATCTCAACTGCATTTATACTACGTTCTTCTTTTTTCGTCCATGTACACGTTTCACACCCATACATCATTAAATATGTGTTACTTTTGTAGTATGATAATAATTAATACCATATCAAATAATTCTATTTTTTTCTAATACCCATGAAAATAATTTTTATCGTGAGTTTTATAAGACTGTCACACAATGTGATGCTTTCAGCAGCTTGTTTCATTTCAAATTCTGTGTGTCAAATTCTCTTTGAGGTTGTAGATTATAATATTATCTTCAAATAAGATTTATAAATATCGTAGGTGCACTCAAACGCACTACATCTTTATTTTGCCAGTATACAATATTGTTTATTTTACTGTTTTCTCATATTATCACTGAGAAAATAGATAGAAAGACATTATACTATTGTTATTGGTAGATATTATAAACCTTATAAAATAGCTGTAGTGGCTGGTAGCCTAGCGTTATGACACCGGCTTTCGTTCGGAGGTCGTGGGATCGATCCAGATGCTAACCATCTTCCTCTTTTACGACACAAGCTTTAAAAAGCTTACTTTGAAAGAGTCAAAGAAACTATTTAGGTATGTTCACTTTTGAAAAAAAAAACTATTAAATGAATTGGCTGCAGAAGTAAAAATTATCATGGCATCAAAGGTTATAAAGCATTTTGACCCTATATTTAATGTTTCCATTTTTTTTTACCTGAAACCGTGTAGCGTAGCTATATGGTGGCAGGGTTGGCAAAGTGCTACGGGCCCCAACCCAAGAGGCCACGAACTTAGAAATAAGCTGACGTCTTTGAGACAATTTTTTATCATACTTAATTACATTTACGTGGTTGGTAGACCGGCGGTTACGACGCCGGCTTTCGCACTGTTTCGTGCGGAGGTCGTGGGTTCGAATCCCGGCCGTGTCGACCATTTCCGCTTTCACGACACAAGCATTTGCTTAGTGTGAAAAATGTCAAAAGTGTATTTGTGTTCACTTCGAGTGAGCACAGATTCATTTAAAACAAAATATATTATTATATATACATTTAGTCCTAAAAATCAATTGAATTGCGACATAATTAAAACTTTAAAAAAATTCAAACTAATCATTGATATTTAATCACTTTTAAAACAAATATATGTCGATCTTTAAAATCGCTTTTTTTTTTGACGCGGTGCGTTGGTGTCCCAGGACAGCTGGTAGTGATGGGAATTCCCTCATTTTGGTAACCACAAAAGGACCTACTTTTTTCGAGCTAGCTTCGCTCTCAGTGTATGGAGAGTCCCGGATTTCTAAATGGTATAGGTAGGTAAATCCACAATTATCAAGTGTTTATATAAATGTACCAATATCAAACTCCAATATCTCTTCTGCTACAAAATATATGTAGAAAAAACAGCATAGTTTTTCGGTATGTATCAGCTAGTCATTCTGTAGCTTTACAAGGTTATTATATTTCCGTCAAATAACGAGCAAATTGTCCATGCAGGAAGTTGTATTGAAATGTGTCGTAATACTATATCGTATGCTCATTGCTCACAGTTCTGGATTATATTACATACCTACGAAGTACCTGGTGTGAAATATTCATAAAAAAAAATCACGAAACATGTGTAGGAATCGATTGGAAAAAAAATATGCCAAAGCTGAATTCACAAAATAAAACGAGCTTATTGAGTTTTTTTTGTACGGTTGACGTGGCGCTTCTTTCAATAAAAAGTAACTCGAGTACCTATCGATTGAATTATTATTAAGTAGCTAATACCCGTCTTGCTTTACGTTGTTGATTCGGATTGTCAGGCTAGATAATTAAACGGGTTCTAGTCTAGCTGCCCATTGCTTAAGAGAACTCTATGTAACTGTCATACACACAGAAAAAGAAGAATCATACGTTCACAATTCATGAAAAAAGAGAAGAAAAAAAGAATATAGCTTTTTTAAAAAAAAGCTATAAAAATCATAGTCTGCCACTCACTTGGAAAAAAATTGACTGTGTATGTTACATCTTACATGTTCAATTAAAGGGAAAAAATATGTACTTCAATAATAATATTGTAGGATCCTACCTAAATAATAATATGCAAGTTTTATTGAACCATTTTACTCTCACATGGTTTGAGACTTAACTACATTAGCACCCTCTATGTGTGGAATTGTACAAAATTTATGTGAAATCAATTCAAGTTCCGTGATATAGTTATACGGTCACATATCTAGAAACTTACCCATAGTGTGGAATCGGAATAATTTGGTATTTATAGTTTGGTTGTGATATTAAAGCAAGTTCCGTGATATAGTTATACGGTCACATCTAGAAACATACCCATAGTGTGGAATCGGAATAATTTGGTATTTATAGTTTGGTTGTGATATTAAAGCAAGTTCCGTGATATAGTTATACGGTCACATCTAGAAACTTACCCATAGTGTGGAATCGGAACAATTTGTCTTTAATTCTGGAGCTAATTACTCCCACATAAAACCGCTGCTTTTATTCTATGGGCGTAACATTTCACCCATCTGTGTGCTCTGGGCGTAAATTTATATGGATTAGACGTGCTTGGTATGGCTCTGACTGAAACTGATGGTAGGTACCCACCTATTATATAGAGGTTTATATTTCATTCTTCTGCATAGTCCGTACTTGGTTATTATTTCCAAAGAACAAAAGAAAAACCTTTAAAATTTAGAAAAAGCTTGATTTCTTTCAAAGAATTTGATGAATTTCTGACTGTCTATTACATGACTGTCTTTTAATGCAGTGTTTTTTTTTAATTCTTTAATAATCTATACTAAATATGTGTACCGTCTACAGAAATAATGTTACGTAGGTATAGTATTAATATACAAGGGCGTCGCCAGCCCGAGGCCTAGGGGGGGGGGGGGGGGGGCAATTGAACCCAGTCATAGGGTATTTTCCGTATATCCTATATTACAGAGGATGAGAAATATATGAATTTTAAGTACAGTCAAGAGTATGAAGATTTTTTTTAGGATTTAACGGCAAATCACAGTCTTATAACTTTGGTTGCTCTGCAGTTGCCTACATTTTTTAATCTCTAGGGGAGGGGGGCAGCTGTCCCCCCTGCCCCCCCCCCTTGGCGACGCCCTTGTTAATATAAGTATATATTTTAAATAGCTAAATCACATAAATGAGTGATAGAACTATGAACCATAATGCATTTATTTATTTGAAATGTAATGTCATCAAGCGCCCTATACCTACCCCATTTACGATTTTTGGTGAACTATATCAGCTACTTATTGCGCACACGTTTCAAACTAACGCTGTTTCCTTCATTTTTCATATCCTCAGTGGAAATAATATACCTATCAGACCCATTCAAACTGGCCAATAGAAATTTGTTTGAGTTATGTACTTGAACTTTTTCTAAGGGCCTACTTAGGGATATATGTAGTTATTTTTTTCGGGTCTCAATTCGCAGATTAGTCTGTCCCAAGCGGTCTTCGTCTCCAAGCCCCACTTTCGTCAGCCAGACTTTGTTCATGACTCCACTCACCTGTTCTACATATTATTTAGCTATTTCTGAGGCGACCTGAGATTATGACTTCTTAAACTTTTATGCACAAGAATATTTCGCTTTCCGATGATTTTGTTTTATAAAAATACTAGCTTTCCCGACAGACGTTGACCTGTGTTCTAAATATGAATATTGAATTCGAATTCATATGGTGATGAATTAAATATTATCATTTGACCAATGTGATTCCGAACGATGTGTCTGTTTCAAACGATGTATATTACATCCGGATTCTGTCACTCGATCCAAATGATAATTTCTGTCAAAATTTTAAAATTGGAATAAAAATTATAGGTAATTAGGTAAATAGGGGGTTAAATAAGGTTGTCTACGTAGAGTTTTCTTTAATTTTTTAATTTACCAAGCATTTTTCTCAATTTTTTTCTTCTAAAAGGACATTCTCCTGATAAACAACCTACACGACAAAAAAGATTTAGAGAAATCGGTTCAGCCGTTTAGGCGTGATGCGATGACATCGGGAAGTAGCTCTCCATTTTTATATATAAGATAAAGAAAATGACGTTTCTCTAAGTGAACTTAATAAAAAAAAACACAAACAAAATAAAGTCCATCCATTACTTAAATCCTCAGTTGTCATCTTTATAAACAAAATAAATTGATTGATCTAAGCTAAACGACTTTGACCTTCCAAGAAATTATTCCTACACATTTATTAGAAGGTACGTATACTCTCCTAACGTAGGATTTATTATGTACCTACCTAATTTTAGAAAAAGGAATAATACCTATTTCTTTTGTACTTTTGACTTTTTTGTTTTGAAAATACGTTTTTTCTTGACTTGTTACATATTTTTTTATGACGTTATTTACTTAAATAAAACAGTCCAGTTGTTCAATTTGGTTGGATCTGTGACCATGCAGGTCATGCCTTCAAAACTAAAGAGGGTAATAAAATATTTGTGGAATAACACATTATTGTTTTAGTTTAATAATTCCACCGATTCGTTTTTTTTTATCAGGACGTTTTTATTTTATTGATTAGCCTATTTTATGCTTTAGAAATTAACCCTTAAACGGTTTCGTTATTTTAAATTACGTAACTGTTTTCATGGGGTATATTCGTACCCCAAAATTTAAAGTTAAAAATAATATTGATTTTTTTACTTTTATGTATATACTAGCTTATACCCGTCTTGCTTTACGTTTTTGATTCCGATTGATCGGTAGGTAATTAAACAGGTTCTAGTCTAGCTTCCCATTGCTTTGTAGACCTCTATAACTGACATAAGCACAGAAAAAGAAGAATGACACTTTTAATGTTTATTAAAATTTTGTATGAAGATCCTAAAAAATGGGGTTTTTTAAATAGCTCTAAATATATTAAAGTTAATGCAGCAAATAGTATTAAAGAAACTTCTCCGGCATTTTGCACAGCTCTGTGCAGATTCATATCTGACGTAGCATTTGTATTTTGAGCGTGATGCTATGACATACGGTAAAAAGCAAATAAAAAAACATTTCTGAATTATTATGTAGATTTACCACGCAACTTTTTTAATTTTTTCTTTCATAAGAACCTTCTACTGATAAAAGCCAACACGACAAAAAAAGAAATAATGAAATCGGTTCAGCCGTTTAGGCGTGATGCGATGACATTAAGTAAAAAGCTAATAAAAAAATATTTCTGAATTATTATGTAGATTTACCACGCAACTTTCTTAATTTTTTCTTTCATAAGAACCTTCTACTGATAAAAGCCAACACGACAAAAAAAGAATTAGTGAAATCGGTTCAGCTGTTTAGGCTTGATGCTCACATATACGGTAAAGCAACGACAAAAGGCAAATAAAAAAACATTTCTAAATTATTATATAGATTCTTTTATTTAATAAAACTACAGGTTTCTTAATTATATTTGTTTCATTTTATTAAACCAGATAAAAAATAAATATTTAAAAAAGTTTGTTAATTATGTCTCATATTTACTTCATATGAGGTTGACCACCTCACGTCCTTAAACCTCAACCGCCATACCATAGGCCTCAGTCGCCTTCGAGCGCTGAATGGGGTTCAGGCCCCCCGCATTGCGGGTTGGTTTGGGGGGGATCTGCGGCGGGCTTGATTTGTGTGGAGCCGGCTTTTGGATTTGATTGCTTCGATCAGGCTAGAAGGTTGGTTCCGTGCGGGTCGGGTTTGCTGCGGATTTGTCTCCTCCGGGTTGGCTTGTGCGGGGAGCCTTAAAGGGAGAATGTATGTATTTACTTGAATTCCAAAGATCTTTTTTTAATATTGTTCAATATTATGATACTATAATATAATAATAATGAAAAAAACATTTTCAAAGAGGTTGCACTCAACAAAAAAACTGACAACTACTTTTAAGGACTATTTATTCATATGTATCTCTAATATAAAAGAAAGTCAGGTTAGTGCGAAAACTCATAACTCGAGATTGGCTGAACAGATTTTTATGCTTGGTTTATTGGATTCTTCTCCGCTCCGAATAACGGATAGAAAATAATAAAAAATATATTATTGAAGTTAGTATGGAACGGGTTTACTGACAGCAACGCCATTTGTGAAAAATTCCATTACGACACAATTTTTATTTTCTTGACAACCATTGAGTTTCAAAACATTGGTATGCAGATTTTTGACAGAATTTCTTTCGAGCTTTCAGTAATATTTTTTTTTATACACAAAAATATTTCAAACGTTTTTTTTTTGTATAAATTACAAATTTGAATTCAATATTCATAGTAAAGACTACAGGACAAAGTCTGTCGGGAAAGCTAGTTATGCATACAAAAAGGTGTTTCGTTTAAGAATTTAGGGTGGATCTTTTGAACAAGCATTATACAGTCAAATAAGTTTTAATGGAGGATTAACTCACTAATGTCCCATAAGAGAAAAAAATGGATCTTTCAACTATCAAATAGCGGCGATTGGGGCATTAAACACCTTAATGAAAGATTAAATTTAGTGGGCTGCTCCAACAGCCAATAGCACACTAATGGACAATTTAGAACTGTCAAAATGGTTGCCAATTTTGTCTGTTTTCATACCGTTTTTCGAAATTGTTGATGATTCTTATTATGAGAGAGCCCATTTTTTTCGAACAATTTATAAATCGGATTACAATGCTTTCTATAAAGCATCAAAATAGGAACTATGCGGTACTAAAATATCGTCTATTTTATAAAAAATATCTCACTTTTTTAGTAATGCTAAGTGAAATGTCAAAATCACAAGATGACGCACGTAGTACATAATATTATTATAAACCAATGGGAATAATCTCGAAATACTTATTTTTAATACAGAAAATAATATATATGAATTATTTTATATATTTGGGTTCCCTTTTAAAAATATTTAAATAACAAATAAAATAAAACTTGACTTGACAGTTGCAGTAAAACAAACACATAAGACCTTGTCTGTCATCTCTTTCTAACGAATGGTGTTTACCGCGCGTCTCGCTCTCACACATGTAGGTATAGAGTGAAGATAGCAACAAGTTCAATATTGCCAGTCGCAAAAAAAAAATAAGATAATTGTCAATTAACCAATGGTCCATTAAATTTCTAATGAAAGACCCGTTTTGAGTTAGTGGATCCTTTAAAGTTATATGTCCATTTACTATTAGGCTGTATAATGCTCATTCGAAATACCGGCCCTTAGTTTATTTTTTTTATCCATATCCTCAAAATCTGATGAATCATCATCTTCAATAAAGCTTCTTATAGCATTTTCTGTCAAATGTCCCGACATTGTTGAAAATTCAAAATCTGAGAAAAAAATCAGAGGTCACAAGATACACCGAGAATACGTGGAGTTTAGATGCGCTAGCAGAAACAGGAGAGGGGATGTAACCTGGAATCTGGTCAGTGGGGTACTTTTGGATACCACGAAACCGTAAAATCCAAGCAATTAATTTTACCTACATACCATAATTATTTTTTAACTATTCATTTATCAGGGGGGTTCCCTTCTCGCCAAATGACTTGTTCGCCCGTTTTTATGGTTGCAGAATCGTAACAGTATATATGAATATGACTTCAATGGGTAATGGGAGGTTTTCTGGGGAGCTTCCGACAATACACACTAGCGCAGCGCTTCTAATCAGGTCTATTGTCAAATTATGACAGCTGTCAAACATACCACCTAGCATTGACTGATGAATATTATGCTAATATATCTCCTCTCTTTTTGGTTTTCTCAATTTAACAATTTAACGTTTTAATTATTGATTGATGCAAAAGTGACTTTTTCTAGGTAAACCATAGTGTGTCCTTTACACTACACAGAAACAAAAGCACTAGGAACGGAGAAGAATCCAATAAATCAAACATCGGAAGAATCTGTTCAGTCGATTTCGAGTTATAATTGTGTTCGCACTAACCCGACTTTCATTTATATTAGAAATTAACACACTTTTTTCTGAATACCTTTGAAAGATTGAATATTATGTTTTGATATAAGCACCCTTTGAATATCCCCGCCTGACATCACATACCAATATAATGCCGGCACTCGAGTCATTATAGTGCTCGTTACAGCTATAATATTGTTCTCATTTCAATTTTTTTCCACGTTTTTGTTTAACGTCTCTTTTGTTTTATCTCTATTTTTGTTATTATTGCTATTCTTTTGTCTCTTCGTTTCACGTTGTTTTGTCCTTTTTTTTATTCCGTTCATTTGTCACATATTCCATTGTATTGTTCACAACTTGTAAAACGGAATATTGTTACACGGCTGTGTTCTTTTTCCTAGAAAATAATTTGAAGAAACTTTTATAATAATGAGCCCTATTTATAGTAGTATAAGTTTAAACGTCTGTGTTATTTTCATAAATATCATGAAATATTCAATCATGATTTTTTTAGATCGCTTGCTTTTACGAAAGTATGCGTCACTAAAATATGACCTTGAAAAATACATATTCAAGTAATTCAAGATCGCAAACCTTATTTTGCTACCCATTATAACAAACCTTCGTTTTATTGACTACCCTACATTCGAAAGAGTATTCAAAGGGTTTTATTAGGTAAAACATCAACACTGCCCTTAGCAAGGGGTATCAACCTCAAGTCAAGATGATCTTCCAGCTCACATCCAGAAGAATTATCCTCTTGGTCTTTTAATAGTTCACTTATAGGTAATGTATCCATCAAAATAAATATCTAATTTAAAAAATTGAAAGATTTTTCAATTCTTAAATGCATTTTATTTTAAAGTAAAAAGTGTCGTCTCACAAACCTTCGTCAATTTGACGAGTCACAGTTTCAGAAATGGCACAAATACAGCACTCGCACACAAACCACAACCGGCCATCGGAAATGGCTGAGATTTGCTTGAAACAGGAGCACGCACGCATAAAAAATGGCAATAGTTTTTACAAAGCGGCGTCCTCAATTTAACGAAGGTTTGTGATAGAAATTAAGAGATAAGGAAAAAGTAAGTGGAATCTTACAGCGATGATATGCGCTAAGCACAAAATTAATCAATCTAATTCATAATACGGACCATAAAACTTGCCCGTGATGAAACATTTCGCGACTATAATAATGAACTACGTATGTTCGAACGTGTAGACAGATATCTCCGTTGTAGCATCATGGAACAGTGAGTCGCACAATAAATTCTTGACAGTTATAAATGAAATCTCTTCATCTGAAGTTGCGATGAGTGGCTTGATAATGTGCTTTAGCTATACATACACTGTCTAATGGAGGGGCAAAGTATATGTCCATACTTACTTAATATTATGAACATGACATAAAGAGTTTAGTTAGAGCAACTATGTAGGTAGGTATGTAGGATAATCCAGTGGTTCGGTTTTGAAGCATTATTCTTATCAGTTTTTGTTCAAAGTCCTCACATAAAAGCTTGTCATACTCCTCTCAGGATTTTCCTAGTATTGCCTATTTAAAAATGCAAGCAATGATATCATAGAAAAGCAAACCCCCGTACTATAATATGGAAAAATTTAGTTTCCAAAATAACTAACTAATATATTTTTTTTATATAATAAATGAATCTGTGCTCACTCAAAGTAAACACAAATACAGTAAGCAACTAAAAGCTTGTGTCGTGAAAGAGGAAGATGGTCGGCACCTGGGATCGATCCAACGATCTCAGCATGAAACAGTACGAAAGCCGGCGTTGTAACCGCTAGTCTACCAACCACTTCGTTAAATTATCCATCCTTGACAAGGATGAAGGTCAATAAGTTGAGATGGTTCGAGCATGTGGAAAAATGGATGCAAACAGAATGGCAAAGAAAACTTTCAAGGCTGAAAGAAAAGGTGTAAGAAAAAGTGGACGACTGAAAATGACGTGAATCGAACACATCGATTCCGTCCTCAAAGAAGGCCAGGTCAGAAGTAAGAGAAAATAAATAGGAAAGGTGTATAAAAAACGGTACTTATGTCGGTGGTAGAAGCGAAAGAAGTGTGCTTGGATAGAGAGTGGAGGTCCGTTCTTTCTGCATACCCCCTTGCGGGACACGACGTGATGGGAAAAATTATTGCTAAGTTTATGAATTAAAATTTTTAACTTATTTCGTAGGTACATTTTATTTCAATGGGCATCTTTTTATTACGCTATCAACCTACGCATTGTTACACCAGACACAAATATTACAATATTATCTTTGATTCTTTCATTATCTTACAGCATGCAGTGAAGGAGATAACATTATGTTCTTTGCTCATCTCGGAGAATAGTACATGCGTTCATAATGTGACGATCGCTTTTCTTTCAGTGAGCTTCTTGTATATATTTGTAAGAAAGCTTCATTTAGTGACACTACACAAACAGATTAAGTACCTATGTGATAATGTCTACAAATATTATTGTACTTGATCAGATATTACTACGCACAACTGCTGCTATGGGAAAATATGTTAAATTATCCGTGATCGTTAGCTTAATTGATTTATTGGACGTTGTTCGATAGGTATTTTGAAGTTGTAGGTGTGCAGTGTGCACACTTCTACCTTGTTTTGTATAGAATCACCTTTACAATAAGAACAGTGATGTATGTATGTTCACTACTCACCTGCTTAGAATTCCGCTCATGTTCGCTGTCTTCATGCTATGGAGCTTCTTTATCTCTCCGACAATAATAGGACTATGCTTGAGTGGGCAGTCGGGTCGCATTTAAAGCTGCACTTTTAATCTATTGCAGCTCATTGAACGGATAAATTTCTATCTACATTTATTATCGGGACATGGCGCTCACACTGTTCTATTTGTATGCAAGTCTACACAAACACCTTCCAATATTATTTGTTATCTTTAAAAAAATATAGGTATCACCCGAACGCATCCATGGGCATAATTTTCTCAAGTAATTTCAACGAAATTAACCAATTAAATTTCAATTTAGATAATACAACCAACAATTTGTATTGAAAACCTGAAATTAAATAGGTTTCATGATTGTGTGAGGTTCTTCGAAGTAAAATTAATAGATTCTAAAATTATGAAATCGAATGGGTAGCCACTTAAGGTGCGTTAATACCAAACGAACAAAGACTCAGAGCTTGAAAATAGAGTATTATTTTCCTAATCGTTGATATGGTCACCAACGAAATATTAACCAGAAAGAACTGCCTTCATCCTACTAATATGTAAGTTGTTGTTTCTATGGTGTTCAGTACCAACGATTAGAAAAATATACTCTTTTTTCAAGTTCTTGATCTTTGTTCGTTTGGTATAAATGCACCTTTAGATGATAACAACTAGTATTTTGTTTAGTATTTCCGTATTTTGTTTAAAATACCTACACTGACGGTATTTATTTGCTCGCCTGCAAGCTGGTAGGTTCTTGTGGATATATTATTTAATATAGGTACCTACCTATTTAAAAAATTTATCTCCTGACATGGAACCGAATACCGATTTAATCGGCCCACATCAATCTTGGTCAAGATTCCGTGTACCCGTTCAGATTTGTAGATCCTTTTTGTCGTTCTTCTTCATTCATTCTCTCAACATGCCCAAACCACCTCAATTTATTCTCTTTCTCAGAAACTCACTAAACTATCATTTACTCCATATTCCTTTCTAATATTATCATCCGTCTTTTTCCCGCATATAAGACATAATAATATAGAGGATGTTTATGTAAACACATATTATATAGGTAAACATGTAGAACATTGTACAAAGCTTTCTATCAAACAGCACGTTAAATCATCCGAAGTTGAGCAATTCCATTGTGGAATAATACCATCAGTGGATCATTATACGCGTATTATAGGTAAGTACAATTCTATGGCCACGATGCGGCGCTAAAAGTTATTTCTGCTCTAATGAGTTGTTCGATGGAACTCATAAGCCTGATATTATTTGTATGTAGTAAACTGACTGTTAGATGAAGCTTCTCAATTTATTTCTAACTAAATTTCCCGACAGACGTTCCGTGTAGTCCTTGCTATGAATACCTACTGAATATTGATTTTAAATTTATATACAAATAGGTACTTTTACAAATATTATTGTTTGAATGTTAGAAGAATATTTTATCAATAATCTGCGTACCAATGCGCAATGTTTTGGATGGTTGTCAGGTAAATAAAAATGTGTCACTATGGGATTTTTCACAGATGGAGTTGTTGTTATAGGTTGGTTGGAAGAAATTGCCCCAGGCAATAAGCCCGCCAATTTTGGTTTGTTATTTTTATATATTCATGCCAATAAAGTGTTTATTATTATTATTATTGTTGTTAAGAAGCCTGTTGCATACAAACTTAATATTATATTATTTCATACTATTTTCCATCCATTTTTCGATTTTTTAATACCTAGTTATTCTGTTATCCGGAGCGGAAAAAAATCTAATAGACTGAATACGATAAAAATCTGTTCAGCCGATATCGGTTGAAAATATTACGTTGGAATGTTGAAAACTTCTGAAATTCTGAAAGCTTGAAAGAAATTCTATCAAAAATCTGCGTACCAATGTTTTGAAAATCAATGGAAATAAAATATGGATTTTTTCACTGATGACGTTGTTGCAAGTAAATCCGTTCCATACTAATTTTATTATTATATACCTATTTCTTGTTATTTTATGTCTCTTTTTCGATGTTTTTTTATTGTTATTCTGTTATCGGGAGCGGAGAAGAATCCAAAGAGAAATCCGGACAAAGGGTGAAAACATGTAGAATACCGATCCCGATGCGAATGTTTATACGCATTTGAATGGGGATACGCACAGCAAAAACAGGAACCCGCTTTCCGGCATGCTCATTTAAATGCATTGAAACCATATACCACAATCTTTGCGTCGGTCGGCGCGGGTCGGAATCGGCGTTCTATGTGTTTTCAGCCAAAGACTACCAAAATCGTACGACTCCTTACTTTCTGCTGATAAAATAAAATAAAAAAAAAGGGAAAAATTGATCCATTCTACTGTAGGTACCTACCTTGAAAGCTCAGAATTTATGAACAGACTCATTAAATTTCCAAGAATAAAACTACTATGTACGTGTTTTCCTCAAACAAGGAGTACCCATAGGCTTAATATGGACCGCGTATCTCCAATTGTATGAAGACACTTGATTGATGATTCAGAAAGAGGCCTTGTATCTATTGATAATATCACCAGGAAAACGGAGGCAGGTCCGAGATGAGTGCCGCTGTATTGTGTAAAGAGACTTGGTATTCTATTCATTTCATCGTAATATCTAAGAGATGTGTTACTATTACTCGTAGGCTAGAAATATTTATCAGTAAATCCAAAATAATTCATTCATCTCTTGCCTCTTAGTAGAATATATTTTTACTTAAACATTATACTAGTTATTTGCTAGTATTTCCCACATCATTTTGCTCTTGCTGTGAAACAGACATTCAATCATCCAACCACAATTATTAGGTAACAATGACACTTAAGTATATAAAAATATAAAAAGTGGACAGTTTATTTTCTTCCTACTCTACATTGTCGAAGAATTCGTTATTAGTCGATCGCCAAATGCAATTTGACTATGCCTATAGATCTGTCATAATCATTATGGTAATTGGGTTAATAATGTAAAACAACCATAGCTGAAACTAAGCTTATTGGTAAGCAGGCTATAAAAATAATAGTAAGCTTCCAAAAGTAAATAGGCTCATAACCGTTGCGCAAGATCGAGCGCAATGGAGAGCTCTTGTTGCCTCCCTATGCCCCTAAGATTGCTTCGGCTATAATCCCGCTATTTATGTTTATGTTGTTTATGCACTATTTTTTGTACACTATTTTTTGTACACTATTTTTTGTACACTATTTTTTTGTACACTATTTTTAATATGCATAAAGAATAAAATAAATAAATAAATAAATAATTGGGGTCTTAAAGAAGTTTGGATTGGATTGGATCCAAAAGTAAGTAAAAGAGAAAAAAGCCTACTCAAATAAAAGAAAAGTATAAAATTGCCGTTATAAATTGTGTGGAAAAACACCCCAAACTTTTATTTACTTAATGACAAAAGGAAACAATCACGATTCACATAAGTGGAGCTGGAAAGGTAAGCATTTTCCTACTCGAGTGAGTCATCTTTTATAACAAAGTACTGTGACAAGGATTCAAGAGAATTTTCAGGAAAACTCGTAACAACCCGCTATTATATCCTCATTACCACCTTCCCCGTTTCCCGGCGCCAGGTTCTCCGCTGCTCCATGTACCATCTGCTCCTCTAAGTACTCACACCTGCCTGTCATGTTCCTGTCGGACGATATGCGCTAACTTGAAGACGGTTCATCACTAAAGCATACAATTGATAGAGCCTTTGAATAATTTTCTGCCAAAGTTTGAAACCACTCGATTTCATATTATTTTTAAAAAGTAAATCAAAATGCCAAACAACAGTTGCCAAGTTGTCCATCAGTTAATCAAATACTTCAGACTTCAAATAAGGCGTAGGGAAACCCAAGAAAAAGAGATGACCAAGTTTTGTAATCCAACAGACACGGTCAATATCAAATTGTTCTAAAAAAATAAATTGCTAACATCCTAGTAGAAAGGAGAACTTCTACATTTTGTAAAATTGCTCTGGCATTCTCAATAAAAATTATAAAACAATCCAGGGAAAATTGCGTGTTTCACACATCAATCAAATCAATCATTTCCCTCAGCTCTGCCTCGAAGGAACGGAACAGGGTATGAGAGGGTCTTCCACGTATTCGAGACCTTGATGGGAGAAAAAACAGCGCTCTCCTCGGCCAACTGTCATTCGGCATCCTCAACACGACATGTCCCAGCCATGCCCATCTCCTCTCCGTAATGGTGGAAGTGATGGGCCTGCGCTGCGTGCGCCGACGTATAGCGTCTTTCGTGATGCGTTGGTGCCATTTATACCCAAAATTCTCCTGAGGCACTTCGTTTCGAATGCAGATACTTTTTTGCCTGGGCCTTGGTCAGGTGCCAGGAATCATACCCATAAAGGAGAATGGGCAACACACACGCATCAAACGGTTTACATGTTGTCTCGGCACTAAACGCCGACGCCTTCCATATTTTGGTCATGTTGTTGAAGGCGCCACTTGCCATACCGATACGTATCGGGAGCTCATCCCCGAGGTCACTAGAGGTGGTAATGGTTGCTCCCAGGTACTTAAATTTATCCACCCGGGAGACCTGGTGACCATCGATGGTTATCGGTAGCTGTTTATCTGGGCAGGCATTATTCGCCATGAGCTCCGTCTTACTGGCATTGACTCGAAGGCCGAGGCGTGCTGTTTCGTCGCAGAGTCTTGAAACACTGCGCTGTAATTCCTCCACTGCCGTACACTGAACAACGCTAGGTCGTCCGCGTACTCCAGATCGCACAGTTCACCCATTAGACCATCTCTCTGTGTTATCGGTATACCTCTTGCTCCTTGCATGGACTTTCTCAACAGGAAGTCCATGACTATTATGAATATAAAAGGAGCTAGTACGCAGCCCTGTCTGACTCCCGCGTGGTGATCCTAAAAGCTTCAGTAGGACCACCTGGCGTTTTCAAGCTACACTCGGAGTATTCATACAGGGACTGCACCATTTTAACTATTTTCGGAGGTATACCATACAGAGCAAGTATTTTCCATATTGACGGTCTATGTGTTTCACACATACCTACATTTAAAAGTTTCAGTGGTCATATTGTTGCTTTTTTTAATAATTGTAGGTTTATCCCTTTTTTATTGAATATTAAATTTTTTTTTAAAGACATGCAAGAATTGTGTAAAATACCGGAGTGATGTCTATTTTTCATCATCATCATTGGCACTACAGCCCATTGTGAGCCCCAGCCTCCTCCAGAATTCCCCTGTTCATCGCCCGCCTCCTCCAGTTAGTCACCCCCATTGCCCTGAGATCCTCCTCCACGTCATCCATCCACCTCAGCCTTGGTCTTCCCACACTACGTCTCCCCTCTGGTTTTGTACTGAGAATCTTCCTTGGAGTTCTGTCATCCTCCATTCACTGGACATGCCCCAAACATCGAATCCGATGTATTTTTATAAATTTTATAATGTTGGGTTCGCCGAAAAAGATTTCCAGTTCATTATCACACAAAGGTCCGAAGATTTTTCTCAATAGATGTTTATTTTTGGGCCCCTGAAACGCAACTTTTACCTTCCAATGAAACACGTCGTTTTGAATGCGACCCCGCGCACGCGGTTGCGAGTAGGTACGGAGAGAGCGTTAATGCCCTGACTATGTTAAGGTTAAGATGTATCTACACTGTGAAAGCTATATATGTTTGAAGTCAACAACGGGTTCGTAAAATTATTACATAGTAATTATACGGCCTCACTAGACAATAGACATGGGATATTCTGAGAGTATCTACATTTCAAGACTTTATTTTAAAGCAAAAGACGACAAAAATAATGCATACCTCTAATATGTATTCCAGACTTTAATTCCATTTAAAAAAAAGCTCGTTGTAGTGATTCACATCGAGCTAGCGTAAATATGTAAAGACAGGATTTTCACGTCAGAATAATATCCCCCCCTAACCCGGTGTTTAATCTAGGAGGATGTTAACCGATTTTAAGGGATTTTCCACGTCCGTATTCCGGATATTTTTGAGATCATCAATTTTGTTGGAAATTCCTTAGAGATTATAATACCTTTACCTACGCAGGCATCTGCGAGATAAATTTTTTTGTCTTTCCTTCCTGTGTATTTTTTATCCTGCGTCTTCCTAAATAATAATCGGTTGATAATGCTTGAAACATTTTGTCAAAGAAATCTGTGGCTTATTGGATTCCTTGAACCGGAAAACAAAGTGGATTAGTTCGTGGATCCCTCTGCTGTAAGACTCGACCCGGGTAAAACAAAATAAAATGAAGGAAATTGCTTGTTTGGTTAGCTGAGGTTGTGAATAAAAACGCGGATAAACCATTTTGATTTGGATACCTTATTTATTGTTTTTTTTACGGAACCTTATTGTTTTGTTATAAATATTATCAGATAATATTTTAAACAAACAATGAAAGAAGGCGCAGGTACTAAGGCATCCAATCCAAATCCAAACTCCCTTAAGACCCCACTTAGGGGCATAGGGAGGCAACAAGAGCTCTCCATTGCGCTCGATCTTGCGGAACGTTAATTACCTCCTCCCACACTATGTCCAGATTCCTCAGCTCTGCTTCGAAGGAGCGGAACACAGTATGAGAGGGTCTTCCTCGTCCTCGGGACCCTGATGGGAGGAAGAACAGCGCTCTCCTCGGCCAACTGTCATTCGGGATCCTTAACACATGTCCCAGCCAAGTCCATCTCCTCCACATAATAGTAGAGGTGATGGGCTCACGCTGGGTGCGCCGGCGTATAGCGTCGTTCGTGATGCGGTGGTACCATCTTATACCCAAAATTCTCCTGAGGCACTCCGTTTCGAATGCAGATACTTTTTGTGCCTGGGCTTTGGTCAGGTGCCAGGACTCACACCCGTACAGGAGAATGGGCAACACACACGCATCAAACAGTTTACATTTCGTCTCGACACTAAACGTCGAAGAAGGCATCACTTCATTAATATTTCGAATTATAGAATGGGTGGTAGATAAGATTAGCATTTTTATTGTACGTAAAAAAGGAATGTATATCACAATACTACAAGTAGGCTTGTATAATAATATGTATGTACATAATATAAGTCATGGTTATTTTAGTTAATTTTTTGGTTACTTACATACTTACTTACTTTGCGTTTCCGGTTACACTTTGCCACACCAGTAAGCAGCGACAGTCATCACCTTGTCGTTCGCAAGGATAAGGTCTTGCAGGTTACATGTTTCCCCTATCAGCGGACATGTCAAGAGGTGGTTGTCGTCTTGGAGCTCACCACATTCACAATCTGTTTCGTCAGCAGAGAGGTAGCCCCATAATATTATCTAAGTTATTACATAGATGGGGCTACATAAATCCAATTACCGATTTGAATCAAATGAAACTTCTTACATGACGTGAAATTTAATTAAGAAATCTAATTAAGTTTAGACTTTTATTTCGTAGTTAACCAATAAAAAATAGACCTTGTTTTATATAAATAAGTATATATTTTTTTTCAATTTGCCTTCATAAAATTTGTATCACCTACACAAAAAAGTGACGATTCTTTGTTGTGTCACATCTGACAGGTTGACAGCACTTTGTATGAAAATACAACAAGTTTTTCTATTTGACTCGCAAATTTCCCATTTTTTTGCGTTAAGGAAATTCTCGAACATTCTCCAATATAATAAATAAAACAAAAATAGGCCGAATTTTGGCGAGGTTAACAAACAGCGATCCATTTTTATATACAAGATGCATTATATTATCTATGTATGTATGTTCAACGGATTGCGCAGGATCAAGCGAAATGACTCTGCGGCTGCGTTCGTATGTTTTCAAGCGGAACCTCAAAGGGTATCTTTCAGTGAAAAGGGTTACGTCGTCCTATACACAAACTATAGAACCAATATAGTAAAAACGATAACTAAAACGACAGGGACTTTCCTTCCTACGCACCTACTAGCTATTATGATATCATCCCTGATACTCGCTTAGGCAACAATTCATCTGTAATGACCTAAATAATAAAAAAATATTACATCACCCCCATAATGTTAATATCACCATCTTTTGAATTTTTTATTAAGCTTCATACTATTATAGGGACTACCCGTCACCTTGTGATGGACTTTTTCGCCCGTTTTTACGGTTGCACTACGATAGTAAGCAATGATTATGTTTAAAACCGTACCACTAGTATAAGTTTTCGATGCTCGAATATCGAAAAGATCATCGAAAGACTTTCGAAAAATTTCCATACAAAAATGATCGAACACTATTTGCACGCTAATATGCGCTTATTAGCGTGCAAATAGCTTTCGATTAAACTCGTACTAGCTCCACGTTCTTAACATAATATCTATACATTTTTAAATTAAGAATTTTTGTGAATAACATGAGTTTGCAGAAACGACTCCGCCTGTGTGTCTTCCATAGAACGTCATTGCATGTACGTACATGACATTTTCAAATGTGGTATAAAATAATGTGAAAATAAAGTTTATTTTAAATGTTACAAAATTTCTTGAATCAGCTATCACAGTTTCACAGTATTTGACGGTATTGCGCTTAATTGATAAGTTGGATAATTTAAGCATTGCATCTTTTGATTTCCAATTTGATCGAGATCGAGATAAGGTATATTATGTATTTGAACATCTGGACCCCATCAGGGAGGGGTTCATAGGCAGCTCGTGTCCCCCCTGTCATGGCGTTGAGCGCAATGGAGAGCTTGTGTTGCCCCCTATGCCCCTATAAGGGGTGAAAATATGTATGGGAAAACGAATTTTATATAACTCTTACATCAGATTTTCTGCGTTAGGTCCCTTTCTACCACCGAAGTATTTGGTTTATGTATGTATCCACGCGTATGAAACAACAGAGTTCATGCACATTGCACATACCACTACATATTATAGCGCCAGATGTACTTGCGTATGTAGTATCGCTTCGATTTGTGTTACGCAAAAGCGTTAGTCTCTCGTTCAACCTGTCAGTGTTCTGGCGTTATGAGAGTATCCATCCTCTCTCTTTTTCCTTCACCTTACTACATCTCTTTCTCTAACACGTCGCAATACGTAGGTAGAAGAAGAAGTTGACCAGGTTAACTGATACAACAATGGCAGCAGTACCTACGCAATGTTATTGCTGGGTTTGTGAAACAATGCATTAATTATGAGAGTAACCTGTACCTGTTTCTCAGTTGCAAACTATAATAATTACCCTAGAAACCTTTCGAACTATTATTATAATTAGAATACAACTTTCATCATACAAGCCACATTCTATTCTGGTTTTCTCCTACGGCATTTCTGGAATTTCAAGCTAACCTTTGCCTTAGAGTTAGTGAAATTGACGAACTGAACCTGCATTACTGCTAAATTATTAACCACATAGGTGGGTATGTTTATTTTCCTAACTAAATTTAAATTTAGGAATTTTAAAGGAATTTAATTAAGTTTTCATAAATTCCACATTCAATATGGAATAGTAGATTTTTTGGACGTTGCTATGTTTTCTTATTCAAATTTATAGTAGGCAGGTACAAAAAATCTCGATGTATCGAAATAAACTTTGCTAAGATACTAAGCTTTACTAGGAGCTAAGCTTTAATAAGATTTTTAATGATTTTCTGCCGTATTTTCCTTTAAATTTCCAAGGTTGGCAAAAAAAAATATCTTCGTCTAGCATTATTGAACAATGAACATTCACATAAACTTAAAATCAAATGACAAGGTGTAGGTACGCATTTGACGGGATGCTTACTGATAATGCTTTATTATTCGTCATTTTACCAAATAACCTATAGGTAAGTACCTTACTTCGCAAATTCATAATATTGTAACCGTTGATTGGATGGAAATTCTAAGTATTAAATTGATTTTGGATTACTATCTACTGATCTTTATTTCTGGCCCAATTCGAACGATTTCTCTGATAAGACTTACAATAATTATTATTACATGAAAAAAGTTAAATGAATCAATGACAGCCACCGACCTTTCCAAAGTTTTCTGCTCGTGTAAGGAGATTATATTTGTATCGCGTTGCTTATACGCCGTTGCACGCCTGTGGGAAAATTCTCACAATTTAACAGATGAATGATTGAGTATTATAAGGATGGGGGCAAAATTAACAGTCTGGCGAAAATTCCCTCATAAAAACCGTTACTTTGCTTCACAAAACCCTTCGTTAAACAATTCGTTATCATAATCTTTATTTCCGCATCGCTTATATCGTTACTCGCCGAATTTCGTGGCACATTCCACTACATACCTAACCTCGATAAATTAAATATTTATTTTTTAAGCCTTATCCCCAAAACGCGGACGGGTACCTACCTATAGAAGAGGATTGACCAAACATTTTGAATTATTCCCATCTGGATTTAAGCTGCCAAGGTTTATTATGTAAGTTGTGAGCTCATATTATTAGATGTTATTAAGCTGTCACTTATAAATTATTCTTTATTTTATTATTCATAGTAGAAGTTAGCGGAATGACAGGGATGTTGAGAAAAGTGGGACGGTTGCTATTATTATCCATATTAGATTATGAAGAGGTTTAACGCTGTACGTAATTCTATATCAGCCAGATAAACAGTAGTACGATAGGTGTTTACCATAAACATAACCAATAACCATTCAAGTTGATTATGAGATAAACTTTAAAATCTATGTTTGTTTTGTTTAACTCAGATAATATTGTGTGAGTATCTTGTTTATATGAAAGTGTAACCTCCTTTTCATAAGGACTGAAACTTCATCAGAATGTAGACATCATGGATACCAACCTACAAAACATTCAAGACAAGTCTTAAGATAGGAAGTTAGAACAAAACGGTTGTCAGATTGCGGAGAATTTGTCAGGAATTGGATAACTTTGTGATTACATAACATCTTTAACTAGGTATGTAACTATGAAAAGAATATTGGGAGAACTTATGAAAAAAAAAATGTTTTCCCATGGGGTACGTGGCAGGCTTGGTTTGTGTGGTTCTGATTTTTAGGTTTTATCGCTTCGATCGGGCTAGGGGGTTGGTTCCATGCGGCTCGGGTTTGCTGTGGATCGATCTTCGGCCTCCGGGCTGGCTTGCGGTGTGCGGGAGGATTGTCTTAAAGGAAGAATGAATGAATTCTTATTGTTATAATATGAGATGCTTCCGAGCGGGGCCCTCTTGGTTTGGTTGGGGGTGATTCGCGGCGGGCTTGATTTGTCCGGAGCCGGATTTTTGGTTTGATTGCTTCGATCAAGCTGGGCGGTCGGTTTCGCGCGGGTCGGGTTCGCTGCGGATTGGTGTCCTCCGGGCTATCTTGCGGTGTGCGGGGGGCCTTAAAGGGAAAATGTATGTATGTATATTGTATATGAGATAATAATAAATATTGCCCGTATTATTATTATTACATCAACCAAATATGTGATCAGAGGTTTCTATAAATATACTTGTATAGTTTTGTTGTTGCTACGGGAATAAATTTCTACGGGAAAATAGGGCTCAATTTGTATATAAATTAAAGAATGGCAAGAAATTACAATAATAAACATTTTGTAAATAAATATACATTCACGGCTGATTTGTACAATATTATTGAAAAAAAAAAACTTAACAATTGATACATATGTACATTATTCTCAAAATATTATAAACTTATATTATTATTTTGCACTTTCCCCTATATTATGATTTTTTTATGAATCAAAAACAGATGTTCATAAAATATTAAGTATGACATTCATCCAGTAAGTACCTACATACCGTTATGAATTTAAATCCTGATTTTGTGCGAGCCCAGAGTGGACGATAGAGGAATAATGTATGAGGCAGCGGCAATACACACCTGCTGTGTGATGCTCGGGATTTGATACTTCATTATCGAGCCCTACTTAATAATATTATTATGGATGGTGTGTAAACAGTCACGTGTGCATGATAACCGAAGATTTTTTTCATATTACAAATATAACGAATTACACAGGATGAATCTGAAAGAAAGAACGTGACATAATGAATTATATAGAATCAATCTGAAACATTAGCTTGAGAGACAGGATGTGAAATGAATGGATTAGAGACAGGATCAAAGTTATCGATGTGACTCATCAAATAGCGAAAAAGATGATAGATAGACTAAGAAATCCCTGGAGTGGAGGCCAAGAAACAGGTCATAGATATCCGGGTAGGCCACAGCTGATGTAGTCTGACAATATTAGGAGAGTGGCAGGCAATAAATGGTATACCTACAATAGCAAAAGACAGAATCGTGGATGTCGGAAAGGGAGGCCTATCTCCAATACTGGACGAGTGAAGGCTGATAATGATGATGAATCTGAATGACAAAACGTGAAAATGACAATACATAATACATTTCATAGGACCAACATGAAAGAAACAACATGATATCAATAACGAATTTTACAGGCTACCAAAACCGACAGGACCAACAATTCCAGAATACTCCGAAAAATTTGACAGCTGATTAGCAAATAATAATAATAATAATAATAATATAAGATGATTTATATAGCGCCGTTTTGTGGTGTAACACCACCTCAAGGGCGCTTTTATATTGGGTGGAGTTAGTGCTTTGTGTCTGGATATGATTTCCCAAAGAGATGAGTCTTAAGAGAAGTCTTGAACCTGGAGATGGTTGGAGCTTCTCTCACGGAGGCAGGAAGTTTATTCCACATTTCTGAAGATGCAATACTAAAAGCTCTGTGGGAATACGCAGGCTTTGCATTGCAGTTGGTTGTTACGAGGAGAGTGGTAGCATCTGAAGCTGATCTGAGGGTTGATTTCCTGTGGGTCAACGGTTGAAGTTTACACATTTCAGAGAGATATTCTGGGGCCATGAGATTTAGTGCTTTGAAGACTAGGAGACAGGCTTTAAATTCTACCCTTTCAGGACTTTTAAGCCAGTGAAGTGACTTTAGAGTAGGTGAGATATGTTCAGAGAGATGAATATTGTAAATGAAACGAGCTGCCGCATTGAGGATGGATTGTAGTCTGAGATATTGAAAATGTGGTAGATTAATAAGAATGCTATTGCAGTAATCGAGCTTACTCAATATGAATGCGTTCATCAATGTTTTTGCTCCTTCCACAGACAAGCATCTTCTAATATTTTTGAGTTTCCTCAAAACGTAAAACGCACTACTAACAGTAGTAGATATATGCTTATCCATAGAGAGTGAGTTATCGATGTACGCACCTAAAAATTTGATATATTTTGATGGAGTGATATCTGTACCCTGAATGTTTATGGATTGAGACTTTATAAGGTGTTGTCGTCGTTGTGAAGCAACCCACAGGAATTCGGTTTTGTAAAAAAGTAAGCGAGGGCGTAGGTACATCATAAACCGATATCATTCAGAACCAGTACCTCATCAATGCAACCCACGTTAAACGAAAAAAAATCTTGGTCTAATCATTTAGTCCTTTCCTTGATCGAGAATGCTTCACCATTGTGAGGTCATTACCTATTTCATGATGAAACGTTGCCATCTATTGTTCCAGGATAGATATAACCATTTCTCGGTTGGTTTCTATTGCTTTTTTTTGGCTTTGTGGAATCCAAACCTCTAAATTTTTATACATTCCAACATGATAACTGGCCAACCAATTGATAATTTTTTTTAATAAACGAATCGATACAATATTAAGTGGATTAAAAAGACGCCATAGAAAAATGTAAATGTATTGCAAGTCTATTACATAGGTTCTTAAAGCGACGAGAAGGTTATAATTAAACATTATAGAAATATACAGAGCTTTTCCAGAAAACAATAACTCCCTTTAATCCAGGATTTTAAATTTGATAAACTTTACGAAGAATTATTAATTAATACTTTAAAATTTTATCAAGCATCTTGCGCCCCCAGTTTCGCATGATGTTGTATTGCGTTATACCCTCTGTTTACTCGATGTGGGTGGATGCTGTAGGTATGTGTGTATATATTTATTATTTTCCCAATACTTTTACGATATAAAAGTTTTGATTCAATCTGAATGATTGATTTTGTTTATTCGTCGATTGACAACCTTGAATAACAATTCCCCGAGGATCCGTACACGCAGCTTTGGGGAACAGAGAAACCATTCTGACATTGAGAATTTACAATACATATGTCCTAGTGAAAGCAATAATAAAAAAAAAGAAAGAAATGTGATGCTGACATTTTCTTTTGTAAGATTTATCTCTTAGGTTTTACCGTTGTTATGTTAAATAATATTTTGGTATTTCTACAACCTTCTATAGGTGAAACTACGAAACGCCGACAGATAAAATATTTCGACATAATTATCTACATACAGTTAAGTTTTGAAATGTTTAAAATAGGCGCTTTCTAAATGATTTCATTATTCGTACGTAGGTACATTATAAAGATTAAAGGCTGCAATCGTTTTTATTTTTTCACCCATAAACCATAAAGTCATCATATCTGTCATCTCACACTTTATTTGAATAAAGTACTTAGAGCACCCTGAATGGAAAGGCTGATGGTGCCTGTTATATCCGGGGATTTGAAGAAAAAAAAACATACTTATGATCGTAACCTAACATAACGAAGAGGACATGGATTTTTTTGGCACATATGTATGTTAAGGCTGCCGAATAACAGTTGGCTGAGCATAGCGCTGTTCTTCCTCCCATTAGGATTCCGAAGACGAGGAAGACCCTCTCATACTGAGTTACGCACCTTGGAAGCAGACCTGAGGGATTTGGACATGGTCTGGGAATACGTCATAAACATTGTGCAAGATCGAGCGCAATAAAGATCTGATTGATTAGTTGATCGCAACATTTCGTATGACTTTTGAATAGTTTTGAGTTAAACTATGAATATCTTCCATCTTTCCAGCATTCTTAGACGATACGGATAATGGACTCTTTCTCACCAAGCAGATGTTGGAGTTGTCTCGCCTACAAAAACTATGCTTTATTAATGGGCTTCGAACGGGCGTACTTCCATCTCAAACTTGCTTTGCATTTATACCTAATCCAAATCAACCCAAATTTGATATCATTCTTCAGATAAAAATAACGGCTTCGTATGAAATAGAATTTGGAACAATTATTGAAAGTTGGAAGAGTTATTATAATTATTTTATTCCAAATAAAAGAAATAATAGACAAAATAATTTCAATTATAGTTATTGGCAGAAAAGTTTTTTAGTGGAAAATAATTTCTTTTTGAGCCGTTTCTTTGTTATAAATTTGAAAAAAAAAAACACGTGTTCTTTGAGTCTTTCTGTTCATCATAATGATAATTAAAGGCTAATATTATCAAAAAAGAGTCGATATGAAACAAAAATGTGTGTAAACCACATTTTTTGAATTCGATATTCTATTAAAAAAAAATTAACGGGAATTCATACTGTTGGAAAATTCATATGAAAAATTCGTTAAAATATATGGAAAACTCAGAAACGTTATTGCTATTTTGAAATCGATCGACTTCACTCATGAGAATTTTTTTTTTGCAAATGTATGTAATGTATCCGAAGCTCTTCCTCGGCTTTGAACGGCTCACATTTATTTCGACATAAAAATATAGTCGTTGTACACAAAGTATGAGTCGTGTGTAAATTTAAGTGCATACAAAATAAGACTTTAGAGTAAAATACAACAGGATTCGTTCACAATGATTTGTTATGGGATGAACTTCAGTCTTATTTTGCGGTCACGAAAATAATGAAATTACTTTTATGTTGTACCCAGTGATCACTCTGTTAGCTGCAAAAAACATAATAATAATTTATCTAAGCGGTTAAGAGAAATAAAATAACTCAACTCTCACTTACATTAGATAACTTATTTAGAGCCGTTTAGCAAAAGATTTAGTCAAACGGTACTTAACTAAGATTTATCGCTATAAAGTTTCTGGTATGGAAAAGATGTTACTACTTTCTACTTGTCGCCATACGTAAAACTTTATTCATTTTACTCGGCGTAGTGAAGAGATGAGACAACTTTAGTGAAAACTCTTGTCAGAAAGCCCATCCAATGTATCAAAAATGTTTTCTTTTTCTTAATCCAGATGAATTTGTCGCCTTTTTACAAAGCAAACATAATAATAGATAGTGCTTTTCTAAAGTAAACAAAGTGTAATACTACAAACTTCGAATGATATTCTTAAGTCAACCAAATAACTAGTAACAGTGCAATTATTCTAAGGTAAACAAAGTTTACTGTAGAATAATAATAGTAAGTTTCATGCATAACTGATGTTAGAACCTCAATCCCATCGCGTCGTTATATATGATTTTGTGAGCATATCGGTTTCATACAATACCTACAGTTATAATGTTATTTTGTAGTGTCATACTATTGTTACTTGATGTGTTGAGATAGGACTGGCAGCTTTCAATTCTGTCAAAATAGTGAGCTAAACATCGTCCCTACACAACACAACACGCTCGGCACAGAAATGAGTTTCTTGCTGAACACAACTGTTGCTTATTATTATCACATTGAAATTCTAAATCAATATAATATTGTGCTTTAATGTAATCTTAATACGACCTACAATATCTGCAATCATTATTTTACTTTCAACAATCTATAATATAAAAGAAAGTTGGATTAGTGCGAACACTCATAACTCGAGATCGGCTGAACAGATTCTTCCAAAGTTTGATTTATTGGATTCTTCTCCGCTCCGGATAACAGAATAACAACTATTAAAAAGTTGAAAAATGTGTAAGAAATATTTCAAAATATAATGTTAAAGTTAGTATGGAACGGATTTCCTTCGACGCCAATGCCATCAATGAAAAATTATATAACAACAAAATAATTGTTTTCTTGTTTAAAAATATTGGTACGCAGAATTCTGATGGATTTTTTTTGGAGCTTTCAGAAATATTTTTTTACAATCAACACTTAAACGTATTTTTGTATAAATTACAAATTTGAAATCAATATAATAATAATAATGATATAACACTTTTCTATACAAAGGTGTCAGTATAGCCGGCGAACTTATTGCCTGAGGCAATTTTTTCCAGTCAACCGCTCCCGTCCAATCTGTGACAGGCCATCCCCGGGTAGAAATTTCAAGTGTAAAACACTTAGAAAAACTCTGAACCGACCAGGAATCGAACCCGGGACCCCGGATCTAAAGTCCATGCTAGTACAACTAGGCTACCGAGGTCGGTATATAGGATATCGGGAATGCTACTATTTAATATAAACAATGTTATTCATATAAAGAGACAGTAAGCTTTGATTAGAAATTGAACTGAGAGTTTGTACTCCATTTGAGAAAATAATTCTTGTGAATTTCGCTTTTGTGTTAAACTTTCTTCTTTCTATATTAATGAATTGTTTGTTCGTTGAGTTTATTTTACCTAACTGGGTATGAACTTGTATGAACGAAAACGTGTTGATTTGTATGTTGTTAACAACATTATTTTTTGTGGAATTTTTGAGGTTGATAAATTTTGAAATTGCTGTTGGTACCTTTTTTATTATCTATGGAAAATGTTATCATGTTGGGAATCTGGATGAGTCCATTCTCCTCACATGTGCATACCAGTATCTTCTTCTTTGCCTCCCCCCCCTTACTATATCTTCAACCTCGCAAATTTCCCGTATCCTCATATTCTTTATCTGAGGGTCTTCCCAACAATGCTTCGTGGAGGTTTCATTTCTGAGACTCTGAGTTATGGTGGTATCCGCTCTATGCCGTACGTCATAATGGGCCGATGCCGGTTCCAAGCCCAGATGAAAAAGAGGAGGATTTGCATGCATGACCAGCCCCCTACATGCTGTCAAACAACCAATCAGGCTCACAGCAAAGATAATAAAGAAGATTTTTTTCTGTCTTTTCAATAAATTTTCAATATATTTGTACCTATAGAGTAAAAAAATGGTATCAAAATACGTCGAATCGATAGTATATTTGCGTCACGTGATATCAGATGATCCTTAGTAACATTACATTTATTATTATTTTTATCTAAGCCATATTGGGTGAAAATATTGTTGAAATTTATTGGTTCAACATGACATATTATATCCTGAAACAAAAACGCACTAAACCAGCGGAAGTAAGACCGGATATCCGCTAGTAGGTACATAATATTGCATATTCGAAGTGACGCTTCCGCTATGAACTTGTCTGCAAACATACCAAGGATGTCAACGTGGTCCGCTATGAATATCAAATGAAGTTTTTGTGATTTTAGTTTTGAATTTCAATTTTGTTTGAAGCGCTCAAGGTAAAAAGCGAAATTCCGCTTTAATAACTTGCAATCGTTTCATACTAACTGTCTTTAGGTATAGTTTTATTATTATTCCAGGAAGTTAAATTTCGTTTGAATTATTATTTCTGAAATATTAAAAATGAATTAATATTTAGATAAAAAGGTTTAACGTACAGTTATGAGATTTCTCTACTGTCTTAAGTCAATTTGTTGTCTTACTGATTGCAAGACTTCTATAAAAATATAATATACATCCCTGATAATTATAAAGGCATTACAATTGTGTAAAATAGACCATTTTTATTGCTTAAGATATGAATGATTTAAGTATTTTAATGAGTGTTTGTTTCACGGAAACTAATACCTACCTATAATTTGTTCAGAAAGAATAAAGCGTCGTATTATCATAGATAAAAATAGGGGCTTACGTTTCTGAGTAATTCCATACCTTCTCATAAATGTGTATGTAATTCAATAACTGCAACTCCAACCTTCCTCTTAAACTACATAATATGTAGTATTATGGCTATGTGAGGTATTTAATGACACAATTTATTCAACAGTTGAACACTGACGTAACAAAAGCAGGTGTTCTAATTTTGAAAAAGTTCAACTCGTTCTTGCCAACAATGAAAACTTCTGTAAGTAAGTAGGTACCCAGAATCTGTCAGATTTAACATTTCACTTGTCAATCGGAGAACGTTTCGATTTTTTTTAATGTTTAGAGCTTATTATGGCTTATTTTAAAGGTGCATTTATACCAAACGAACAAAGACCCTAACTTTGAAAATAGAGTAGGTATATTATTTTCCTAATCGTTGATATGGTCACCTAGGAAATAATAACCAGAAAGAACTGTCATCGCCTACTAATAAGTTGTTGTTTGCATGGTGACCAAATGACCATATCAATGATTAGGAAAATATACAGAACTCTATTTTCAATCTCTTGGTCTTTGTTCGTTTGGTATAAATGCAATTTTATGTATGTGAACTGATTTGAGAAAATCAAAATGAGGCACTCCAAAAAAGGTTCTACTCATTACCAGTCAACCGTAAAACGACCAGAAGTCGAACCCAGGATCTCTTTTTCATGAGTCGGCACCAAGGCAAAAATAAGATCATCAGCAACTTTATCCTAGATGTGCCCATTTTCCTAAAGATCCCTATCACATGTATTATTCTATTGCTCTCAGGTTCGTGTCATTAGTGTTGTAACTTAAACATCACTGCATCAAATACGTATTTTTTTGCCATATTATGTTTTTTTTTGTGATATTTGGTTTGTTGCGTTATGAACTTGTGTTAGTGCCTTATTTATAATAATAATAAATTGTGTTAGTGTTTTGGATAAAAAAAATGTCGCGCCCGTCTTCAACGTATGTATCAAAGGTAGCAAAATATATTTTACTCTTAATAAAAATTATTCATACTGCATTGAAATGCGCAAAGATTACTTTAGAAGTATAAAGATTTAAAAATAATAATATAGTTATTCAAGTTTTTTTTTTTATTATTATTTTATTTTAAATCGAACGTAGGAAAGTTGCTGGTCGCAGGGTGAGCGGTGCATTAAGACCTATAATGAGAAACAACAACGTCTCACTACAAGCAAAGAAACTAGTGCATAACGCAATCCTGCTACCATCGATGATGTATGGTTGTGAAACGTGGACATGGACGAAAAAAGAAGAATGTAGTATAAATGCAGTAGAGATGAAATCTCTACGAAGAATATGTGGAAAAACTTTATGGGATATGGAAAGGAATGAAAATATTAGGAAAGAATGTGGTATGGAAGTAAGCGTTGTGACAAAGATGAAAGTTAATAAGTTGAGATGGTTTGGGCATGTGGAAAGAATGGATGCAAACAGAATGACAAAGAAAATTCATAAGGCTGAAAGGAATGGTGTAAGAAAGCGTGGGCGACCGAGAATGACGTGGATCGAACACATCGATTCCGTCCTCAAGGAAAGCCAGGTAAGAAGTAAGAGAAATAGGAGAAGCTGTATGAGAAATGGTATGTCGGTGGAAGAAGCGAAAGAAGTATGCCTGGATAGAAAAGAGTGGAGGTCCGTTCTCTCTGCCTACCCATTACGGGACACGGCGTGATGGGTAAAAAAAAAAAAAAATATTTTGAAGATACAAGAGCTTTTACAATTTTTCACAGAAACAAAAAAACAATTTTAATTTTACTGCGCCAATTAATATGCGCCAAGTTTTAATTTAGCTGTCATTTTAAAGGAAAATAAGGAATTGAGGCAGCTAGTATTTCTCTAAATATTATTATAATGTTCCGAATGAAAGGTTGATAAAAAGCTATTCGTGTCAGAAGTTAGCCCAATTATTCTTAGAAACATTCTAATTAACAAACACTTTATTATTCTCTTCATCTATGCACTTCAAGGCATATATAATAATAATTTGAAAGTTGAGCCTCCTCTAGTGTACGTTATACCTACACTCGAAACTTGATTAACTTAATTCTGAACAATAATACCTCCTATACCAAACAATAATAATGCTATTATTTTGTTTGAGTTTAAGGCCCCAGGTAATTCTGTTGCGGCTCTGGAAGAGTTTCCATTTCCCGCGAACGTTCTTAACAACGCTACCGGTTCCGACAGCCATTGCAGATAGACAGTGGTGCGATGCAGGTGCTTAGGGCTTAGGTACCGCACATTTTATGTAGCTTGCATTTTATACAATACCGGCTATGTAAAGCGCAATGGTACAGTCGTAATAATGTAAAGTAAGGTTACAATGTATGTGTAATGCTTGTAATGTTCCGGGTCTTGCTCTAATTAGTAGATTACGACCTCACAATATTTTGTGTATGAATTTAAATTCATTTGAAAAAAAAACCCGCTCATATTACTTGGTTAGCTGTAACGTGAGAAAAACATTAGGTAGGTAATTGTATCATTATTTTCATTGGACATTGAAGTGATAGGTAGTTTAGCGGTTAGGTTGATTTCTTTCGTGCGGCTTACTCAAGATCTTGAGTTCAAACCCCATCGCTTAGGTACTATCTTACTATTTCATGACACAAGACATAAAAATAATATGCCTTATATGTAATTAGTTGTTAATTACATAATATTGTTAGTTTAAGCCAGTGTTTACCGGGGCGATCATTTGTAAGCATTTATCTACATATTATGTATGTAGTCAATTTTAATTTTTATATAGAATAATTTAGACCCCGTTTTTAATTATTAGATTTGTTGGTTATTTTATCGATTTTTTTCGGATTAAAGCTCCAAGAGTCCTTTTTGTGTATCTATCAAAAAATTAATAATTTTATAATGTCTTTGAAATTTAATATCTCCATAACGGTTAAGTTTCGCATACCATATTATCAGATCAAATCCATCAGAAATGACCTGAATAATAACGTCCTTTAATATTCAGTACGCCCTGTAATCCTTGATACACAGGCTTTCTCTCATCCAGAGAGAAAGCAGAACACAGAGCGAGGTCTGCCTGCTTTTCACCCTCTCGATAAAGTCTTCTTTACGGAGAGGGGCGGTAGACGGTCCCCAAGTCAGTCAAAGTCACTGGGACCGCCCTACCTCTGTATCAATCCGTAAAGATATCTCTCTCTGGTCAGGCAGGTGGCTTATTTCGGGAAGGCATGCGGGGTAATCATTAAAATAACCGATTGAAATTTTTCTATAAACGAATTTATTTCGGGGGAAAGAACAAAGAGAAAATAAATAAATGCAAAAAAAATCAGAAAACTAAGTTCTGGCTTACACTTACTTATTAGTTAAATGGGAGATCAAAACAAACAAGAGAAAAAATTTACGTGAGTAGGTACCTAAGCTACATAGGATGTCACACCCCGACAATTTATATGAGAAACAACAACAACAAATATAAAGCATAAAAAAAAATAGGAACACAATGAAATAATTATACATCATAATATTCACTTCGGCAAAAAGTTTCAGAAATATTAACAATGAAGAAAAAGGACAAGGGACGATCCATAAATCCCCGGGTAATATTCAATGGGGTTCGTCAAGTGGCACCTGTCCCTCCACTTGAGTCGGTCCTTCTTGGTCCACCTGGGCTAGACCGGCTGGCAATCTTCCAATTTTCGGGGTGGTCAAAATAATATTTGCGACTTACAAGTTGTTATTTTCCTTTTTTTGTGGTGGTTTGGCACGCCTTGGGTCGGCTGCCGCTGCTTTCAGTGTGCTTCCTTAGCACACACCCCCCCCTAAGGTCAGTTGGTCTCATGGCACTCTCACTCAGGAACCACTCAATAGTTTGTAATTTTCCCGACTATCACGTATTACGGTTCACTCTCACGGAGTAACCCCTTTTACTTCACTCACGGAGTAGCTCTCAACCGACTCGTTAACTCACTCTCTCTTCACTTAACTGTCGCCGACTAACTCGTAACTGCTCACAGTTATCTCTTAACTCTCACTGTTATCTCATAACTGTCAACTCTTATCTCTTAACTCACTGTCGCTGTGCCTACTATGGGGTTATATAGGCCTTCTAGCTAACCAACCCCCTTGGCCAGTGTGGGGGATGATTTTGGTGGTGGGACCATTCTGTGATCTCCGTGATTCGTTGCCTCACCCGGCTTGTGCGCCCTTTTGGATGATTTATGGACTTATGTGTTCTCCACGGTTTTTTGTGCTCCATAATAATATTTTCGGTACCCCATTGAACGAAATGACGTCAATACAAAATAATTACATAGTATTACAATTAATTGGGTACATAATTAAATACATAGGTACTTACTATTTTATACATTAGATACATAATTCATATCTCTTTGGAGATGTATGCAAAAGAATTTACGGATTAAAATAAGGGATTACTATTTAAATTATTTAATTATTACTTACAGGGAAATTTGTATTTTTGGGGTGTGCATCATATAAAATTATGAAATTACATATCTTACTTATTATATACAAGAACGGTACTTAAAACTATAACTTGGTCGACTTATCAATCTCTTAATTAATTAGAAAGTAATTTCTTAATAATAGTATAAAAAACTTACAATTATAGGTAGGTATATACAATTTCATTACAATGTATCACTGGAGGATCTTTGGCTTTAGCTTCAACCTTACTATTAAAGTTTTTCGACATTATTTCATTTACTACAACGAGAGCTCAGTACCTACTGGCTGACGTTATTTTTGAACATTAAAATTACTCATTTAAACAAATACACATTTTCCAATTCGAAACATGCTATGTCCTCCAAATAAAACTCGAGTGAATATCATTACATCCTTATTTTAAGCAAACTTGAGAATATCCCTTGAGATTAATTGATTCATGATCAAGAACAATTTAATTATCTTCTGTATACAAGATTTACAACTAAAATTACATCTTTCAAGTACACAATAATTATTTATGAATAATTACAAGAAAATATATCGGTGACATCTTATATAAATTAATTCTTACATTCTGTATCAAGAGAACTTTAATTTAAACGAGGTGTGACATGTCTACGATTAAAATTTATAATTAGTCCAATTAGAAATGCAATTTTTGTCTATAATTTATTTTATCGAACGGCTTCCTTACTATACCTACCTAATGTAAGTACCTAAGTCGTTTCTACACACTTGCGAAAGAGATAAACATGTGTCTTGCAGATTATTTACTGTACTTATTGTCTCCTCAATCCTTACAAAATTCACCTATTATATTTATTTTTTAAACTATTGTCTACTCCTAACTCATTGTTTATATTTCGAACCATTCAGAAATTATTTCCGTCTTCAATATTTTTATTGATTTAAAGATAGCGTTCATTTATGGCCCCTCTTGTTTTGAAAATAAAATAAGTGCCATTAAGACTTTCTAAAATAACATTCTCGCAACAGCTTTTTAAAACATCCGAAATTTAAGACAATATCCTATTATTCAATTCCTAGTTTTTTTAACACTTTAAGAACAATTCGAATGTTAGTTTCTTTCGTCACAATGCTTTTCGTGAAACCTTTGTCGGAAGAAATTTCTAAAATATTGTTTAACTGTATTATTTATGATATACCCAAAACATATTTAATGTGAAATTTAGTCTTAAAATAAAAATATAGCATATTATCCTGTATATAACATTGATATGCTGGAGAGACCTACGGAATTGGTGTTAAACCTAAATGGCACAAATAAGTTATCATTTAGGTGAACAATTTTTCAAATATACCAACCTATGAGATATTTTTTAAGTCTCAGTGAAATAGGTTGGCTTAATATACTGGCTGAAAGAAGAAAAGATACAGATTTTTTAATATATTTTCCACTAGACAAATAAAAACACTCAAGTTACTTCTTAACGTACGTACCTATGTAGTTATGTAGATTTTTATGCTAATTCCTTTACTCAATCATCCGTGTGTTTCATACTTCTATTTCTAAAATTCTATTTTCTCACAAATGATGTGTAAAATTTCAGTAGTATATTTTTCTTCAATTTTCAAAGACAAAATACAGCAGGAGCGACGCGAGTTTCAGAAAATATTACGAAGGCAAAAGTATGAAATGTACCTATAAAATACGAAGGTTGTAGATATTCATTTTCTTTGCTGAAATTTATTCACTTTGGGATTCTCAAAATGTCTTTTAAAATTCAATATGCGAGAGAACGTTGTTATGTAGATGAAATATGTCAACACGTATGTGGAAATATGCAGCCCGTACTGTCTCGTGGAATCAGGTTAAGTAATATTCCAGCCTCTCACGGAGCATACTACTTTATTCAGGATCATTCGCGGATCATGAGAGATGGTCGTGTTATCAAGAATCTCACTTTCTTGTAAGGGACAATGAAGTTATAGAGCAGGATCGATGCTTCTTCCACATTTCAGGAGTTTGATGAAAAATGTGGGCAGATTATAGGTGTATTCAATTATTAAAAACTTTTGTATCTACCTAGTTTGATCGTGTAGCAGGTTTTTATTACTGCTTGACGAGTCTGAGTAATGGAATGAAATCAATTCTACCAACTTAATATGAGTTATCGTCATTATTTGTTTTGTCACATATGTAGGTACTAAGTTTATTACTTGTTTTGTCACATAGGTACTAAGTTTATTACTTGTTTTGTCACATAGGTACTAAGTTTATTACTTGTTTTGTCACATAGGTACTAAGTTTATTACTTGTTTTGTCACATAGGTACTAAGTTTATTACTCAGGGTGAATGTTTAACGTACATCCTACTTTTAAAAATGACTGAATCAGTAATTTGTCATTAAACAAAATCATTTTTATTGTTTGAATTCTGTAATGTATTCTAAAAATCACAAAACTGAATAAAATATGAAGGCCATTTTTTATGAATCAGCGCTCACTCATACATAATAAAATTACAAATTTCAACATCTCTCGCAGCAAGTAAAGCCTTAGTTGTGAAAGACGAAGATGAACGGTATCGAGGATCGAACCCACGGCCTTTAGAAGGAAAGTCACGACTAAACCGTTAGGCAACCAACCAAACCAAATGATATATTGCCTCATAAAATATAAAATAAAAAAATATTATACATTACTATGAATATGTAAGTATATACCTAGGTATATGTGACAAATTCCCAAATTTAAGGAACAAAATTTTCACAGGTAATATTTTTCCCATTATAAGCAGATACATAACTACACGCTTTTGATTCTATTCATTGTATTCACTTAGTCAGCTTGAAAATTGAATAATGGAAAAATGTTGGTATGCGACGTGCAATCGTAGCCAGTGTAAAAAACTTTTTTTCTATACAGGTGTCTGCCTTTCAGTTGCATTGTGAGCTTTAATTTTGGAACGTGCGCTGTTCTCTATCACATTGAAGTATTACCAGAACAAAGGTATTATGTAGATAGAGCACAGGGGAATACGCGAATTTCTCATATTGTACCTTTTAGAAAGGTATTTTTTTTCACACAATGCCGTTACTTGGAGTTTTCACTAGGTACATGGTCCTCCCATCTATTAATATCTACATACTAGAATAGATTGAAACGGTTTTTTTTTACCTATGTTTAAATTTAAAATTGTCAGAAAACGAATAATTAGGTACTTGTAATAAATTGCAGCAAAACATGACGGATGAAATGCATACAAAAGGTATTTCATCGTCCCGATTTTCCAAATATTCTCCGCGGAAACCTGTCATTATTGTCAAAGAAACTTACGATTTCAAAAATAATATCTACAATACAAAACTGCCTTCAAGAGCTCTCCACTGCGCTTGATTCTGCGGAGTTACGATGACCTCCTCCCACACCATGTGCAAATCGAAGGAACGGAACACGGTGTGAGAGGGTCTTCCTCATCTTCACTAAATGTTAAAAAAATAATGCGAAATTAAATCAAAGGTAACAATATTTTTATCAATTTAAATTCGATGAATAGTTAGCCAAGTTAGGAACCTACATAAAATCGAAAAAGTCATGAAGTTATACCTACAAGTCAACAAAGCAGGCAAGTCAAGTCATATGAGATAAAAAAATATATCCATTAAAACGAGCAATAACAAACAAAAATAATATCACACAAGATAACTCCTGAAGCTAAACAGTTACAATATCATTCTTATACAACCTTTTAAACACATGAAAATAAAATAATTTCCACAGCACAAGGAAAGGAGCTACAATCTCTCACGTGACCAATATAGCAGATAAACACTTCAGATCGTAGAGTGCATTACATTACTACAGTCAAATAGAGCTGCTGAAAGGACTAATCTGATCAAACTATTAAACTAGAAGAAGTAATAAATAGAAAATATTTTTTTAATTTTTTTACTATCCTGCCCAGTATGTTATTTAATACAGCAGGTAGGTATCTACTGTTGCATTTGATTGCACGCTTTCAAAATATTTAAACTGACGAATTGTCTTTTCTATCGATCTTCAATCTTAATTTTATTCTGGGCTGATTTATATGAGGGGCGCTTGTATAGGCTGGGATGAGATAATGAGGGCTGACATAATAATGAGGTTACAGGATTCTTTGCGAGGACTAATTTGGAGGTCATGTCCTCCTACCACGAAGCTGACATGGATGAAAAAGAAGTCATTATGTGTCTATACTGTCATTGTAAATTGAAAGTTTGTTTTTCATGAGTCGTAGAGTTTTCAACAACAACAAAAATTGTAAAGCTTAAGTTGATACGACAATATATAATTTTTCGCAACTTTCTAGCCATTGAAAGGTTTTCAAGGAAACAAATTTAACGTTCATTTATCATAGAAAAATATTTGAAATGATGTGCACTACATGAAGCACGTTTAAATTTCAAATATCTATTGAAACGAGCGCCAGCAACAATAATACGATTGTGCTTTCCTTGAATTTTGAAAAATATGTCAATACCAACTTAAACTGGGTCATGCGGTTTATCTGGCGCATCGAAGAAGCCCGGTGTCCTACAAAGCGACCCATTTCTGTACATACTTACACCATTCTTGCACACACACAGTACATTCTTCTCATTATTACTGCTACTAAGGACATTCACTAAGTGTTTTCTTGTAGGTATTATTTTATAATAGTGCGTTTTTAACCCTCAAAAGACGATCGAAATTATTTTAATTTATAATTTATATAGAAGTTGGCCTTATTGTTAATCAGGAAAAAACAAAATACCTTGTACGGAGAACAAGAACAATGGGCTGATTTAGATATCATTTTATACGTATTATAAAAGAGAGTATATTATGTAAAGCTTCAGGTATAAGAATTTATTTAATGGGGCATTTTATAATTGATATATTATTAAGTTCATTTGTGGGTGACAAATATGAATAGCTGCATACATACGTAACGATTTATCTTTACGATTTGATCGATAATCGCTCATTTTCCAAATCTGGGCGATTGTTTTCTTCGCTAAGATTTGAAAAAAAAATTTAAATAAAGATTTATCCATAGTCATCATAGACAACCCTACTCATACGTCTATCTCGCCCAAGGTGTGACGGCAAACTGATTTCAAAACAAAACGATATGCTGTATTGGCTGTTTGTCCCGGATCCCGACCCCAACCCGATCTTCATTCTACCGTTTAAAAACTCGCTGAATCCCATATTCAGTTATCGGTCGAGAATAGTTTCACGTACCTTGGACCTCTCATAACGAATTAAAATACTATCAGCGATGGAATAAATAAGAGAATCACATCCTCAAACCGGGCCTATTTCGGGCTTCAAAGGCTCCATAATAAATCCAAACTGGTGTCCAGGAAATCTAAAAAGGAATTGTACAAAACCACAGTTCGTTTGGTCTTGACATATTTTTCCGAGCCTTTGAGAAAATTTACTTTATTTAAATAATTTCACAAAGAATGCATGTTCAATTCATAGATTTTAGTACCTAAGTCCATATTTTTTCATACTTAATCAATTTAATATGTTCTTACTTAAAGTGAATTTAAATTAAATTCACTCTTTACCGCTAGGCTACAAACAACATGATGATCTTGATTTTTTTACGTAGGTACGTAAAATACGAGTTTTCTTTACTTGGTTGTTCGCGTTTTTCTTGTATCTACATATGAAACCTCGCGTAGATGTTCAGGATACACCTGCTTGAACAAAGTCTAAAAGAGTCTTTGTAGCTCTGCTAACGAAACCATCTATTATTGTTCTTGAGCCATTCTACTTTCCTCTTAGTACCCCATTACTTTTATTTGGTTGGTTGGTAATTGTTGGCGACGAGCCAAAGAGTTTCATGTTACTTCCTTGGAGCACCTAAATGGAAATATGCAGAACATGATACATTAGGTGATATACCATCGATATGATGGTCTTGAATTTCAAGATATTTGATGTGCATTTTAAGCTTTTACAGTTCTACAGCTCTCATTTTTCTCTGAAATTATGAAAAAAGCCTACCTGCCATTTTCAATTTTGGTATAGGTTACTTTAATAGTGTTTATGATATTTTATAAGGATACCAAATCTTCTTTCACGTCACAAGCTTTTAGAAGCTTAGTACTGTGAATGATGCGATGAGTAGGTATATTTATGTTCACATTGAGTGAGCATAGATTCATTAGAAAGAAAAAAAATATTGATGGAGTGAATTTTGGTTCGTTTTTGAAACGGTTGAAACTGTGAACTCTAACACAATATTCTGAATATTCATCGATAAGGTATTGTACCTTATACAGGACTAGATGTTAATATACGAATTAAAGAACCAATTGTTATAATACTGTCTTTAAATCAATAAATATTTGGTTTTTAAATGGTTTCTATTTTCAGTTTGAATTTGATTTAACTTTGACCCGTTGATCGGTGAACATTCAACTACAATATAGAACATATTTATTTCATAGAAAATGTAATCAAGAAAAGGTGGACTTGGCTCGTACCTTGTTTAGGATTAACTGAATAACTTTTTCCAAAGACAGACGAGAACTAAGGGGTGATTAGACATCTTGGGGAGGAGCACTTGCTTTAATAATCCTGTCTTCCTTTATTACAATAAAGGCCTTATGTTTCTTCCTCATATCTACTCTTATGTGTGGTCCTAAAGGGAAAGTTAATTAATAAAGCTTTCAATAAGACACGAGACATCAGTAATTGATTTGATGAACCATTATAAATCAAAAAACTTCAACATGACGGTACATGTCAAAGATAATATTGTATTAATTAATTAAATTATTATTTCTAAGCGAGTATGACTATCCGCATACCATCGTTGCACGAAAAAGAAAAGTTATGTGAAGAACCAACAAAAAAAAAACAGTGTGATACTCAGAATTGTTCGGAATGTAACTAATTTATTAATAATCATAACAATAATTTACACACGTTTGATTTCAAACGTCAATTTTCATTTCATTTGTACCACTAGGAGTTTTAATTGCTCTTTCGTATTCAAATCCCCGAAAATTTCCATCATAGAAATCTCAAATGAAAACATTTCGATACATCACAATATAGTTTTGGGATTAACAAATAATCATGTTTGATCCGCACTTACATTGTTATATAATACATATTAATATTTTACCCGTTAATTACTAAAAAAATAAACTTTACCCTCAGTTCAGAAACCGAGAGCTAAGGCTTAAAATTTATTCATCATATTCCTATCATCTTATTAAGTCCTTCATTCACGATCACTCCATCTGCTGTCCAAACGAAGCGATGTCACTCCAAAAAATGACTTCTTCTCTTTTACGAGAAAAAATGACTTCTTCTCTTTTACGAGAAGAAGTCATTTTTTGGAGTGACATCGCTTCGTTTGGACAGCAGATGGAGTGATCGTGAATGTAGGACTTAATAAGATGATAGTGACTGTTAGTGGGGAAAACCAAATGGATTATGTGGAGTGATAAGTCAGTGATATCCATCAGTCTTAACTCCTAACGGCTCGTCAATGGGAAAACTCCGGTGGATGTGGTCCAAGTAGTCACGTTACTTGATCGTCAGTATTAAAAACTTTGTCCAAATTTGTCTCATTTTGTCACAATGCTGGAAGCTTGTGTACACACGCGATCTTGAATGGTGGGCCTTAGATATTATAGAAAAAATAATATCTAATGACTCTAACAATTCATTACTAATGTTCGATTTTTAAATGGAACAAACCACTACGAGCTTACGACCGTCTTCTACTGTTATTTCGAAGGCTGGCTTAGTGTGATCATTTTACGTTAACAACGTTCGCCATTAGGTGGTAATGTTTGTCTCCGAAACTTATGATCATGAGAATTCTCAATATGTTCAATATGCAGAAAAATCTCATGTATGCAACAAGTAGAAATATAATAGGTAATAAATGAAATATAGAGATAAAAGTTGGAAAGATATTATGTTAAAAATCATTGAAATTATAAAATTTAGGTTTATTGTTTTACACTGTTTATTTTACATATGAGTCAAATTTTGTGTGTAAAACACGTGTTATTGAATTATAATGGAGGTCTAAATCTACCCATTGTCGTGTAGCTGTCAAATAAATAATGATTGTTTGCTAATCATACCGCCAAGTCGTATTGTCTACTGTTAAATGAACTGAAACGTGCAATGTTATTTTATTAGCTACTGTAAGTACCTGTGTAACAAAGCATTGAATAAACATACCTACTTACTTGAATTTGTTGTATCGAATTGATTTGTTTAATTTTACGCTTATTGTTTTACGCTAAAAGACGATTTAGAAGGGTGATGGTGTAATGCAATGTCTAAAAAAGTGGACCCAATAAAATGGCCGTGATAAAAAAAACAGCTTATTTTCAATAGTTTTTGAATTCATCCTTTTTAATTAATTCATGCATTTTATTTCAGTGACCTTATCTACGGTATCCAAGATACGCATAACAACACTAGACATAAAACTTACATTGTCCCTTTCGTGCATGCATTATTTTACTGCCTGCATTGAAAGATATTAACATATAATGCTCTTGTGCTTACATACATCCGTGGCGCTACAACCCTGTGTGGGTCTTGGCCTCCTCCAGAAGACATCTCCATGCCACCCTGTCCTCCGCCGTGCTCCGCCAATCGTCCACCCCCAGCAGTCCGAGGTCTTTTTCTACTCCGTCCAGCCATTTCAGTCTGGGTCTTCCAATGCTCCCTTTTCGAGCAGGTCTCCCACAGAAAACTTCCTTGAGGACGGACGGTTCGCTCGATCTTTGAAAATGGCCCAGCCAGCGGAGTCGGCTAAGCTTTATGAATTTTGCGACGTAGACATCATCATATATTTCATAAAGTTCGCGGTTATACCGAATGCGCCAGTGTTCTCCATCTCTGGCTGGTCCGTAGATTCTTCGTAGTATTTTCCGTTCAAAGATGTCAAGCCTTCGCTCGTCGCGTTTACTCAGCGGCCAGGTTTCTGCGGAGTATGTAGGTAAGTACCGGTCGGATCATGGACTTTTATACAGTTGCTCCTTTGACTTTCTTGAGAGCAGCTTAGAACTAAAGAGCTCTTGTGCTTACCTCAAAGAATACTGCGTTCGTAATGTGATGGCTACTTTCCTATCTTTCTTTCTAGCAAACCAAAGCATTAGCATAACGGTGGATTCTCATCAGTCCTTTCTACGCCCCCACTTATCACAAAATAGGTGGGTACATTTTTATGTGGGTACCATAAGAAAATTTAAAATCTTATCGGCTATAATTGTGACCAACATTTTTTACAACTTCCATGCTGGCGCACGTGAATCCGTCGTACTTCTTACTTCGCTTTGCCGGTCGGAAATTGTGGACACCCTATCACGTTGTGAAGTTTCATTTTAGCTGAGACAGTTGAATACAAAACAGACCATTATTATTTCTCTGCTTATTATTGTTGTATTATTTCATTTTCAAGAAAAATAATTACCTATCCTTGCAAAGTATCAGGAACTCGTGAAGGCGGGAGATGAAAAATGGACATCCCATTACGACAAAACGTGTCTATCGGAATTTAATTGTACCTATCTGTCATTTTTGACGAGGTACCTTCTAAAAGTAAAACAGAGTCTAAAATTAAATCGAAATTTTGTATAAATACATTACTTGCATGACATAAATTAGTAGCTTATTTCAGTTTTCACTTCACATTTCTTTAACATTATAAAAATGTCAGATAAGTGGGAAAACTCTAATTGGGAAACACCATGAGCAAGTAGGGGAAGTACCTACAATTAGTCATGTGTAACTCAGAACTGATCTGAATCAATGATCCGGATCACTCTTAATTGATCTGTGTTCTACAGATCACTTGCGGATCCTACGGTTCAACAGATCAATCAGCTCAATGAATCAACAGATCAATCAGCTCAATCAGATCAATGAATCAACGGATCTGTGTGAGCTGTGATGATCTGTTTGAATTGCGGACCCGTTGGATATCTGTTGATCTACAGAACACTTACGGGTCCTACGGTTCAACAGATCAATCAGCTCAATCAGATCAATGAATCAACGGATCTGTGTGAGCTGTAATGATCTGTTTGAATCGCGGACTCGTTGGATCTATGTTGAATTGAGGACCCAAAGATCTGTTTGAGTTAGGTTTCTGGTTTAGACACAAAATATTTATTTTTTAATAAAAGAAGTTTAATCTGTTTTAAATAAAAACCAAATTTATAAAAAAATTAAAACTATTCTTTTTATATTTTTTTATATTAAGTATACAATAAAAATAAAAATTTACTTAAGTATTGATAAAACAATGTAAAACTTAAACATCGTTTCAGAGTGTTATCTTGAATTCCCTAATGCCAACATAAATAAATAAATAAATAAATAACACTCTTTTATACACAGGTGTCAGTATAGCCGGCGGAACTTAATGCTTGAAACATTATCTACCAGTCAACCGGTCCCGTCCAATCTGAGACAGGATTCCAACCCCGAGTAGAAATTTCAAGTGAAAAAACACATTGAAAATTTCTGACCCGACCGGGAATCGAACCCGGGACCCCTTGATCTGAAGTCGGAGCCTTTGCCACTAGGCTACCGAGATCGGTGAGGCTGCCGAGGTCGGTTATAATACAACATACTTGTATCTATGATATTTATAGCAACATCCCTATGGGCAGGGGACGGGGTTCGTAACGCATGTTCATCATACGTCCTAAAATATTGGACTTCCCCGTGTGGAGGTAATAATATATAGCCCGACAACACTTTACTGGCATATCGAGAAATGTCTATTGTCTACGCTCATAACATGTAGGTAGGTACCTACTTAACGATTGAGGTCGGATAGTGATACATATTATGTATATTTCGTTTTCTCACACATGTACATATGTTTTATATTTTATCTCTTTCTAGAGTTAACTTATTTTTTACAATAATTATGCGCAGGACTTCCCTGGTTAAAGGTAAAAATACATTCCGACAAAACCAAGCGTGTATAAATATTATATTTTTTTTACGGATTACGAACAATAGAACCGTAGTTTTATCATCAACTTATGAATGAACGTTTCGACTACATTATTCTTATAAATATTGAGTATCTACTCCGTCCAGATATTACCTAAGTGTAAAAATCTCTGTACTGTATGAAGGATACAGTCGACCATAGAGAATGATCTATGTATCTACACCGGAAACAGATCTGATCCGAAGATACAGACAGGTACATAATATGCCGCAACCGGAAAGAGCCGTGAGCCGTGTATGTATCATATCTGGGCTGGGTCGCAACCAGATAGATCCGTGACACGGATCACTGATCTGATCTGTTCGAACAGATCAGATCATCGTAGTGATCTGATACGAACAGATCAGATCACTCCAAAGTGATCTGTTACCCATGACTACCTACAATAGGCCACTACAAGTCGGAGCGCGAAAATCCCCTAAAAAAATACAACCTACCTCTTCTAAATTTAATTCCCGAATTAGACAATCGAAAATGTGGGTATAGGTACCCATTGAAACCATGAAAAAATGTTTCTTTATCTAGTCACAGAAAATTTGTTATAGAAATGGGTGCCTACTTACATCAAGTTTTTATGACATCAACATACTTAAAAGCTTTTGAAGTCTTAACATATTAATAACTACGCGTGTTTGGTTAATGGTTTGATCAAATTTGGTTTCCCTTCTATTTCCTTCAAATGGCACCTCTTTTAAGCCGGATTATGCGCAAAAGTAGACCCTTCTGGTGAGTATCTATTTGTTGTGAATTAAGCTTCAATTTGCAGATAAGAAAAATGGTAATATAGTCCCAGAAGTCAAGTTGTTTTTGACATTTTCAAAATGACTCCCTTGATGTTCAAGGACAATCACTCAAAAAAAAAAATATGACGAAGAAGAAGGTCAAAAGAAAAATAAATTATTCCAAGGGGTTGTAAATACTCCGCCTCCTTGAAAAAAAAGAAAGTAACCCAATAGAAAAATATGATATTATTTTTTCTTATTATTTTTCAATCTTTCTATACTTATTATATTATTGTGCTTTCACATTTGTTTTGATTCCCGGAAATCTGCCTTATTATACGTTTTGGGAACGTAAAATATTTTTGATACAGAATATTAAAACAAAATTGGGAATGAATCTTTTTGACTCGATTATTTTAGTTTTAAAGCAAAAGAAGTAAAGAGAGGACGTGGGTGGTATAAAAAAACGTAGATGTTTGAAAAACATGAAAATATCTTAACATCTGACTTTGTAAACAATATGGAGATTTTAATGAAACAGATAAAATTTAAATCAATCAATCAAACCTCTCTTTACACCTCACTTAGAGGAATAGAGATGCAATGAGAGCTCTGAGCCATTGCAAGATCCAGATCCCTCAGCTCTGCCTCGAAGGAATGGATACGGTGTGAGAGGAAAGTATAACAATGGAAATCTGGATTGGGCAATTTTTGTTTTGAATAGCTAAAAGGGCAAGGACGTGGAGAGCATAAAAAGAAAGGACATTGTAAGTAGTCCAATTAAAAAAAAAACACGAATTTAATTGTTTGTTTGGCACGCAGATTTTTTATGGATGTTTTTTTTTTCAAACCTTTTTCTAATTTGTTCACATTGTAGCGCACTTTTTTATAAACTAAAACGCGAAAAGTGAATAAATCTATCTAATTTTGAAATCAATTGTCTGTTGTTTAATAGTTGGTGCGACTGACAGAATTCAGATTGAAAATAGTGTAGTTTAAATCAGATGCTCGGTCGAAATGACATTAGATAAAAGTGATTTTTATCATTATTTTTAAATCTTATTCAATATTCACAGTTAGACAGACCGCAGGACAACGTCTGTCGGGAAAACTAGTAATAATTAAATCTGTCTTAGATGCCAAACATTTTTTTGTCACCTTTGTTACTAAAATATTGTTGTGGGTTGTACGGGAAGCCTACCTATATTGTGGAAGGGCTGCATAAGTTCGATTTCCCAGACGTCCTCTTCATAGAGAAGAAATTCAAGGAGAAAGTGAGGAATAATAATTAGCTCTACAGTTATGCTGAAACTTTCATCTTTAGTTTTAATCAAAGGAATTCTTCCTGCAAATTATTTGTAAACTTCCCCATAGAATCTGCCGTTATATTGAAGTTGTTTACTTTAGACCTATTACTTTCCTATAGATAATGTAATGAAGCCTTTTTAAGCCTCGTAATAAGACCTCTGCCGCAAAATAGTTTCGTACAATAATACTTACCCTCTTGTCCGTGGTGTGTTCGTGTGTGGGGCCATCCCCACCTAAAACAAAAGTTACGATGTCAAAACTTTCAAAAAGAACCACCGAACATTCAATGTGGACGTGTATGCATATAATGTGATTTGGGATTATGATAGTATATTATTTAAAACACAATTGAGTTTCTTCTGAAAAACAAAGTTAAAATATTTTTATTAAACTTGAAATAAAAATAAACAAAATGAGGTTCACAACCATTATAATGTATACACTTATCTTACCTGAAAAACAAAGAAACGACAATTGATGTTTATACTTTTATCACTAACTGAATTGATTTTATTTAATTTATTATTTACTATAACACAACGTGTTTTTATATCGTCGCCATGCATTAGCTGTCAAATATCTAAAATGCCATCTATTGAAATTTAAGTGAAACAAAACTAAGGAACGTACCTACATGGTACTTTCTTACATCTCCCCATCACAGGGTGAAAATTTTTACAATTTTCAGTCTTAATTTTCATTATTAAATGCTATTGGTATTAATTTGGTTATATGGTATAATCCATTTTCCTGTTTTCGTTTTCCAGTTTTTACTCTATATATCGAATCCGATATTTTTTCTATTATTTCATAAGGTCCAATTCTCAATTCATCTAATTTTTTTCTGTTTAACTTGTTGCCATTTTCTATATATACTAGATCTCCCGTTTTGAATTGGTAGTCCTTTCTATTCCTGTCAAATATTTTCTTGTTATAATTATGTGATTTTCTTGTTCTTTCAAGAGCTATTTCTTTATCTTTTATCCAATTTTCTTTATTATTTCTTATTTTCATATCTTCTGGTAAAATACTAGTATCTGTGCCATCTAATAAATATTTGGGCGTAAATCCAGTCACCGTATGCTCTGTTTCATTGTACTTTTCGATACATTCTCTAGCGATCGTTGTCCAAGCTCTTTTTTCTTCTTTCTCATTGATCTTACATCTCGTCTTATTAACTATAGTCTGATTCAGTCTCTCGTTCAGACCATTCGAGAATGGCGAATCAACAGCTGTAAAGATTAATTTAATGTCATTTTCTATTAGGAATTCTTTAAAATCTCTAGAGTTTATTCCAGGATATTGATCTGCAAGTATTATTCCAATTTTGTCCGTTTCCAATACTTTGTTAACCAACTTTTTGAAATCAGTTGCACTCTGGGTTTTTGAAGTTGAAATGAATGCATATCTTGTAAAATGGTCTACAAGCAGGTGGAGGTATTTCTTTGTTGATCTTTGTCCTCCAAAGCCTCCAATGGTGTCAATTGACATTATTTCGAATGGTTTTTTTGCTGGACCCAATTGTGACATAAGACCATATTTTCCTTGCCCTCTAGTTTTGTTCTTAATACATATTTCACAATTTTTACAAAAACAAAATATATTTGAAATCATATTTTTGGCTGTATAATAACTGCATATCCTATTCATCATTTGTTTTATTCCTATATGACACCACTCAGAGTGTATTTCTTTAATTAACTGTAAGCTGAACTCTTCAGATAAAATTATTTTTTCTTTATTTCTAATTTTTTTATAGAACACTCCATCTTTTTCTATTAATTTTTTTTTATTGTTCTGTAATAATTTATTTTGTTCTTGATCATGTTTTATATCATTTATTTGTATTAGATTGACTATTTGTAGCACTTCGTCCGTATTTTCGTTTGATTCTAAAACCGGATTTCTGCTTAAACTATCTGCTTCAGTGTTATTTTTTCCCGGAATATATTTAATTTTAAAATTATATTGTGACAAATAATAAGCTAACTCACCAAGTTCTTCATCTGTTCTAGCTTTTATATTCATGTTTTCTAATGGTTTATGATCCGTAAATACTGTAAATTCTCTTCCAATCAGCCAATGTTGCCAGTATTTTACTGCTTCTTTGATTGCCAGGCATTCCAAATAAATTGCTTTTTTTCGTTTTTGTGAATCATTCAATTTCTTAGAAAAATACGCTACTGGCTTTTCTTTACCATTATTTTGCAATTGTTTAAATACAGCGCCAATGCCTTCTATAGCTGCATCCGTGTAAATTATTATTGGTAGATCCTTATCAAATATTTCCAACACTGGCTGAGAACATAATAATTTTTTTACTTCTCTAAAAGATATTTCGCATTCTTCAGACCATAAAAATTTCTCATTTTTTCGTAATAGTTTATGTAACGGTTCTAATAGTATTGAGCTTTTTGGTATATAATCATGGTAGAAGTTTATTTTTCCTAGAAATTGCCTAATATTTTTTATATTCTTCGGTGTTGGAAAATTTTGTATTGAAATTAAATTATCTTTCAATGGTTTTACGGTATTATGTTCTATTATGTGTCCGAGGTATTTCACTGATTCTGCTGCAAATGTACATTTTTTAAACTTTAGTCTGAAACCTTCATATACAATTGCTTTTATTACTTTTTCTATATGTTCTATATGTGCGTTGAATGATTCTGAAAAAATTAAAATGTCATCTATGTAATTTTCCGAAAACTCTTTTAAATTGTGCTTTCTTAAGATATTGGATAAAATTCTCTGGAAAATAGCTGGTGATGTCTTCAATCCGAACGGTAGACACGTCCATTGGAAATGACCCTCTTGAGTAACAAATCCTGTTTTTTGTCTATCTTCAATGCGTAGTGGAATTGACCAAAAGGCGGAATTTATATCCAGCGTGGTGAAGTATTTACAGTTTCTTGTTTTTATTATTAGATCTTCTATTAATGGGAATGGTTGTGCTTGTGGTGTAACTATTTTGTTCAATTCGCGAAAATCTATACACAATCTTGATCTTTTGTTTTCATCTTTTTTGAATGCTAGAGTTACCGGTGCTGCAAATGGGCTGTAAGACTCTTCAATTAGTTTATTTTCCAGTAATTTTTCCACTTGATCTTCTATTTCTTTTCTATCCTCTATACTACATTTATACGGCCTCTTACTACAATATTTATCAACTATTAGGTCTATTCGAGCTTCGTAATCTGTAACAGTACCTACATCATATTTATTTTTAGCAAATACTGTATTATATTTTTCTACCAAATTTTCAATCTTGACTTTTTTTTCACTGTCTAAGTGATCCAAAATCATTCTAAATTCATCTTCATTCACATATTCGTTAAAATTTACCTTAACTTCTTCCAATTCATCATATTTGTTCAGTTTATTAAAATTGTTTTCTATTTGTAAATTTTCCTTTTGAAAAATTTGTAAATTTTCATCCTGAATTAGCATAAATTTCTTTATTATGTCTAGACCAATAATAAAGTCTTCAAAATCATCTCTTTCTACGATGTATACATCAATATATTTTTCTTTCTTAAAAATTTTTACTTTTATGGTTACTAAACCTTTTGTTTGTGTCACACCATTGACCGTTTTTAAAAATATTTTATTGACATCTTCTGTCTTTTGCTTTATCTTAACTAGTTTTGAATTTATGAGAGATACCTGTGATCCAGAGTCATATGTTCCATTTATCTCTAACTTATCTTCTAATAACATTTTTACTTTAATCAATGGTGTGCTTACTCGTTTTTTTTTTCTGTGTTCAGTTCGACTTCAATTAATGAATTGTGTCCAATTACTCTAGCTTCGTTCTCGCTTTTCTTTTTAAACCAACACGAGTCCTCTGTATGATACCTATTACCTTTGTTTAATTTTTCACATGTTTTACATGGTCTCTTCTCTTCAAATTTCCTTTTATTATCTTGTCTTTCCTCTCTTTTTTTTATAAAACTATTTTTAATCACAATATTTTCACATTTTCTAATTTCATGCAGTAGGCCGGTTGAACTTTCACATTTTTCTCTATCGATTTTACTTCTAATAAACTCGGGTAATCCTGCTGCTATTAGCATCACAAGAGTTTTCGGGCTAATATTTTTGTCCATATCAAGTAACAGCCTCTCCTTTCTCATTGCATACTCCATCAATGAGCCTTCCTTATACTTGAATGATATAGCATACATGCCGCCACTCCACCCTTTGTCTGCAAACGATTCTAAAAAGTTTTCTTTCCATTTCAACCATCCAGCCTCCGCCGTCAATGTTGTTAACGTTGCTGCGTACCATTCTGTACACGGTCTATCTAGAAATAGTCTCAGAATTTCAATTTTTGCACACTCTTCCTCTATCTCAAATCTTCTACACTCTTTTTCAAAAGTATCAAGCCATTGCTTTGCATTTAGGTGTTTCAAAAAAAATTTATCAATCATGAATCTCTCTGCTATGTTTTTTAAATTAAATTGATTTTCTCCTTTATGTGTGGATTCTATTATATTTCCTCCCACAATCCGCTCTAGATATAGATCATTAAAGGTTATATTACCGTCTTGATCGAAATAAATTTTCTCCATTTCCTCTGTGCACGTTATCCAAATTTCTCTCTCTTGCCCTCTTCTGGTTAAACTTTTTTTTATTCTTTTATAATTGTCTGTTTTAATTAATGCAATGTGTTTGCTAACAATTTTGTCTTCATCTGAAAAAATATATTCGGTATCGTCTTCCGTAAAAAGTGAGGTTATTATAACTATATTGGTTTTTTTTTCATGAGGCGATTCCACATATTTGAATGAAAATTTCAGCTTTCTCTGCATTTTTGTACAAAGTAATTGTCGTTTTATAATGTGATTTGGGATTATGATAGTATATTATTTAAAACACAATTGAGTTTCTTCTGAAAAACAAAGTTAAAATATTTTTATTAAACTTGAAATAAAAATAAACAAAATGAGGTTCACAACCATTATAATGTATACACTTATCTTACCTGAAAAACAAAGAAACGACAATTGATGTTTATACTTTTATCACTAACTGAATTGATTTTATTTAATTTATTATTTACTATAACACAACGTGTTTTTATATCGTCGCCATGCATTAGCTGTCAAATATCTAAAATGCCATCTATTGAAATTTAAGTGAAACAAAACTAAGGAACGTACCTACATGGTACTTTCTTACATGCAAATGTGTCGAAGCCCCTTTTTAGTTTACAAACTGATAATTAATCAAATTTAAATAAAAAACTTTTTAACTATTCCACAAATTTATTGTACCTGACATGTTTCGAAGGGGCACGCCCTTCATGGTCACAGGTTATTTGAAACTAAAGCTAAGATTTGGTACCGTGATGAGTTAGCGTTGTACCTACTATAGATGCTTACATATTATGTTAGTATATGAATAGTCTACAGCTGATTTTGAATACAGAGTATATAAACGAATAAGATGAAAATGTGTTAGCAAATAGAGAAATATGAATATGGAAGATATAATACATTTATTTATTTTTTTATTTTAATTTAGATAAAAAGAATAGGTAAACTATATACTTGTGACAATAATATTATCATTTTGGAATATTAAATGTAAGTATTTCTGGAGAGAGACAGTTAAATAATAACAGATAAATAATAATAATAATTGAGAACATTAATTATCTAATGTTTTGTTTTGTAAAATGAATATATTTTTTTATTTTATCTAGACAGCGGTAGAGTATAGTTAAACAGCTTTTTACAATAATAAGTCATTGGGAAAAATTTTAGTAAATACAAAAGACAAAGTAGACATGATGGAAAAAAATGGAGTATATAGGTTAGATTGTGATTCATGTAAAGCTTCTTACGTTGGTAAAACGAAACGGTCTTTGAACATTAGATTAAAAGAACATATATCAGCCATAAACAATAGACACCCAGATAAGTCGAATTTTGCCAAACATATCATCGAAAATAAGCATATTTTCAATAATAGCAACATTTCATTAATACACCCAAATGCAGTAGGTAAAAAACTCGATAAATTAGAAATTTTAGAAATTAATAGATTAAAAAATAATGAAGACATGATAATTATTAATGAACAAAAAGACTTCACATATTCACCTTTATTGAATCCTTATAAAAATCACGACCACACAACATAAATATTTTAAGAACCACGTGTTACCACTTGAAAGTCGGAGAGGAAGGAGGAAAAAAAAAATCACATAGCAAAAAAATAACGAACTTTATTTATACTATCCACACCACCATACACCCGTGTAAACAATTTTATTAAATCAACGTCAGCAATCTATTGTATTTTTTTTTTTTAAACATATTTACAAGTTGGTAAACTTGGTAACAATAATAATAAAAAATAAAAAATAAATGGTACGTTTAACATTTTTGTGAATTATTACTACCTACTCCTTAAAGAGTTCTAATCAATAATAATATACATCTCATTTTGAAATTATACCTAATCATAAATTAATAAAATTAATGTCCCTTAATCTCAAACTTTTAAATTCTTAGAACTATATGCAAGCTTTATATTTTAAAACGAGGATCAAAATAGGAAAAAAAAAAACATAATATAAATAATACACAGACTAATGTTTATATAACTGTATTGGTTCCTACACAAATAGGTACTCCATGAAATAGATTGCAAACTTGATCACCCTTAAAACAATGACAGCTCTATCGCCGGTGTTGAAAGACTATTACTTTAATAAATGGTTTCCACTTGTTTCCTATTTTAAATAAAAAAATAATAATAATAAACATTCTAGGAATGTGGTTGAAGTCGTACGTACCCACTTACCAAATACTGTTTATTTATTTATTCATATTTTTTTTGATATTCAAATAATTTTGTTGTTAGAATGTGCCTCTTCTCTTTGTTAATATGGATTATTTTTTATATAAAAAAAATTTTAAATGTTATCTGCTCCTCCAAAATTTTGAATTTTTTTTTATTATTATGTTTCTCGGAGTCTTTTTAAAATAATTATAATAATAATTAAAAAATATATGTATATGATGTTCTCCATTATTATAAAAATTTTAACTGGAGGTACCCTACCTCTCTCAAGACATTTATAATTATTTTTCAAATCAAAACTTTAGATAATGTTCTCCATTATTATTATTATCATTATTGTTAACTGTACTATAGCCAGAAATTTGTAATTTATATATATTATTTTTTACTTATTTGACGTTTATACTCTACTCTATGTATTATGGGAAAAAATTCACCATTATTATTATTACTTTTAACTATACTCTACCGCTGTCTAGATAAAATAAAAAAATATATTCATTTTACAAAACAAAACATTAGATAATTAATGTTCTCAATTATTATTATTATTTATCTGTTATTATTTAACTGTCTCTCTCCAGAAATACTTACATTTAATATTCCAAAATGATAATATTATTGTCACAAGTATATAGTTTACCTATTCTTTTTATCTAAATTAAAATAAAAAAATAAATAAATGTATTATATCTTCCATATTCATATTTCTCTATTTGCTAACACATTTTCATCTTATTCGTTTATATACTCTGTATTCAAAATCAGCTGTAGACTATTCATATACTAACATAATATGTAAGCATCTATAGTAGGTACAACGCTAACTCATCACGGTACCAAATCTTAGCTTTAGTTTCAAATAACCTGTGACCATGAAGGGCGTGCCCCTTCGAAACATGTCAGGTACAATAAATTTGTGGAATAGTTAAAAAGTTTTTTATTTAAATTTGATTATTTAAATTACTTCCACCAAGAAAAATGCATGTTCAACAACTTATAAATTTTATTAAAACTGATAATTGTTATTCCCTACATTCCTAAACTAATTAATACTTTATACCTACATTTATTTTATTACAAAATCAAACGTGATATTGTTTTTGTTTTTAATAACTGAAAATTTGCTCTATAAAAGTTTTTACCTGTTCGAAGGTTTGCTTTGGGATAAAGTATTATTTTAAACTGTTATGAAACATCAAGTTTTTGTAAATTAACTTTTGTCCCTACTCCACGTATTTTTTAAATGAATTAAGGCTCACTCAAAGAGCATACAAATACACTTTTGACACATTTCACAATAAGCAAAACTTGTTTTGTGAAAGAGGAAGATAGTCGGCAACCGTCATCGAACCCTCAGCCTTCAAAACGAAAGACTGAACTGCTAGGCTTTAAGACTACTTCAAAATAGCACATGTTTAGTGTGAGGGTGAATAGAAGCTTAACTGAACATAATTTAACTTTATAACCAACTCAGTATGCCTAACTGCTAAAATGTTTACATAATAGGTGCCGATACTTGATCAAAAGGTCCCGAGCTCGATTCTCGTTCGCGTCATATTTATCCACGTTTTTTTTCATATATATTTTCTGGACTGATGATTTGGACGGGACTCTTTGAAAAGAATTGTGTTGTGTATTTTTTTTTTATATTTTTAGTGGATGAAGAGTTTGAGCTGAGTTAACTGTTTCTCGATTATATTTCTATAACAATTAAAGCAGGTTAACACTTAAATAATACTCTCCAAAATATTCTTAAATTTAAGAAAAAAATTATGTGAGAGAACATGTGTAAGATAAAACGGGCTTAGATGGGTGGGCATGTGCAAAGGATGCCTTATTCGTCGCGCACATCAAAACGAATACTTGAAGGACAGCCAGGTGAGAGAAGAAGAGTCGGTAGGCCTACACTGTGGTGGGAGGGTGAGGTCAGGAGAGATGCTGCACAGCTAATGAACATTTCCAGTTGGAAAGCTGCAGCAGAAGACAGAAGAGGTTGTAAAGCCATCGAAAAGAAGAATGAAGAAATATAAAAAAAAATATGACCGTCGATCCTTGAGATGTCTGTTTACATCACCTATTTTTTTTATTTATCGTTGAACATATATAGACACCGTTTCTAAAGGACAAAGGTGGGTTTTTCGATCGATAGTAATAGCGATAGCAAAATAATAGCAATATTTTAGTAAACAAAAAAATAATTTTATCGTTATTTTGCTAGACAAAAAAATGTATTTAAGCATTGTGATGTTGGTATGCATGTTACTAATCGATTATCATTTGCTTTGATATTCCTTACGATCGAGTAACAACACTGATAGTAAAAGTATTGTGCTGATACTCGCGGCGTCAAAAAACCCACCCTAAGTCGCTCGTGTGTATCTTGAGTTAACACAACATCTTTCGCTTGATACGATCACGATGTTTGGGTTAATTTATAAAAATAACAACATCGATCGCGAGAAGCCTAGGTTATGTTGTCAGTAAGTGACGATAAGGGCGCCACTTTGACTCGTGTTGTTTGTATTGGGGTAGTACGGAAGGGAGGTTCCTGCCTATGTAACATGAGATTGGATATTATTTTTTATTGAAGTGGATGAAATAATAATAATAATAATAGTTATGTGTGAAAAAAAGGAGTAAGAACAGGGTTAGGAGAGATCGCGGGAGAAGTGAGTGGTATAGAAAGGATTGAGACAAGCGGACCAAGAATTTTGTTTACATTTTTGCTTCTCACTGAAAATGTTTCCACTGGAACTTAAAGCTTAGATTGGTTTTATTTTATATGATTAAAGTCAACCAGGATATAAAAGAACTACTTTCACTAAAAAAAAAAGAGATTTTGTTTGAATTTGAGACCATATTATAGAATCGACTTAAGTTCGATAAGAATGTCGCAGGGTGATTCTTGAAAAAGTTCAAGTTTCGAACTAGTCAAATACTGGAGACTTAAGGGTGCTTTGCACGTAAGCACCTGCTTTTTGCACTTTTATAGATTTTACTTCACGATTGCGCAATTCATGATATACGAAACTGAAATTTCTGTTTAATTTTTGAATGATCTTTAATAAAATAGTTTAGCAGGTTTAAATAATGCTTTTTGAGTACATATTTTTTTTTCTGCAAGGTCTCTCAAGTTTTTTCTCTTTCCATAACTCAAAAAAATTAATATAAGTAAAATGCAAAAAATATGACGATCGTTAGAGGAGTCAGGACAAGAAGGCGCTTTCGGCCCGATCACACAACATTTCGATGTGAAATCGCTGACAAAAAATATCCTACAAGAGATTGTGAAACAGTTAAAGCTCTGTATTCAAGTAAATCTCTAAACAATAATAATAGGTCATCAAAACTTTTTAAAGAGAAAAAAGAAGAACAGGTTCTATACTGAGTTGTGAAAAATGTGCAGCAATGAGAGGAGATTGATTGGAAATTACTTTGTTTTCCAGTGATACTGTCAATATCCATCAGAAGTAGTGCTTTGAGATGCTGAAAATGAGTTGGGTACTTACAATTCTAAAAAAAGGTTTTGCAAAAATTAACAGGGAAATGAAGGTAATAAGTGTGGATCAGTGACTCATAAGATCGTCAACAAATAATAAATGACAAAGAATGAGTTTTTGTGAGATACATAGGTTCTGATTATCAAATAAATAAATGAATATGACTCTTTTATACATAAGTGTGTGTTAGTATTCTGAAGCATTCTCTACCAGTCATACGGTCCCGTCCAATCTGAAACAGGATTTCATCATTCTGGAACACAACTGTATATATTATGTTTGGTTTCAAAATTAGTTTCAAAAAGCTATCGATCTGTTTTAATTGTTAATGAAACCTTAATTCAAGTTCCTTAACACGTCTTATGGATAGAATAATAACAAAATAATTAATACTAACTTAATAATATAATTTAGATTGTAGGGATTTGTGGGAGTGGATTAAGTAAACTGCTTCGAACCAAACAAACACACTCGGCTAAAATGTTGACTATTGAAGTTGTGTGTGCAAATATAACCACTGGATTAAATTGAAAATTGTGTGTAGCTATGTAAGTACCTACCATAGTAAGGCTTAGTAGTGGAGTGATAACACGATAATCAACATTAAGTAGACTCGCATTAATATACGTAGGTAGGTACCCATCTGTGTTAATAATAATCGTTGCCACAGTTCCATACCATCGCAACTGAATAAAATTATTAAAGGGCAATCAAAATTATTAATAACTCAAAATATCATAGCTCAACATAGTCTTTTGGCATGCTTTAATTGATGGAAGTAGACTTTTCATGATTGTAGCTCCCAACTCGCAACACGAGCAATGGTTTTCAGCTTTTAGACGGCAGCTACTTAGTTATGAGTACGCATGTGGCTGAACATACCAATTCTGGACTTGATGATCCTGCCACACACTGCGCACTCGGTCACTTCGTTATCCCTGTCGCACTGCACTCTGCGCGCTGGAACCTCGAGCTGGAACCTGGAACTTTTCATGAAGTACACTGATGAAAGGGTATGATGATTGCCACTAATAGCCAGATACAAAGATGCTTATTTTTTTTATTAATGAAGATAGTAGAGTATATAAGTCTAATGAATAGATTGATCGCAAAAGAATTACATAGATATAAAATAAGGACAAATTGTACAAAGAAATTATCAATAGGTTCATATTATTAAAAAAGGACATGGTACATCGTCGACGATGTTCAAATTTATAAATCATCAAAAAAAACTTGGGTAATATTGTCTAAATGCTTGACTTGATATATATATTTTTTTAAAGAAATATCCATATAATCATACTTCAAGCAAACATTCACATTCTTAAGACGAACAAATTTGAAAAAATCATGGAAAAAAAACTTAAAAATTAAAAAAACTTCAAACGAACCGTTTATTTTACATAATTTGATTTATACGCTTCCTAGTGGCAGATATTTAAAACTGTAGGTATATTTAGTTTTTCTGGACTCGAGCCAGAATCTGGGATATTCAAAGGTGTTCGAGGTAAAGCACTTTCTCCTTATCAAACCTATAGCATAAAAATATACTTATTGCGTTCTTTCAACCCTAGTGCTGGCCCATAAACAGAAACATTATGAAACTATTCTATAGATACCTACCTGAGTTAGATAACAATTAAAATTCAAGTTGGTTTTGACAGCAATTAAAGTCTTTTGTTTTTTTTGTATTTTAATAATAAATAAATTATTCACATCAATCAAACTTCACAAGCAAGGACAATTCTATCAGCGGTGATACTCTACCTACAGTCTACATAATACGTAAGTGGCATAGATAGCGTATATTTTGAGCATAAAATATGTAGAACTGGCTGATCGTTTTGTTCTATGATTATTATTTAATAAATTTATGTAGATCCTCTGCAACACAGTTTACTATCCATTACAACTAACGCCGAAATCTGATGATAGAATCAATACGCTTCTAGGTACGTACATACATACCTATTGTTAAAGTTGTATATGAAGTTGAACTACTCACAAACGGCTCATGTTTGCTATCGCTAATTATTCTCGGTGAATTAATATTATATGGATACTAATATTATTTAAAAGCACCTACTTACATTTAGTCAACAATCCATTTTATGGAATTCAGACGTATAACTCAAAGCTTTTCCTGCAATAGATTACTACTGCTACAAGCAAAATGCACCGCTTTCATATCTTTCTACTCAATTTCTTATTATTTTTACCTCTGAATAGAAAGCTTTGTAAAGGTTGGTAGTCTCTTGTCTTGTGGTTATAACGCCGACTTTCGTATTGTTCCGTTCCGTTTTATATCTGTAAAAGGCATAAAATATCCGTTAGTGACTCGGATAAACCATCCAAAAGATGTTCCCAAAACCGATTTCATTAGAAGCTTAGGCGGTTTTAGAACTTAAAATAATGAAAAAAAGCAAACTGTACCTACGTATATCATTTTAATCGTACTAGCACATACCGTGCATCGGTTGTTAGGGAGGTGTTACAACTTGTATAAAAATTAAAACCATAATTGGTGCAATTTGATAACTTTATCACGATTCTTTTAGTACTTATGACCGCGTTGTTTGTGTTAAGTTGGTGCCCTGTACAGACAAAAATACAGATCTTCCATTCTTATCAGAAATTTTTACATTCTGTGGTTATCGCATCGATCATAGCGTTTCTTTTTAAGCGGAGTAACACATGCCAAGTAGGTATCTGATAGTCATTCTTCAAACACATTCTTTGTAATACTTATTAGTCATTCTAGCAATTTATAAAGAAAACAACCTTTGTAATATTGCTATAATAGATTATATACATATTTTTAGGAAATAATATAATCTATTATAGTTTTTTGAATTAATGTAATCTATTATATTGGAAATAATATAATCTATTATATTTTTTGCAAAGTTTGTTTTCTTTAAAAATTGGTATCTGATATTCATTAAAAGAAAAAGCACTGTTTTTTTCATAATGCGTGTAAGCTCTTTTGAATGTTGTACAGGACACACAATTTTACAGTCTCAGTTTAGTATAAAACTATACTCAATGCATTTTTACCTACATGTAGTGTAACAATTCAAGTAGCATTATATCATTTTTTGTCGTGGAAGTATCTACGATTAAACCTTCCAGATAAACTATGGCAATCTCAGAGAAGCTCTGTGTTTCTTGAAAGATATTCAAATTAAGATTCCAATTTATTATTCTTCATCATGTTAAGACAAACTTAACTTGCACGCTCGACTGCATAGTGAAACGTGCAGAAGTGTAATAATATCAGAAAACAAAAGCCACAGTATGTCACTGTATAAATGTAAATGATATATTAATTATTAGATACTAGTTCAACTACTAAAGCACAACATGAACTGACTCGTGAAAACTATCTGTCATTCACCTAATTTCTCATGCATTACTATGCTTGAAGTTGGAGAAGTTTGCACAAATATTTCAGTCTTCACTCTATTCAGTCCTGGTGTGTTATGATTGAAATTCTAATGTTTATTATTTGAATTTCATTGTTTGAAATAGTGGGTAATATCTTTGAACTTTCTGATGAAGAAAGAAGTACAATTATGTTTGTGCATTAAAATTAAAACTACGCCATCATTGGCATCTGACTGGCAAGTATTTTTTATGGAAGAAAGTGCAACGACAAGCCTAGTGTTGCGCAAAATGCTTCAAATTCGTATACGTTTCATTCTCTCCAGGCATGGAATATTTTATATAACAAACCTTAAAATATTAAACGAATAGGTATACAATTTGTGGTGTTTAGTAAAATATAAAAAAAGAAAATTGAAAACTGATAAATCATTTATTGACGTCGAATGATCAATAGGTAAATAGTCATCAACTCTTAAGAATATATAAAAATGATGAGTACCTATATTAGATGTCATACCCATGAAATTTCCACTTTTTCTACAAATGTGCCAGTATAATAGCCGGCGGAACTTATTGCCTGAGTTAATTCGTATCAAAAAGCCTGGATGTCCAATATTTTTCGTTCAAATTTTTACATTTCATCTCCTAGAAATACTTTCTTTTAAAAAAATAAATAAAAAAAGTTTGTTCGTATTTTCGTTTCGTGCAAATTCTTTGACAAGAATCACGAATATCTCAACCTATTGAAAGGTCCCAGTCTCCCTGAAAGAGGGGCAACATTATGTTTTTACTGATATTGGAACCTTTTATTACCATCCTGACCTCAAAGTGCGCACATTACATAAAAGGTTAAGTAATATAAATGGCCTATTATAAAAAGGTGTAGATTGATGTCAAAGTAATGCGGCACGGTCTATTAAATACTAACAAATAACTTACTTTGTGACACTGAAGGGTTTTTTCAACATAATAATGAGTGACATTTTATACTTTTTTACAGGATTTGTACAGTTCGTTGGACATTTTATTTTATTGTTCATTCTTATAGCACAACTAATTAACAACAAGAATGTTCAACAGATACAATAAATATGTACCTACATAAGGAGAAACTGAAATGTTTACGAATATGTAACAACTAATGACTCTAACATTACTGATGTTCGATTTTTAAATGGAACAAACCACTAAGGCTTACGACCGTCTTCTACTGAAAATTCGAAGGCTATCTTAATGTGATCACTTTACGTTAACAACGTTCGCCATTAGGTGGTAATGTTTAAGTCTCCGAAACTCCTAATCATGAGAATTCTCGACAATCTAAATATTTAATAATAATTAATGAAATATAGGTAGAGATAAAAGTTGGAAATTATTGAGAACAAGAGAGCAACCAAATTTAAAGACTGCGACTGCTGTCATGTATTTGGCGCCAGGATATGAATATATCCATTTTTGTTAATGTCTCATCTTTATTGCCTATTGGTTTTGTTAGTTAAAATGTTTAATAAATAATATTATATTATGTTTAAAATATATTGCAAGGAAAATTCACATATCACGATCGAAGTGGTTCTTGCGAGATTTCGGGAGGAAAGGCAAATATTGATCATCATATCGGAGAGACGTGCGAGATGTCTGGGGCATGACGAACCTACTCATTATCTATCCTTTAATTTCCTGTCACTGTCGAATATTGGAATTGCAGCTCATTTTGTGTCTGTTGTTGGTCATCAGTGCGTTTAGCTCGTGGAGTAACTTTTCGTCGCAAATTTCAGGGAAAACTTGCATGGAAAAACGAAATTGTTTTTTTTTCTTTTTTCCTCGCAATTTTTCCATGTTTTCTGTATACTTTTAGGTACAAATATTTCGCAGTCTTTATAATCCGAATCGATCTCATTTTCATTTTTATCAGAAACTTAAGAATAGCGGTCTATTTTATTTATTTATTTATTTATTTATTCAAAGATTTACGGCTTTAGAGCCTTTTACATTGGATAATTTTTACTTGGATAATACATAGGTATTAAATAAATAAATAAATACTTTTTGTAAGGTTTGTGTATTCACATAGTGAAAGTTCATTTTGATGATTAAAATGATTACACAGTTGCACTTTCACAATTTTTCTCTTGTCTCTTGACAATGTCTGCGTGAGTCGGACGAAAGCGCTCGAGATTCATTAAAAAAATTGTGAAAGTGCAACTGTGTAATCATTTTAATCATCAAAATAAATAAATAAATAAATAAGAGTAGGTAGTTTTCTTTTTTCTTGCCCAATTTTGTTATTTCCTAGAAACTTTCGCATTGCATTTTGCAAGTGTGTAGTTTTGGAAAGTTGGTTCATCATATTATTATCGTATCAACTTTATTGCCGACTTTTGTGTACCTACTTCTGAAAACTGTCATTGTTTGAGTGTTTGCTTTTCTGTCTTATTTTAATAGTTAGGTATGTGGAACTTTCGCTCATAAAAGAAGGTACATTGAAGAAGAAGTCGATGCGGATATGAAAGTAGGTAGCTGCAAAAAAAGATTTAGATGTTAAGACGTAAAACCACCCCTTGGAGGAAATTCCTAAATAAATAAGCGAGTGTCCCGCCAAAGCTATTATATTATTATCTTTGTTGATGGTTTTGCACTTTTATTATTATTTATACCCCGCGATGATAACAATAATACTAATTAAATATAATCATAAATAATAATAATAATTAACGGTGCCGTCTACCTGCGACTGCCTAATGAATAATAACATTAATATTGTGTTGTTGTTATTATTATTGTATTTCTCTGGTCGAGCCATAAATAATGATACTCCGCTACTGTTATTAGTGTTTGCGTTTAAAACAGCGCAACTGTACCTACCTACCAAATCTACATAATAATACAGTTACGTTTTTGATGTCATAGCAGGCCTGAAATATAAACTTAACGTTAGATTTTTTATTCGCAGTGCCGTGAAAAACTCTTCCAACTGATGATACGTTATAATGTGTAGTTTATTGCAGTTGAAAAAAAAAACACATTAGGTATTAATAGTACTTTTAAGAAATGACGTATGTTTTCTATACGATCTTCGTAGATGTTTGTTTAATTCGCGTAGGTGTACCTATAAACACATCTACCGATTTTCTGAAAATATTGCATAAAATCATAGTATAACGGTGTGAAAATGTAGATAATAAAAATATTGATTTGAAATAAAAAATAAATGTTTTTTCAACTCTTATAATTCTTCTTCTTTAAGTGCCACTTCTATCGGAGGTTGGCGACTGTCTGCGAATAAGTCTCACGGCCCTGGGCAAGTCTCACCAACTCTGCAGCCTCTGGCACAACAAACCACTGTCGTAGATTCAAGAGGCTCTTTTACGGCCCATACCTCGCCTGCCCTCTATCTTCCCTTCCACAATCAGTTGCACCAGTACTAGTTGTTTCGTCTTTTGATAGTGGTCAGCAGCTCTCTCTTCTTATACATCGCTCTCAGGACCTCCTCGTTGGTTACCCGATTCCTCCAAAAGATGCGAAGCATTCTTCGGTAGAACCAGAGTTCGAATGCTTCAATCTTATTCGTGATTGAGACCTCGAGGGTCCAAAAACTCGACTCTATACAGCAGCACTGGCAGAACATAAACATTAACAGTTCTCCACCGTGTGTATAAGCTCAGGTCACGATTACACAAAAGCTTCTGCATTTTGTAGATGTATAAGACATTCATTTTTAAAAATTGCATTTTTTTTCTATAAAAAACATTAAAAAATACATTCACAATAATAAATTTATACATTTTTTTTAATATATTTTTTACCCCCAAAATTGAGCAGAGCTCGTGCTTTGGGGATACATTATAACTACATTATTTACATTATAACTTTACTTTTAAATGTAAGGGATTAATTGAACATTCGAATAGATTGTTATTTTTGTATTGACAGAAGAAAAAATAAAAAGTAAATTACTTGATATTTTGTTTAGTGACAATTTATTATTTTTCCTCAAAGAAACGATAATTTTTAATCTTTGACGGCCAGAAAACGAACGGAATCAAAATTATACCAACCCATAGTTTTAATGGAAGATTACGTATGCTTTTTGAGTTTGTATCATAAATTATTTTTATTTTAGATACAGCCCCATTATTTATACTTTAAAGGGTTGATGTTTGTCGAGGTTTTAATTCTGAACACGTCTACATTCATTATTCTCAAAATTAAGCATTTTTATCAAAGGCGCCTTTATTTGTTGGTTTCTCTATTTTGATCTCTGATTAATGATGGCCAATCCCAACAACAAAATTCCTACTTATTCCCTTATTCTATAAGTCTTATTTTTTATAATAATGCATTGCTATAATCTACATAATAATTCAGTAATGTATGTATATTTATTTATTTGTTTCACTCCAACTGTATGTCGTAGCATCACGCTAAAACCGTAGGTTCTGCGTTGAATTTTTTTCTTCGCAGTTTTTCGCAAATACAATTTTGGTAATCTGAGATACAAATATTTACACTTCATTAAATATATTTTAAGTTATTAATAAATTTCTAAAATTATGAAATCTTCATAGTAAAATTTCACTAAACACGGAAAGCCATCTTTTGAAAACAAAATTACTCATGTAAAAATTACACGGAATCGGAGTAATGCGGTATGAAAATGTATTTAAAAGATTGAAGATTGATTTGAAATACATACAAATGTAATTCAAATGTTATAAACCTTATAAAATAATGATTTTCATAAAATTTATCAAACGCTACTCCATTTTGAAGGAAATTTTGACATATTATAAGAATATGGCCACCGTTGTTAGAACAGTTGTAGCCATCGGAATCAAAGTTAAAATAGATGCCTCCCTGCATATTGTAATGTAAATAATTATTTTTATATAGAACTGATGTAAAATGATTCAAGATAATAGAGTTTAGGTAATAAAATTTATGAATGAAAATTTAATTTGAAATTTGTATGAACATCCATAAAATAGCAAGAATTGAACGGTAAAACAGGTACTTACCCACATCTGAATCTCAAAACATTACCAAAGTGAATTTGACAGCTCAAATATTATGTTGCAGCAAACAATAGTAAACAAAACTTCCTGTTTATTTTGGAAAAGAATCAGATATGTAATTATTTTGGTAATAAAATTCACTTGATTTATCCACATAAAAATTAATAACAGATATTAGATAATAATATGTAGGTATTAACGACACTATTCAAAATTCTTATGTAGATAAATGCAAACTTATGTTTTCTTCCTTATTACTTATTTTATTTAATGTTATATTCATCATAAAACAAGGTGGGTAATATTTTTAATAAACACAACACACAACACAGAGTGGATGGAAGCATTCGGTTCGGCAGCGTTTCTTGACATATCCAAAATCCTTGCAATGCTCCCATCTAGAAAAAACATAATTCTATTAATATGTGAAAGCAAAATACAGTGATAACATGGCCATGGTTGTAAATATATAAGGCGACATTAGAAAATTTCGCATTTTGACAGGGATTTGTTTTAAAAATACACATTATGAGAATTTGATTAGAATCGATATTAACTCGTTGACTGCCGAAAACCCCTATCGGGGTTGTCCGGCTACTCGATCGCAGCGCCACGAACCCCGGTAGGGGTTTTGAGTACGATACATTTTGTATTCGGCAGTATTCCTCCGGCGTTCGGATTGGAGTGTTGTGTTTATAGTGGCGTGGTGCGTGAGGCTCAACATTTCAATATATTCAAGTGGTTTTTTAAAGTGTTTTTTTTTTCTACTAAAATGAGTGATCAACCGGGACCCTCTCAACCTAAGAGACCGCGTGTTCTTTCACAAAAGAAATACTTGACTGATGAGGAAATTGATGCTGAAATCGAATTTGAAGATAGCGGCTCAGAATTTTATCCAACTGACTATGATTCATCAGAAAGTGACTCTGAAATTGAAGACAGACCACAGTTATTCATGTCCCAAGTTTCAGAAATTAATATTCCTGAAAATGCATCCAATGAAGACAACGAGGAGCCTACAGTTGCTGCAAACAGTGGTCTGGCACAATCTGTCAGAAATAGAAACAGAAGTCAGATGACATGGACGAGCGAAGGTGAAATGAATTCAAACATTTTATTTACAAAACGGCAAGAGCTTTTGGTTCAAGTTCCAGGCAAAGAGCCGATTGATTTTTTTTTTATGTTTTTGGATGACGAATTTCTTGAGATGATTGTTCGAGAAACAAACCTATATGCAGAAAAACTAATTCAAGGGCCTGGAGTTAAACAAAAATCCAGGATAGGTTTATGGAAAAAAACAAATATTGATGAACTGAAAGTGTTTTTTGGGCTTTTGCTGCATATGGGAACGATTCAGTTACCCAGACTAGAGGACTATTGGAAGACACATCGTTTATTTAATTTGAAAATATTTCGAGAACAAATGTCTCGAAACCGATTTTTGTTAATACTTCGATGCTTGCATTTTTTTTCCGGAGATGAGTCTAATGATAGACTTGCAAAAATAAGACCTGTGGTGAATTTTTTTAACACTAAAATGCAAAAAATCTATTATCCTTCTCGCGAGCTATCGTTGGATGAAAGTATGATCTTGTGGAAAGGAAAATTGATTTTCAAACAATTTATAAAAATGAAACGCCACAAATATGGGATCAAACTGTATATGCTTACTGAACCTGATGGGACGATTTTAAAGTTTATTATTTACGCAGGAGCTAACGATAAGGAATTTGCTGGACCCGGTCACAGTGATAAAGTTGTTATGAAGTTATTAGAAGGAAAATTAGAAAACGGGCATGCGTTATACATGGATAACTTCTATAATAGCTGTACTTTGGCAAAAAATTTGCTTGAGCGTAGAACGTACTGCACTGGTACCTTGAGGTCCAATCGAGTGGATAATCCTAAAGAAGTAGTGAATAAAAAATTAAAAAGGGGTGAAAATGTGTCGATGTTTTCCGAAAACATACACGTCGGAAAATGGAAAGACAAAAGAGAAGTAATGTACATCTCTAATGAGTTTGGTAATTCCTTATCTACAGTAACAAATAAAAGAGGGCAAGCAGCAGAGAAGCCCAAAGCAATTGTAGAATACAATAAATACATGTCTGGCATAGATAGACAGGACCAAATGTTGGCATATTACCCGTGTGAACGAAAGACAATAAGATGGTACAAAAAAATGTTTATTCACACACTGCAGCAATTGCTCATCAATTCGCACAAATTTTACAATAGATATTCAGGAGAGAAACAATTAAGTTTATATGACTATAGAATTTCCATCATTGATGCATTACTGCCACCTCAACCCGACCAAATTCAGAGACCAGCTGATGTAAGAACTGTACATAGAATATCAAAAATTGATGCGAAAATGGACGAAAAAGGAAAAGGAAAGCGCACTATGCGGAAATCATGTAGATTGTGTGTGAAAAAGGGACTAAAGTTCAAAAAAAACGATTTACCACTGCACTTCCTGCGAAGGCTCTCCTGGATTTTGCATAGAATGTTTTGAAGAACATCATTCAAAATAGTTTTTTTCATTTTTTTCTTTATGTATGTTTATTATTTTTTAATGTTTGTGCTTTTGTTAGGAATATTACCAACAAAATATTTGAACCCCTATAGGGGTTTGGTGGCAGACAAAAAGGGATTTCCATTCTGTATGCCACCAACCCCTACAGGGGTTGATTTTTAATTTTTATATAATTTACTTAAAAATAAATAATTTTTCATTTTATACATTTTTGGTGTTTTATTAGTTACTAGCTTATACCCGTCATGCTTTACGTTTTTGATTCCGATTGTCAGGCTTGATCGGTAGGTAATTAAACAGGTTCTAGTCTAGCTTCCCATTGCTTAACAGACCTCTATAACTGTCATAAGCACAGAAAAAGAAGAATGACACTTTTACAATTTTTGTTTTACCGACCTCATAATATTATACGAACCTACCGACATAATTTGCAAGTTTTACTCTCTCTATGGTTTGATTCTTAGCTACATTCCCTACACCCTCTAATGTGTGATAATTAATTAGGCATTCCACCCATAGAGGGTGATTTGTGCTATGTGTGATGAAGGCAGCTGTCAAACTTCAAAATGGAGGAATTATTTTGCATTTTTTTTTCATTAAATCTTTATTTATTGAGAATAATAAGATTTGAATAACATTTATATGTATAACAAATCAATCTACAATTATTTTATTACATTTTCATACCGTAATACCAAGATTCCATTCAACGTTTAGATGAGTAATTTTGTTTCCAAAAGATGGGTTACTGTCTTTTTGAGAAATTTGTATGAAGATCCTAAAAAATAGAGTTTTTTTTAAATAGCTCTAAATATATTAAAGTTAATGCAGCAAATTGTATTTAAGAACCTTCTCCAGCATTTTGTACTGCTCTGGGCATATTAATATCTGACCTTAACGTCTGTTTTCTACGATTGATGCGCCTTCAAAAATATAAACGGACTAAAATATTATGTAGATGTTACTGCCCAAATAAACAAATTTTATAAGTTGGCCAATCGGATGCAGATACCGAAAATGTGGAGTCAGTCAACGAGTTAAGGATTTAGAAATATATCAAACTACTTAAGAACTTCATTTAAGAATAAAACAATCTTTGATGTATGTGCTGCTTAAAACATTAATTTAGAATTTTTAGTAATATTATTTGTTTCAAAGTGTAGCTTTTATGTTTCAAAGTGTACCTTTTTAAGATCTTCTTAAAATCCATTTAGACTGCATAATGCACCAGGTATTATTGTTTCAGATAGACTTGAAGAAAGCTGCAACTCCATGACTAGAACATAAAATACAAAATAAACTCTCAAAAAAAAGTTTAGTTACACTAGGGACAGCAAATTCAAAGTATCATATTTTATACTTATATATTTACAATTCACAACTAAAAAAATCATGAAAGGTAGGTAAATGAATAGCCTAATCTTAATAATTAAAATAGCTTAGGTACCTACGTAGAAAATATTACAATATTAAAAAACTTACAAAATTTTCAAATATAGAATCCCTTTTGTTTTCGTCGGCTGTCAGTGGTCAGGATAATAACATGACAGTAGGTTACCATAGACGAGCTTTTTAAAATGTATTTCTTTGTCTGAGCTTCATAATATGAAAACAAAAAATAAGATTGATTTTTTCAGGATCTTTTACCACTTTAATAATTCTTCTACACATTTAAAGTGGTTTTTGAATGAAATTTTTTTTTTATATAAGTAAATTAGAAATATAGGTACATCAGAAAATAATTTATCCAGATATTTTTTAGCGTTTTCTATGGTTTATGTATTGTCATATAAAAATCTATGGATATGTCTTTTTTGTTGTCAAACTAAAATGTAAACATTGAATTTTTTTACGGCTTAGATATAAAATCATTTTTTGGGAATAATAAAATAGGTAAGCAAAGTTAATTGAGTAAATATTGTTTCAAAATAATCGCATAATTACAATACAGCTAGCCTATTACATTAATTTATTTTTTGTAACTATATTTTTTACAGGATAGATTAGGAGATATTTTCAACAATAACAAGGATGAATTTCTAAAATGTACCTATGCATTTTATTGTTGGAATATCCAAAATCGGTAAGTCCCGTATTATTATTTGATAATTGTACCTCTTTTCTTATTTTTGTCTATATTTAAATTACATAATGTTTTTTTACAGATTAATTTTAAATGGTTCCCCCAAAATTTATATTGAATGAGGATATATGTAATCAAATTATGTATATTGGAAAGTATTCAATGTTTTCGGAGTTTGGAATGTAAAAAACACAATCGCAATCGGTAAAATTGAACTGGCAGCCAATGCTCTTGAAAATTGTGCCATATGGATACGCTGTTACAATACTAGACGACATTTGATAAATAAATAACTATCGGTAACAGTACCAGAAACAGGAGGTTGGTAGCCCATTGGTATTAGTTGACGGCTACGTACTGTGTACTCAATTGTGGCTTTGAATTCTGTTGCCGACCATTTCAACTTTTACAACACAAGCATTGTTTTGTGTGAAAGATGTCAAAAGTGTATTAGCGCAATATGTTGATTGTTCTATAAGACTTTTGAAAATTGAGAATAGGTTTTCAAGATTTTCTTTTTATGTGTTCACTTTGGATGAGTTCAGATTCATTTGTATAAAAAAAATGTGTTTTGTTGAGCTGTGATACGCTAGAAGCAACCTCGGTTTCATACATTTAGTATGATTAGTATAATTATCATTTTACAAAATAGTAGTTGTGTGTTATATTCATTGAAATTAAATAAACAGAATGTTTTCATTTATTTATAACCAGAAATAAACTGAAAAAAATTACATATTGTTTTAATTTTCTATAAAACGTCTAATAATATATTCTCTTGAACCATTTCCAAACAATAGATGTTTTATAGCAATTCTTAGTCTTAGTTAAATAATGTCTCCACGACAAATTAATGTAAAGGATGAGAATTCATGGATTTTGGTAAGTAATTATTTTCAAATGATATTTCTGTGTTAAAATATCAAATAATGTGATATTTTAAAACAACTTACTATATTATTAGTGGTGGTCGTACCAGCAAGCCATTTCATTAACATTTCTTATAATAATGTATCCCATAAACATAGAAGCAAATACTCTCATAAAATGGTACATATTTCTAACTTTTGAAGTTTGCCAATTATAAAAGCATTGTAGTTACCTCCTATAACTTACCTAATAATGACTTATGACGTCAAGAGGAGCATATCAGTTTGTGAGATAGCTACACGTAGGTTCGAATCATGCACTTTTCAACATGATTACATCACAGTTAAGCTTGCTATGATGGGTAAAGGATATCAGATTTATAAGAAGAACCACCTACCGAGAACTTTTTTAATGTAAAAGTAGTCACACCTCAATGTGGTGTTACTACACTTAAACGCAATAGATCTGTTGATGAAAAAGCTAAACACAGGTTTGAAACTTGGTGTGGGCCTTAAATTCTTCAACTGTTGCGTTAAGTTTTGATGATTAGGTGCCGACGTCTAAGTTTACTTATATTTGTAGATATATTCCATAGTGAGAAGCTTTACTTGAACAATTTTTTATAAAGTTTATGCACAAAGAGGTTGTTAACAAGTGATGGCTCAAAAAAGCAAAGAGGTTCTTGGAAGCCCGGTGGTATCAGTCGATGGCTTTCGTTTGCACAGCGCACTGAAGGCCGTGGGTTCAAGTCCTGCCCCCGTAGACAAATTGAAATTGGCGTTCGACTACAAACGAAGATTTCGTCAATGTATAGTGCGAAAAATGAACTATCCACTGGAACATATAAACAATTATTTAAACCAAACAAAGACACATATAAAAAGGTAACAGTTCATTTTCTTCCTACTCTACATTGTCGAAGAATTCGTTGGTAGTTGATCGCCAAATGCAATTTGTCTAGGCCTACTGGTGTTGCCATTTGCACTTTCACAACACAACCCATTGGTTAGTGTGAAAGATGTCAAAAGTGTATTTGTGTTCACTTTAAGTAAGCCGAGATTCATTTCCTTAAAAAAAAAATGATAAAAATCTGTATTAAAAAGTCAAAACTTTTAATAATACAGGTAGATATTTTTATTTTATTATTTTCAAAAAGTGTTAATCCACCTGGACAATTTGTTAAATATAAGGAACATAAAAAGCTTTTTTGGTACTTAATTGCAGAATAATAGAATCAACATTGTGGTGAGAGCCCATAGCTCACCACATATAAATCGAGCACTGTCTTATTAACTATGGGGTAAGCATAGAGAATAAGTCGCCATGCTATGATTATGACTTGCAGCGCTTTCTTCTTGCTGATGAGGTGTTACAAAAAAATAAGTACAACTAATTATATACTTTTTGTAAGGTTTGTGTATTCACACAGTGAAAGTTCATTTTAATCAACAACTAATTATATACATTATGTAGGTACACCATACTTTTATAAAGCTCTGTTTGTAAACTTCCATAGATCAGTTGCTATAACTCCCATTATTCTACAACTTTTTTGTGGACGGGTAAAAACAGCTAGTTATTTATAAGCCGGTTATGGAAAAAATATCGAAAAACTGCTGCAGTCTAATCATTTGGCTTGCCTGAATAATTTTCTGTGCCCATTATAAAGAACATACCTACGAAAATATTACAATTTGATGAAGTAAAATCAAATACAGCTACATATTATTATTTTAAGGTTTTTCATAATATATGTTGCATTAAGTACATTTTTTTTTGTCGTTGTCCCATTAGAATTAACATTTTTAGCGTCATAAAAAACTATTTACCTACATTTTTTATTATTATATCTCCTGATTCCATTAATCCACCCCTGCATAACTGCAGGAGTGCTACAAGTTCGTTTATTCATGAACAGTGAACACATTTTCCTCAAGGAGAATAAAGGTATTGTTACTAATTTTACAATTATATTAAATGTAACTATAATGGCTTCTTTACATGTCTCAGTAAGTGATAATAATGTCTTTCAAGTTAATGTTGTGATCAAAATAACAATAAGTACTGCCTTAGGTTCTAGAGAGATTCTCCGAAGTGAACAACAGCTACATGAACGGGCGTAATGCAGAAGCTTGCCTATTACAGGAATACAATATTTAATTAATAGTAATTCTGTTATAAGTAAAGGAAGATGTTTCTGTGGTTATCGCAGCAAAATGTACTCATTCCCCCTACAAACATTAAGGTATATACACATAAACATAGGGATGTATTTTCTTCTCCAATGTCTAAAAGTTATCTACAGTTTTTCTGCATTGAAATAAGAGCCACCGGCAAAATTTGGACTCGGATCCATTGCGGGATCCTATACTAAACCATAGTGAAAATTAACAGATCCTATCGCTAAGCTTTCGATCATCGATAGAGGGGGGGGGGGGGTAATTAATGCAACTACATAGCTGTTTACGTTATTCTTTCCCATTTTATTGTTTTTAAGTAGGTATTAAATTTGTCTATTTTTATTAGGTTGAGTTTGTATAATTATGTTGATCATAATATAATATTCTGATTTTTATCTGTTCAATTGCTTTTCTCGTTTTAGACGGTTTACTTTTTCAATATATTGTTAAAGGCGTTACTTTTATTGCCATCTTCTGCGTTGGACGAATTAAAGCAAAGTTTTACATTTTTCTCATACTACTTTGTAAATTATTGCGTAATAATATTTCAATTTAAACTTTATAATTGTATACTGGAAATAAAATACGCACTTAGCGCCAAAAAACTAAAAAAAATGAGTTGAGTTTGAGGAAATGTTCCATAAACCATTGCCAATAGCCTAAATATTGCACTTATTCCATATCAATGATCTATAGGCATAAAAAAACAGATGTAAAAATCATCATAGTACTATGTCTGTATGGGGGAAAAATCAGTTTTATTAGATTATCTCAAAATGAAGTTTTTGGCGTTTAGTGCGTATTTTATTTCCACTATACAATTATAGATCGATGAAATTTCTCTCTAGTCCATCCCTACAGTGTAATAATGTTCTTGAAGGTATTGCCAATAGGTAAGTATAGTAAACGAAGGCAGAAGTAAGGCATTCGCGAGGTACCTACAGAGCCTTTATTAAAATACCACTCTTAATATTAAAACGGTGTATTGTACGCTAACGCATGTACATGTAGATGGGAGAACTTTTCCAAACTAATGAAGGCTTTACTTCATAATGTTATGTAACTTCACAAAATTATAAGCAAATTCACAATTATTTGTTAACGATGGTTTATGATTGTAATGGGATGATGTTTAAAACTGGCCGTTCACGATCACATCAAATGGATGTCTTCCGATGGTTGTCATCCATTGTATCCAAAATATTACTACGTTAATTAATACACAAAATTAGACATATTTGGACCAATTTTGGAGTGATATCGCTCCATTCGAACGGGTGGAATAATCTTGAATGGGGGGGGGGGGGGGGGGCTTAGAAGAATAACACTTCAGTTATATCTACTTATAAGCACCACTCGGGGCTTAGAGAGGCATCAAGAGTTCTCAATGCACAATGTTTATGGTTTCGACAGGGGGGACACACCTCCAGATAGGGTTCAGGCGTCCCAGACTTATTTCTTGCGCCTTTTCTGGTTGGGGATTAAGACTTGAGGTGGTCAACTTCGTAGTCTGATTTTTTCGATTTCCTGCCGCATACAGGATGCTCAAAAACCAGCAAAGAGTAGGGGTGCTATTTTAAGTTGGCAAGCTATCATTATAGAGAAGCATCATACTAATTTTTTGTTTTATATTGTTTCAGGTAAACATCATTCAGTGCAGATTCATACATTTTTAAGTTAGACCAACATACATGGCAGAGGTAAAAAAATTATCTATGTTTAAAAAAATCTGTAAAACATCCTTAGGTATAAATCAGCGTTTTTTGTTGAGAATGATTTAAATAATTCGGATTTAGAGTCTAAAGAGCCAACTGCTCCACAAATGGCTTTTGAGTTTTGTCAAAATAATAACTTTTTTTTGTACAATATTCCTGAGGTAAAATATTATTCTTATCACAATTATTCGATTCTTCAAACTGGTTAAAATAAATTATCTTCTTCTTCAAGTTGGCATTCTGATTTGTCTATAGCACATACTTACCTATTGTATTTTAATTTTAAAACTTAAAATAAATAGTCATAAAATAAAAAACTCATTAAAATGTGGAACACAGTATGAAAGGGTCCTCCTCGTCTTCGGGACCTGATGGGAGGAAGAACATCGCTCTCCTCGGCCAACTGTCATTCGGTATCCTTAACACATGTCCCAGCCAAGTCCATCTCCTTCACATGCATAATGGTAGAAGTGATGGGCTTACGCTGGGTGCGCCGGCGTACAGCGTCGTTCGTGATGCGGTGGTACCATCTTACACCCAGAATTCTCATGAGGCACTACATTTCGAACGCTGAGACTTTTTGTGCCTGATGGAGAATGGGCAACACACACGCATCAAACATTTTACATTTCGTCTCGACACTAAACATCGACGCTTTCCAAATCTTTGTCATGTTGTTAATGGCGCAACTTGCCATACATATACGTATCGGGAGCTTCCAGGTGGTAATGGATGCTCCCAGGTACTTAGATTTATCCACCCGAGAGACCAGTGGGGCTAGTACGAGTTTTATCGAAAGCTAATTGCACGCAAATAAGCGCTTATTAACGTGCAAATAGTGCTCTTAAATCAAACGATCGAATCATTCGATCATTTTAGTATGAAAATTTTTCGAAACTCTTTCGATGATCGTTTCGATATTCGATCATCGAAAACTTATACTAGGGATACTGGTGACCTGCTTTATAATAGTATTGTGTTAAAAAAAAATAAAATCATTTTATACGAAACTATGTAAAAGAGGTACCTACCTTTACTCTAATCTCTGGTATAAATAGACGATTGACTATATTAATATATAGATTATGTGTTCGTTCGTAATAATCTCTATGATGTAATCTTTCTATACGGGTGTTAGTTTTGTTTGTTGGTAGTATAAGCATTGTTAGTTTTGCGATGCAGTGTTAAAATAATATATTCCATGTGAATCCATCCAGTAAGCGTTGGTACATATTTCTGCGGGTTTGTTAGAATATCAAGCTACTCCCGGACAAGCTTTGCGGGAATACGGATTTAACTACATTCCTCTGCCCCCTTCAGCCAAAAACACAACCCAAATTCGTAAACCAGTGGTCTAACAAAAAGGGATAGACATTAAATTAGGTCGCTCTGCTTCAAAGCCTTAAAAAACAACTCTTCTGAAACTTCGGCTCCTGCGTTTAATTTCCTTTTTTTTCATGTCACGCTGTTTCTTGTTCCCCGGTGAACTTTTGACGTCATTATTTTGCTTTAAATCAAACTTACATTGAATCATTCACAACTGTTCAATTAAGTATGAAATAACTTTAAATATATAAGTAGGTACCTTTGAGAATGACTTATTTTCTTTTTCACTATAAATTCGTTGATATGTGATAAGTATCCCGCAATATTTTTATTTTTTTTATTAGAACAAGAGAACAAGACGCGCCAAATCCATACAAATGGATATTTCGGCGCGTTATTCTACAGAAATAAAAACAATAATAATAAATAGTAGAAAAACCTAACTAGCAAAACATAATATTATTATTATTCTTAATTATTTACAAATTTACAATTATAAATAAATCCACATTTCAAGAGCCATTCCTTGACAAGTGATAAAAATGATGAAATAATAATTCTTCTTATTTCAAAAATTTGTTATAACAAATCAAAATGTCAGCAAACAGGTTAACTAAGGTCTGGGAAACTCATGTGAGGACGTTTTTCACTTGAATTACTGAGTTTTTTGAGTTCTCGAAAACACAGTGATGTTTTTGCGAGGTGTATGAAAATATTTAATTTGAAAATGCATAAAAATAACATCGCGGCGTCAAATAAAATCTATTGACACAAATAATCAGAAAAAAAATATATTTTTTCACTAAAAATGCGTGTTTGTATTCGATTTAGGCGTACACTTATCTTTTTTTTACAACAGCTTTACCATTAGTCTTAGGCAGTAATAATATTGTCCTCATTGGTCTGAAAACAGGGAAAATGACTTTACGTATACCTAAGTAAAATTGGCGTCTTCTCTCATTCAATCCTCTGTACGCGAGGTGCGCACTTTGTGCTTTTTATCAGCACAAAACCTGTTCTTACAACTTGAAGAAAAGGATCACGATAGAATGATCGGTAACGGAAGTGGGCAATTAAGTACCCATGATATGGTTCTAAATCATCAAGTGCGCAACGAGGATATAACTCCATAGGTCTATAGCAGCGGTGCATGGGTGCGATTGTTGGCATCGAGGGACTGACTAAAAAAAATGGTTAGATCATCATAATAATATTTATTACAACTATTTCAAAGATAAGAAATATTCTCTATTGAGAAACACATTCGTGAAAATATAACGCACATTATTATAATTTCGGTAAATGGAGAAAAGTATATTATTCGTAAAGTCCTATCAGCGTACTTGGTAGTAGGTATGTATGTAGGTACATAACTACTTGTTCTGTCAAATTTATTGCCCAATATAACTGTACCAGGTACCTACCTACACACAGTTTAAGAACATAAGTGGCCAGATTTTTTTAACTCTCAGTTTTTAAACAGATTAACATACAAATATTCTGAATATTTACATTTCTAATTCTGAGCTTTTCCTGCATAATAATAATATATTTAACCGAATTGTTTTTAAGGGCTGGCATATTTTTCAGGCCTTGTGTTTAACCCTTAGAACAGTAGACGCCTGCGAGGTCCTACGATGTTTTAAATATTTATTTCGTTTGAAATTTATTTAAATGACTCCTCCAAAAGGTTGGTCTATATTTCCACTTCGCATAACGTGTTGCTCATTTTATTTTATTTTACAATTTTCTACACAAAGGTGACAGTATGACCGGCGGAACGTATTGCCTAAGACAATATCTTCCCGTCAACCGGTCTTGTCCAATTTGAGACAAGCCAACCCCGGGTAGAAATTTTAAACGAGTTTTCAAATACCTATATATTATATACCTTTTCTTCTTTGACTTTAGGCGCATTACTTTTTTTAACTCACCGATTGAAACCTCAATAATACGTTCCTTTTTTTATCTCATTGTTTTGATTAAATTCTAACTTTTTAACAAAAATTTAAGGTGGGTTAAAAAATGTATGAATTTCAATTTGATCAATACCCTTCGTTTTATTACTAATCAAAAGTCTATATTGTAGATACAGGTGAGGTCTATAAAAAGAAAACTCACATTATCCAACGACGTTGCTTAGTGAATTAATTAATTAGTTAATCCTTTTAGACCACAATATGCATATTATGGTTGTTTTTAGCAACTCTAATCTGCGGAATGTGCCTAAAATAAATTCTTCTCGTAAATCTTTTGTGAGGTACCTATATAGTTATCCCTACCCATGATAACAAATATCTTACTTTGAGCTGGTTCCTGGAATACCTTCATTTGGGTCGTTTCGTATCTTTTTCAATTTCTTTTCATTTTTTTTCCAACGATGTTATGGTTCGGAACAAATTAAAGATAGGTATAAGTATGAGATAATATTCGGTAGGACTTCTTCGAGAAGTCGGTATTAATGAGTCACATAGTTTTTCAAATATTATAAAAAAGTGAGACTCTTCTATTAATTTGAAATTGATTTCTCTTGCTGATTTTCATACGGTTCTCGTACGATTATTCAAATATACCTACCTATGTAATTACATTTTTTCCATAAGGCTTTTAACTTATACAAGGGAATAGTTGCACACCTTCTAATTTATTAAAATGCTTTTCTCTGAGAGTATTTTTTTTTTTTTATTCTCTATTACCTAATTTGTCATATTTTCTCGTAGGCACCTACTTAATATTATATGAAAAATAATAATATTTTCGTTAGTCAACAATTAAATCTCTTATATTTTGTAAGGTTTGTGTATTTACGTAGTGAAAGTTCATTATAATGAATTAAAACAAACACAGTTGCACTTTCACGATATTTTATTGAGGCTCGAGCGCTTTCGTCTATCTCATGTAGACATTATCAAGAGACTAAAGATACACAAAATTTAAAAAAATAAATAAATTGAAGACATGGTACAATATTGGTAGGAGAAGATTATACTACTACCAGATGACAAAATTATTATTATTGCGCTAACATGCAGTTGGGCAAGATATTATGATAAAAATGTGTTCGAGGGTGACAAAAGGATGGGTGTGCGTGGGTTGGGATGTTGGGAATTTATATAGAAACATATGTAGGTATTATTTTAAAGTAAAATGACTAACTAATTGATTTGAAATAGTGGAGATGGTGCTGGGATTTGTATGTTCACAATATGTTCGCGGTTTTTATGAATTTCTAATGTTTCTAATTTTATTCTTCGCTTTCTCTGTCTTTCTGAGTGTAAGACCTTAACATTTTCCATGACGAATTTGTGGTCATGTTCTATGCAGTGGTCTGCCATCTCAGAGTAGCCAGTGAGACCACGGAATGCTCTTTGGTGCTCTTTGAGTCTAGTAGTAATTGCTCTGCCTGATTCGCCGATGTATTTTGCATCACAATCCCCACACCATAGCATATATACTCCCGCATCATCCATGCTATCTTTTTTATCTTTGTTATTGTATAAAAGTTTATTAATATTACTATTAGTGTAAAACGCGCTTTTATATTGTTTCTTTGTGACTTTACTAAGTGATTCGGAGAGTTTACCCGTAAACAGTATTTTTCTCCATGGTTTTTCATTATCTTTTAACTTTAAGGTAGAATTGTAAAGGTATTGGTCAGTTAATATTTTAAACTGGTAGTAGTATAATCTTCTCCTACCAATATTGTACCATGTCTTCAATTTATTTTTTTAAATTTTGTGTATCTTTAGTCTCTTGATAATGTCTACATGAGATAGACGAAAGCGCTCGAGCCTCAATAAAATATCGTGAAAGTGCAACTGTGTTTGTTTTAATTCATTATAATTAAATCTCTGTAAAGATATAAAAAATAAATGGAACCCTTTTTCCCTTTGTCATCGCACTATACGCGTAAATGACTGAACCAATATCGTTGATCTTTTATTGTGTTTACCATTGTCAGGAGAGGTAGTTATGAAAGCAAAAAATAAGAAAATTGCACGAAACATTAGAAAATTTAGGAAAACTTTATATAGATTGACATCCTTGTGACAGTTTTGTCAGTTGTTGCGATTGCAAGATTCTGATGTGTTAACATCGTTTAAAGCAGATGCATCGGTCGGATTTATCTAAATTGTTTAAATATATCATTACAAAATTTATTATTAGGTACCTATACAAATTCGAACGCAATATTCATAGTAAAGATAAGACAACGTATATCTGGAATGCTAGTGCTAAATAACAGATTTCCTTCGGATGTGTTACAACACGATGTCTGTCAGGAAAGATATTCATTCCAAAAATAAAAAATGCTTCAGAATGTAAATCTCAGATTTTACCTCTTATATTAATCTATTCGACTCTTTTTCGACAAGAAATTCAGCGGACTTGCTTACCCGATTACGTTTCATTTAAGTTAAGCCATTTTTCTAACAACTTCAAACGCTTTAGTTGTATAATAGTGTTTAACATTAGCTTTTTAAAACTAATAAAGTTTTATTAGTTGAAATAAAGTTCGTTTTGAATTTTGAAATTAAAACACGAATTAAGACGCAGTAGATTAAGGGGGGTCGCTATCCAAAGCTCGCAACCGTTAAAAACATCTCTTTCATCCATCTGTTGCCAGCGCAGTGTTGCTACATGGAACCTCCATTATTTTTATTCATCATTCGAATGAGTAATTTATTTCATTGTGAAGCAGGGCTGTCGTAAAACTAGTATAAAAGTCAATGTTTTAATATTTTTGAGGTCTTGTGCTTTTTATGGTACACGCTCCCGCTGACAGAGGGAAAATATTTTGGAATTTCGAACATGAGAACTTTTGAGGTTGCATCTGAAGGTTTACCTGTCTCAATTTATGAACAAATTTTTATAAGTTTGTAATACAACTGAAAAACAGATACTTTACCTGTTGAAACACCAGCTTTGGCTAGTGCAGAAACATGTCATTGTGTTGTTTCGTGACATGGCGTACTAGAAGCATTACCTATAACATTATCAAAAAAAAAAAAAAAAACGCAACACAACGCTCCACGATAATGACGTACCTGATTTCCTTCTGGCGCGCCACAACACAACACGACACAACAGTATAATAATATGTTTCAGTTTTTCATTTTTTTGGGATCAGTTATGAGATGAAAATGCATTGAAATCTCTAAAAATTTGAAACCTACTAGATACATTAAGTATTATTTATTACACAACAACAAACATATATCGAGCTTCCAAAATCACTCGAACACGGGTGGAGGTCTTTAAACATAACAAATAACTAAGTAGGTATAGTTTAAGTCAAATTAAATCAATCGAATATCCCTTTACACTCCACTCAGGGGAATGGGAGGCAACATAAGCTCTCCATTTAAAGGTAGGTAGGTACCTACCCACAATTCATCTGCTCTAAAAATCTTAAACGAAGTATTACATAGACATCGTTTTTCGTCAATATATTATATCGTTGCCGTTGTTTGTTTAGCGTGTGGTTGTGAGAGTGTTCTAGTGTGCATGAGTAAGAATATACATAATGACTGGTATCCTCAAATTCACGTTCCAACTCAATGCAAGAAGCTCTTGCTTAGAACTCAATCGTTTGCCAGTAGTTACGTAACTAATGTATTTGATAAAACATTTTCAGAATACAAAAATGTCAAAAGTCTCAATAAAAATTGGATACGACGCAACTCAATCATCTGTTTTTCATTTCAAAATAGCCGTCAATAGATTGATTGGGAGGTGGCGCAGGGGTTACAACCCAGATAATATCTGGGTGAGTGACAAAATAGACCATCAGGCTACTAAGTACGTTCTTGAAGCCATACCAAGAACCCAACACAGGCCAATCACATGTGTAGTCTCAGCGGCTGTTAGACCTGAAACTGTGCCATTTAAAAGAAGATTTAACTTCAAAAAGGCTAACTGGAAGGAATTCTCTGAAGAGCTGGATCGGAAGGTTGCACTTCTGGAACCGGACCCGAACTCTTACGATAATTTTGTCAATATTGTCAAAAAGATATCAAGAAAGCATATACCCCGCGGATGTAGAACCGAGTACATTGCTGGTCTGAATGAGGACTCTAAAGCACTGCTGGACGAGTATCAGAAATTGTATGATGAAGACCCATTTTCTGAGGAAACCATACAAGCGGGTGAAATCGTCATGCAAGCTGTCTCTGAATCAAGAACACAAAAGTGGTGCAAACTTGTATCTGATCTAGACATGAAACAGAACAGCAGGCGAGCATGGAAAATGATAAAAAACCTTAATAACGATCCTCACACATCAGCCCCAGCTTTGTATAAGGTAACCCCAGACGAAGTTGCGCACCAACTGCTTCTAAATGGGAAAACAACAAAACAAAAAAGAGTTGAGATTCACCGAGACTTACATAATGAAAACAGTGTTCTGGGAACCCCATTTTGCATTGAGGAGCTAACCAGAGCAATAAATCACATGAAGGACAATAAAGCAGCTGGCATGGATGATATCCGGACGGAACAAATAAAGCACTTTGGACCAAACACCCAAAAATGGATAGTGGCAATGTTGAACAAATGTGTGGCGACTCTGCATATTCCAAGGCTGTGGCGAAAGTGTAGAGTTGTTGCTCTATTAAAGCCGGGTAAAGAACCAACTAACCCAAAAAATTTTCGCCCTGTTTCACTGCTGTGTCACCTCTTTAAAGTCTTTGAGAGAATTATTTTAATGCGCGCTTTTGGGTCCATAGAGGGTAAAATTATAGAGCAGCAGGCGGGATTTATGCCGGGTAAATCATGTTGCAGTCAAGTGCTAAACCTCACTCAACATATTGAGGATGGATACGATAGAGGCATGATTACCGGAGTAGCTTTTATAGATTTGTCAGCAGCATATGACACTGTGAACCACCGTAAACTCCTTTTGAAATTGTACAATATGACTAGAGATTTCCAGCTAACGAAACTGATTGAATGTTTTCTTCAGAATAGAAGATTTTTTGTATCCCTCCAATCCAAAGATAGCCTTTGGAGAAATCAAAAGAATGGTTTGCCACAGGGTAGTGTACTGGCACCAATATTGTACAATATATACACTAACGATCAGCCCATTAACCCCCAAACGCGACAATTCATCTACGCAGATGATACTGCTGTAGCAGCCCAGGCGAAAACCTTTGACGAAGTGGAAGGAATATTATCGACAGCTCTCCGGGACTTAACCGGGTATTATACTGTTAATCACTTAAGACCGAATCCTTTGAAGACTCAGGTATGTGCATTTCACCTTAGAAACAGGCGGGAAGAAGGCTGCGAGTGGAATGGCAGGGACAGACGTTGGAGCACTGTGATGCGCCCAAATACCTGGGTGTGCGGCTCGACCGCTCTTTAACTTTTCGGAGGCATTGTGAGGAGACCGTTGGGAAGGTATGTGCCCGCAATAATATTATTAGGAAGCTAACCGGAACTAAATGGGGAGCCCAACCGCACGTACTGCGAACCTCGGCCTTGGCACTTTGCTTCTCAGCTGCCGAATACGCTGCACCAGTATGGTACAATTCAGCACACGCGGGAAAGGTGGATGTGGCAATTAATGAAACAGCAAGAATAATATCTGGCTGCTTTAAACCGACACCCACTCGAGAACTCTACCCTATAGTGGGAATTGCCCCTCCTGCAATCCGACGTCGTGTTGCAGCGGAGGCCGAGAGAGAAAAGCAAAAAAATGATCCCAGACACCCGATGCATGACCGTCAACCCCGCCAGTGCCGACTGAAGTCGAGAAGGAGCTTTTTGGAGACAACTGCCCCCATGGTCGGCTCACCTGGGGCCCGACGGCTGTCTCTGTGGTGCGAATCTACCGAATCCTCACACTTACCCCCTGCCGAAGAGATGCCGATGAGTAGCTTGCCCTACCCAACATGGAGAGCATTGAATCGATTAAGAACGGGCGTCTCATGTTGCTACAGCAACCTCAAGAGGTGGGGTTACAGGGAGGATGACATGTGCGAGTGTGGCGAGGTGCAAAACAACCAGCATCTCTTCGCATGTCCCCTCATGGGAACAACATGCACGCACCAAGACACAGTGACAGCGAGTAACAGTGGTATACAGGTGGCCGAGTATTGGGGTTCACGCATATGATGAATGATGATGTCCGGATCCGGAAAGTAAGTAAGTACTATACCTAATATTAAAACAACTATGAGATGTCATTCTGATAAACTCACTTAAAGCATAGGTACCACCTACCTATATTATTTCACAAAAAATGTAGTAGGTAAGTATTCCTAAAAAAACTTTCTCAGACCGAAGGAGTGCCTAGATAAATAAAAATAGAAAGTCCATAAGCTAAATTAGTTCCATCGATTTGTTTTCTTTGACGTTATCACAATTTATTAAGAGACATAACTCGGAGTTAACTTCCGTCGTTATTATTATATTGAAGAAAGTTACAATACGAACACCTCAATTTATTGAGCCACCCCCTTCGAGTAACTATTTCGAAGGAAAGAATTTTGACTATACAGGGCCCGAAGAAGTTCTGATAAGAAAAGATCGATAAACATTTTTTTTATAGAGATTTTTGAAGTTTTTACCCCCCATATCAAACACAAGTTGGTTTTCTAAGGATTTGATCTTTCCGATACTTCTGGTAATACAAATTGATCAAATATTATAATTATTTTAATTGAAAAGCATTTTAATTAGGAAACAGTTTGTTCTTCGAGGATTCTGATAATGTCGTGATTTTGGGAAAATACAACTCAAATATTTTTAGTTTCAATTTGGCTAAAGACGATTATATTTCGAGTTGGTATTCAAAGAATGTTAGGCAAAAAATACTCTTTGTATCGAATAGTATCACACTATGCCCACTAGATCATCCTTTCACCTACTAAAACTGTCGCGTGCCGGGAGCGTCAAAAATCGTCGGCGAATATATTTTGCCGGTAGTGCCACACGATCATAGTGCAAGACATGATTTTTTGTACGGTTATCGTATGATATACGGATATCATACGCGTTGCATACCAGTATCATACGCATTACCTGCGGGTATAGAGCGCTGTCGATCCGTTAAAGAGAGCACAGAGTTGAGCCTTTCGTGTCAGATACGTTCCTAGCAGGGTCATGGTATGGTTTGGGGCAGAGATCTTTACACGGAAGACAAATAAGATAAAACCTAATCCTCTTCAATTAATAAGTATAAAACATTTATTTTGATGCAAAATTAAAGGCTGTGTTAAATATGTCGTCCCTCAGGTGTGTTTTTCCCTAACAGCCTGTATTTCCAGATAGGTACCTACCTATTCACGCACATTTCACAACTTCCCCATCTTTCAAAAAACTTTCGAGATTCTTTTTCCCATCCATAACATAATTTCGTTTTATAAATTTTAATTTTTCTCTCGCATATTTCAAATTCAGAAAGAAGATTTGCTTTTGAAAAAACTTTTCACTCCTCTTATTTCAATATCTTCTTTCTTTCCTGTTAGCCTCGGTTGTAGCGTTAGTATAAAAAAAATAAGCTTTGGATAACGAAAATTCTCTTCTCCTCTCTATTGAAACAGATTTCTCATAATTAAAATACAATTACAGAATGTTATTTTTTGGAAACTTTTTTCTTTCGTTTAAATTATTCAAAAGTGTAAAAACTTTTTGCCCCATAGGTTACAGGATTTGATTATATTATTTCTTTAATATTTTAATATTTTTTCTCATTTTTATACCTACAAATTTTATATGATGAGTGGTTATAGTTTATTAAATGGAGCAACCATTTATGAAATTGTGAAAAATTTATAGAACCTCTCATTTTAGCGTAGGATTCGCTTGTCCTGAATCTTTGCGCTTAAAAATAATATCTACTACATAACTTGTCCATATCTAATTCATATTTATTGATCAATAAGTTATCGTTTGGAAAGGATCAAACCCATGGATTGGGACATTTATCGCGAGCAGATGAACGAACACTCAGTGTTAAACAGTCCTCTGCACGAGACCAGACGGAAGGAGGAGTACTTATAGGAAGACCAAGGCTGCGATGACTGATGGGTACTGCTGAGAGGGACCTGGGGTTTAGCGAGTCGGTGACTGGTCCACAGAAGCGGCAGATAGGGTGGCATGGAGAATGGAGAAGTCTGTTGAAGGAGGCCAAGACCCACACAGGGTTGAAGCGCCACAGATGTAGGTATGCTGAATGATGGATTATAATTTTCAGCGAAAAAAGAAACTAAAGAAACTACGGACGACTCACATAGGCTGTTGACTACCGCGTGCTTTTACTCGTAGAAAAATATAACGACACAATAGATTTGAAAAAAAACGAAAAAAAATATTAATGTAGGTACCTAGGTATCTAAATTGATTCTTGGAATGAGGAGAACATTTTGTTGAAGCGATGTTCATGTTTCTTTTGAAGGTCATAGAGAGTGTATGTAGGTTTACTTTAGAAGATACCCGCATCGTTTTACAAGATCAGGCCATTGCTATCAGCGAACCCTGGAGATGGTTGTCACTCTGAAGATGATTGATGGAGCACCACTCTATAACGTACAAGTTAGACATAGTAGAGAATTATTCAAACGGACGAGGGGTTACTGATTGTGTAGAGGGATTGTAAATGTAATTATCCACAAGAAACGTTCATACAAAAAACCATTCTTAAAGATCATCTTTTTAAATAAAATATATGGATGTAATCCACACTGGGTTAAAAATACAGTTCTTGACAGTAGGTAATGCTTTTCTTACATACAACAATTTTGTGTAAAAAATATGAAAGCCGGTGATGTCTGTGTTGCTTTTGTAAATATAACTGCTGGTATTGAAAAACGAAGAAGAGGATATTGGCAAAGGAAATTTTGGCAAACCATAGCAATGTCTGAACTCATAGATAGCAAATAGTGGTATTTCGTTTCTAAATTTGGTAACTTCATCATATAAAATCGGAGGGACCGTGGTTCCGTGGTAGGGTCGCTGGCACCGCGCGCCTTTAAGCGGTGTGCATACAGTCACGTGGTGTATTTGCAGTCTTGGCCGCCCTAGGCCCCAGGCTATACGTAGCTGCCAATTTTTCAGCACTCTTCATTAGACTACATAATTCATAAATTTAGTTTAGTAAACTATAAAAGCGGTTTCAGGGTTAATTGTACATAAAGTATGCAAGTAAGAGTTTTTGATTACGATTGGCCGCCCCTAAAATTTGGCCGCCTTAGGCCCGGGCCTACTGGGCCTTAGGGCAAATCCGCCACTGTGTGCATACAATAATTACTTTACACGTTCATGTGTGGAAGGATTATTTGCAACGATTTGATATGGTATGATCATATAAAATCAAAGATGAATTATTAGGGAATTATGTAAGTGAATAAAAACTTGAATAGATGTCAAAATAACCAAATAATAGCAATAAGTCAAGTAAAACATGCAGAAAAATGCAACCTCAACGATTGGGATTCTGGCAAAATGTTATCAACATGGTCTTCACTGGGCGATGTTACCCGTTCAAAAGCGAATATATGGATATAAGTAACAAGCAAAAAAATCTATTTGATGTAGGCTACAGACCTTGACCAGATAAAATTCGGTGTTTGGTCAGAGTCACTTCGATAAAATCGAATAATTAAATACCTTTAAAATTTCACATCCCTAAAGGCTAACCTAAAATACGTTTCAAGAAAATGGTCAAATGCACAATGACGTTTTTTATTAAGTCTAATGTGGTTATGGGGCTAGGGGTAAAATATTCAGATCAACAGACCTTCAGGTTGAAAAGGATAGTTCAGGGAGACCACATCTCTGGAGGATGTTAACAGGTCAATAGGTGTTAAAAGACAGAAGTAGTTTTTTCTTCTTTATTAAAATACTATATTTATGGTAATCATAGATACAAATTTCTCAAATATATTTGATGTTATTTATAAATTTCAAAAAAATTTAAAACCTCATACAAAATTTTCAATTATTGAGACAGTAATGTTTTAAAAGTAAAATTATACGTGTAAATTTTGTAAAGAAATGTAGCATTACAGTATGAAAATGTATAAAAAGGATCGTAGATTGATTTAAAATACAAAAATATAAGTAGAAGTCATATAATTCTTATTTTATAAAGATTTTCACAGGAAAATATATAATTTACGCCATGACAGAAGGGTAAATTCTAATCCAAAACCAAACTCCCTTCAGACCCCACTTAGGGGCATAGAGAGGCAACAAGAGCTCTCCATTGCGCTCGATCTTACGCAACGTTAATGATAAGAAGGGTAAATTAGGGATCTTTTTTGTTTATGGCTCGCTTGGGCCATACGAATACCAGAGAGAATGTAGCAAAATTTCGCGAACTTCATAACATACTGGCAAACTGCATAACTACAAGTAGGTAGGTAGGTACCTACATCTACATGCATTACAGTATTAGGAATCGACGTAAAAAAACCGCATATTAGGCGTTGATTTGAACAGAATGATACGGAAATTTTGTTGCAATGTGATTGTTAGACTATATTATATTCTCGTTTTTTTAATAAATATTGAAAGCGTCATTTTTCTTTTTCACGTATTTAGCAGCGACTCTTAATTTTTCCTCTGCTTATCTTTTTTGATTGAAAGCGAAATTTCTGTGAGTTAGGGAACTCAGGAGTACATAACTCCCGGTCGGGTCAGAGTTTTTCTAAGTGTTTTTCACTTGAAATTTCTACCCGGGGTTGACTTGTCTCAGATTGGACGGGACCGTTTGACTGGAAAAAATTGCCTCAGGCAATAAGTTCCGCCGGCTATACTGACACCTTTGTATAGAAAAGTATTATATTATTATTATATTATAATTATTATTAAGGGAAAGCTAGACAAAAACGGCGCGGCGGCAAGATTATGAGACACGAACACGCACGGACACAGTGACGAAGTAATATTGTGCTTTCGCGACGGCGTGTAATGCACAGATAAAAGAATAACGATTCGATTTAAGTAAAAAAACTAAACAAAATGGCGCGGCGGCAAGATTATGAGACACGAACACGCACGGACACAGTATCTTTTTATATAAAAATGTAACTGTATTTGCCTTGGTCTTCGCCCAATGCGTGAAAAGCTGGACAAACTTTTCTAATTCTTTAATAATTGTTGTGTTGTCAAGAGAAGGTTTTTATGAAAGAAAATAACTAAGAAGGTTGGAATATTAGAAAATTTTAATAGAATGAAAATGATAATATCTACGATCATTCATGATTTGTGGCGTTTGACTTGTTTCCACAGTGAATTTATAGTTAAAACCCTAAAAAATGACCTTTTGTTAAAAAAACATTTACAAAGGAAGGTCCCTTCTTTTAATTATTAACTTAATAAATCTATTGTAGTTTTTGACATACATAATAATTTAATAAAATAATTTAAATGAAACAATTGATTTGTTATTCCACTATATTTATTTACCTGACTAGTTTCGCAGGAACAGGTCCTGCATGGTCACAGGTACAAAAACAGGCAGGTAGCATACTTACGTTTTATTTTTAATTTTATGTTTTTTTTTTTCATTCTTTCTTCTTGTATTCAACGCTTGGGATCAACTTATCGAATCTCAAGAAGTCCGCACAGTTTGAATGAAATAGAATAAGAAGATTTCCATATCTTTTTTAAATCATTAAAACGTTGCATACCTACAGATTGAATAATATTCAACGTTTTTTCATGCGGCGCGTCAATTATTTGGACAATGCTTTGAATAATATGGTATATTTTGTTCGCAGTAACTCAAAACAAAATAATGTTTTGATTAAACAACATGAACTGCATGACAATAGGCGTACTCGCTTTAAACCCTTCTATGCACTTTTTTTTAAAAAAAGCTTGCTTTTCGAATGTCATTTACATTATAATTTCTAAGAACTTAATATGATTGTTATTATAATACCATACAAACATGAACCCTTTGGGAGAATAATTACCTAATACTAGTGGCCACTCAGAGATCAAACTCTACCATATCTAAGTGATATTGAGAATTTATATTAGTAAATTCAGCAAGCGCTACGTATTTCACCATTTTCTTTCAAAAGCAATTGCATGGATATTGGATACGTCAAATTTGAAATGTTGATAATGTACAAAGTTTTTTTTTATTATTAAAGACAAACAATATTAATCTATTCTCAATTTGACCATAGATACGGGACACTTCTGCGTGTTTGTAATGTTTTCTTTCTTTTTTTTTATTCAATGTATTTTTTATGCATAATGTAAATAAACATTAGGTAGCATTCGCCTATTTTCTCTATATAAAATATTATAAGTATGCGAAACTTCATACTCCTCCGTCCGTGCAATTTTTGTAAAAAAGTGTGTAAATTTTAAGCTTCACGTATTAATATATAGATATTATTGTTCTAGGTACCCGTAACTGAATGTGAATTCCACATGCTGCGTACTAAGTTGAATGAACAATCCGTTGAATAATCAAAAGCAATTTCTACGGACATGGCTGAGTAAGGTTGATTGTGCTCATTGCAAACAAAGATTGCATTTTGTTTACGTAATGAGATTTAGCATTACCCTAGCTGTTGCGTAATATTTAGACAACAATGCTCACATATTATATCTACACCGGTACATGTGTATAGATATGTGTATAGATAGGTATTATTAAAAAAATGCATTCTGTAGGTATATTTTTTCCATTTTCTTTTGTTAATACTATCATCCGCACAATAAGACTTTTTTTTTATCATACAATATATTTTTACATAGGCACATAATAATATAGCATTGAATAGAAATAACTGCTTCTTTTTAAACTTAATTGTGGTCGGGGTGAAGGGTAACGAACAAGCAGATAGGCTAGCGAAAAGAGGTGCAGCAACAAACCTAGTTGGACCAGAATCTTTTTGCGGTCTAAGTAACAGATTCTTCCAAGAAGAGATAAGAAGGAAGGGAAGGGAAGAAAGAGAAGAACGGTGGAACAACCTTCCTGGACTTAGGCAATCCAAGGATCTTCTTGGTGGGTTTAACTCCAGAAGAACCAAAAGATGTTTAAGCCTAAGTAAAATAGGTCTTAAAACCCTAACAGGCTTCTTAATGGGTCACTGCAGACTTAGGGAACACCTGAGGAAGCTGGGACTCGAAGATGATGGAACCTGTAGATTCTAGGAAGAAGGTGTAGAAACGCCTCACCACCTACTTACAGACTACGATGCAGTAATTTATGCGAGAGCAAGAAGTTTTGGTAAACACATGATAGAGGTGGAGGACTTCGCTGCCTTGGATCCCCTCCTAATGCTGGACTTCCTGTAGCATCTGGGATTAGTGGGGAAGCTCTAATTGGGAAACACCATGAGCATGTAGGGGAAGCACAATAGACCACTACAGGTCGGAGCGCAAACACCCCCTTAAAAAAAAAACTTAATTGTGTGTTTAATTTTTTTATGCTTAAGGATAATTTCGTTTATCTTTTATGGAAAATCAGTTACATAGATAGATTAGTTTGGATAAATCTTTATAAGAACAATAGCATTAAATCTACATAGGTGGTATTTAAGATAGGTATAAAATGAATATTTTCTTAATTATCCTAGGACTTTTTTTTATCTAAGTATTTTTGTATATAAAATCATTAGTTTTTTGAAGTCCATTGAATAGGTTTTATTGTGGAAAAGTTAGAAAATTACACATGATATACATACTTATTAATTCATTGAATTTTTCTATCTCCCATGCAAACATAAAACGAAATGTTTTAAATAATTCACGTATAAGGACGTGTTCAATATACGTGTAAGGGTAGTTTCCCCAAAGTGTGTATAGATAGACGATTACGTTACCTATTTATTTACAAACCCAATATGAATTCAAGATGTCACTTGAAATACGGCAATTTATTATAAATTTATTCCGACCTGTACCTATATGTAGGTTAATACATATTATTATAATAGAGTCCCATCTTCCTAATATATTGCTATCTCTCGTGTTACGGCATTGTTGATTTTCCGTTCACCTGAGAAGCGCTGGATAGATTGTACCGGCGTATGTCTAGAGGTCCTTACTGCTAGTAGGTACCTTCTCATAGGAGGAATGACTCTCACACAACTTCCGTTTCCATTCAATGGTTTTTAGGGGGCTTCCTGGAACAAACTTCAACTAATGTTTACTGTTTCATTACAATAGATAGCATTAAGAAGTCTAGATACACACGTGTTATCCTTTTTCGATTATTTTTTTTACATGCTTAGAAATATAACGATTATACCTATACGTTTTTTTTACATACAAAACAAAAATCATCCCGTATGTTCCATAACATTTTCGTTTCTCGTTTATTTTTCCAAGGTTTTTTGGTAGAGATTGCTGCGGCTATCATTCAGCTTTTGTATCACGTTCTCTTAAACTATTTTCCTACTAGTCATAGATTGTGGCATTCCTTTTAGTCGCAACTCGCAATTATTTTTTTTTCTCTCTCTTCTTCTTCTTTATACTGTTGATTGATGTTTGTTGGACCAAAGGGTGTTGTGACTGTTGGGTTATGCTTTGTTTGTGGACTGTACGTATTTGAGTTGGTGGTTGTGCTGTTCGTGTTTGTACATATGTTCCTTTTAATAATCTTTTTTTTATGAACTGTAGAGATGTTTGCCCTAGTACAGGCTTGGCCTATTTGGGCAGCAGTTAAAATTGTTACCTATCTATTATCACTGTATTAATATGTATGAATAAAATAAATAAGATCATTACGGGGGTACTTACCTATTTTGCTTATATGGATATAGTTTTATTACATTTGAAAATCCAAGTTCAGCTTATTACTAAAATAATTAACGAACTGAACGTGAATTCTTGGTGGAAGTATTTAAATAAAGCAATTAATTTATTATTCCACAATAATACTCGGACTAGTTTCATATGCACATTGCACACGTCCTGCATGGTCAGTGGTCACAGGTGACTAAGAAACATTTTCTTACTTTAAGCTTCATTTCAAAATTTCATGACTAAATTGTTGCTTGCAACTCTTAACATTTAAATGATTTTTGCAGGATGGCTAAAAGAGATGCCTTTGTAAAGTCCGCCCCTTGAGTAGATTCTTTATTTTATCATGATGGTTATCACTTCAACAATAAATTAGTTATCACTAAAATTTTGTTCATTGGGTATATTAAATATCCATAACTTTGTGTTTACTTGGTCCTTCAATGTTTATTATTTCGATTTTTTCCATAGAGTTTGCTGTTCAAACCTATAAGTAAATGATAATCTTTGATCTGCTCGATCAACTCTATTAGTTTTGTTTCTAGCAAATACAAGACCAATATAAGCTAGAGTAAGAGGAGATGAATTGGCGTATGTACACGGGAGAGTTAAGCGTGGGGAAGTCGCCTCTCTACCTGCACAGCTGAGGAAGGAAGGAAGCGAGAGGGGAGCGGGGGTCGGGGGACGAAGAAGAGGAATAATATTCGACAATAATCATTTGCATTACAAAGGCACGACAAGCTCCAGGCAACAATATTACACAAACACATCTACGCGCGCTCTGTGTTGGAACAGTTCTCGATACCCCCTCGTCCCGCTACCTAGATCGATCATGTCAACAAAATGTTTCACAGTCAAGTGACAAATAGTAATAATATAATTCCACCTACAATGAGTCTTTGTTTTCAGATTTCGCGAACTGACTGACATTGTTCCATAAAGAGGGAAGTACCTTCTGCTTCCTTATTGCATACCTAGTTATTGTACCTAATAACTGTAGGTACAGTTAAAATTCGGAAGGAAACTATGAATCTTGAGTAATCCATAGTTAGTTTTCATAATATGCCGTGGGGTTGCCGACTAAGAATAGCACCTCTGCTCATTTTGCTGGTTTTTCGAGCATCCTGTAAGAGGCAGGAAATTGAAAAATCAGATCGGGACCGTGAGGTTGACCATCTCACGTCCTTAAACCTCAACTGGTCAGAAAGGGCACAATGAGCCTCGGACGCCTTCGAGCGCAAAGGAGAGCTCTTGATGCCTCCCTAAGCTCCTGACTGGGGCTTAGGCCCCCCGCATTGCGAGTTGGTTTGGGGGTGATTCGCGGCGGGCTTGATTTGTCCGATTGCTTCGATCGAGCAGGGGGGTCGGTTTCGTGCGGGTCGAGTTTGCTGCGGATTGGTCTCCTTCGGGCTAGCTTGCGGTGAGCGGGAGCCTTAAAAGGAGAATGTATGTATGTATTTTTCATATATTTTCAACATCTACGAGTATTTTTACTAAACTGCATTGAATGATACGCCTTTTTTAATAATTGGTTTGCAAGATTGACTGAGGATAAGAACACCACCCTCTCTCTCTCTCTCTCTCAAGTATCTTTAACAAAATATTTTTCTAAATAATCACTTTCTAAATCTATAGATTCCAAACCGGTCTGCGGTTCCGCACAATGACATGCAAGAGCACTTTCAAAAATACCACATTTTTTAAAAACTAATTACCTTATTAAACACTATAGTAAAATAGCTACGCGGAAGATACTTGTTATTGGAGCACTGAAGATTCTGCTACTATTTTTTTTACTACATTTTTTATATCACAGTATGTTCTGTTTCTGTTGCTCTGAGTTCTGCTTATGTCTCTTAAAAATTGATAAATATACATATAGATTAGAAGAGCTGTAGGTTATGTACCTAGTGATTTTTTTTTTTTTTTTGGTAATTTTTTATTCCAACATTGTTGTGTGTTTTTTATTCTCTTTCCTGTTCCAGATATTTCAATTTAATTTGGAATAGGCACCAGACCTTTCCACATAGAATGGGGTTAATGCGTAAGTGATATATTTTCGAAGGTGGTGACATTTGGCGTTTTTAGGAGAGACGCTTCCCTATTCCGACCCTCTCCCGCCAACGCAGACCATAAATCACGCCGTTAGGTCGTGCGTGTATTTTAAACTGCATTACCAAAACCTTACTACCCACATCAATAAACTAATTTATAATTGATGACACCGTGTGTGTACACTTACATATATTCCAGTTTACGAGTAATTTGCTTTAAAAAATAATTCAACTAAATATTCATTTTGTGAGGAATAGGTAAGAATTTATTGCCCGCTCTTTGTAATGTCATGCAAAGATTTTATAGACACAGAACGCTTCGTATATTGTCCTTGTTATAACCATGCTAATTACTTTCCAGTTGTCATCTTCCTATCAATTTGGACAATATTGTTTATGGTGAAATTATGTTAACAAGAAGTGTTCTTTTCTTTAACGTTTAAAATTATAAGGAAGATGTTTTTGTGGATCGTTGTCTTGAGACGTGAGTGAAAAAAAATGGTGAAGAAATTTGTTGTTGAAGATCAGCGAAAGCAGAAGAAATCGCTAAACCAGTTGTTCTGGAAGCCATCTCTCACCAACCTGTCAGATCACACAAATCCCTCATACAGTCCTTCCTAAGACCTTCCTTGAGGGTCTGCTAGCGTATACAGGTTGTGTAATCGAAAAGGTGTGGTTCACAATTAGAAACCGGTTTGTTTTTATTAATTTATTATTATTTTTATACTTTTTAATACAAATAAATTATTATTATTAAAAAAAAACATCAGAAAGAAGCCGTTAGTAATGGTATGTTTTGCTAGGAATTGGTATTGGTACCGCTTTAAACAGCGGTGAATGTTATAGTGGTTTTTTTTTTTTTTTTGTTTTTGTTGAGGCCTTCCACCCGATATCGATGTTATAGTGTAGAAGAATTTATGTTGTTACCATAGCGACAAAAAAGAGGTAACAAATTACCAAAAACTGCCGTCTTGTAATGTCAGACGACGGAGTCCGTTCATCTTCTTGAGTAAGCTCAAAGTAGTAGGTACTGTTTAGGAACGTCATAATTTTATTTGCTTTATTTGACATCAAGTAAATTTGTTGAAATTTTGCAAAACCCAGTAAGTGTGCTTCAAATGAAATGAACCTGTGCTCACTCAAAGTGAACACAAACACACTTTACAGTTAATAAGATAAACAAATTGTTACAGAATGTGAATTCACCCTTCGATATAAATAAATGGAGAGAGGTCATATTGACACAGTTAAAATAATAATAAAAAAAAAAACACACAATTTAGTGATAATAAATTGTTCTAAAATTAGAAATTTACACGTTCAGGGCATTCCGAAGCTTTTTATACATTCGCATTCAGTTTTGGCCAGACTCAATAAACGTATTGTCTGCGAAAGTTACAAGTCTCAGAGCGATTCCTTGTGGGACGCCGTGCTCCGACGTCAAAATTTGACTATGTTTTAATCTTCGACATTGTGCTCTGACGATCAAGTAATCAGTCAATAATAGTGCCAAGAAATTTCATTCCACACACGCAAAACACAAGGATGATTTTCTACAATATATTATTTCCTTGATTCCACAAAATATGCCTAGTAGTTAAGAGTTATATTTATCGTATTTTTTAAACAAATTTCTCCAATACCGCTCGCATAATGTTTTGAATCTTACTGATATTGGTTAATGGAAATTTTTAAATGATAAAAATCCAATTTTCTTCGTATTGAAATTTCGAAGCTCCACCAAACATAATAATTTCATTTTTTTAAATAAAAAAAAATATGAAAATATGTTTAAAAAAAAAATCATAAAAATTTAGATCGATTAGGATGATAAGATTATTAGGAAAAAAAGCAATTGGTTTTTTGTAAGATTTCGTAGAACGTTACTTGTTTGGTAATGTAGTGGGCCGGGACGGGTGCTAGCTGCGGTAGGATGGTTGCGATTTGCATATTTTGTATTAATTTTATGAATCAATTTACGAACACCGTAAAAAAATATTTATTGAAAAATGTAACACAGAAAATATTTAATTTTCTTTGAACAGTGATATTATTTTATGAATATATATATTTTTAATTTAATTTAATATCGTGGCTATCGGCTTTATTTTTTTTTTCAAATTTGTCTAAAACTTACTCATTCAGTGATCTACGACCCGAGCAATAGAATTCTCTTAGGTTTTAATATCTGTTGATTTGGTAAGTAGGTAGGTACTTACTTTTCTATCCTGTCTTTGAGATGACCTTACATAATTGAAAAAAAATGTGCTTTTGTAAATTATATACCTACCTAATTATAATTAATTATCTAAGCATAATTATTTGGTCAAGTACATACATACATACATCCGTGGCGCTACAACCCTGTGTGGGTCTTGGCCTCCTCCAGAAGACACCTCCATGCCACCCTGTCCTCCGCCATGCCCCGCCAATCGTCCACCCCCATCAGTCCGAGGTCTCTTTCTGCTCCGTCCAGCCATCTCAGTCTGGGTCTCCCTATGCTCCTCCTTCCAGCAGGTCTCCCAGAGAAAACTTCCTTGAGGACGGACGGTTCGCTCGATCTTTGAACATGGCCCAGCCAGCGGAGTCGGCTAAGCTTTATGAATTTTGCGGCGTAGACATCATCATATTTCATAAAGTTCGCGGTTATACCGAATGCGCCAGTGTTCTCCATCTCTGACTGGTCCGTAGATTCATCGCAGTATTTGGTCAAGTATCGGAAGATATTTAACTGCATAACTCAATAATCTTCATTCTTCTTAATATGAAACAACCAATCAAACTCTCACATGTTTTAACCACTTAGGGATAAAGTGAGGCAACAAAAGTTATTTACTGCGTCCGATAACACCTAGTTTCGATTTCCTCCTCCCACACCACTTGTAAATCCCTCAGCTCTGCCTCAAAGGAACGCAAAACAGTATGTGAGAGTCTCCCTCGTCTTCAAAACTTGGTCACAAGTAGGGCAGGGAAACTTGCTTGAGATATTTTTTTAAATATATTGATAAATATACAGTGTGACTGGTTATTCGATACATTCCTTGAAAGGGGTCATACTAGAACAAATTTGCAATAATTTTGTTTCCATTAACCAGGGGTCAAATGCCAGTGGTTTTCGGGTTATTTAACTTTTTATAGTTTTTTTTTCATTTTTCCACCTTTTGACCTAAAACTGGAAATTGTGAACAAAATACTCCATTTTAGAAACTAATAATACATTTTTCCAATAGCTGAAGAACAATGGAATGGTGAAAGTAAAAAGTCGAGAAGAAAATTTCAAAAACCTCAGAAATACAACGTTTTAAAATCACAAGTCAGTTGTTATAAATTTTAATTTCCATTTTTCTAAGGGTACCTATAACCCAAAAAATTATAATGAATTAATATTTTAATGTTATTATTTAGTTAGTTTATTTTTGTTTCTGAAGGCGCAGTGCACAATGAACGGGCCGCCTCTGGTTAGGACCAAGGGTCAGAACAACGTCTGTCGGGAGAGCTAGTAAAAGATAAAATAAAATTTGATTTGAGCCGTATGTTCCTACCTACTAAAAGAAAGTTATTCATGACAGAGTCAAAAATAGATTGTCAAAATCTCACAGTACCTACTTTAACTTCTTATACCTAGGTTCGACATTCCATTTGAGATGCTGTCGTGAAAGATTTGTTTTTTCTGCGCTTACCTTTTCGATGAATTACGCTCTATAAGTAAGGCTGCATGTGAACCATTAGTTATTCATCAAAGCAATTTTGATGAAATAATTTATTTGTTATTCCACAAATTATTCAAAACCCTGACTAGTTCTACAGGCACAGGTCCTGCATGGTTACAGATGATAAAGAAATTTGTTTCTTTGACAAAGAAAAAAAAAAATAAAAATAATTTGTGAAACTAAATATAATATATGTTCATTTGAATTAGGTTCTTCATTGAAATATAATAATTACACCAATAAAGCACGTTCAATTCGTCAATTTTATTTATTTATTTCCTTGGTATTTTTTTTCTCACAATCATCTCGTTACATAACATTAAATTAGGAATCCTTTCGCTATTTTCAGATGAAACAAGTCATGTTTTTGTTAAAACGTGACAACCTTGAGGATTTATTTCGGTTGAATTACGCGAAAATTCAATATGTTTTTCTCGCAAGACAGCGAACGGTATTATACTGTAATCGTGCAAATCGCACATACTTGTTTCTACGTACCTTCTACACACATAATATGAGTATCTATTCACTGTTGAATGCGTGTGAAAATAAATTCAATATTGAAAATAATAATAATAATGTATTTTGGATATCGCCTACTAAATCCTTAACCGTAGCAATGATAAATCAATCTAAATAATACAAGTCTATAGTCAAAACATAAATCAATTTGCGTTACAAATATTTTGAGTGTTCGCCGTTGGAATTGAAAAGATTTGAAATTTAAGAGATGGGTTAGCTGGAACACACACTAGTCTTAAAATCGCTGGTTATCCCCTTATGCGGTAAATACCTGAATTTCAAAGTAGAATTATTACTCAGTATAGCGGTTTAATTAAAAATACCGTTTGACTATTGGTTAAATTATTACTGATCAAACAAGAAAATAAACCGAAGTTGGTAAGTAGGTACAGTTTAGAACTAGAAGCAGGAATACTTACTTACCTTTTATAATAATTGAATCAGTACCCCTAGTATAAGTTTTCGATGATTGAATACCGAAACGATCATCGAAAGAGTTTCGAAATTTTCCATACAAAAATGATCGAACGATTCGATCGTTATTAAACAAACGCGAAAGATTTTTCATACATAATATAATGTAATTTTATGACAAAACGAAACCAAATAAAGGAGATCTGTAAGTTGATATTTGTTGCAACGAAAACAATCAATTTTTTTTTAAAAGTTTAACTACGGGAAGAAAAATTAATGTCAAAAACATTTCTGAGTTTTTTTAGACTTTTGATTGCATTGTACCTATGTAAGTAGTTTTATTGAGGGTTTCGTAGCTGAATTGAGAATATATGTTCAATTTCTAAAATCAATTAATTTGAATCTTACTGCATGGAAATGTATTAAAAAGATAAAAGGTAGGTACCTGCTTGATTACCTTGGTTAAAAATAGGTTGGAATAAACAGATTTTGACATGCAGCTGTGCTCTATTTTACGTACGGATTCAAAGGTAAAAATTATCGTGCAAAAAATATTTGTTTGAAATGCAATAAAAGAAAGGGTAGGTGGATAATAAAAGAAAGCGAGTAATATAGAAGGAATAAAAAGGTAGAAGGAGCGGGAAAATTACAATCGTAATTTATATCTACCCTTGAAAATAGAAAGGTTCGGGTGGGGTAATGGGGGTAATCCAGGTGAAGGGATATTTTCGAATTTCAAAAGTGTCCACGAAATAATGTTGAAGATTCGCACGTTGAAATAAAGAAGGGTTAAAAGGTGTTTCGGCGTGTCTTGCCCTAATATTATCACCAAAATTATATCATATATGAACCTGTTAGGCGCCGCGCCGTGTCGGAACAAAACTGTCCGTAAAAAAATTACACGTCTATATTAATATTACACCCTACAAAATAACACCATCTTAATATTATTTCCATAGATTTTCGACAAAATAACATGTGAAAAATCGTGCTTTTATTGGTGATAAAGTTAGTTTTATCCGGTATATCTATACTAATATATAAAGAGGAAAGATTTGATTTTTTGTTTGTTTGTTTGTTTGTTTGTTTGTTTGTTTGTTTGTTTGTTTGTTTGCTTCGAATAGGCTCCAAAACTACTGAACCGATTTGAAAAATTCTTTCACTTTTGGGAAGCTACAATATCGGCGGTGAACATAGGCTATATTTAATTTCCAAAAAAAAGTGGGTAACCTACGAAAACTTCAATAATGTAACCCAAGGTGTAAAAAATTTACCTAAAATATTCTTTTTATCGCGAACGCTGTGAAAACTAATGATGATAGAATAAAACAATGTTCTACAATTTTGTAGAAGACATCATTATTTACAAAAAGTATCGCGACAGCATATGTCTAACTATTATAGTTATGCCACAATAAGTGTTTTTTTATTTAAAAAAACCCAATAAAATGTCACCTTTAGAAAAAGCTCTTTATTGGTATCTTGGTATTACTCCTTATTGAAATAAATTAGTTCATATTCAAGTCTGCTTCAATATGTTTGTATAACTTTTTGAATTATTCAATTCGGACATTCCATTCGAAAGTTATCACGAGTTTAAAAATGTGAGTATTGGAAAAAAAAGCATAGTCTCTTATCATCTCAACTTATCCGATGCAGAGTGCGTATGGGAGCCGGGGAGGGCTGAGGGGAGTCATGACGTCAAGTTTAGTAGAAATACCGCGCAAAGTAGTCACGGTGGTAAAGTGACGTGACACGATACATTGCAATGCAATTATTCCAGATTAACATAAATGCTATAAAATATTTTGTAAAAGTTAGGGATCTGTATCAAAACTAAATTATTTTTAAGTAGGTATCTATCTACCCGTGCGAAGCTGGGGCGGACCTCTAGTTATCTATATTATATAAATACGTGAAGGAAAAACTTTGTGACTATTTTTACGAAAATTGGACGGATGGAGGAGTATGACATTTGGCATACTTATAGTTTAATATTTTTTTTAATTACACATCAAAATAGATCGATCAATATAAAAAAAAACACTAAGCACCCTTCTGTAATGTTATGTACCTATTTCATACTTACACACACTTGTATGTGAGTATATGTATTTGACATTATTTGACACAGATCTTTTGGTTATCTGTGGTCAAATTGAGAATAGATTAATTGTTTTTGTATTAAATAACCATAGAAAAAACTTTGAACATATCAACATTTCAAATTTGACGTATCCATGCATGTCATTATTTTTTTTAAAGCAAATTGAGAAAAAGCGCTAGCTCAGTCTTTGACAATGGTTCGAGCACTGGCTGACCACTAAATACCTAAGTATATTATTATGCTTTGTTAGATTTTACGGCTTTTCAATAATAGCTTATCTCGAATACAACATTGTTATAAGTGTGTTTTCTTTATAGGAATACAATAATCAAGATTTTTGTACAATAATTATTTCCAAAATATCTTCTTACTTAAACATGTAATAAATAAAAATTCGCTAATCAAACAAACAATAAAAAAAAATCTGATGGCAAATAGCATGGCCTCGCAACATATAAATAAATCTTAACTCACCACTCTTTATTCATTTTTCGCGTTCAAATTTTTTATCAAACTATGATGTCTTTTTATTCACTTTCTTATCCAAATCCAAACTCCCTTTAGACCCCACTTAGGGGCATAGGGAGGCAACAAGAGCTCTCCATTGCGCTCGATCTTGCGCAACGATAATGACCTCACTTTCTTATATAAATGTTAAAATATTAAAAATTAAAGCTTGAAAGAAATTCTGTCAATAGGTAATTTGCGTACCAGTGTTTTGTAACTCAGTTATTGTCAGGTATTTTTTTTTTATTATTATAGAATTTTCTCAGATGGCGTTGTTGTTAAGAAGTCAACTCCATACTAACATTCATATTATATAGTTTATATTGTTTTTTTTTTCATTTTTTTGTTCGTTATTGTGTTACTTGGAGTGGAGAAGAATCCAATAAACCAAGCATCATAAACGTTTATTCAGCCGATCTCGAGTTATAAGTGTTCGCCCGACTTTCTTTTATATCTTTAGATAACATTGAACTCGAAATACTTAGGTACGTGTTATTAAGTTATGTATGGTAAATTCATTATCACTTTGAGTTTGTGTAAAGGCTTATATACCTAAGTGTAAAAAGTTTTATATACTTTATATATTAAATTATATATTAAAGCAACTTTTATATATATTTTTTTAATTTTGGTTATTGTTTGATGTAAAAAATATGGTGTTGAATTAATTATTTCACTGATAAATCTTATAATCCGACATTTTATTATCAATCATTATTACTCAATCAATATGGAATATACATGAGTCTTGTGATCGGATTTCAAAAAATTTTTTTTTTTTTTAAATTTCCGCGTACCCCTACGCGTACTCCAAAAATGTGTGCGCACCCATAACTTATAGTAATTCTTATCCGATTTGATTGAAATTTGTAGAACGGTTAGTCCCTCGATGTAGATGAGTCAGTAAAATGTTGAGATCTGACCTTCAGGGGAATCCTCTTAAAGTATCCAAAGAAAATTTCACTTGTTCTAGAAAAAGGGCTAAAAAAGAAAAAAAAAACTTAGATTTTCATAAAATTTGGTATACGGGTTGGTCTTATGCTCCTACACAAGCACGTAAAATTTGAGGTCCGTAACTTCAGTGGGTCCCCCTTTAAGTACCGATTAATATTGAATATTATGTAGTTCTAAAGCAGATAATAAAAAGCTCCAATAGTCGATATCTTATAATAAGTTTCTATAATAATTCCAAGGATAAATTCATTTTTTAATCGTTATATTATGAATTTTTATGCAAAGATATGTTTCACACGAAAAGGCTGTTGTAATATACAATGAGTTCTGGGCTACCCTAGGTTAGCAGCTTTTTTTACAGCAACCCGTCCAAAGCATTTCTAAATTCCTTTTTTTGGAAATGAACGCTGAAAGACACATCTTGGTTTGCTTTCAGTTTGGTCATTCATACATTTACTCACATAGCAAAACGAATATGCAATATAAAAATTAATATATAAATCATATTTCAAATAACGAATGAATTTCAGTTTACAAACAAACGAATGCAGCCTTTTTAGATAAAATAGAAAACTATACAATCTAAGCCACATCAATTATTATTATGAAAGGAAACAATCCATGCAAAAACTATAATATAAAAGAAAGTTGGGTTAGTGCGAACTCGAGATCGTCTGAACAGATTTTTGTGGAACTTAGTTTATTGGAATCTTCTCCGCTCCGGATAACAGAATAATTATTACAAATTCGAAAAATGGATAGCAAATAATAAAAAATATAATATGGAAGTTAGGACGAATTTATTACAACAAAGCCATCTGTGAAAAATTCTATAACAACACGATTTTAATTTACTTGTGAACCATTGAGTTTAAAAACATTGGTACGCAGATTTTCGATAGAATTTCTTTCAAGCTTTCAGATATATTTTTTTTTAACATTCAAACATATTTTTGTATAAATTACCAATTCGAAATCAATATTCATAGGAGTGACTACAGGACAACATCTGTAGGGAAAGCTAGTACATAATAAAAAGTTGAAGTTTTCCACTAAGCCACTCTGATTCTCGGAACCACTTACAGAAGTCCACAAATATTCTTCAGATCTGCATCAAAATAATCGAAGGGAACACTATAATATGCAATGATGCTATTTGTATTTTCCTAACATGTAGAGCATTCTTCACAAAAAGGTTTTCTTGGAAATTATGCATCAAAAGTCATAAATTATATAAAATCATTATACTTAATCAAATAAATTATATAAATATAGGTATGATGAAATTAAATACTTTTTGTGAGACTTTGCCACGGTTGTACCTTTTTCTTTCAAGAATGAGTCAATTCGTACGGAATCGCGGAATCTGTCGTTACCGCATCAACTAAGGAGGTTGTAAATAGGTTGTGAAAGTGTGTATAGTGTGAAACACATTTCAGTCGGTTTCTCGATAGCGACCGCCATGCAATCTAACTACCTCCAATTACGTTTACCCGGGTGCGTTAGTATTTAAATGGATACATTAGAAAGAATTTGGTCAGATTCCAAATGATACGTATTAATTTATTTTAGAATATGTAGCGGTTCTTTTCTTCCCGAGGGTGACTTTTATCCTAGACTCTTCTCTTCCTTCCATCAAGGTGGTAATGTGGAAATGGAGATTTGAATTTGGGTCTACATCACGTCGTCCCAATTCTATATGGAGACAAGTCAAAAATTATCAAATTTGAGTTTTTGATACAAATCTATTACAAATGATGGTCTGCTTCTATTTCTTTAGAGAGATAAGTCAAATTTGTCCTAAATATTTTTTTATAAAAGATGTCTTTTCATGGAATTATTTAAAAAAAATTGAACATTCAGTTCAATAAGAAGACAACTCAAATGTCTCACTTAAGAACTCTCAATGATTAACTTTCATTCTAGTTCTATAGGCAGACATCTTAGATGTCCGCCTATAGAACCGCCAACAACTGAAAAGATCTAGTTCTATAGAGAGACAACTCAAAAGTATTCTTGAAAATAACCATTCTATCAATAATAAAATCATGAATCTTAATTTTAAACTTAATAAAAGACTTGACAAAACAGTACTTGATACATTTCTAAATTCATAAACTCTTAGATTGCAATTTTTGACACTTACTATATAGTAGTTTCTATCCATAATTACAACTTTTTTAATATGAAACGCCGTATCTAGTAATTTATATCTATGATATTAAACAACATATTAAGGTCTCTTGTATAGGTTTAGTTGATAAATCAAAAGTAATATTGATTATATTCTTCATTATTTCATGTTTTACAATCCCCAATTTTCTGTTAAAAAAAACGTAGATCCACCTATTACAGTGAATATTAAGGTTCCAGATTACAGTGAATATTAATGACTGGTTGACTCCTCTGCAAGATTAAGATATTTTTGGATATTTATTTTATTAGGTACATGAAAAACTTATACATATTGGTATTTGAAAATTAGCACAAGATATTGATTATCGGAGAAAATTGTATTGGATACTATAAGTAAATAAAATTTATCGAATGTTTAATGTCATCATCATCAATTTGCCGTGGGGTTGTCGGCTAAGAAGAGCACCTTTCTCTTTTTGCTGGTTTTTCGAGCATCCTGTAAGAGGCAGGAAATCGAAAAATCAGATCGAGACCGTGGGGTTGACCACCTCACGTCCTTAGAACAATCGGTCAGAAAAGGCAACAGAATTGAGCCTCAAAAGGCATCAGGTGGGCCTTTGTTGACCACGGCTTGATTTAGGAACAAGAGCTTAAAAATCGGGACTCTGAATGTCCGCACTCTGAGGGCGGGCGGGGAGCTTGTTGTTGCCAAGTTGGCGGGAGATTATGGACTAGATATCCTGAGACTGAGTGAGGCACGCATCCCAGGCTCGGGGCAGAGTGATGCTGGCAATTATGTCATGCTTCACTCTGGCCACCGGACTGCACGGATGCGTGGCGTTGCTCTACTTTTAAGTAAATTGCCTTCTCTCGCCTTCGGTTGGGAACCTGTTTCTGACCGCCTGATGCGTCCTTTAAGATGAGTGGCGAAACACTGACGGTCCTTCCATGCTATGCTCCCACTGAGGATGGGGACGCGGCTGCTAAGGACTGTTTCTATGGCAGTCTGGATGTAGTTGTGTCCCATGTTCCGAGGCGCCATCGCCTAATAGTTCTGGGGGACTTTAATGCCAAGGTTGACAACGATCCCCAGAATGGACCAGGCGTCATGGGAAAGCATTGCTTAGGAGTGATGAACGATAACGAAAGCCGTCTCATTGGTTTCGCCATGCTCCATGGACTCTTAATAGGGGGAACTCTCTTCCCCACAAGGATATCCATAAACACACCTGGACCTCGCCCGACAGAAGAACGAAAAGCCAGATAGACCATCTCCTGGTAAGGACTAGCAACCAAACTGACCTGCGGGATGTCCGCACCTACCGGGGAGCAGACATGGACACGGATCACGAACTCCTTGTGGGCTCGTTCTGATTCAAATTTCACAATTTCCAGCCAAGATCGTCTGCTCCTCGCCCACTGGACATACGCAGGTTAGAGAGTGCTCAGTGTCGTCATACGCACAAGGTTTGCCCCCTTCCAGGATCCACCCAGAGCTGCTCCAATTGAGTCAGCCTGGACTAGGTTTCGCGACGCGGTTATGGAATCCGCACGTTCTTCTGTCGGCTATAAGAATAAAAAGAGGCCAATATGGATGTCCGATGGGTCCTGAAGTCTTATCGAAGATCACCAGAAGGCTAAGACACTCTGTACGAACAGATAAAAGAAGACATCTAGATTCTCAGATACGGCGAGTACAGTCTGCTGCACTCGGAAATGACTCAAGGACACTCTTCGAAATCACTCGAGAGGTCGGGAGAAGAGGTAAAAAAAACCTGTGAAATCAATACGAAACTCTCGTGGAGCCACTGTCACTGCCCCCGAACTAATTAAAGGGAGATGGAGGGAGTACCAACCACTTCTAGATATATTTAAAATGGCGTGTGAAGAGGAGAGGTGTCCAAAAGATTGGCGGAATGGATACATCGTCGCAATATTTAAAAAGGGGGACCCCCTTGAATGCGGAAACTACCGTGGAATCACTCTACTGAGTGTTCCCGGTAAGGTATTATCTTAGATATTACTACATCGCATTCGGGGACCTGTCATGGCTGTCCTGAGATAGCAACAATGCGGCTTTGTACCTGGCAAGTCCTGCACGGACCCAATTTTCTGTGCCAGGTGCATCTTTCAGCGGTGTGAAGAGTTTAACTCTCCAGTCGCTTGTTGCTTCATGGATTTTGAAAAGGCTTTCGACAGCCCACATAGACCATAGCTCTGTACGGTATACCTCCGAAGATAGTTAAAATGGTGCAGTCCCTGTATGAAGACTCCGAGTGTAGCGTCAAAACGCCAGGTGGTCCTACTGAAGCTTTCGGGATCACCACGGGAGTCAGACAGGGCTGCGTACTGGCTCCATTTATATTTATTATTGTTATGGACTTCCTCTTGAGAAAGTCCATGCAAGGAGCAAGAGGTATACCGATAACACAGAGAGATGGTCTAATGGGCGAACTGTGCGATCTGGAGTACGCGGACGACCTAGCGTTGTTCAGTACGACATTGGAGGAATTACAGCGCAGTGTTTCAAGACTCTGCGACGAAACAGCACGCCTTGGTCTTCGAGTCAACGCCAGTAAGATGGAGCTCATGACGAATAATGCTTGCCCCGATAAACAGCTACCGATAACCATCGACGGTCACCAGGTCTCCCGGGTGGATAAATTTAAATACCTGGGAGCAACCATTACCACCTCTGGTGAGCTCGGGGCTGAGCTCCCGATACGTATCGGAATGGCAAGTGGCGTCTTTAAAAACATTACCAAGATTTGGAAAGCGTCGGCGTTTAGTGTCGAGACGAAATGTAAACTGTTTGTGCGTGTGTGTTCCCCATTATCTTGGCAACACACACGCATCAAACAGTTGGGTGTGAGTCCTGGCACCTGACCAAATCACAGGCACAAAAAGTATCAGCCTTTGAAAGGTTCCTAAGGAGAATTCTGCGCGTAAGATGGTACCACCGCATCACAAACGACGCTATACGCCGGCGCACCCAGCTTGAGCCCATCACCTCTACACTTGTGGGGAGGAGATATACTTGGCTGGGACATGTGTTAAGGATGACGAATGACAGTTGGCCGAGGATAGCGCTGTTCTTCCTCCTATCAAGGTCCCGAAGACGAGGAAGACCCTCTCAAACTGTGTTCCGCTCCTTCGAAGCAGAGCTGAGGGACATCGTGTGGGAGGAGGTCATAAACATTGCGCAGGATCGAGCGCAATGGAGAGCTCTTGTTGCCTCCCTATGCCCTTGAGTGGGGTGTAAAAGAGTGTTGTTGTTGTTTGTTATATTATGTCAACAATTTTTAGGTTATATTTTTTCAAAGAATTGCTTAAAACTCACTAATCTGCGATTCTGGGACTCTTGAGCTCTTAATACTTTCCACCATCATCTTAATTTTGCGAATTCTCGTATCCATTTTAAGATTATTAACCTTTCTCCGCAATATAAAACTTCTTAAATTAAATTTTCGACCGTTAAAAAAATCCAACCCACTGTTATGAACACAGAATTCGTACTAATAATCACTACTAATTCACAAAAAGTTCAATTTTATATAGAGACAAATCAAATGTCTCCGTATAGAATTAGAAAAATTTCCGGGTGACAGATTTTCGTTAAAATTAAGTCGAAATACCTTTGTATTTTTAAATATTTAGATATTTATAAAACATTTTAATAAACTAAATTTATGTTTTTTATAAAAATAACAATATTTCTCGCAACATGGCAAGATAATATACAAAATTTATTTATTTTCTTTAAAGATATCAAAGAAATACTTTGTTCAAAATCTTCAAATGCGTTTTACTCAAAATGGACTTTTTCGACTTGTCTCCGTATAGTATTGGGGCGTCGATCATATCAAGGATTGACTTACCATCTTGCCTCGGCTTAGCTGCTGTGGTAGACCATTACTCTCACCGTCAGGATTCGTTGTAGTTCGTGGATCTTCTCAATAATATGTTATGAATTGAAACATAATTATTACAACAACTGTTTATTACTGGTTAATTACAAGAAGTTATGTTAAAAATTATATTTCTTTTAAAGCCATTATTGTTCAGTGTTCAAATTATTATTATAAGAATTTACGTTACATTTCTTCACAAAAGTTCTGCCTGGGATTTCGTCACTTATGTACACTAAATTGGTCATACTACGATTCGAATTATATCTACGTGCAACACAAGGTATTTGGAGATGACATTTTGCATTGTTCAGTTTTCGCATTTCTTTAACACTATACGGGACTCTAAATTTTATGTAGTTCGTTAGTTTATTTTGTTTATAAGAATTTAACACATACTGAAGAGATTAATTAACAAAGAATCCACTCGACACTCATGGTTCAAACCCTTACTTAACTTGTTTTAACTTACACAAACATTGTTCTGTTAATTACTTTATACTGAATTTAAATACTAAGGCGGGCGGACAGGGATTAGTCCTAAAAAGGACAATCCACTGCCACCCTTTCACCACACCTTCAAGAGGTCTCTACACCAGTTGTACCGTAAACAAATCTAAATCGGAAGTGCCTGCAGGATTCGAAAAGAGACGCTTAGTAGCGATCCCCCACTCCCTGGACAGCTCAACGGCCGATCCACGAGAACCAATTGTGAATCGTTTATCACGTGATTAGCTTATGCGAGCTCTCTGAATGGTAGGCAGAGCGCGCCGAGGGGTAACGGGTGGTGAAGTGGAAACTGTGGTCCGTGCGGGACGAGGAAATTATACTAGTAACCTTTAGCTAACCTTTAGCTAGTAACCCTTAACTAGCCATAATATTTTATACACACTACAAATAAAAAGATCAAAATCGTAATAACGTTTCAAGATTCGACTTTTGTCTTAAAAAAAATATATGATACATGATTATTTGAGAAGAAATATACTTTTATTCGTATGAAATTTGATTTATATTTTAGGTCCAATATTCTAGACAATTCTATTATGTACAATAATTTAAGGCTGTATCATGTTGTGTACAAACATAGATAGGCACACATTATAGAGGGACCCAAGTATGTCATATATGTGGAGGGTCCTATTTCACTTCATCTTTTTTCCATTTACCCCCGTACCTACTTACTTTCTGCAAACAATATAGATAATACAAATTCATTCGATGTTTAAAATTTTTAACACATTCGATGTTTAAAAAGCACCATCGTCCGATATTTTTTATTATTGTTGAGAACACTTCATCTGTGTATGAGAACTTTCTCCTGTTAATTCGCGTTTCTTATTTCTTTCGTTTATTCATATTTTTGGTAGCCTGCCTCAAGATTTTTCCTTTATAAGTATTCGTTTCACCGATATTTTATAACTTTAGTTTTATTTTTCACTCATTTTTTCATTGGTTTTCGTATAATATTTTACATATTTTTATACTCGATATTGTTATTTTCTGAGTCTGTAAATTTTCTCCAGTTTTTTTGTGATGGCGCATAGAATCAATTTTCTGCTTGTTTTACAAATCTTTGAGTCCATAAAAAAAGTTTCCAAAACCTATTTCTAACTATATAAAAGCCTCATTAAACTCTTTTAAGGTAGATCACGAGTTTTCAAAGCCAAAAGGCTAATAAAAATGACCATCAACAAGGTATATTTTGGAATACTAACAGAAGACGACCATTCGACTTTTGTATTGCGATTTCTCCATAAGGTTTAAGTTATGAAATATTATGTGTAATTTTTAAAACAATAACCAAGCTTCCGAATTAGAAGTGAGTTTATTAATGTATATTACAAGTAAATATATAAATAAACGATGAGAAAATCGGCGGTGTGCCTTCCCTAAGGATGATAAAGGCCAGTAGAGGAGGACAGGATAAATATGAGAGGTTCTTTATAAACTCTAAGACCTTTTTCATACACGCACATACACAGATGTGTACACTGTAAAAGTATTATGCAGATATTTTATTGTATGTATATATCATCATTATACACTATTATAGGTACATTATTATGTACATTGTATTCATCATTGAAATATTATGTCTATTTTGTGTACTAAAGCATGCATGAGTGAAATAACAAATAATGTATACGACAATTTTTCAAACGACTTCGAATTTTTAAAGCTAGTTTGACTTCAATTTTTGCTTATATCTTCATACATACTACATGTCACGTATTTATTACATTTTAGTGTTGATAAGTAGGTACCTACTAATACCTTCCTTTAGAACTCTTATCTCTTCTTGATTGAACTTACTTAAAACAATCGATACCTTCTCCTAGATACTCATTCATTCATTCAATCAATTATTGTGGTTCAAACTATTATATCAATTTCGTAGCCACCTAGGTACAACGTGATTTACAGCTTAATCTTTTTTTATTCATCTTCTATGAGGTCTATTGGCCCGTTCTTTCGAAGTTACTCTTGTAAGGTGGAATCCCAGCTGTCTGCCATCTTTCGAGGGCGAGAATCGTGGGGCTGGTTGTGCAAAGTGATCTAAGGGAGTCTGGTAGTACCACCTCTGTATATAGACGAGGCAATATTATCATTCCTTCTTTCGCTGTCTGCTCCGATGTATCACGTGCGCCACATATTTTGCGGATTCTAGTGTCCTCACTCGGCCTCTCAAAGTTGTGCCGGCAATCGTCCTTAATGTCTTCATTTCGGAAATTTGCATCATCTGCTTACTCCTGACCCTGTCTGCTCTACTTTGGACTCCATACTTTATGAAAGGACTTAAGCACTTGCAGTTTGGTGCTCCAAATCCAAATCCAAACTCCCTTAAGACCCCACTTAGGGGCATAGGGAGGCAACAGGAGCTCTCCATTGCGCTCGATCTTGCGCAATGTTTATGACCTCCTCCCACACCATGTCCATGTCCCTCAGCTCTGCTTCGAAGGAGCGGAACACAGTGTGAGAGGGTCTTCCTCGTCTTCGGGACCCTGATGGGAGGAAGAACAGCGCTCTCCTCGGCCAACTGTCATTCGGCATCCTTAACACATGTCCCAGCCAAGTCCATCTCCTCCCCACAATGGTGGAGGTGATGGGCTCGTGATGCGGTGGTACCATCTTACGCCCAGAATTCTCCTTAGGCACTTCATCTCAAAGGCTGAGACTTTTTGTGCCTGGGCCTTGGTCAGGTGCCAGGACTCACACCCATACAAGAGAATGGGCAACACACACGCACCAAACAGTTTGGTGCTACCAACTATTAATTCCTATCCGAAATAGGTGACGAAGGATAATAAATATTTATTTCTTCTTCCTTGATTTAGGCCATATTGTCCTAAATCAAGCTTTTCCTCTTGTCACATTACTATCCCAACTATCCATCTTTTAGGAGCTTGAGTTTAGTGTGGCTGGTTGTTTAAGCGGTGTAATGGAGTCTGATATTGTCCATTGTTGTATTGTAGGTTTCCTCCTTCGCTCTATGCACCATCTGACGATATCTTTATTTGCCGATTCGCAGCGAAATACTTATGGTTAATGGCATCCTAAATGAGTTGATTTTGACTTATTGAATCAATTTATCAGTTATTTTCAGTCTATTCAAAATTGTGTCAGTGGATGGGCTGTGTTGTAAGATGTTAAATATACGAATGGTTTAAAAAAACGAAAAGCAAAATACGACATACTACAATTAACATATTTTTACAAAAAACTGGCCGTTTGAATCTATATTTCAAAAACTACAATATTATTGACATTTCGACACAGTTGTCTCTTTCTGATCGCTGATGGTCTCAACTTGATTTTATTTCCCGGCCTACCTCCTCTTAAATAATTAAGTTCAATGTTTCAAAAGCTTCACTCTCGACAGTAGTCGTTTCTTTCGTTTTGCAACTAAACAGTTCGTAGGTATATACTATGTAGTTGTAAAAAATTAAAGTATTTTCATTTATTCATTTTGTCCACATTGGCAGATTTTGTTGATCAAAAACAACAATAAAACTACTTCTTAATAGTACTATTCTATTTGAAAAGTATGACGTTTCCGGAAATCGATTTAAGATCGGAAGTAAGAGATTTGAAGACAGGCGTGTATATTTACTGTTTACCCACTCTCTACTGGACGACCAGAATCAATATTACTTGTGTGTAGAACAAAACAATACATCCTTTATTCCAATTACATTTTCAATCCATTTTTTTTTCAGGACGACACACGTACGGGGATATCCTTTTGTAATAAATAAAACTGTTTATGTACCTATCAATCCTATCAAATTTTCCGTTCAGCAGGGGGATTAACATTTTGAGAAGGGTCTGCATCCTGGTAAATACTACCTATTAACAGTATGTATATGGTTGTATGTATGCTTAGGCAGGTATGGTTATTATCCACGTACATCCTCTTACCAGATCTCCAAGGTTATTTTCATCTGAATCTCTTCGGATACCTGGGAGATAGAAACCGTATTATTCCATTAGAAAGTAAGTACATATTATTTCACCCCCTCTGATAATTCGGTTTTAATTCAACATGTTGAAATTGTGGATAACCGTGAAATCATAAAGCTGATGATTGCTGTAGTTCATGATGTTATATTATGGTGTATACGCATGCATTTAACGCATTTTGTCCTCCACCTCATGCATCCTCCAGTACTTACCTGCATTACTGTCATGCTTTTCAGGTTACCTACCTGGTTCCTTCTGGTAATTTGACCAAACAAACCCAACACTTGGAAGAAGAAAAATTAGTATCCTTTAACTTGTTGTTTCCCATCCGTTAAGGGAAACCCGAAATGATGGAAAAATCTTTATTATAAAATGACTACATACCTAAAAAGGACTGTATTAGGAGTATAGGTAGTCTTATGTGTAGTAATTCCTATCTAGGCGTTACAATATCAAATACTTTCACAAGGCTTACAGCGACACTATTGAACATTTTCCCTTTGTACATACCAGAATCCAACCAGTTAACGCGCTCATAACTTTAGGAGATACCTCTAGGTACATAGAGGTGGTGTATGTATGAAACTCTGCTTACTTAGAGAGGGTTCCTAACGATCACAGGTGGAAAAATGCTCTTACGTGCGCTCAGGGAAGGCACTTTTAGTACATTTCTCAAATCTTAACATAAAACGGACCTTAGTTTTCTTTTTTTCAAGCGCTTAGCTAAAGCGCAATTTAATCATATCGTCTATCTAGCTCTTAAGATAGTATACTGTCTTTTCTGTCGATACACATCTCGAGGTTTTGGCATATATAATATTATTTTTAGATGTAGGTATTTCTAAACAGTTTTTAACGCTTCTGGTTAATTCGGTCAAAGAAAATTATAGGTAAACACTCTATTATTATAACAATAATATCAACACCGTTTCATACATTCACCAAAAAACATTAGGTTTTTTTTAATAAAAAATATTACCTGTATAATCTGGGCTCAATCAAAGTTTATACAAATACATTTTAGATATTTTTTACACTAAGCAAAGACTGTTTAGGTAAGTACCTACTCTACCTCATAAGTCGTGTACCTATAATATATATATATTTGATTAAAGGTAATTTTCTAGGGAGTTTCCTTGTGGCTTGTTGGCATTTGATTATGTTGCCAAATGTATGTTCTGGTCTTTGTCTTTCTTATTAACTTTGTCATATGAGATAATACATAAAGCGTATTTCTTAATTCAACGACTAGATTTCTTGGATTTATTATTTTTAAGCATTGCGCTCGTTTTTGAGCGATTCGCCGGAATTATTGTTAAAGACATAACTTTAATATCTGTAAAAATATAGGTACTTTTCTAATGAAACCTACTTCTTAGTGCTTTTGAAAATATTAACATTTTATTGTTAAGCATAATAATAATGTGCTTTATGTTTAAGAAATATTTTTTTGTTAATTATGTAATAATTGGGGTTCAGTGGGGTTATGTAATAAGTGGGGTTAAGTGGGGGCTCCCCGTATTGCGGGTTGGTTTGGGGGGGGGGGGTCTGCGACGGGCTTGATTTGTGTGGAGCCGGCTTTTGGATTTGATTGCTTCGATCAGGCTAGAGGGTTGGTTTCGTGCGGGTCGGGTTTGCTGCGGATTTGTCTCCTCCGGGTTGGCTTGCGGTGTGCGGGGAGCCTTAAAGGAAGAATATACGAATGTATGTATGTAATGGATATGAAAATTCAAAATTCATAGAGGTTCGGACACGACAATGTCTGTCGGGGTGGTTTGCTTATTTAATTAAATTTCATTAATTTCTGTACTAACACGTTCTTTTTAAGCAAAAAATCGATAAAATACCTTTTTTATATAAATGTGTGCTGTAAGTACTTATATTTAACCATGTTTTGATTTTTCACTTTGCATTGAGATTCTCCCCAAACCTCGCGGGATGTGGCGTGTAAGCTCTCAAACACTCCCCAACGCCAAATAGTTTTAAATATGAAGGGATTCAAGACGTCTACTGACTAATGCAGACTTACGATTACAACCAGCATCTCACCGCTTTCATACATACGCTCCCACATACCTCTGCAAGGCCTGAAGCGTCTTAATACCTACTTTTAATAATCTGAAGAAATATGAGTTCATTTAAAAAAGCAAGGGACGTGAAAATGTTTGGAAAAATTTTCGAAACGTAAAAAAGTACCTGTAAAAGGTGCAGAATAGTTGAGAAAATATGTGTAGTTGCGGTAGCCTAGAGTTTTAGTCCCCCACTTTCGTTATGAGAGTTTCCGCTGTTCCGACCATATTCCTCTTTCACACAACACAAGCTTCGATTTCAGAGAAAGATTGCATATTATTTGTATAATATGCTTTCACTGTGAGTGCCCAAAATTCTCAAAATCTTTTAATTTTCATTTATTTCTATTCATTCTCATCGCTAGGCCTTTTCAGGCACTTGATCGAGTCGTCAAAAATATACAATACAAGACATTATAAAATTATAATAAAAATTTAAGCACATTAATAAATTTAAAAAAAAATCCTTGAATACCCTTCAAATTCTCGAATACATTACACACGATTTTCCTATGATGTTTGAAAAATTCGTATTTATCGAGAGACCATAATATGACAATATTGCAGAAAGTTTACATACAAAGCAGCAAGAAATTGAAAGGATCTTCAACAAGGTAGACAATAAACAATTTTTCAGCAAAAACAAATAAAATGAAGTCAGTTTTATACGAGCATAATACCTACCTACTACTTATATTCAATTGATTTTCTTTATAGTCTATAAAGAAAACGTATGCATTTATTATATTATGGCGTATTATAGGGTAAGTTGATACAAATTTTAAGCCGTATAGGATTCCAGCTGGCAGTCTATAAAGTAATAACATAATGCGTCTATAAACACACGCTACCTGAGAGAAAGGGAAAATGTCTCAGCTTCCCATCGCATGGCAGATCATTAAATAGGAAGAAGGCTTTGTTTCCACCTACCTGCCACGAGGGCTGCAAGCTCCGTAGGGAAAATAATATTATTTGTTTCGTAAAGGCTGAAAAATGTAAATCAAGTTAAGTCACCTGTGGTAATTGTCTCATCAGCGAGGTTGACGGTGAATACCTTACCTAGAGGGGCTCTGAAATGGCAAGGAAAGTGTGTGTTTTGGCATTGTATCTCCATCACCATAATATTGTAATGAAGAATAATGATTCTCTGATCATGCTTGCGTTTTTTTTTTTGACCAATAAAGTCCTTAGATTTTCTCTTCTAATTCTTACATTTTGTATTCCTATCTTTTCTGTTTTTTTTTATTTTCAAGCATGGTCCCTTCTAATTCTTTTTCATTAGCTTTCTTTCCTCCATGGTTAAAAATTTCACTCTTACACACCCTGTCTTTCAGTCTTCTAATGCTTTCATCCACTTTTTGCCCCCCCCCCCTTCCCCACAGAGCCTATATGATCGGATATCATTTTAGTGTTTGGTCTTGCATTATATCCTTCCCATTACCCTTTTAGTTTTGCAATTGGATCTATTATATCTGCTTCTTTGTTAATTTTTTTTCTGATGCCTTCCACCCGATATTGAGTGATTTTGGCCGCTTCTTTGTTAATGTTTCTAATTGTGTTTCTTACCATGCACATACGGAGTTTTTCCACGTTTCTACATTTTTGATAAGGAGGGGGTCATATATAAGCATTTCGCAAGATCGAGCACAATATAGAGTCCTTGTTGCCTCCCTATGTCCCTGAATAGGGTTCAAAGGTACATATAGATTGTTTGTTGAATGTATGTATTTTTGATAAGCAATACTTACCTCTACTCTTTCATAACATAATTTTTCTGTTGTTGTGCTCATTAAAAGATCACTTTCATAATCAAAACTAAGTTGTTATAGGTACATGCCATTTTTTTGAAAAACTATTATTCTTACCCACGAACTTTTCCATTTCACCCAAAATTTTCCATTGAATCAAAATAAGTGTTTTTTTTTTCAATACAATAGAAAAGGGATTTCAATGTGTCTTTTGTTAAACTTCACGACACGAAACATCAGGATGATAGTATTGTATTAAATTATCGAACTTAGTATTGAGAGGGTAGTGGGTACCTACCTACATATATGTGTGTGTGTAGGTGAAATTAAGGTTCATGTATAGTATAACTTAAGGGTAGCCATTGTAGAGTTTGGGTGAAAAGATCTGTTTTGAACCAGACCATCGCTAAGGTAAATGTGACAGAATAAAGAGATAAGTGTCGATTTTATGTTGCTTTCGAGAATGGACAAGGCGTGAAGAGTTCCAATATTAAGATGGGGGAAAACAGAATTGAAAAATAAATAGACCGACCCTTTTGATATTCGTAAACTTAGGTATCTAAAAGTTATATTGGTACGTTGTTATGTATATATTATTGTATAAACCTTTTTTTTTATTCATTTTCTGATCTTTATAAAAAACAAACCATTTTTTGGTAGAGACTGGAGAGACACTCAGACATAATATATTGTTCCCTCTCCTGTGTGGTTCTGAATATTTGCACAGACATAACGATATAGCAAAAATAGTTCACGAAAGACTTGATTAGAAATGTGATGGGTTCCGGAGGTTGTGGGTTCGAACCCCTGTGCCGACCATTTTCACTTTAACGGCACAAGCCTAGTATGAAAGATGTCAAGAGAGTATTTCTGTTCACTTTGAGAGTGACCAGATTCATTAAAAAACTTTGTAATGCAAACATTGTTTTATAAATCATAAGTGATCAATTATTGTATTGGGGGCACTGACGCTGTATGCGGGTTTATCAAGAAAACTGCAAAGTGAACTTGAACGTATTTTTTTTTTTAAATGAATCTGTGCTCACCCAAAGTGAACACAAATACACTCCTTGACTCTTTCACAGTAAGCTACTGAAAGCTTGTGTCGTGAAAGAGGAAGATGGTCGGCACCTGGGATCGAACCACGACGTCCGCAGTACGAAAGCCGGCGTTGTAACCGCTGGGTCACCAGCCACTTAAAAATTTAATTATTGTTTTAAATGAAATAGGTATAACATTAATTAATCGGAACAGGATTACTTAATATCTACACGTAGTTTTTTATATGATGAACAAATCAAAAATAATTTAAGCCCCCAAAAAACCAAAGCACCAAAAAAAACTAATTTATAGCTTAAAACGGGTTGAAAATAAACAATAGAAAATGTTTGAATCAAATTCTTTTATTCTGGATTCAATATAAAAGAACAAAAATGAAAAACTTTAATAATACCTTATACCACCTCGCTGTGGGGAAAAAACTACACAATTTTTAAATAAAAAAATCTGTAGAAAAAAACATTGTCTTTTTCACTTACCGTTGGCTAAATTTGTAAGGAAAAAATATAATAAGATGAATAGAGAATAGGAGACAAAACAAAAAAAAAAATGCGAGAAAGAAAGGATGGATGGAAGGAGGTGGAATATGAGTAGAGTAGGCAAAGAATAGGTGTCCTAATCTTATTTTGATATTGTCAAGTCTTCTGGAATGTATATTACATTTCCGAGCTTTACCAGTGAGGATGTCACGGTTAACATTTTATTCAATATTCTTTCTCTTTCCCACCTTTACTTTCACTTCTTGTCTCCCTTCAATGCTTGTTTCCCTGTCATGAGAGAAGACAGAGTTGTCTCTGTACCAACTTAAATAAAAAAAAAAAAAAAAAAAAAAAAAACAATATTTAAAATTTGTTTTGTTTGATTTGTTAAATTTTTTTTGTCGTGAGTAACTTTGTAGAACATTTTATTAAACAAACATAAATTAAAATAAACAAAAACTTTGTCAGTTCTACTTGATTAACTAAGTATATTTGGTTAAAACGTTTTCGGACAATACTTATTATTAGTAAGTTTAAGGTTACTGAAGATGGACAATACTTATTATTAGTAAGTTTAGGGTTACTGAAGATGGACAATACTTATTATTAGTAAGTTTAAGGTTACTGAAGATGGACGATTGTCCGAAAACGTTTTGACCAAATATACTTAGGTACTCAAGTAGAACTGATAAAGTTTTTGTTTATTTTAATTTTATGTTTTTTTTTTAACAGATTTGATTGTTTTCATTATAGAAATGTATTACTTAATCCAGGTACCAGCTCTTAATAATATTTTTTACGTTCAATCTATAATATAAATGAAAGTCGGGTTAGTGCGAACACTTATAACTCGAGATCGGATGAACAGATTTTTATGATGCTTGGTTTATTGGATTCTTCTCCGCTTCGGATAACAGAATAACTAATAAGAACTACAAAAAGGGATATCAAATAATAAAAAATACAATTTTAATGTTAGTATGGAACAAATTTCCTTATGAATCTGTGAAATGCCATCTATGTAAATTCTATAGAAACACATTTTTTATTTACCTGACTACCATTGACATTAAAAATATTGACACGCAGATTTTTGATGGATTTTTTTTCTAGTTTTTTCTAATTTGTTAATATCGAAGCGAATTTTTTTATAAATTAAAACGCGAAAAGTGAATAAATCTAATTTTGAAGCAAAGAAATTAATCAATTAATATTCCCAAAATCCTTTATTTCACTTTCTCCCCATGTAAGCCAACATTCCCTCGATGTGTCTCCATTGTTGTGGCTCTTCTGTATTGAAAGGCAGATTAGCCCCTTTTCTGGGAATTTACTGTTTATCTTTTACTTACATTGCTTAAATCTTAAATGGGTGCCTGAATGAACCTTCGAATCGGTACGCAAGTTAAGCGATCTTCTCAGCCTTAATTTTATTAGATTCTTCTTCTTGTTAAAGACTTAACATCCTGTTGTTTGGGGATAAGGGTGATATTCCAGCTTGGTTGAATCCAAAGTCCAAACCAAACTATCTATCCATTTCTTGGATTGTCTTCATGGGAGTCGTCTTCCATAGTAATACGATTATTAATATTTTTTTCGAGACGAGGAACCACATCGTCCACCCATCTTTTTAGGGGACTCCCAATAGTCTCTTATTTTCATAGGGACGCCAGTTTGCAATTCTGCGTGCCCGTCTTACATTTCCCTCTCTCGCCACACGTCCAACCCATTGCCATTTTTGTTTTGCGACACGGTGTCTTTGAAAATTCACACTGGAGCTGGACTACAAACATAATCTTGAATACCTTATTATTTTAACTGATAATATTTCCTTGAAAATCTTCACTCAATTCGGATGATTCTTACTTAAAATATTATGTTCATACTTAATGCCTAGTAAACTATGGAATTTTGATTCTAAATCTCAATAATTTTCTAACTAGAGGTACCTAACCCATATTTTGGTTTGCAAGTCATATTTTTGCAACATCAGTTATACACACAAGTCAGTAGCAATTGACAAAATGAGTCAAAACTGTATATAGAACTTGTTCAATTTGTAGTGTACATATAAATTTTTACAAAAATACTGAGGGCAGAGATACAAAAAAGGAAAAGAAAAACAATAGAAAGGACATTTTCGCACTAACGACAACCCCTTTATTTTTAACTTCCACTCTTCTCTCATTCCTAAAGGGATTGCAGAATGAGTGAAATTTATGTGACAACGTATGCCATTTGACTGGATATTTCAGCGGTGTGCGTGGCCTCAACTCACCCCCTAAGCTCAACTAAATCAATTCACAACTAATCCTTCACACTAAAAAATCACAAATTTTATTTAAAGACTTTAGTAAGTAGATTTTCTACACCAATTTATTTTTAAATGGATTGAGTGTCAAAAGAATATTGAGATTAATATTATGATAATGATATTAGAAAAAATATTTTTTTTTGTTTATTCCCCTGACTTTCGCTGTGAATAATAACACAAAAAAATTCACGCCGTATCTATCTAAAAATTGATTTGTTTCGGGATGATGAATTGGTTGGCAACGCCTAAGTACATCCTACAAAAAAAAAATTTAATTATGAATATGAGTAAAAATGATTTCTCCAGAGTCTAAAGATTGGTTGAATCAAAAAAATTTCTTCTAGACAATATAAAAACATAAAATTCAAATAAGTAAAAAAAAGTGTTTTTTATTATTAGGTAAACATTTATTTTCATTTCCAATCCAAAGGCTTTTTTGTTTCTTTTTTGAGTAGGAAATACTTCTTTTGCCAAAGATATTATTATGAGACACGAAAATAAAGAAAGTACGACTCAGCGAAAGACCTTTAGGGATATCCAAATAGGTACCTTAATCACATATGATTATTATTATTTCAAAACATTTATTTATTAAATCACAATATATCATATAAAGCATACATCATTGTATAAAAATTAAAAAAAAAAAAAATTAAAATTAAATACAATGCTATATATACTAAATATAAAAATATCGGTTTTATCTCTCATGATACATCACTATGTAATGTAATCATGAGAAATCTTCGAACTACAGAGAAAGGAACTTTCTTAACATCCTACATGAGGACAACAGAACTGCCTTTTGAATGGCATATCTGAGACCACAACAGATGCCAAGTTTGCCTAGATTGTCTTTAAGAGACTTAGGAATAACTCCATTCGTCGATATCACTATAGGTATTATGTGGGTGGTTGGTGTATGCCACATATCCTTGATTTCGTGAGCAAGATCAAGATATTTAATTATCTTATCTTGCTCGGCTTTTTTCAAATTTTCGTCATACGGTAGTGATATCCACGAGATACGTTATCCCGTTCCTACGATCAACCAATACAATGTTCGGATGATTTGCGTTAATCGTTCGGTCAGTTTGTATTGGTATATCCCAATATAACTTTGTATTACTGTTTTGCATTACCGAAATTGGGGTGTACCTATAATAAGGCACTTCAAAATCGAGTAAACCATATTTCAAAGCAAGTTTTTGATGAACTATTCTAGCCACATCGTTATGTCTGTGCAGATACTCAGAACCACACAGAGGACACCCAGACAAAATATGTATGAGTGTTTCTCCCGTTTGGGCACATGCACGACATTTGTGTTTTATCGACGACATGCATCAGGTGTTTTAATTATATACTTTTTATAATTATTAGTGACGATGACCTGGACTTGTATTGCATAGACAAAACCTTCTGTTTCGCTAAATAGTTCACCAAAACTCAACCATCCAGTCGAATCTTCAAGACTTACATGAGATGAATTTAAAGTTTCGAAGAATCGACCGTGGAGAGACTTGCCTTTCCATATATCAACTCGATCTTGGACCCCAATTATCGGTGGTGAAACAGGATTTGATAAATTTAAGGGTGTGTATTTCAAATCACATGCAATGAGGTCTTCATAACCTAATTTATTTCTTGATGAGATAAAGTAAGATTGGAGGCGGTTTATTTCTTTGTTATTCATGTTTTTGATGTTTAACATGCCTCTACCACCTACATATCTTCCTTAGTAAATATAGTCTCATCAAGGAACATCTTGGGTGATGCATTCTATACTGCGTGAGCAAACCACGCATCCTTGAATCTATCCTGTCTAGTTACGTTTGGTTCCACTTAATGATTCCAAAATAATACAAATTTTTCGGTACAACTCATGAATTACTTAATGGCTATAATTTTATTTCTCACTGAAAGAAAACTTTTCAAAACTTTTTTTAATCTTTTAATAAATTCATTTTTAATGTTATTTTCAATTATTTTGTGGTCGAAAAGCAGATTTTGTTGAAAACCAAGATATTTGTAATTTTGATTATCTGATTGATGATTATATTTATTCCCATATATATATAATTTGTATAAAGGGTTTATTATTGGATATTTGAAACTGATGTAGAACTATTTTGATTATTGTTTCGGATTATTCCTTTTTGAACATTAATTTTTGCACATTTTTCTTAGCCAAATTCCATTTTTATATCATCACAAATTTTTTTTGTAATTTTTATTCATTTTTCTAATTCATCAAAATTTTTACCAAATAATTTTAAATCATCCATATAAAGCAAATGATTAAATTTAATACCAGACCTTTTTAATTCATAGCCACAATTTGAGAATTCCAATAATTTACTCAGTGGATTTAGAGCTAAGCAGAACCAAAGCGGACTAAGACTATATCATTGAAAAATACCTCTATTGATATGGATTGATTCAGTAATATATTTTCCAGATGGTTGAGAAACAAATATTTTTGTTCTCCATTTTGACATAAAATTTTTTAGAAATTCTACGAGTTCGTTGGTAATTTTATATATTTCCAAAACTTTTATTAGCCAAGAATGTGGGTCTGAATCATATGCTTTTTTGTAATCAATCCATGCCATAGAGATATTTTTCTTTTTGTGTTTCACCTGCTCACAAATAATACTGTCTATTAAGAGCAATTCTTTTGTGCCACAAGATCACATTTTACATCCATTTTGTCTGACGGATAAAATATCATTTTCGATTAAGTAAGAATGTATTTTGTTTGAAATTCTAGATGTCAAAAGTTTATAAATTGTTGATAAGCATGTAATTGGTCTAAAGTGTTGTTTTTTGAAAATTTGGAATTGAAGCATTATTGATTTTTGGGATAACGTGGGTTATACCTTCTGTTAAGAATTCTGGAAGGTTCAAATTTTCAATTGCAGACTGAAACTGTCTGGCCAAAATTATATGTGAATTTATAATTTTTTAAATCCAAAAGCTTTGTAGCCCATCTTTTCCCGGAGATTTCCAATTTTGTCATTTTTAATGCAGTTTTAACGTCAATCAAATTTATATTAAAATTTTGCATTTCTGGATATTCAGAATTAATTTCTTCTAACCAATCACTATTAGTAGGTATTATGAGATATAGAATTCGACCAAAGATTTTTCCAAAAAGTTTCCATATCATCTTTGTTAGGTAAATTATCTGTTTTGAAATTAGAATCTTCCAGATTTGTAAAACATTTTTTTGATTAAAGGTGAAGAGATAGTTCTGTTTTTTTCCTTTGAACCCTTTCTTTAAATCTTCTTATTCATTCGAATGTGAAGCGTCGTGGAGTGAACAGTGTGTTTTGCTGAACTCGCCTTGGATTCGGATAAGATTTTTTCAAATTACTATGCTAACTTTTTTCATTACTACACTTTATTCATTACTAACATTTCTTTCTAGACTATTACTAGTTACATATTTCTTTTTCATTAAAAATTACCTACATTATTATTAATTATTATTTAGTGTTGTTGCACTGGTGCGGTAGGAATCTCGCCAATTTACCGAGACATCGTGTACCGCGGCCCACGGCCGGCCGTGCCTACACCTCGCCCTACGCGACTGTCGGACTTAAATTTTCTTTTTCCTCTTTTTCTTTTCTATAGTATTATTATTTTTTTGTTTTTTTTTTGTTATTCTTTATTACCGTCACATACAAACTTAACAGAAGAGTGTTACTTCCACTGTTTTAGTTAGATAACAATATCATTTCTGTTATTTTTTATTTTTTTGTATTGTCTACTTAGATATTCAAAGTGAATATTAAAAATTAAATGGTAGTTTTATAAAAATTATATACCTACCTACATAAATGTATATAAAAAATAAGGTATATAAAAAATAAAATAAGATAAACAGTTATTTTATTTGTAATAGTATATGTAAAAAGAAATGTACAATGATTATTCTAAACATATGGTTGAGGTTATAAACGTTAATTTGACCAGTGTTGCCAACGCCGTTTTTCAAACGCAAAGTAGCCAAACTGAAAATTTGGTATGCGGTCATTCCGAAAATTTTAGTATCCGAAGAGAGGTGGGAGTTCACTAAAAAAAGGTCATTTAGTATCCGAAAGGTGAAAATTCGCTAAAAGGGAAGTAAAGTAGGCTACCTGTCGCCTTTTAGATTTTTTCGTCGCATATTCTCGTTCCAAATAGCCCAAATAGAAGTAAATCGCCCCCTTTGGCAACACTGAATTTGACAATAGACCGGATTAGCTAGGGCGCCTCTAGTGGCACAAAATGGAAAAAAACATCCCATTTTGCCATAGTTATACAAGTAGCCGCTGCACAATAAAGAATAGAATGAACTTCTTGTAAATTTTGACGGGAGTTTAAATCATCTAAAATAATGCTTTTAACCCGACAAATTTTTTTTTTCAATAATTGGAAAAGTTTTTAATTTTGGCAATAAAGGTCGAAGAAAGGGTTCTTGATTACGAAACAACACAAGCATCTCTTCATATTAATTGCTCTTAATAGTGTCATAATCAGGGATATTAAAATATTCAAAGTTCTCGTTTGAAGCATCAGAATTTGTAAGATTTATATGAATGTCATTAGAACTTGTGATGTGTTGATTATGTTGTGAATTTATGTCCAAAATTATTGTGTTATGATGATTTATCGGAGAACTTAAATATTCTGATCTAACAACGTCTAGTTCAGATTCTGATAATAATTTGTTTCTAATTATTACCCGAACCTGATCGGACAATCTTTGAGTAGGTGCTTACATTTATTGTGGGCTCCAGAAGTAGCCATTCCTGGGACAGTCTTAGTCTGTAGCCCGTTAAGAAATTTCCACCCTCTGTAGCCCGGAAGTACGCCCGGTTGTCATTTTTATTTATTTCTCTGGTCCATCTCATCCTTGGGCGTCTTTGACCACCTGCAGCGGGGCCTGTTGAACCACGAAGGTTCACTCGGCCCAAGCATGCAGGTGTCGATGGTGGTATAGGGTTAACTTCCATCATAAACAATTAATTATTGCAACAGCTTCTTCATCTGAGATTTGTCCAAATAGGTACTGTAAACATATTAGCCAAATTAATACTGATTTATATTTCTTGTTTTCATTCAAAGATATTCACCAAATTATTAGCACAAAAGGTAATAAATCATAAAAAAAAATATTTTTGATATAATCTCTTATATAAATTAGAGTCGGGTTAGTGCGAACACTTATAACTCGAGATCGGCTAAACAGATTCTTCCGATGTTTGATTTATTGGGTTCTTCTCCGCTCCGGATAACAGAATAACTAATAAAAAGTTGAATAAATCGATAAGAACGTATGTAAAATACAATATTAAAGTTTGTATGGAACGGGTTCGGCATCGTTACCGCCACCGACATCTGTTGAGGAAATAGGGAGATATCGGGTAGATTGATATTTTGGTAGAAACATTCTATAGGGCAATGTTTTCGCTATTTTTCTACAGATGGCGGTATAATGATTTTTAAATGATTCAATTTATGATTAAAAAAGATTACGATTAAAAATATTGTTAAAGCATTTTTTATGGTACTTTTTCAAGCTTTTTTTATAATTTGTCAGAAAAAAGTGAAAAATAAATACTTCGGCAGAAAATTATAAGACAGAAAAAGCAAACCTTGGATGGCGAAGTAAAATTATAAAAAAAAACACAAAAGGGCGACGATTTCAGCAAATTATGACTTGATGAGTTGTTTTTCCAAATCTGATAAGTTTGATTAAACTTTTATTAAATAAATATGCACAAGCAAACAGAAAGATACAATAAGAAACTTATTTACACCATATTTTACATAGAAACAGTGCAACAAATGAGCGGAACCCTTTAAGTCATTTAAATGACTTGTCAACAGGTACCGCTCACTTCCACCTTCAGTTTATCGCATCATTTAATACTGATGAAGGTGTATATGAAGATGAGTTAAGGAAAGTTGAGTATTTTCTTACGACTATGTAGAAAATTTTCCTGTTACTTTCATTGTGATTGGTAACCTAAGGGCTACGAGGCCAGCTTTCATACTGCTTCATACTAGAGATCGTGGGATTGATCCCAGATGCCAACCGACCTCCTCTTTCACTACACACACTTTTAGTAGCTTACTGTGAAATTACTGCACAGATTCATTTTTAATAGGTATCTACTATAAAAATAACCTATATTCAAATTGTTGTAAATATCAAAATATCGATTACTATATTATGTACATGGTACTACTAACGCCTTCTAGTGAGCTATGAACTTATGTAAATAACTTTCTATTGCCTGAGCCTCTTATAGTAAAATTATCACTCGTTGACTGTTAAAGGAATCTGTATTTTATTACACAAATTACCAAACACTCAAAAAGTAATATTAATTATTTATCTTCATTTTCAAAGCTTTCAGTAAACGATATTTTAAATTATGTATTGAATAAAATTATATAGTTTTATTGCATCCTGGAAAGTTACTTTTTTGGAGTCCAATTTTAAGGTATTGATGTGTCATATAATATTGAAATATGTAGAAAATATTATTAATGAAAGAAAGATATAATAAATGGTTTTTAAGGATTAAAAGATACAATATTGTCACTTTTGTAAAAAATTTATTGTACGATTGGTGCAGTTTCATATCAAACAATAGGATATTTCAAGCAATTTTTATGTAGTCAACACGATGCGATATCTAGCAACGTCTGTGACAGACTGAATTTATAAAAAATACAGATTGGTTAATTGACCATCTTGAGGACTGATAAAATACAAGGCAAGTAAGCCACTCTATATAATATAGAACTCTTTGTAAAAAATACACTATTTTTCAGGTATTCTGTATCTCAATTTTATTTTCATAAAAAAAAATATTTTCTTTTTGTGATAAACTTCTTAATAAACAAAAAAAATCAAAGACACCCGAAATACCAAAGTTAATTTATTTTATTCGCTTTCAAAATAATAAATTTGGAACAGAAATTGATTTGAGTAATAAATTTTACGATCAAGCACACTTGATTATTTGATGAAATCATCTCAATAAAAAAAGAAACATAATAAGCAAATCAAGTGAATCCGAGTCTATAAAAATAATTTGCAAGAATTGCCGTCAAAAACGACCCTTACTTATTTTTTATTGGGAACATTTAATTTTAAAGGGTACTTAACCTTTTTACTTGAAAATAATATCTATTAGGTAAATACTCAAGAGCCTTCATACACTTAGGTACTACCTGATTTTCTGAAAATGTTGGTAGGTACTCGTATCTTACGTTATTAAGACGCGCGTACCTTCCGCGGTTGCTGGATTAGTATTTTAGTACCTACGGGAGAAGGGTCGAAATAATAAAAATATATTACATAGGTATAACTATTTTAACAACGCCGAAAAGAAAAAGTTGTTATATCGCGGTTAATGGCGTCATCGTTGACTGAACACGACTTCTACAGGAAGCGCTGAAACATCGTCAATAGACTGAAGGGGTCACGAGTAGGTCACGATGTACATATGTTAGCTTCTTGGCATTTCATTACAAATATGTATCAGAAGTGAGTGCCGATGAAGAGCTTAGTAACAGGATAAAGTCATCAAATATATAGTATTTTTGAATAAATATTATATTATTTCATCACATCCTTGCCCGAAAGAGAACTGTGGGGCTAGTACGAGTTTTATCGAAAGCTAATTTCACGCAAATAAGCGCTTATTAGCGTACAATTAGTGTTCTTAAATCAAACGGTCGAATCATTTATTAATTTTAGTATGCAAATTATTCGAAGATCGTTTCGATATTCGATATACTAGGGCTACTGTTCAAAATTTTAATTTTCGAATCATATTATTCTGTTTGAATTCGTTCGTGGATATGGAAGTTTTTGACACAAAGTTGGTATTTACTTGAACCAACCTACATCTATTATTCAAAGCTTCTTCTCATTACGTAATGTAATGACGTGTTATTTAAGATCTGGTGTTAACCTCTTGCAAAGTTGACTCTTAACCATCTATTGGTGCCTGTCTGGGAGTCGTCTTCCATGGGATCGTGAGGAACTCTTTACCTACCATAATCTTCTTCTTTGCCCCCAGCTCACTATAATATCTTCAACCTCGCATATTTCCCGAACCCTCGTAGGTGGTTCTTCTTATTAAAATCAATACACTAATCAAATCGAATCATTATAAAAGATCCCTCTAACACGAACGTGTAGGTAAAGTTATAAATAAATTAATATCATACCTACTGAACAATTTATTAAAATTAAATGCATACCTACTAAAGTCTATGTCTTCATGCCTGTGCAGTGTGCATTGAATACACTTTTACATCGGATTGATTATACATATTAATTGATTTCATAATATTATTTCACACCTTCAACCTACGAAGGTTTGCTGCAAAAAAATGTGAATGTGGAAGATGGGGACCACTACTCACCTCCGGGTATCGATATTCGTAAATTAAATCTTCACGTCCCATGCCTACTACACGGATCCGTGTATCATGCGTCTAGCGCATGGTGCCCACTACACGGATCCGTGATCACGCACATCAACATACAAGCGCGCCAGTCTATCGCGGGCACTCCTAGCGAGCGTTGTTTTTGCACTTGGTTCCAAATTAATTTAATTGGTAATAAAGACACTTAGGAAGCGTTCACACCATAGGTTCGATCTCGCTCCGTTCTCAATCTGATCACAGTTCGTTCGCGGTCTGTTCTCGCTCCGAGCGCGCTCTGGTAACATTCGCATCCGAATATGTCGTTGAACTTTTCGATTGAAGTATTAGGTGTTATTTGTATAATTCTCGACGAAGAAGAAAATGTAAAGAAGGAAAGAAAAAAATATGAAACAAGGAGAAAAATGTGGGTGTATCCAATTTTACAGGAGCGAAAAACGCAAGGAGAATATTACACTCTCTATCCTCATTTAATCAATTATAAAGAATTTTTTTTACAATACCTCCGAATGGACTGGAGTGTGTTTGAAATGATTTTAAAGAATATCACCCCAAAAATAGAAAAAAAAACACAATATTTCGTGAAGCGATTTCTCCACGAGAAAAATTAATTGTATGTTTGAGGTGAGTATCATTTAAAAAAGCATGTGATTATTTATGCATAAATAACCTTTTTCAAAAGTCCACACAGACATCGTTATTACATAGATAACTTAAATAATCAATATTTTTCCAATTATTCAATACGAATTATTTAACAATAATATTATATTTGACGCAGTCGTCACTTCGACGGTTAAAAGTTGACTGAAGCAGGAACGAAAGAGTGTTCACTGACTGGTTCGTGACGGGAGCGAGAACGGAGCGAGAATGGAGCCAGAATGGAACGGAACCGATAGTGTATAATATTATACCAGTCCGAGAACGGAGCGAGATGGGACCGAGATCGAACCTATGGTGTGAACGCACCCTTATTACTACTAGAAACAAGAAAAAAAATATCCCCCATTTTTTAAAGAAATCGCATTTTTAAGGCATGGGACGGGTTATAATATTTAGTGCTTAATACATACTTACATAATAATTTTTATCTATATCAAAAAATTCTTAGGAAAGAAAACATTGTCGAATCGATATAGTAAGGAAGTTACTTCAAGGTTGATAACGCCTAACACAACCTTATTTTTGTAATAAAACGGCTTAATAGGTAAATAAGTTTAAGGAGCAAACCATTACGTTGTTATTCCACTATGGTAATATTATCCTTATTCGAGGATATGGGAGCTGGCAAGTATTTCTCCGTTAGCGGCGGCGCACATAAGCACGCACTAAAACAGTAACGTGTTCAGGTATTCGGCCTGACTTCATATAACCAACCTTCTAACTACATTTTTTTCATTTTATGATTTTTTTTATGCTTATATATTTTCTAATCTTCTGGCGGTCATTAAAATACTCGAAATATACCTGCAGTACATATCTATTGTACTTTTTAATAGTTTTTGTTATCAGCTATACCGTACCTCTATGGAATAGAGGCCTGCATTGAAAGCATCCCCGAAAATTCATTGATTATTCTAGATGGCGACAGTTAATTTTCCATAAGCCGTGCACAATTAAGAAATTTAAAAAAATATGGTCACTAATGCAATAATAGCTATAAAATTATATAATATCTGGGATCAATCATTACCAATACTGGCGACCTGGCTGAGCTTCCGATACGTGTGTTGGTTCGGTAAATGGCGCCTCTAACAACATGACCAAGGTCAGCGCTGTTCATTATTCGATCTCCCCTCCAAGATTCCGAACATGAGGAAGACCCTCTCACATCGTGTTCTGTTTCTCCGAAGCAGATCTGAGAGATTTGAATATGGTGTGGGAGGAGGGCTCTCTTGTTTCCTCCCTATCCCCGTAAGTAGGGTCACAAAGAGGGATTATAACAATAAATTCTTGGCATTACTACAGAAAACAAAACATGCCGAATGGTTTGCAAAGGAAGTTCTCAAGAATTTGACACTACTTTAAGTCAGAATTTTTTTTCCGAGGTTTCGTTGTATTGTTTTGTGAGAAATTCTTGGTTGTTTCAGATTTACCCAAATCCCAAGTAATAAAAATATGAATCAAGTTATCATACCTTCTTAACTTTACTATCAGGTGAAAATTCAAAACAAAATTTTAGATGATGGCTATAAAAAAAGAGTATTATGGTGTAGATGAATTAGGACGGAGCCAAGAAATTATAGCTGATATTTTGATAATTTAACGGATACATAAGACCGCCGTTAAAATATTGTGTTCTGGAGTAGGAGGCGAGCTACTTTGTGAGATCTCACTCTTCATAAAATCCCCGAACTCCTTCACTCCCAGAGCTATGTACTATGTGTACCGCCTGCTCGTAAGGAAGCGCAATAAATAAAAACACGAGGGTTGCAAAATTATATAGTATTGTTGTTGTATCCCGTTAATTCCCGTTTTCATTACCTCTTAAATACATAGCGCTTCGTCTTGTGAGTAATTATTCCAGAATAAGGCCTACGGAACTACCTATTCTTTTCCTTTTTATATTATGAAAAATTTTGACAATTATTTTGGATATTCATTGAATATTGTTTGAGAGGCTTCACTCCGATTATCCTTTTTTAGCTATAAATTTTTTAACAATGAACAATTTTACATCTCATGTGGCCCGTAAAATATCCTAGTGTTTTTAAAAGAAAAATAAGAGTTCTAATTATGTCTAGATTCTTGTGACCTTTTTTCAGGACTAGATCTTAAAGAAAATGTAACAACTTATGACTAACAATTCATTACTGATGATGTTCGATTTTAAATGGAACACCCCACTACGGGATTACGACCGTCTTCTACTGTTATTTCGAAGGCTGGCTTAGTGTGATCACTTTACGTTAACAACGTTCGCCATAAGGTGGTAATGTTTGTCTCCGAAACTCCTAATCATGAGACTTCTCGACATCTTGAAAATGGCGACCACCTAATGGCGACAGTAGAATTCGCATGATAGTTCTTCACTTTTCTCGTTCCATCCTGGGACATATTGTCTTCTAAAGCCTCTAGGTTAGGGCTGCCATACGTCCCGGTAGAACGGGACATGTCCCGGTTTTGAGGTTTGTTTCCCATCAGTGTTACAGATTACAGTATCGCCCAACTTGATATTTACAATGTGTATTTCGTTGTTATGATGAGATGATATAAGATGGACGCCTTCGATATTCGATCTCGCATATGTGGCCACGCCGTAGGAACAGTGGTAGGTGGCGCCGATTAAGTCAACTCCCGGTATATGCCCCCGTAGGTTGAACAAATAAATTTCAAATAAATAAATATTATAGAACTTAAGAAACACGTGGAGATGTTTGTGTTTGCTGCAAATCAACTAGTAGGATTGATTTGCTGAAGAAGACAATTCAAATTCATTATTTTTTTAATAATAAAAACGACTTATTTGCAATAAGTAATATACTGAATGTACCAAAATTACCTATTGATGTTTTTTTTTTTAAAACAAACACACCAATAAATCGTAATTAAATTACGATCAAGATAGTATAAAAATAAAAACGCATTTTCCATATTATGGTCGATGAGACTGCAATACCGCGGAAACGTCAGTTGCGAAACCGCGTAACTACCAAATATCAAATTTTACAGGAGACACAAAAAACTATTTCATTCCATAACCACCTTTGTCGAAATAATTTTTCAAATAAAAAAAAAATAGTTTGTATGGACTTGTCCTACAAAATCGTTATGAATTCATAATATATAGGTACTTAATAATATAATTATCAACTGCTCACGACAAACCTGGTAGTATTGAACGAATACATTGTACTTCTAACAAACCGATTCAACAACGACCGCCGTCCACTTCAGCACTTAATGTTTTCCGTTTCTTTGATTTTTCCTCTCGCTCCCAAGTCTTTCCGCCGTCCTGGAAAGACGAAGTGTCCTATATTAGCCTCCGTCGTACCTTTAACCCTTGCGTCTCCAACCAACCATCAACTTAACGGTCTGTAATTTCGGAACAAATGTCTCCAATAGAAGTTCCATTGTTAAGTCGTTTTATCTTTTAACACGACCATTTTCTACATGTTATTATCTTCCTTTCTTTTCCCTCGCATTATTCCTTCAAGATCCAATAAGGTGAAAGAATTTGCGTAAATTTTCCCTCACTAGGGAATCGGTTAAACGAAAAACAAAAATAAAAAGACGCAGTTCAGACATTTTTTTACAAATCGAATTGGACCAAATAGAACAAATAATCCGTTCCAACCATTTCATTCACTCTGTGAGACAAGATAAAGTTTGATTAAAAAAAACTCAGAATAACCTCATAACTTATTAAACTAACATTTGAAACAAAATCAAATACCTATGTTACAAGTTAAACATTGAAAACTCCAGCAAAAATATATACACGGGATTTTAGGTAGATATTTATTTGAGTAGGTAGCCAAATGTTTACAAGGGAAGTTCAAAGTTTGTCGGTATGACAGCTGTTTGTTAGTTTTTATACGAGGAATGAAATAGCTGATTTAAGTGTTTCTTTTTTTTATATAAGTTACTGGATTCAGCTACTTACCATCATCAAACCAAACTTTTTTGAGATGATAATTTTACATACTTGTATTTTGGGTTCTGTTTTATAATGTTATATTTTTTTTATTTGTTTTTTTTTTCTTATTATGTAATCTTTTATAAAGTCCAAAACTTGAGGACATATTTCTATTTCCGTAATGAGAGTAGATCTAATGGCTCAATACAAGTGGATAATTAATAAAATTCGTTGATTATCATCAAAACGTCTGCTGCAAATTTTTTTAAATTAATCTATAGTGAGATTGTCGGAGACAGGAAAGAGTAGCGACGATTGGTCATGGAATTTTCGAACATCATATTGATGGAGTGGACAGTTGAAATCATAATCCAGGGGTTCTTAAAATATACTAATTAGGCATTCCACCCTCAAAGAGTGAATTATGTAACTGAAAAACGGCATAAACTAGAAGAAGGATAGGATACTTATAGGAAATAATCTTCCTCCAAGTATTTAATATGTTTATTCGAGAATAGGTATAAATATTAATAAGAAGAACTGTGCCTATAATAAAAATGCCTATATAATATTTTGTACCTACCTTAATACTTTAAGCTGTTTAAAGTTAAACAAAACAGGAAGCATTTTGGATAACAAAACCCTCTTTTTCCAAAATCCAAATTTGGAATAAATTATTGTTGTTCAAATACCGCCCCCAATTGTTGTGCCGAGTCCATTACTGCCCTTAAAGATCGCATTAATAATCGAGATACCTTTGGTCAAAAAACGCCCTCCCTGGATATAACGTACACGAGTAGGCTGTTTACTATTTATCTCGAATCAAAGTAGTTCTATTTATTTACATAGAACCACTTTAAACTTTCTGTTGCCCACGTGCTTTTCCCTACCAATTCTGAAAACTCGGTTCACAAATTTGACCTTTACAATTAATTATTTTTAGATAATTCTTAGTTGTGGATTTAAAAAAAATCATATAAGAGTTAGTAAGTAGGTACTTATTCGATGAAATAACAATCGGATATTTATCTTCAATAGTATTTAGCTATTTATTTATAACCATCATAAACTAGTTTTCGAAAACCTCTCCCCCCCCCCTCCTCAGATCAATAGCTCAAAGCGTGATACGTAGCTGGTCACATTTTTCTGAAACATTTTCTTTTGGTTTCCCTAGATAATACCACCTAACTCAGTAGCCTAGTGGTGTAGGTATCGACTTTAGATCGGAGGTTCCGGGTTCGATTGTTTTTAAAGAACGTTTCTACGACAAAGCCTCGATGCTAACCGGACCACTGCATGGCGACTGCTGACTTGTTACTACTCCTACTCCGCTAATCCACCTGCACGCTCTAGAGTGAGTGTTTGAAACTAGGGAATCCATTCTGCCCCACCCTATAGATTTCCTATAAAAAAGATATTGCTATAAACACTTCCAGACTAAGGTATTTATTACCTATTTTGAACAAAATCAAATATGACACATAAAGAAACTTACAAATAATTTCGACTGCACAGCCCCCCTCGCCATCTCGTATAGGTATTGTATAATGAGAAAAATAAATTGTCTATGACAGAAATATAACATAAATAATACATTTAATACGGGATACGTCACATTAGTTCCGAATTCCGCCGCTAACCTATTAATATTTATGGGGTAATATAAGTAATAATAACAATACAATAATATTGATTGGTGATATAATATGCTATGATTTATTTTATTGTATAGCATTACCACTATTACTTTCCTATACACGACTCCCAGCCCTATAGTACAAAAGTAATAATTATTGTTCATATTAATCTTCTGACAATGATTTTAACGAATCAACGTATCTATAGGTAGAAGTTTTTGTGGGACTTTAAGTCATGGGAACATCTAGTACCTACGATGACATTATGCAATATGCATGCTCATTGCTCATTTTATATTTATTGCCGATTTTAATGCACTCTTACCTTGTTTCTTGCAATATAGAGCTTGAAGAAAAAAAAGTAATACTATATTTTTTTATTTTTTTTATGAAAATTTTAATTAAATAGTAGAGAATAAGTAACAACTAATGACTCTAACAATTCATTACTAATGTTCGATTTTTAAATGGAGCAAACCACTACGGGCTTACGACCGCCTTCTAATGTTATTTCGAAGGCTGCCTTAGTGTGATCACTTTACGTTAACAACGTTCGCCATTAGGTGGTAATGCTTAAGTATCCGAAACTCCTAATCATGAGGATTCTCAACATGTTCAACATGTCGAAAAATCTGATGTATGCAACAAGTAGATATTTACTAAATAAATGAAAAATAGAGATACAAGTTGGAAATTATTGAGAACAAGAGAGGAACCAAATTTAAAGACTGCGACTTCTGTCATGTATTTGGCGTAAGGATATGACTATATCCATTTTTGTTAATGTCTCATCTTTATTGCGTATTGGCTCTGTTGGTGCACAACCTTCTAATTATGTCTAGATTCTTGTGACCATTTTTCAGGACTAAATCTTAAAGAATATGTAACAACAAATGACTCTAACAATTCATTACTAATGTTCGATTTTTAAATTGAACAAACCACTACGGGCTTACGACCGTCTTCTACTGTTATTAGGAAGGCTGGCTTAGTGTGACTAAATAGTAGAGCCGGCTACTATCGGCTAACCCCTTATTATTCTAATGCATTATGCAGCCCTGTACCCACCTTCCGGTCTACCCAGAAAGCAAATTCTATCATCAAAGGTTCTTCCTTTTTCTTCACAATCCTTACCATAAATCCATTAATGGCCTTCCATGTTTCTGGAATAACATTGCTGACATTTAACGCTTGTTGTTATAATGTGTTCAGTTTTCAGCACAAACTTAGAATGCCTGAAAAAAAATTGGTATTTTTAAAAAATGATGGGGATATTTTGGAACGACGATCATTTAATTTATATGTTTGTAGATATTTTACAGTTTAACCATCATACTTATTAAATTTCAACAATAATTGGCGTTGGCAAATGACATTACCTCGTTTGGTTCGTTCATACTGATTTATTATTAATTCTGTCATAGCTATCATTTTGTCAGAACAAAGACGGGTCAGTTAATTTCCTGGTTAATTTTCTGTAGCAGACGAGATAACATAGTGACATTCCCATACAACCTATGTATGTAGTGAACTTCAGTAAGCGTTCGATATATTATCTATTACCACTGTCCGATATTAAATGTAATATGAGAGAAGGATGCGACATGAATAATTGAATAGTATTGTGTACTTTTGCAGAAAATTGGCCCTGCATGTAACGCTGCCTAAATCAAGAAATTTGAAAAAAGTTAAACAATACTCGGTAGCACAGAATGGATGTTTTGTTTTAAATTTCGTATGAATTTTGTTCATATAAGTACCTATTTCATTATTTTGTAAAGAAGATTTGGGAACTCAATCGAACAACAAGCCTAGGTAACACAAGTATAAATTTTCGATGATCGAATATCGAAACGATCATCGAATGAGTTTCGAAAAATTTCCATACAAAAATGATCGAATGATTCGATCGTTTGATTTTCGAACACTATTTGCACGCTAATAAGCGCTTATACTTCTACGTTCTAGTCCCAATTGTCGAATATTCTCGTCGAGCGCCCAAAATATCCAAAGTGATTGAAATTATTTGTGGTCCTGTTGCCATAGATTGAACAACTAGCGGAAAATCGTCCGAGCAGTGATGTGACCAGTCACTTTCTTCTTCAATAATGCAACGCCATACAAAACATTATGAGGATTTGTATAAGTTTAAATTAATGTAGTTTCGGAAAAATAGTGTGCTTGTGTAGTTTCAGTACGAAACACCAATGATTTATTTCACCATAAAGTGTCAATAAAGGAAACACAGTGAAAGCCTCTTAGTGTGAACTCCAGTATGTACGTACCGATAAATAATTTGATACAGTTCTGTAGATGGAATGAATTCGAACATCACAAAACAGCTTGGATCACGTCATCTATTATAAGATTCACTAAACAAAATACCAAAGTTTGAAATAAATATTAAGTATTTTGTCGGTTTTTCATTTTGCTTCGATTTCACAAAATTAATTGAGTTTTTTTTACAAATTTTTTTAATCACATTCACTCGTTCATGATCATAGTGTTTAAATCGTCTTTCAATTTTATTCTGATTAAAATCTATCATTTTGTTTTTATATAGAAGTTTTCAAGTGCACAGGATTTATCTTGATTGAATTTTTTTACAGCGCCGTTTTGTGAAAAAAGTTCCACCTCAAGGGCGCTTCCTCCTAACCAAGGTCACATTATAATGAAATTGTGATCAATCTCGGATTAAGTCACTGCCTCTACCTCTTCAAAGTGGCTTTTTTGCATAGATTTTAATAAACGGCCTTTTGAATCAATAATTGACGTTACAAATTACGTATTTTTATTTGGTATATTGTGTATAGTTTTGAAGTTTTGTGAGACTGGTCATGTTTATTGCTATGAACGATTATTGTATATTTTATTTCTCCTCAATTCTCAATACCTCGGAGAATATTATTCAATTTACATAATTTATACATTATTATCTGTACCCCTTGAGGTTTATAACATCACAAGACGAGAGTCTGAGCTGTTTTTATTTCCAAACCTTCATTTTACGAAATATTTTTGTAGATATGATATTTTGTAAATATAACAAATTGAATGCAAAATTGCCTACATTTTATCGTAAAAGTTTGATTTACTCTAGAAATCTAACGTTCATCAAATTGACGGAAATCGAATAAAGAATATGGCCCACTTTCTTCTATAGGTAAGTGTTTGGTTACATCCTTTATATTTTGTGTCAACTAAGTGTTGGGTAACCCGTGTCATGTATAAATAAACAAAAAAAAAATAGAAATAAAGTTTTGGACATAGACATTTAAGCCAGTGAATGTCCCAATATGTAATAATAATAGCACTAACAGTAGGGACAGCGGCTGGAATCAAATATATTGATACCTCTAGGACGTGTAGTATTTTCCAGAAAATCCTGGCTCTCGTGTTGTCCATTCATGTCTGCGCGTAGGTACCTACTCAATATTGCCAGGATTCAACTTGTCCATTCTGTAACACACAGATACCCGAAGCATAAACCTATCTATTCTATACAAAATACTCGTAAATGGGTTACTAACTTAATATTAACTAGAATCGTACGATACAACTTGCTATTGGAATATTATCATTGCAATATTATTATTATTCTTAGGCAACCCATCCCGAAAGAATGATTTGTGCCTCATTACAAAACAAAAACTTCTAAAAACATCTTAGAGAAGAAAAGACGATACTTCAAATACCTTTCCCCACAGACGTTGTCTTGTCTTAACTATGAATCGAAGTAAAATTCCGACCGATGCATCTGTTTTAAATTATGTTTACAGGTCACATTCTGACAATCTATCACCAACTATCAAACAACTGATAGAAATATATTTATTTATTTATTTACATACGGCAAGGCCATTTACATGTTTATCAATTATACAGGTACCTATATAAAATAAAATATGACAGACACAATAAAAGCACATAAAACAAACTTTAAACTCACATCCAAAGAATCACAGATAAATAAAATAATATCAAGTTGTTTGCGTTGGTTGCTGGATTTGCGGTAAATTTTAATTGGAAAGGGAAAATAGGAAACCTACCTCGATGTTGATCTCCTGCTTTGACCTTCCCGCGTTGTTTTTAATCCTCGTCTATATTGACACTTGTGAATTCACAATATTTTATATGGTTTTGTATAAGGTTTATTTTGATTTGAGATAATTTGGTTATTTTTACAGCGAATTTTGCGTAAGAGTACTTGTTGCGCGGGTAGCGATTCTATTTGAACTGTAGGTTGTAGGTAGGATAAATTTTGGATAAAAAGTATTTTTGGGATTGTGTTGCCAGGACAAAAAACAATACAGGAATAGGGAAAAAGGGCGCAAACATGGCCCCCGCCTTGACAGACCACTGTCAACAAAAAAAAGAAAAGTTGAGTGCGTCACAGATGGAGTGACCCAAACGAAAACAAAAAAAATAAAATAGAGTATGATCAATATAACCTAATACGCATCGCCTGCGAAAGGCACATCAATTCTCTGCGATTCAACAATTGTAAAAAAAAAAAAAAAAAATTAATTGAATTCAAAAGGAGAAAGCGCTGTATGTCTTTCATTGCGAAAAATAACACAATGTTACAAAAATAAAAAAAATAATAAAAATGAAAAACTAACAAAATTTAAACAAAAAAAAGGAATTAATAGTCCACAGGTAGTGGACATATCTTGACTACTGGACGCTTGTAAAGTCCAGTTTTTGTCCTTACTTGGACCACTCGAACAATACCGTCCTTTCCTGGAAAAACCTCCTCTATCCGTCCGAGTGGCCACTGTAATGGAGGAGTGTTCTCCTCTACCACTACGACCACCATTCCCACCTTTACTGGATTACTAGGAGAAGTCCATTTTCCTCGGGCCTGGAGTGTCGATAAATACTCAATTCGCCATCGTTTCCAGAATGACTGTACCATATGATCCAATAGATACTTTCTTCCAACGGCAGTAAGCGATTCACCAGTTGTATCTATGGCTGGCAAAGTTTTAAGAGGCGTATATGTCAAAAAATGTGCAGGAGTCAAAGCTAAAGGTTCTTCAGGAGAAGAACTAAGAGCTGACATAGGTCGCGAGTTGAGTAAGGCTTCAATTTGTATTAACAATGTATTGAACTCTTCGTAAGTCAACAATTGAGTGCCTACTATTTTGTAAATATGGGTCTTGAAACTTTTTATGTTTCCCTCCCAAATTCCTCCGAAATGTGGCGCGGCAGGAGAATTCATCCTCCAATTAATTCGGTGTTCCAGTAGTTCATGTCTTAATGAACTATTAAATTCATTTGAAGCTAGAAATTCATATAATGCATCAAGATGTGCCTTGGCTCCTAAAAAATTGGTTCCACAATCTGAATATAGATTCAGACATGGACCGCGGCGTGCTATAAATCGCTTAAATGCATTTAAGAATGATTGCGTAGAAAGATCCACAGCTAACTCAATGTGTACTGCTCGTGTTACCATACACACGAATAAGCACAGATAGACTTTCATCTTTCTCGTACCCCGATATCTGCTGGCAGTTATAAAAAAGTGTCCAGCATAATCGACACCAGTATGTACAAATGGTTTCGACTCGTTCACACGACAGTTTGGCAAATCTGCCATTGATGGAAATGTTGGTTTGGGAAAAACTTTAAAACACGTGACACATTTGTGTATTCGTGATCTCACCACTCCTCTGGCTGACAAAATCCAAAATTTCTGTCGCAGTAGCGACATCAATAATTGTGGCCCAGTATGTAAGTACTTGTGATGATAATAATCGATAATAAGATTAGTGACATAATCTTTTCCAGGCAAAAGTATGGGGTGTTGACTGTCGTAATCTATGTTTGCATTTGAAAGTCTGCCTCCAACACGAATCAATCCATCTTGAATAAATGGAGACAAATTGCGAAAGGCTGCTGAAGATGATTTTCCCTTGTGGAAAAATTCCTGGAAGTGAACATGTTGTAATGCTTTAATGATTTCACTTTCAGCGAATTCCATATCAGCCACCTCAATCTTGTGAGACCGAGGTAATTTGCGAATGAACTTCAATACATATACCACGATGCGCAAGAGTTTTGGCCACGAAGACACTCGCAATGCCAAATCATAAAGAAAAGGGAAGGGTTTTGATTGCGACACAAGAAAACAAACAGGTTTCTCCTCCGGTGGATTTTCTATTCCCTGCTTAAATTGTTGCATCGGCCAATCTTGTACCCTTTGCTTGAGCCACAGTGGACCCTCCATCCACAATGGATGGCTAAGAAATTGCGACGGTGTAAGTCCGCGAGACAAACAATCCGCTGGATTTTGCTTTCCGCTGATGTGAAAGAAATCCTCCGGGTTCATATTTTCCTGGATTTTTGCTACCCTATTGGCCACAAATGTTTGCCATCGGTGCGGGGAAGAATGTATCCACCCTAGAGTCACTGTTGAGTCTGAAAATGCAACAGTTTTATTAATTTCATGCCGTTTAGAATATAGTTCATACACTGCTCGAATGAGATTCGACAGTAGTAACGCAGCGCACAATTCCAGTCTTGCGAGGCTTACCGATTGCACCGGAGCCACCTTTGATTTTGCACATAATAACTTCACTGAAATTGAATTATTATCCTTGTTTTCAACATGTATATACACCACTCCTCCATAAGCAGCTTCACTTGCATCTGAAAAGCCCACAACTGTCAATATGCAATTCCTTTGAAAAACACCAACATGACGCGGAATCCTGATACGCTCCAACATGGGTAGCTCTGATACAAATTGTTCCCATGCTGATTGAATGTCTTGCGGGGGGGAATCATCCCAGTCTATTTTTAGCAGCCATAACTGTTTTACCAAAAGCTTAGCGTACAAAATTACCGGGGCTACAAATCCCATTATATCCCATAATCTTGCTATAGTGGATAGCATATTACGTTTTGTACATTTGTGTGACTCCACATTTACTTGGAATGTAAATATGTCTTGTATCGGATCCCAACATAAACCTAAAATCTTTAATAGATCACTCTCTCCAAACTGCACAGTATGCGACAATCGTGAAGATTCTGGTATTTCTTTGAGCACCTCTGATGAATTGCTGGTAAACTTCATCAAATCGAAACCACCTGCCTTGAACAAATCAATTAACTGTTTTGATAATGTTACTGCTTCGCTTACCGTAGACACACTTGTAGCAATATCGTCCATATAGATGTCTCGGTTGACAATTTCTGAAGCCTTTGGAAATTTGTGAAGTTCATCAGATGCTAGTTGACGGATTGTACGTAGTGCCAAAAATGGGCTACATTTTAAACCAAAACATACGCGAGTAAATTCATATGTATTTAGTTCTTCGTGTGGTTTAAATCTATATAGAATACGTTGGTAACATCTATGTTCTTCTTTAACCATCACCTGAAGATACATCTGCTTGACGTCAGCTGATAGAATAATAGGATAAAATCGTAAATTTAGTAAAATATTTGACAATTCAAATTGTAAATTTTTCCCAGAAAATAAAATGTCATTAAGTGCGAATCCTGATTTAGATTTAGCACTTGCGTCTAATACAATGCGTACCTTAGTAGTGGATTTATCCTCTCGGACAACTGCGTGATGTGGAATATAATACCCAGAATGAGTACTTTCCGTAACCTGCGTTAAATAACCTTTATCAAGGTATTCAATAATAACATTATCGTACTCCTGCTTTATAAAAGGCGTGGATAGAATGCGTTTCTCCAATGCGTAAAATCTGCGTTCCGCAGATGAATATGAATCTCCTAATAACTTAGGGTCCTTATTAAAGGGTAATGATACTGTGTATCGACCACATGAGTCGCGCGTTGTTGAATCATTATAAATATTTTCACATTTTTGTTCATCGGGTGATAAAAATTGCTTATCTTGAATCTTTTCTAATTCCCAAAATTTAGCAATAAGCGTTTCAATACTAGGCTCATTAGTGATTGCACAAAATGTTCTCCCCAAATCACTAATTTCAGCTGCGGGGGCGGTTCCCATTACGATGAATCCCAATGAAGTTTCTAAAGCGTGTGGACATCCAGGCGGGCCGTCTACCCGTCCTTGTTTCAAAATCACAGGGAACCATTGAGCTCCCAATACCAAATCAATAGTCTTTGGTATTTGAAATTGACTATCAGCGAGTGGTACATGTTGTAAGTATGATAAGACATTTCTATCTACCTGTGTCGTTGGTAATTTATCAGTGATTTTATCAACCACAAGAGGCCGTACCTCTATAGAATAAGATGAATGTCTTGAATAGAGTCGCAGCTTAGACACCCCTAATACTGGGTGTGTAGCGTTGCCTATACCTCGTACAGAGGCTTGAGCTGTGTTTGAAAATATGTTGCAACCTAGACGTTCACTGCAAGCCTTAGATATAAAATCATTTTGCGAGCCACTATCAATTAATGCTCTTACAGCTACCCATCTACCTGAAGCATTGCGAACTTTAAGTACAGCTGTACTTAGTAAAATGGTGCGTTTATGACAGTACTGCGAAGGGTCATCAACACTGCATAATGATACATCTGCAATTTGTTCAACTGCAGAAGGCGTTCTATTCGATTGTATGTGTAATAAAGTGTGGTGGCTTAATTTGCAGATATGACAAGTAGAATTTGATCTACAATTTTGTTTCATGTGAAACGAACTTAGACAGTTTATACAAAGCTTTTTATTTCTTGCTAGATCTAATCGAGCTTTTGGTTGCAATTTCAAAAATTCTGGACATTTGTATATTAAGAAGTGATCATCATTATTGCAATTAACACATTTTGTGTGAAATTTGGGATTATTATTTAAATTTACAAATGCTTGCGTATAATTTTTGCTGCCTGTCCTACGTTGATTTGAAACATCTACCGATTGGGAAGTTCTACTTAATAACTTTACACGTTCGCTAATATAAGATGAAAAATCATCAAATGAAGGAATGCCTTTTTTTCCCATCATTGATGTCTCAAATCCATTAATGGTTTGCTTGTCCAGCTTACTTGTACCTAGTCTTATAAGGAAAAACTCTAACACATTTTCCAATTTAAGTTGCTTTAACGCAGATACTGAGGACAGAAATTTATCCATAAAAACTTCCAAATCACTTGGACCATTGACTTTGCTAAGAGTCAACAATTGATCAATGTAATATGTAGCCATAACTCTGTCATCTTGGTATTTATCCGTTAACATTTCCCAAATGACAGAATAATTGTCTGGGGTTGGGGGAACTCCTTCTATCGTTTTGAGAGCTTTACCTGAGAGTTGTCCTACCAGATATTGCACCTTTTCCGCGTCAGACAATTCATCATTTTTATCTATCACCCTAGAGAATGTCTCGTAGAATAAAATCCATTCTGATACTTTCCCACTAAACACAGGTAATTTAAGGGGTGGCAGTTTAGGAAGGCTAGTCTTAATTTGCGTTGTCTGCTCCACCTTGATTTCATTTGTAGTTTTACTTTTGAAATAAATATATTTGATCGATTGATAGGTTACGTCAAACTCATCCTGTGCAAAATTAGGAATATATGTCTCGTCCAACTCAAGTTTGGCTTCTTGATATTTATCCATAGTTGCATAGTACAAATTCTTTAAGCTTTCTGCTTCCTCCATAAACACAACACAACCTAATTTATCGGCCTGACTTACTTTATTAAGAATGCTTTTAATCTTATCCAAATAGCTCGTCAACTTACTTTCGAACAATTTAACGTTTCTTTCCTGGATTGAGAACGGCATTGTTATGGATAAACGTATTAATTAATAAATTAAACAATTTAATAATAACTGAAAAACATAAAATAATATACAAAGTTCTTTCTCGCAATGAAAAATGACTTTGTTTGCGACGCTTTGACAATGTCAATGTCAAACCGCAGAGAATGACAGATAGACCACAGACAAGAGCTGCAGATGCGATTATTGATCATAGACAAATTATTTCGGTGCGATTTTAATATTTAGAATCAACTGAAGAAAATTATTTTCGTATGGCAATGAAATAGAAATGTACAAGAATGTTGTAGTATTGTTGTAATAGCGAAATAATTGCGGAGATATGTAGGTATATACAAAATATTATGAAATGCAAATATAGAAAGGATTTAAAGATTAAATACAATTGTAAAAAACAACTGTAAAAAACCCCTTGGACTAATTATCGGCGTTGAAGGACCATTTATGTTTGCGTTGGTTGCTGGATTTGCGGTAAATTTTAATTGGAAAGGGAAAATAGGAAACCTACCTCGATGTTGATCTCCTGCTTTGACCTTCCCGCGTTGTTTTTAATCCTCGTCTATATTGACACTTGTGAATTCACAATATTTTATATGGTTTTGTATAAGGTTTATTTTGATTTGAGATAATTTGGTTATTTTTACAGCGAATTTTGCGTAAGAGTACTTGTTGCGCGGGTAGCGATTCTATTTGAACTGTAGGTTGTAGGTAGGATAAATTTTGGATAAAAAGTATTTTTGGGATTGTGTTGCCAGGACAAAAAACAATACAGGAATAGGGAAAAAGGGCGCAAACACAAGTTAAGACAATAAATTATTATTATAACAATTAAAATGCAGTATGGAAGTAAGTGTTGTGACAAAGATGAAAGTTAATAAGTTGAGATGGTTTGGGCATGTGGAAAGAATGGATGCAAACAGAATGACAAAGAAAATTCATAAGGCTGAAAGGAATGGTGTAAGAAAGCGTGGGCGACCGAGAATGACGTGGATCGAACACATCGATTCCGTCCTCAAGGAAGGCCAGGTAAGAAGTAAGAGAAATAGGAGAAGCTGTATGAGAAATGGTATGTCGGTGGAAGAAGCGAAAGAAGTATGCTTGGATAGAACAGAGTGGAGGTCCGTTCTCTCTGCCTACCCCTTACGAGACACGGCGTGATGGGTAATTAAAATGCATGAAAAATGAACAATAATCAGAACTAAGCTACAAGCACAATACATTTTTATCCTTATATATTATAACTCCTATAAAAATACAAAAAATAGACAATTTTATATAGTCCAAAGCACTAAGAATATTACCAAAGTGTTCTAAAAAATTTTAACGATCCGAGCAATTTATTTGTTTTTCGATATTATTTCGATTTGGATCGAAGTGGGGGGCCATCTAACATGACGATTACTTTCAAGGAGAACTTTTTCCTCAATTTCATTTTTTTGTATTTTCTTTAAGAATTTCTAGAATCTTTCACACCAAGTGCTGTCTTAGAAGTAAATGAATAAAATGAAACGCGTCTAATAAGCGAACATTTTTTCTGACTCGAACAGCGCTTCTGAATAACATTTCTATGAATATTATTCATAATTAAAAAGGAAACGTTCGCTCCAAAAAGGAAATGAAATATAAAAATTTCGATCCGCGAAAAATGAATATGCAAAACGGTTGCGGCTTGATGGTTGATGAGTGTACATAGTGAAATATATACGTAGGTACATAGATATGATAATATCGGATATTACCGAGATGTACATATATATAGTAAATATTAGGTATTCCCTCTTTAGTAGAAAAGAGATTTCAATGTCATTCTGATTCATCACGAGTAGGTTGTTTGAAACAACTGTTGTTTTTGTTGTGATCTGGGGGTCTAATTTTTTTTTTTTTTGGATTGCTTGTACCTTTCTTTTTTTCATTTTATTTTGTTTCTTATAGGTGAAAAGTATTATTGAGCTCTTAGGCAACACCCAGTCATGATTAATAATTTAAAATTTATTTATATTTGATTAATTGTATTTACAAATAACTTATAATTATTGATCTAACAACTGTGATATTTTTATTGCTTTATTTTATATGACTTGAGCGTGGTCCACCCATCATGACTCTAATATTATGCTCGTTATAGGTATTATAATGATTCTTGTAATTTGTATTTCATTATTATGATCCAGCTAGACTTATTATGATTCTTGTATTTTAATATGACATGAACATAGTTCGGTTCGGACCCATAACGCCCGTCATGAAAAAAATATTTTATTGCTTTCAAAACTCTACATACCTTAATGTAGTGACAAAGTGGTTCCTCCTGTGTAAAACTCATTTTACGTTCACAAGTGTCCAGAAAATAAATAAATATCTCTGAATTTTAATAAAAAATATTCGAAATGCTTTGCATTTTATTAAAAAGCAGTGTTAAGTCCGAAAGGTTACAAGTTATTATTTAGTTTCTTTAAATTTATAGATATTGTTAACAATTTATTTTATGCACAAGGTCAAGTTAGATTTTCAAAATTCCTTACAAAACTTTTTAATAATTTCTTACGATTCAAAGAAAAAACCATTCTCTCTGTCATCCACGATGCATAAACTGATTTTTTTTCACCTCCCCTTCTTTGAAATTACCATTTTAATTAATTTCCTTTAGATTTATATTTTTTTCAAGTTTTGCTGTCTGCAAATTCGTTTTCGTTTCAATATGGTCCGGGTTCGTATTTTGGGTAAAGCGTGTTTTTTTTAATATTCATCTTCCATATTTTCAGGATGCTACATTGGAAAAAAGCGATGTTTTCGTTATCAAATTTCCATCTCTTGTAGGGTTTAGAGACTCGTTGTAGGGGGAGGAGGTGAGAACCTGGCGGCGTGCAAGTACATCTGATATAATGTACTTAGCTGTGTGCTGTGTCATAAAATTGAATAAAGAATGTCTTTATTTAATTTTGGCTGGGATTTCTAATTTATGGGCAGCTCTTGGAACATAGAGGTGGGTTTTCCCTTCGCGTTTTCTCCATTCCATGAAACTTCCCAACCATTATAATATTGCCAAACAGTATTTTGCTCGTTTTGTTTTCACCCGCCGATGACTTTCTAAAGATTTCTGAGCAAAGTTATTTTCACGATCGACGTTCGTTATAATAATAATTTATACATCAACCTTCCTTTGTATTATTCATTATATAAATTTTAAGATGTTTTACACTTTGCGCTTCGGGTTCGAGTATACCGTCATAATGATTGTGATCATCAAATAAATGAAATACTATTGACAATATAGTTCTTCAATATAGAGGAATGACAGCAGTCGCAGTTTTTAAATTTGGTTGCACTCTTGTTCTCAATAATTTCCAACTTTTTCTCTATATCTTATATATTTATTATTAAATATCTAATTGTTGTATAGGTACATGGGATTTTTGACATGTTGAGGATTCTCGTGATTAGGAGTTTCAGAGATTTAAACATTACCACCTAATGGCGAACGTTGTTAACGTAAAGTGATCACACTAAGTCAGCCTTCGAAATAACAGTATAGAAGACGGTCGTAAGTCCGTATTGGTTTGTTTTAAAAATCGAACATTAGAAATGTATTGTTAGTCATTAGTTGTAATATATTCGATAGAGGAATGAAGCTGAATAACCAAAAAGCTGTCCTAAGAATTCATGTACCTACTTACGTAGTTTATCAAAGTTTTTACTCATAGCATAATAATTATGTACCTACAATGTTTATATTGCAATAGAAAAAAGCGATAATCATTAGGACCGAACATATGACTCTTAGCACTCCAACAGAAAAGAAATGATAGTCTATTCCTGAAATGAAAAAATCCTGAGGGAGAATTTTGTCTTAGGTATTTAAATTATGGGGTTTCATTTTTTATAACGAGTATTTTCTTTTTCGTGGCATGAGTCGGTATGGAATTATATTTCAGGCCGAAATAATTAACATTGTCTCTATGTTAAAATATTAGATTTTTTCTGTATAAAATATAAGATTGAAAATGATAATATTTTTTCAACCAAATACAGCACGATTCATTGAACTGAACTTTTAAATCTTCTTTTTCTCTCGTGCCATCAGTGCCTGGTTGATTTCATTGAGCTCCTCGCTGGTTCCGGTAGGATACAAGAAGCGAAGTTATAGATAGATACAAAAGTAAAAAAATATATATAAAAGTAATACATTATATTGGTTGTTTATTTTATATTCTAACCTATTATACGATATTGGCTTTGTAACTAAATAATGTAGGTAACGTAGTTTTTGTATCGCATTGTATCCACCGCGCTCAGAATACCAAACACCGAGCGAGATTATCTCTGCTATGTTCCAATGATAAGGAGCCCCCTGGAGTATCGTGGATTATGGGCTGGACCACCATAGAAACAGGACAGAATAGAGATGAAGGAATTTATTATTGAAACATTTTTAAATATTATATCTTATGCTTCTTGAAATTAGACTCTGCTTTATTTTTTGCAATGTTGAACGTTAAATTTAAATGTAGAAACCTTTGATGAGGTTTATATCAATGACATATTATTTCTTCGATGTAATATTACTTGCGGATTCATGTTATTATTAACAATCGGTCACACGCAGGGAGGTTAAACTCTGAGGTGATAATGAGTGAGGTGCATTTTATTAGATAATCTATTATATTAATACGTGAAGGAAAAGCTTTGTGACCATTTTTACGGAAATTGCGCGGACGCGGACGGACTATTTCGCACACTATAGTTTATATAGAGAAAGAGTGGCGAATGCTAATATATTTTTTTAAAATTATGCTTAAAAAATAGATTAAATCAATAAAAAAACATCACAAATACTACTGTAATGTTATTTATTTATTTTATTAAATCAATATGTATCCCGTTTCTAAAGCATATTATAATATAATAAAAATGTATTTGATACTCACACACACTTCGATGTACTTATTTGACAGTGACACAGACGCATATATTCATTTGTTTATCTGTGGTCAAATTGAGAAGAGATTAAAATTGTTTGTCTTTAATAATAATAGAAAAAACTTTGTACATATCAACATTTGAAATTTGACGTAACCATGACATTGTTTTTGAAAGAAAATTTTGAAATAGTACTCGCTCAGTCTTTGACAATGGAACCTTAATAATGTTAATTTAAATAAGTTATAATGGAACTTCAAGCACTGGTCGACTACTAGTCTTGATAAATATATAAAATGTCTTCCTCACCTTTCATGATACCTACCTATCCTTCACAACATAATATAGAAAAAAAAATATTTTAGAAATTTCGGAATGTTTTTATGACAATTTCATATGCCTGCGGGGAGGCTCACATAGAAGCATAATGCAGGCAGATATCGTTGAGTTACGCAGATGGGTTGTTTTATTCATTGAAATTTAGATTAAATGTAAACTAATCTGGTGGATCTTATTTTGAATCAGATATTTTAAGCTACAAATCGTTATACAATTTAAACACTCAGTGTACTTTGCAAATGTTGAATATAAGCTATAAAAAAAATTGGGGATTCACAGAAACTGTGTACGACCGCGGTA